>CM049321.1:43308296-44508296 GCA_026874595.1 Sipunculus nudus | reverse complement strand
TGTTTAGAATCTTCTGGTGTCGGAAAATAAAAGTGTGGCAGGATTTCCGGGGGCAATGTTTTTGAAAGAAAATGGGCGATTAAAGTGTGCGGACATGCATTCGTTTGGTAAATTTCACAAAGTGACAGTAGGAGCCGTTGTCGGCGAATACTTTGGTCACTGTTGCTTAGCTTGGCGATTTATGCATTTGAAATATTGAAGACCCTGCAGAAAGGTATGAGAAGCTCAAAAAGGGCAATTAGTCTATGGTTTTTCCTTAGTTGTGGAAACGCCTACCCAGACCGCAAGACCGAATTGGACCCATGCGGGATTTAAATTGGTTGTCCCAACATTGCCCCCTTAAAAAAATTTTTTTTTTTCGGTAAGTTTTAAACTGACCAACGTTTGGAAATTTTACCTGTGCGGGTTCGTAGAAAAGAATTGCCCTCGTAGCAATATAATTTCAAAATGAATATAATTATTATATTCCCTTCCACCATTATTCTTTTTAACCGTTTCGCGTACGTTTTAGGAATTCTATAATTTGAGGGTTTTTGCCAGGGCCCTAAAAGAGTTATTTCGCTCCAAACTTTGCCGATACACGCCCCCTCTTTATCAAACTCTCTCTGCTTTCGTGCCGCAACTCACCGCCCTTACGAACCCTAATAGTGTTTCTCCTGTTTTTCGAACCGCTCATGGGGGCTGCCACTGTGTGTTCACATTATAACCCGGACGTCACAGGTAGCATGGTTATATTATCGGTATACCGCTTGTATAAAAATTGAAAAAGCAAAATAATGAACACCACAGATGCAGTGAAGAATCGGGTTGCCGTTTAAGAAAGTCTGCTGGGATAAGGAGGCAACAGAAGGAAATAGAGCAAGTTGTTTGATCAGAGTCCGATATGTTCTTGTATTTATCTTTTCTATGTGAGAGTGAATTCTGAATTCTTTTGTATACAAAAGCAGTATAAAAATATATACCATCAAAAGTATATTTTAAAAATGGTTAAATTAATTGGTTTTTGTGCAGGCGACCCATTATTTTGGCAAGCGCGTACCTGTTTTTTGAATATGCATATTTTTTTTCGATCTCAATGAAGTCGTGTGAAAAAAAGTCAGGGCTATATTAAATGGTGTCTTTGACATGTAAATTATAATATATGACAAATATATATGAATCATCCGCGCACGGTGACAGGGCAAGCAAAGTGGCAAACGTGTGGATGGTAGCAAACGGGCGTTAATGTCGGCAGAAAAATGCACATTTAGCCGGTAAACCAGCATTAATTCACCGGGGGGGGGGGGGGGGCGGTCACGAATTTTAGCCACACGATTAGCGAGTGATCGGGATTATTTGGGGGATGGAAGGAATGTTGAAAGTGGTGTGGGTAGGTGCGTGTGTGGAAATCGAATATCTCAATTAATGATACCATGAAAGATAAGAATTATTTTTAACTGGAAGAACCTTCCCAATAACGCGCGAATTATATGTATATTTATGTATATATATATATATATATATGTTTGTGTGATGTAAATAACATATGACTAAAATCTGTAATAATTTATTAAATGTGTTTAGGCCCACATAAACAAGGAAACGTGACTTTATCTGTACGGCCAGCGAATGTATTAATTGAAACACGCTAAACCGGAAGCGTAGCCCCCCCCCCCCCGCCCCATATAAGTGTCGGTATCCGTAACCGCATCCTTGTCAGGACCGCATCAGTGGAAACGCTGCTTTACTTCTTGATTGTCAGGGCCCATATATAATTCTAATTAAATACGTAACCTTACGGTATTAATTTTGCAAACATTTTAGTATATTTCATTCCATAAATCCGCTTTATTGCTGTCGGTTATTATGATTTTTTTTTAATGAAGAAATATGACAAAATATGATATAATTGCTAATAAATCTCTCATTATTTCAACATAAGTTTGCAGCTTTTAAGTTCATCTAAGAATACATCATGGTAATTGAAGGCTTGAGGCATATTGAGACATAATTTTAGGTATAATATAGTCAGACTTTTAGAGACAAGTAGTTACATACACGGCGAACCCGAAGAAGGCCAAACAAGCGTGTACTTACTCTCGAAGACCGGATCATTTATAATATAAGTAAATAAATATTTTCTAAACACAAGTCTACCTAAATAAGTAACCAATGGTACGATAAATGACTTACGTGCACACATCTGATTATCACCCTGGTCACAATTGAAACCAATGCTAATTAGACCTCGGATTACGTTCCAACACGCCCGTGCTGTACGTCCCATGGCGACAACAAAAGTGGCGTACTTGTATATAAACGGTTCCAGGAACGTTGATTCGACACTCGACAATTCGGGATCGTTCAAGTTAACACAGAGGAAACGGAAACCCACACGGCGACATGACGACCATCGACTACAGCGGAATCTTTAACAATATGTTAACCGCAGCTGACTGTCACTCCCTGGCTAAGAAGTACTGCACGAAGGATGTGGTGGAGAGGTACAGAAAGACCACGACCAAACTCGGAGGCACGCTGGCTCATTGTATTAAACCAGGTAAACTTAATAATAAATATAATTTATTACGTTCATTTCATATATTTATTCGGTGTAGCGTTAGTCCTTTTTCATTACCGATATGTATTTATATATATGTATACCTGCTATCATGCAAAGTGAAGTAAACACCATCATAACAGTTTTAATGTTATCACAATAATTGCAAAGTTTTATCTTGACAAATTTTTGATAAAGGTTAAAGATTTTACTCCGGTGCATACATATCAATAAATCTATATATGATGTGTTGAATTGATTAATATATTTTTGGGGTCCTATTACATATATTAAGGGTGCTAGTGACATGTCAATAATAATTATTAGGTGCACAATTCCATCATCTCCACATCGGAGTCTACGCGTGCGACCCCGAGGCCTACCATGCGTTCAGGGATGTCTTTGACAATGTGGTGCGTGACTACCATGGAATCCCTCAAGGCGTGCCCATCGCCCACCCAGCACCATTCTTTGGTGACCTTGACAACTTACCTTTCGGCGACCTTGACCCCGAGAACAAATACATCATATCCACTCGAGTTCGTGTTGGACGGAGCATCGACGGGATCCCCTTCCCTCCTTTAATTAGTCTGAAGGTAAGAAAAATAATGAGAATAAACTAGAATTGGTCTTCTTTTTATTCAATTTTCGTGAATAAAACATGGAACATCTAATTTATGAACATCGAGGTCAAATCATTTGAGGAACAAGATCTTATGCTATTTTTATCATGAGCTTTATTTCGTAAGGCAGCTCAAATAATAAACTAAAATGAACGATATCAATTTCCCTCTAAAACAAAATGAATATGTATGATTTCCTGGAAAGCACTTAAAATTTGTATTGTGCTTTCTATAAGTGATATCAATCTTTGACTACTGACCATTTAACATTTCATTGCATTTACTCCAAATAATATGTACACAAAATATTTTGTCTTCTAACAGCAAGTTAAGGATTGTGAGAAGCAGATGGTGGCCGCCTTGAAGACCTTCACCGGGGATCTGGCCGGTACTTACTACTCTCTGGAAGACATGGACGACAAGACCAAACAGCAGCTGATTGATGATCACTTCCTCTTCGGAGACCCTCCAAACAAGTGGGTAGACTTCCTACAGTGCACCTCCTTATGTGTGCTGTTCAGTCAAAGACTGTAAAATACGGAAATATCTGGAAAAGTGTGTCCGAACTCGTATCACAGTTAAACGCCACTTAGACGCCCATGACGATTTATCAGTAAAGTTATGAAACATTTAAAAGACGGCTGCACCGACCAGTGAAATAACTGATTTAAAGCAGGCCCTTTTATGCATCTTACGCTAATAACCCTAATGTATACAAAATATGACCCAGACAGTGGAGAAGCCATTCAGCCAACTGTAAGGTTTAGACAAAATAAAGCATAGTGTATATCTTTTATCATTAATGCCACTGAAAATGTGATATAAAAGTAACCATATTCATATAACTCCGATCTCGAAAACTCATGACGTAAAAAGGCGATTTACAAAACAAGTAACAATCAGTATATCTGTCTTGATAGGATCCTGGTTGGAGCCGGAGTTGAGAAGGATTGGCCGAAGGGACGCGGGATCTTCCATAACGCCAACAAGACTTTCCTGGCCTGGATCAACGAGGAAGACCATATCCGTATCATCTCCATGCAGAAAGGAGGAAACGTGGCCGAGGTGTACAAGAGGCTGGTCACGGCCATTAAGCATATCGAGAAGAGTGTCAAGTTTGCTCACGACCCCCGCCTTGGTTACCTGACCTTCTGCCCTAGCAACCTGGGCACCACATGCCGAGCCAGCGTCCATATCAAGATCCCTCGTGTCAGTCAAATGGCAAATTTTAATCAAATTGTGAAAGAATTAGGACTTCAACTTAGAGGTAAGATTTTATAAGCATTTACAAATTTACTAAATCATGGTTTCAATGTTTTACTGTGAGATTCAACTGGGGACCAATTGATATGTGAGGACTTAATGCTCACATGTCGGTCAAATAGCCAGACATGATAAAAAGTGTGTGCTCCAAATTTACTAATAAGAATATCAATATATTTTAGGTGGTGTTTAGTCGCAAATACCTCTCATGTTGAACAATAAGTCAATTAAAACCAGACTTGGGAACACAAGCGTTAACATAACCACTTTGACGCAGTGAAGAACGTTAGGTAATGCTGAATGTAAGCATTATTAAACTTATAATTAAGATTTATTTATGGAAAGTACATTGATATAGTAAACAGTGAGATAATATCATTTTTAGGAGAATGATAATATTGCACAAAATACCAATGGCAACAAATATAGCGTCGCATTTTTAATAAATATTTCATAATGGTGTATTAAGATTAAATTTGTCTAATGCAGGTACGGCAGGCGAGCACACGGAAAGTGTGGGCGGAGTCTGGGATGTCTCAAACAAGCGTCGTCTAGGTTACACAGAACTAGATGCCCTGACGGAGATGACAAATGGCGTCAAGGTCCTTATGTTGTTGGAAAAATCACTAGAAAAGTTATAGACTGTACCGGGGATGCTGCATATGCATTTATTTCTCTCATTTGACTCATTCACCCACATGGGCTTAATTTTTGTGCTTTCTGTTGCCGGTCGATATATTATATGGTAATAAATATGTCGTTTAATGTACATTGGTTCTGTTTTATGGTATAAAATTTTACTTATCTTCCTATGTCCCTTATATTCAGTTGATCGAACATTGGCCCTACCTTTAAAAAGTTTTGCTAGCTTCCATTCAGTGATCAATATTGATGCTATGATCTACTAGATACCGTGTGTGTGTGTTTGTGCTTGGTGCGACTGTTTAGGTCTGAATGATATGGTTGTTATGAAAGGGTATATTATCCCACGGCGAAGTGATTAAAGACGGTATCACTTAGGAGAAAGTCTCCGGCTGCAGTTTTATTCATTTATTTAAATGTCTACATATGATTTGTAAATGTAAACCTTTATTTGTACATTTCGTGCTAAACTGGTTGTTTCAGAGCAAAGACTGGGTTACAAAGTGCGAGTAGGCGGGGTGATGGTGGTGTAGAGAGGATATGATATTTTGGCTTTGGGGCCTCATGCGTGTTGAACATTTGCTGAAAGGTAATGTTATATTGTGTAGTCGGCTTTTCGGATGTTAGGGGTTGGGGATTTTTTGGGTCGGATTTTTTGGTACTCTCGATGTAACGATGTAAAAATCTACGAAAGGCCAGCTTCACTAGGAGTCATATATATTAACATCAACTGAGGTAACAGAGCCGTGAACCTGAAATAGAATAGTGAATTTTGGATTGATCTATTTGGCTCTAGTAAATATGCCACGGTGCTTTAAAAGCCCCCCCCCCCTTTGATTTTATAAAGTTTAAGCATAATCTCAAATAAAGTTAACAGCACTGGTCAGTTATTATTTTTTAACCTGTGGCCAGTAAAGAGATGATGTACAAATACTTGTTTGGGACTACATTTTTGGCTTCAGATCAATATTGCCAGGATTTTTGGAAAAGGAGATGCACAAGCGACAATTTTCTTGGCCTTGTTTTACCGTAGAAAAAGCAAACTGTCCGGTTACAAAATTTTAGTATAGGAATTGAATTTTAATGATGCCAAAAAGAGGCCCAGACTTCAAGCCTTTTTCAGATCATATAAATGAAAATAAAATTAATAAATACAGCCACGTGTCTTATGAGATATGCAAACATTTCTATTGGCATCTGCCGAAAGCATGAGAGTGATGACGGCGTGCTTTGCCGGGCATGGCGCACCAGCCTGACAGAAATAAGTGAAACCCTGATGTGTTTAGAATCTTCTGGTGTCGGAAAATAAAAGTGTGGCAGGATTTCCGGGGGCAATGTTTCTGAAAGAAAATGGGCGATAAAAGTGTGCGGACATGCATTCGTTGAGTAAATTTCACAAAGTGACAGTAGGAGCCGTTGTCGGCGAATACTTTGGTCACTGTTGCTTAGCTTGGCGATTTATGCATTTGAAATATTGAAGACCCTGCAGAAAGGTATGAGAAGCTCAAAAAGGGCAATTAGTCTATGGTTTTTCCTTAGTTGTGGAAACGCCTACCCAGACCGCAAGACCGAATTGGACCCATGCGGGATTTAAAATGGTTGTCCCAACATTGCCCCCTTAAAACAATTTTTTTTTCGGTAAGTTTTAAACAGACCAACGTTTGGAAATTTTACCTGTGCGGGTTCGTAGAAAAGAATTGCCCTCGTAGCAATATAATTTCAAAATGAATATAATTATTATATTCCCTTCCACCAATATTCTTTTTAACCGTTTAGGAATTCTATAATTTGAGGGTTTTTGCCAGGGCCCTAAAAAAGTTATTTCGCTCCAAACTTTGCCGATACACGCCCCCTCTTTATCAAACTCTCTCTGCTTTCGTGCCGCAACTCACCGCCCTTATCGAATCCTAATAGTGTTTCTCCTGTTTTTCGAACCGCTCATGGGGGCTGCCACTGTGTGTTCACATTATAACCCGGACGTCCCAGGTAGCATGGTTATATTATCGGTATACCGCTTGTATAAAAATTGAAAAAGCAAAATAATGAACACCACAGATGCAGTGAAGAATCGGATTGCCGTTTAAAAAAGTCTGCTGGGATAAGGAAGCAACAGAAGGAAATAGAGCAAGTTGTTTGATCAGAATCCGATATGTTCTTGTATTTATCTTTTCTATGTGAGAGTGAATTCTGAATTCTTTTGTATACAAAAGCAGAATAAAAATATATACCATCAAAAGTATATTTTAAAAATGGTTAAATTAATTGGTTTTTGTGCAGGCGACCCATTATTTTGGCAAGCGCGTACCTGTTATTTGAATATGCATATTTTTTTTCGACCTCAATGAAGTCGTGTGAAAAAAAGTCAGGGCTATATTAAATGGTGTCTTTGACATGTAAATTATAATATATGACAAATATATATGAATCATCCGCGCACGGTGACAGACCAAGCAAAGTGGCAAACGTGTGGATGGTAGCAAACGGGCGTTAATGTCGGCAGAAAAATGCGCATTTAGCCGGTAAACCAGCTTGTGGTACACAGCATTAATTCACCGGGGGGGGGGGGGGTGCGGTCACGAATTTTAGCCACACGATTAGCGAGTGATCGGGATTATTTGGGGGATGGAAGGAATGTTGAAAGTGGTGTGGGTAGGTGCGTGTGTGGAAATCGAATATCTCAATTAATGATACCATGAAAGATAAGAATTATTTTTAACTGGAAGAACCTTCCCAATAACGCGCGAATTATATGTATATTTATGTATATATATATATATATATATGTTTGTGTGATGTAAATAACATATGACTAAAATCTGTAATAATTTATTAAATATGTTTAGGCCCAGATAAACAAGGAAACGTGACTTTATCTGTACGGCCAGCGAATGTATTAATTGAAACACGCTAAACCGGAAGCGTAGCCCCCCCCCCCGCCCCATATAAGTGTCCGTATCCGTAACCGCATCCTTGTCAGGACCGCATCAGTGGAAACGCTGCTTTACTTCTTGATTGTCAGGGCCCATATATAATTCTAATTAAATACGTAACCTTACGGTATTCATTTTGCAAACATTTTAGTATATTTCATTCCATAAATCCGCTTTATTGCTGTCGGTTATTATGATTTTTTTTTAATGAAGAAATATGACAAAATATGATATAATTGCTATTAAATCTCTCATTATTTCAACATAAGTTTGCAGCTTTTAAGTTCATCTAAGAATACATCATGGTAATTGAAGGCTTGAGGCATATTGAGACATAATTTTAGGTATAATATAGTCAGACTTTTAGAGACAAGTAGTTACATACACGGCGAACCCGAAGAAGGCCAAACAAGCGTGTACTTACTCTCGAAGACCGGATCATTTATAATATAAGTAAATAAATATTTTCTAAACACAAGTCTACCTAAATAAGTAACCAATGGTACGATAAATGACTTACGTGCACACATCTGATTATCACCCTGGTCACAATTGAAACCAATGCTAATTAGACCTCGGATTACGTTCCAACACGCCCGTGCTGTACGTCCCATGGCGACAACAAAAGTGGCGTACTTGTATATAAACGGTTCCAGGAACGTTGATTCGACACTCGACAATTCGGGATCGTTCAAGTTAACACAGAGGAAACGGAAACCCACACGGCGACATGACGACCATCGACTACAGCGGAATCTTTAACAATCTGTTAACCGCAGCTGACTGTCACTCCCTGGCTAAGAAGTACTGCACGAAGGATGTGGTGGAGAGGTACAGAAAGACCACGACCAAACTCGGAGGCACGCTGGCTCATTGTATTAAACCAGGTAAACTTAATAATAAATATAATTTATTACGTTCATTTCATATATTTATTCGGTGTAGCGTTAGTCCTTTTTCATTACTGATATGTATTTATATATATGTATACCTGCTATCATGCAAAGTGAAGTAAACACCATCATAACAGTTTTAATGTTATCACAATAATTGCAAAGTTTTATCTTGACAAATTTTTGATAAAGGTTAAAGATTTTACTCCGGTGCATACATATCAATAAATCTATATATGATGTGTTGAATTGATTAATATATTTTTGGGGTCCTATTACATATATTAAGGGTGCTAGTGACATGTCAATAATAATTATTAGGTGCACAATTTCCATCATCTCCACATCGGAGTCTACGCGTGCGACCCCGAGGCCTACCATGCGTTCAGGGATGTCTTTGACAATGTGGTGCGTGACTACCATGGAATCCCTCAAGGCGTGCCCATCGCCCACCCAGCACCATTCTTTGGTGACCTTGACAACTTACCTTTCGGCGACCTTGACCCCGAGAACAAATACATCATATCCACTCGAGTTCGTGTTGGACGGAGCATCGACGGGATCCCCTTCCCTCCTTTAATTAGTCTGAAGGTAAGAAAAATAATGAGAATAAACTAGAATTGGTCTTCTTTTTATTCAATTTTCGTGAATAAAACATGGAACATCTAATTTATGAACATCGAGGTCAAATCATTTGAGGAACAAGATCTTATGCTATTTTTATCATGAGCTTTATTTCGTAAGGCAGCTCAAATAATAAACTAAAATGAACGATATCAATTTCCCTCTAAAACAAAATGAATATGTATGATTTCCTGGAAAGCACTTAAAATTTGTATTGTGCTTTCTATAAGTGATATCAATCTTTGACTACTGACCATTTAACATTTCATTGCATTTACTCCAAATAATATGTACACAAAATATTTTGTCTTCTAACAGCAAGTTAAGGATTGTGAGAAGCAGATGGTGGCCGCCTTGAAGACCTTCACCGGGGATCTGGCCGGTACTTACTACTCTCTGGAAGACATGGACGACAAGACCAAACAGCAGCTGATTGATGATCACTTCCTCTTCGGAGACCCTCCAAACAAGTGGGTAGACTTCCTACAGTGCACCTCCTTATGTGTGCTGTTCAGTCAAAGACTGTAAAATACGGAAATATCTGGAAAAGTGTGTCCGAACTCGTATCACAGTTAAACGCCACTTAGACGCCCATGACGATTTATCAGTAAAGTTATGAAACATTTAAAAGACGGCTGCACCGACCAGTGAAATAACTGATTTAAAGCAGGCCCTTTTATGCATCTTACGCTAATAACCCTAATGTATACAAAATATGACCCAGACAGTGGAGAAGCCATTCAGCCAACTGTAAGGTTTAGACAAAATAAAGCATAGTGTATATCTTTTATCATTAATGCCACTGAAAATGTGATATAAAAGTAACCATATTCATATAACTCCGATCTCGAAAACTCATGACGTAAAAAGGCGATTTACAAAACAAGTAACAATCAGTATATCTGTCTTGATAGGATCCTGGTTGGAGCCGGAGTTGAGAAGGATTGGCCGAAGGGACGCGGGATCTTCCATAACGCCAACAAGACTTTCCTGGCCTGGATCAACGAGGAAGACCATATCCGTATCATCTCCATGCAGAAAGGAGGAAACGTGGCCGAGGTGTACAAGAGGCTGGTCACGGCCATTAAGCATATCGAGAAGAGTGTCAAGTTTGCTCACGACCCCCGCCTTGGTTACCTGACCTTCTGCCCTAGCAACCTGGGCACCACATGCCGAGCCAGCGTCCATATCAAGATCCCTCGTGTCAGTCAAATGGCAAATTTTAATCAAATTGTGAAAGAATTAGGACTTCAACTTAGAGGTAAGATTTTATAAGCATTTACAAATTTACTAAATCATGGTTTCAATGTTTTACTGTGAGATTCAACTGGGGACCAATTGATATGTGAGGACTTAATGCTCACATGTCGGTCAAATAGCCAGACATGATAAAAAGTGTGTGCTCCAAATTTACTAATAAGAATATCAATATATTTTAGGTGGTGTTTAGTCGCAAATACCTCTCATGTTGAACAATAAGTCAATTAAAACCAGACTTGGGAACACAAGCGTTAACATAACCACTTTGACGCAGTGAAGAACGTTAGGTAATGCTGAATGTAAGCATTATTAAACTTATAATTAAGATTTATTTATGGAAAGTACATTGATATAGTAAACAGTGAGATAATATCATTTTTAGGAGAATGATAATATTGCACAAAATACCAATGGCAACAAATATAGCGTCGCATTTTTAATAAATATTTCATAATGGTGTATTAAGATTAAATTTGTCTAATGCAGGTACGGCAGGCGAGCACACGGAAAGTGTGGGCGGAGTCTGGGATGTCTCAAACAAGCGTCGTCTAGGTTACACAGAACTAGATGCCCTGACGGAGATGACAAATGGCGTCAAGGTCCTTATGTTGTTGGAAAAATCACTAGAAAAGTTATAGACTGTACCGGGGATGCTGCATATGCATTTATTTCTCTCATTTGACTCATTCACCCACATGGGCTTAATTTTTGTGCTTTCTGTTGCCGGTCGATATATTATATGGTAATAAATATGTCGTTTAATGTACATTGGTTCTGTTTTATGGTATAAAATTTTACTTATCTTCCTATGTCCCTTATATTCAGTTGATCGAACATTGGCCCTACCTTTAAAAAGTTTTGCTAGCTTCCATTCAGTGATCAATATTGATGCTATGATCTACTAGATACCGTGTGTGTGTGTTTGTGCTTGGTGCGACTGTTTAGGTCTGAATGATATGGTTGTTATGAAAGGGTATATTATCCCACGGCGAAGTGATTAAAGACGGTATCACTTAGGAGAAAGTCTCCGGCTGCAGTTTTATTCATTTATTTAAATGTCTACATATGATTTGTAAATGTAAACCTTTATTTGTACATTTCGTGCTAAACTGGTTGTTTCAGAGCAAAGACTGGGTTACAAAGTGCGAGTAGGCGGGGTGATGGTGGTGTAGAGAGGATATGATATTTTGGCTTTGGGGCCTCATGCGTGTTGAACATTTGCTGAAAGGTAATGTTATATTGTGTAGTCGGCTTTTCGGATGTTAGGGGTTGGGGATTTTTTGGGTCGGATTTTTTGGTACTCTCGATGTAACGATGTAAAAATCTACGAAAGGCCAGCTTCACTAGGAGTCATATATATTAACATCAACTGAGGTAACAGAGCCGTGAACCTGAAATAGAATAGTGAATTTTGGATTGATCTATTTGGCTCTAGTAAATATGCCACGGTGCTTTAAAAGCCCCCCCCCCCCTTTGATTTTATAAAGTTTAAGCATAATCTCAAATAAAGTTAACAGCACTGGTCAGTTATTATTTTTTAACCTGTGGCCAGTAAAGAGATGATGTACAAATACTTGTTTGGGACTACATTTTTGGCTTCAGATCAATATTGCCAGGATTTTTGGAAAAGGAGATGCACAAGCGACAATTTTCTTGGCCTTGTTTTACCGTAGAAAAAGCAAACTGTCCGGTTACAAAATTTTAGTATAGGAATTGAATTTTAATGATGCCAAAAAGAGGCCCAGACTTCAAGCCTTTTTCAGATCATATAAATGAAAATAAAATTAATAAATACAGCCACGTGTCTTATGAGATATGCAAACATTTCTATTGGCATCTGCCGAAAGCATGAGAGTGATGACGGCGTGCTTTGCCGGGCATGGCGCACCAGCCTGACAGAAATAAGTGAAACCCTGATGTGTTTAGAATCTTCTGGTGTCGGAAAATAAAAGTGTGGCAGGATTTCCGGGGGCAATGTTTCTGAAAGAAAATGGGCGATAAAAGTGTGCGGACATGCATTCGTTGAGTAAATTTCACAAAGTGACAGTAGGAGCCGTTGTCGGCGAATACTTTGGTCACTGTTGCTTAGCTTGGCGATTTATGCATTTGAAATATTGAAGACCCTGCAGAAAGGTATGAGAAGCTCAAAAAGGGCAATTAGTCTATGGTTTTTCCTTAGTTGTGGAAACGCCTACCCAGACCGCAAGACCGAATTGGACCCATGCGGGATTTAAAATGGTTGTCCCAACATTGCCCCCTTAAAACAATTAAGTTTTAAACAGACCAACGTTTGGAAATTTTACCTGTGCGGGTTCGTAGAAAAGAATTGCCCTCGTAGCAATATAATTTCAAAATGAATATAATTATTATATTCCCTTCCACCAATATTCTTTTTAACCGTTTAGGAATTCTATAATTTGAGGGTTTTTGCCAGGGCCCTAAAAAAGTTATTTCGCTCCAAACTTTGCCGATACACGCCCCCTCTTTATCAAACTCTCTCTGCTTTCGTGCCGCAACTCACCGCCCTTATCGAATCCTAATAGTGTTTCTCCTGTTTTTCGAACCGCTCATGGGGGCTGCCACTGTGTGTTCACATTATAACCCGGACGTCACAGGTAGCATGGTTATATTATCGGTATACCGCTTGTATAAAAATTGAAAAAGCAAAATAATGAACACCACAGATGCAGTGAAGAATCGGATTGCCGTTTAAAAAAGTCTGCTGGGATAAGGAAGCAACAGAAGGAAATAGAGCAAGTTGTTTGATCAGAATCCGATATGTTCTTGTATTTATCTTTTCTATGTGAGAGTGAATTCTGAATTCTTTTGTATACAAAAGCAGAATAAAAATATATACCATCAAAAGTATATTTTAAAAATGGTTAAATTAATTGGTTTTTGTGCAGGCGACCCATTATTTTGGCAAGCGCGTACCTGTTATTTGAATATGCATATTTTTTTTCGACCTCAATGAAGTCGTGTGAAAAAAAGTCAGGGCTATATTAAATGGTGTCTTTGACATGTAAATTATAATATATGACAAATATATATGAATCATCCGCGCACGGTGACAGACCAAGCAAAGTGGCAAACGTGTGGATGGTAGCAAACGGGCGTTAATGTCGGCAGAAAAATGCGCATTTAGCCGGTAAACCAGCTTGTGGTACACAGCATTAATTCACCGGGGGGGGGGGGGGGTGCGGTCACGAATTTTAGCCACACGATTAGCGAGTGATCGGGATTATTTGGGGGATGGAAGGAATGTTGAAAGTGGTGTGGGTAGGTGCGTGTGTGGAAATCGAATATCTCAATTAATGATACCATGAAAGATAAGAATTATTTTTAACTGGAAGAACCTTCCCAATAACGCGCGAATTATATGTATATTTATGTATATATATATATGTGTGTTTGTGTGATGTAAATAACATATAACTAAAATCTGCAATAATTTATTAAATGTGTTTAGGACCAGATAAACAAGGAAACCTGACTTTATCTGTACGGCCAGCGAATGTATTAATTGAAACACGCTAAACCGGAAGCGTAGCCCCCCCCCGCCCCATATAAGTGTCCGTATCCGTAACCGCATCCTTGTCAGGACCGCATCAGTGGAAACGCTGCTTTACTTCTTGATTGTCAGGGCCCATATATAATTCTAATTAAATACGTAACCTTACGGTATTCATTTTGCAAACATTTTAGTATATTTCATTCCATAAATCCGCTTTATTGCTGTCGGTTATTATGATTTTTTTTTAATGAAGAAATATGACAAAATATGATATAATTGCTATTAAATCTCTCATTATTTCAACATAAGTTTGCAGCTTTTAAGTTCATCTAAGAATACATCATGGTAATTGAAGGCTTGAGGCATATTGAGACATAATTTTAGGTATAATATAGTCAGACTTTTAGAGACAAGTAGTTACATACACGGCGAACCCGAAGAAGGCCAAACAAGCGTGTACTTACTCTCGAAGACCGGATCATTTATAATATAAGTAAATAAATATTTTCTACACACAAGTCTACCTAAATAAGTAAACAATGGTACGATAAATGACTTACGTGCACACATCTGATTATCACCCTAGTCACAATTGAAACCAATGCTAATTAGACCTCGGATTACGTTCCAACACGCCCGTGCTGTACGTCCCATGGCGACAACAAAAGTGGCGTACTTGTATATAAACGGTTCCAGGAACGTTGATTCGACACTCGACAATTCGGGATCGTTCAAGTTAACACAGAGGAAACGGAAACCCACACGGCGACATGACGACCATCGACTACAGCGGAATCTTTAACAATCTGTTAACCGCAGCTGACTGTCACTCCCTGGCTAAGAAGTACTGCACGAAGGATGTGGTGGAGAGGTACAGAAAGACCACGACCAAACTCGGAGGCACGCTGGCTCATTGTATTAAACCAGGTAAACTTAATAATAAATATAATTTATTACGTTCATTTCATATATTTATTTGGTGTAGCGTTAGTCCTTTTTCATTACTGATATGTATTTATATATATGTATACCTGCTATCATGCAAAGTGAAGTAAACACCATCATAACAGTTTTAATGTTATCACAATAATTGCAAAGTTTTATCTTGACAAATTTATGATAAAGGTTAAAGATTTTACTCCGGTGCATACATATAAATAAATCTATATATGATGTGTTGAATTGATTAATATATTTTTGGGGTCCTATTACATATATTAAGGGTGCTAGTGACATGTCAATAATAATTATTAGGTGCACAATTCCATCATCTCCACATCGGAGTCTACGCGTGCGACCCCGAGGCCTACCATGCGTTCAGGGATGTCTTTGACAATGTGGTGCGTGACTACCATGGAATCCCTCAAGGCGTGCCCATCGCCCACCCAGCACCATTCTTTGGTGACCTTGACAACTTACCTTTAGGCGACCTTGACCCCGAGAACAAATACATCATATCCACTCGAGTTCGTGTTGGACGGAGCATCGACGGGATCCCCTTCCCTCCTTTAATTAGTCTGAAGGTAAGAAAAATAATGAGAATAAACTAGAATTGGTCTTCTTTTTATTCAATTTTCGTGAATAAAACATGGAACATCTAATTTATGAACATCGAGGTCAAATCATTTGAGGAACAAGATCTTATGCTATTTTTATCATGAGCTTTATTTCGTAAGGCAGCTCAAATAATAAACTAAAATGAACGATATCAATTTCCCTCTAAAACAAAATGAATATGTATGATTTCCTGGAAAGCACTTAAAATTTGTATTGTGCTTTCTATAAGTGATATCAATCTTTGACTACTGACCATTTAACATTTCATTGCATTTACTCCAAATAATATGTACACAAAATATTTTGTCTTCTAACAGCAAGTTAAGGATTGTGAGAAGCAGATGGTGGCCGCCTTGAAGACCTTCACCGGGGATCTGGCCGGTACTTACTACTCTCTGGAAGACATGGACGACAAGACCAAACAGCAGCTGATTGATGATCACTTCCTCTTCGGAGACCCTCCAAACAAGTGGGTAGACTTCCTACAGTGCACCTCCTTATGTGTGCTGTTCAGTCCAAGACTGTAAAATACGGAAATATCTGGAAAAGTGTGTCCGAACTCGTATCACAGTTAAACGCCACTTAGACGCCCATGACGATTTATCAGTAAAGTTATGAAACATTTAAAAGACGGCTGCACCGACCAGTGAAATAACTGATTTAAAGCAGGCCCTTTTATGCATCTTACGCTAATAACCCTAATGTATACAAAATATGACCCAGACAGTGGAGAAGCCATTCAGCCAACTGTAAGGTTTAGACAAAATAAAGCATAGTGTATATCTTTTATCATTAATGCCACTGAAAATGTGATATAAAAGTAACCATATTCATATAACTCCGATCTCGAAAACTCATGACGTAAAAAGGCGATTTACAAAACAAGTAACAATCAGTATATCTGTCTTGATAGGATCCTGGTTGGAGCCGGAGTTGAGAAGGATTGGCCGAAGGGACGCGGGATCTTCCATAACGCCAACAAGACTTTCCTGGCCTGGATCAACGAGGAAGACCATATCCGTATCATCTCCATGCAGAAAGGAGGAAACGTGGCCGAGGTGTACAAGAGGCTGGTCACGGCCATTAAGCATATCGAGAAGAGTGTCAAGTTTGCTCACGACCCCCGCCTTGGTTACCTGACCTTCTGCCCTAGCAACCTGGGCACCACATGCCGAGCCAGCGTCCATATCAAGATCCCTCGTGTCAGTCAAATGGCAAATTTTAATCAAATTGTGAAAGAATTAGGACTTCAACTTAGAGGTAAGATTTTATAAGCATTTACAAATTTACTAAATCATGGTTTCAATGTTTTACTGTGAGATTCAACTGGGGACCAATTGATATGTGAGGACTTAATGCTCACATGTCGGTCAAATAGCCAGACATGATAAAAAGTGTGTGCTCCAAATTTACTAATAAGAATATCAAAATATTTTAGGTGGTGTTTAGTCGCAAATACCTCTCATGTTGAACAATAAGTCAATTAAAACCAGACTTGGGAACACAAGCGTTAACATAACCACTTTGACGCAGTGAAGAACGTTAGGTAATGCTGAATGTAAGCATTATTAAACTTATAATTAAGATTTATTTATGGAAAGTACATTGATATAGTAAACAGTGAGATAATATCCTTTTTAGGAGAATGATAATATTGCACAAAATACCAATGGCAACAAATATAGCGTCGCATTTTTAATATATATTTCATAATGGTGTATTAAGATTAAATTTGTCTAATGCAGGTACGGCAGGCGAGCACACGGAAAGTGTGGGCGGAGTCTGGGATGTCTCAAACAAGCGTCGTCTAGGTTACACAGAACTAGATGCCCTGACGGAGATGACAAATGGCGTCAAGGTCCTTATGTTGTTGGAAAAATCACTAGAAAAGTTATAGACTGTACCGGGGATGCTGCATATGCATTTATTTCTCTCATTTGACTCATTCACCCACATGGGCTTAATTTTTGTGCTTTCTGTTGCCGGTCGATATATTATATGGTAATAAATATGTCGTTTAATGTACATTGGTTCTGTTTTATGGTATAAAATTTTACTTATCTTCCTATGTCCCTTATATTCAGTTGATCGAACATTGGCCCTACCTTTAAAAAGTTTTGCTAGCTTCCATTCAGTGATCAATATTGATGCTATGATCTACTAGATACCGTGTGTGTGTGTTTGTGCTTGGTGCGACTGTTTAGGTCTGAATGATATGGTTGTTATGAAAGGGTATATTATCCCACGGCGAAGTGATTAAAGACGGTATCACTTAGGAGAAAGTCTCCGGCTGCAGTTTTATTCATTTATTTAAATGTCTACATATGATTTGTAAATGTAAACCTTTATTTGTACATTTCGTGCTAAACTGGTTGTTTCAGAGCAAAGACTGGGTTACAAAGTGCGAGTAGGCGGGGTGATGGTGGTGTAGAGAGGATATGATATTTTGGCTTTGGGGCCTCATGCGTGTTGAACATTTGCTGAAAGGTAATGTTATATTGTGTAGTCGGCTTTTCGGATTTGAGGGGTTGGGGATTTTTTGGGTCGGATTTTTTGGTACTCTCGATGTAACGATGTAAAAATCTACGATAGGCCAGCTTCACTAGGAGTCATATATATTAACATCAACTGAGGTAACAGAGCCGTGAACCTGAAATAGAATAGTGAATTTTGGATTGATCTATTTGGCTCTAGTAAATATGCCACGGTGCTTTAAAAGCCCCCCCCCCCCTTTGATTTTATAAAGTTTAAGCATAATCTCAAATAAAGTTAACAGCACTGGTCAGTTATTATTTTTAACCTGTGGCCAGTAAAGAGATGGTGTACAAATACTTGTTTGGGACTACTTTTTTGGCGTCAGATCAATATTGCCAGGATTTTTAGAAAAGGAGATGCACAAGCGACAATTTTCTTGGCCTTGTTTTACCGTAGAAAAAGCAAACTGTCCGGGTTACAAAATTTTAGTATAGGAATTGAATTTTAATGATGCCAAAAAGAGGCCCAGACTTCAAGCCTTTTTCAGATCATATATATGAAAAAAAAATTAATAAATACAGCCACGTGTCTTATGAGATATGCAAACATTTCTATTGGCATCTGCCGAAAGCATGAGAGTGATGCCGGCGTGCTTTGCCGGGCATGGCGCACCAGCCTGACAGAAATAAGTGAAACCCTGATGTGTTTAGAATCTTCTGGTGTCGGAAAATAAAAGTGTGGCAGGATTTCCGGGGGCAATGTTTTTGAAAGAAAATGGGCGATTAAAGTGTGCGGACATGCATTCGTTTGGTAAATTTCACAAAGTGACAGTAGGAGCCGTTGTCGGCGAATACTTTGGTCACTGTTGCTTAGCTTGGCGATTTATGCATTTGAAATATTGAAGACCCTGCAGAAAGGTATGAGAAGCTCAAAAAGGGCAATTAGTCTATGGTTTTTCCTTAGTTGTGGAAACGCCTACCCAGACCGCAAGACCGAATTGGACCCATGCGGGATTTAAATTGGTTGTCCCAACATTGCCCCCTTAAAACAATTTTTTTTTTTCGGTAAGTTTTAAACTGACCAACGTTTGGAAATTTTACCTGTGCGGGTTCGTAGAAAAGAATTGCCCTCGTAGCAATATAATTTCAAAATGAATATAATTATTATATTCCCTTCCACCATTATTCTTTTTAACCGTTTCGCGTACGTTTTAGGAATTCTATAATTTGAGGGTTTTTGCCAGGGCCCTAAAAGAGTTATTTCGCTCCAAACTTTGCCGATACACGCCCCCTCTTTATCAAACTCTCTCTGCTTTCGTGCCGCAACTCACCGCCCTTACGAACCCTAATAGTGTTTCTCCTGTTTTTCGAACCGCTCATGGGGGCTGCCACTGTGTGTTCACATTATAACCCGGACGTCACAGGTAGCATGGTTATATTATCGGTATACCGCTTGTATAAAAATTGAAAAAGCAAAATAATGAACACCACAGATGCAGTGAAGAATCGGGTTGCCGTTTAAGAAAGTCTGCTGGGATAAGGAGGCAACAGAAGGAAATAGAGCAAGTTGTTTGATCAGAGTCCGATATGTTCTTGTATTTATCTTTTCTATGTGAGAGTGAATTCTGAATTCTTTTGTATACAAAAGCAGTATAAAAATATATACCATCAAAAGTATATTTTAAAAATGGTTAAATTAATTGGTTTTTGTGCAGGCGACCCATTATTTTGGCAAGCGCGTACCTGTTTTTTGAATATGCATATTTTTTTTCGATCTCAATGAAGTCGTGTGAAAAAAAGTCAGGGCTATATTAAATGGTGTCTTTGACATGTAAATTATAATATATGACAAATATATATGAATCATCCGCGCACGGTGACAGGGCAAGCAAAGTGGCAAACGTGTGGATGGTAGCAAACGGGCGTTAATGTCGGCAGAAAAATGCACATTTAGCCGGTAAACCAGCATTAATTCACCGGGGGGGGGGGGGGGGCGGTCACGAATTTTAGCCACACGATTAGCGAGTGATCGGGATTATTTGGGGGATGGAAGGAATGTTGAAAGTGGTGTGGGTAGGTGCGTGTGTGGAAATCGAATATCTCAATTAATGATACCATGAAAGATAAGAATTATTTTTAACTGGAAGAACCTTCCCAATAACGCGCGAATTATATGTATATTTATGTATATATATATATATATATATATGTTTGTGTGATGTAAATAACATATGACTAAAATCTGTAATAATTTATTAAATGTGTTTAGGCCCACATAAACAAGGAAACGTGACTTTATCTGTACGGCCAGCGAATGTATTAATTGAAACACGCTAAACCGGAAGCGTAGCCCCCCCCCCGCCCCATATAAGTGTCCGTATCCGTAACCGCATCCTTGTCAGGACCGCATCAGTGGAAACGCTGCTTTACTTCTTGATTGTCAGGGCCCATATATAATTCTAATTAAATACGTAACCTTACGGTATTCATTTTGCAAACATTTTAGTATATTTCATTCCATAAATCCGCTTTATTGCTGTCGGTTATTATGATTTTTTTTTAATGAAGAAATATGACAAAATATGATATAATTGCTATTAAATCTCTCATTATTTCAACATAAGTTTGCAGCTTTTAAGTTCATCTAAGAATACATCATGGTAATTGAAGGCTTGAGGCATATTGAGACATAATTTTAGGTATAATATAGTCAGACTTTTAGAGACAAGTAGTTACATACACGGCGAACCCGAAGAAGGCCAAACAAGCGTGTACTTACTCTCGAAGACCGGATCATTTATAATATAAGTAAATAAATATTTTCTAAACACAAGTCTACCTAAATAAGTAACCAATGGTACGATAAATGACTTACGTGCACACATCTGATTATCACCCTGGTCACAATTGAAACCAATGCTAATTAGACCTCGGATTACGTTCCAACACGCCCGTGCTGTACGTCCCATGGCGACAACAAAAGTGGCGTACTTGTATATAAACGGTTCCAGGAACGTTGATTCGACACTCGACAATTCGGGATCGTTCAAGTTAACACAGAGGAAACGGAAACCCACACGGCGACATGACGACCATCGACTACAGCGGAATCTTTAACAATCTGTTAACCGCAGCTGACTGTCACTCCCTGGCTAAGAAGTACTGCACGAAGGATGTGGTGGAGAGGTACAGAAAGACCACGACCAAACTCGGAGGCACGCTGGCTCATTGTATTAAACCAGGTAAACTTAATAATAAATATAATTTATTACGTTCATTTCATATATTTATTCGGTGTAGCGTTAGTCCTTTTTCATTACTGATATGTATTTATATATATGTATACCTGCTATCATGCAAAGTGAAGTAAACACCATCATAACAGTTTTAATGTTATCACAATAATTGCAAAGTTTTATCTTGACAAATTTATGATAAAGGTTAAAGATTTTACTCCGGTGCATACATATCAATAAATCTATATATGATGTGTTGAATTGATTAATATATTTTTGGGGTCCTATTACATATATTAAGGGTGCTAGTGACATGTCAATAATAATTATTAGGTGCACAATTCCATCATCTCCACATCGGAGTCTACGCGTGCGACCCCGAGGCCTACCATGCGTTCAGGGATGTCTTTGACAATGTGGTGCGTGACTACCATGGAATCCCTCAAGGCGTGCCCATCGCCCACCCAGCACCATTCTTTGGTGACCTTGACAACTTACCTTTCGGCGACCTTGACCCCGAGAACAAATACATCATATCCACTCGAGTTCGTGTTGGACGGAGCATCGACGGGATGCCCTTCCCTCCTTTAATTAGTCTGAAGGTAAGAAAAATAATGAGAATAAACTAGAATTGGTCTTCTTTTTATTCAATTTTCGTGAATAAAACATGGAACATCTAATTTATGAACATCGAGGTCAAATCATTTGAGGAACAAGATCTTATGCTATTTTTATCATGAGCTTTATTTCGTAAGGCAGCTCAAATAATAAACTAAAATGAACGATATCAATTTCCCTCTAAAACAAAATGAATATGTATGATTTCCTGGAAAGCACTTAAAATTTGTATTGTGCTTTCTATAAGTGATATCAATCTTTGACTACTGACCATTTAACATTTCATTGCATTTACTCCAAATAATATGTACACAAAATATTTTGTCTTCTAACAGCAAGTTAAGGATTGTGAGAAGCAGATGGTGGCCGCCTTGAAGACCTTCACCGGGGATCTGGCCGGTACTTACTACTCTCTGGAAGACATGGACGACAAGACCAAACAGCAGCTGATTGATGATCACTTCCTCTTCGGAGACCCTCCAAACAAGTGGGTAGACTTCCTACAGTGCACCTCCTTATGTGTGCTGTTCAGTCAAAGACTGTAAAATACGGAAATATCTGGAAAAGTGTGTCCGAACTCGTATCACAGTTAAACGCCACTTAGACGCCCATGACGATTTATCAGTAAAGTTATGAAACATTTAAAAGACGGCTGCACCGACCAGTGAAATAACTGATTTAAAGCAGGCCCTTTTATGCATCTTACGCTAATAACCCTAATGTATACAAAATATGACCCAGACAGTGGAGAAGCCATTCAGCCAACTGTAAGGTTTAGACAAAATAAAGCATAGTGTATATCTTTTATCATTAATGCCACTGAAAATGTGATATAAAAGTAACCATATTCATATAACTCCGATCTCGAAAACTCATGACGTAAAAAGGCGATTTACAAAACAAGTAACAATCAGTATATCTGTCTTGATAGGATCCTGGTTGGAGCCGGAGTTGAGAAGGATTGGCCGAAGGGACGCGGGATCTTCCATAACGCCAACAAGACTTTCCTGGCCTGGATCAACGAGGAAGACCATATCCGTATCATCTCCATGCAGAAAGGAGGAAACGTGGCCGAGGTGTACAAGAGGCTGGTCACGGCCATTAAGCATATCGAGAAGAGTGTCAAGTTTGCTCACGACCCCCGCCTTGGTTACCTGACCTTCTGCCCTAGCAACCTGGGCACCACATGCCGAGCCAGCGTCCATATCAAGATCCCTCGTGTCAGTCAAATGGCAAATTTTAATCAAATTGTGAAAGAATTAGGACTTCAACTTAGAGGTAAGATTTTATAAGCATTTACAAATTTACTAAATCATGGTTTCAATGTTTTACTGTGAGATTCAACTGGGGACCAATTGATATGTGAGGACTTAATGCTCACATGTCGGTCAAATAGCCAGACATGATAAAAAGTGTGTGCTCCAAATTTACTAATAAGAATATCAAAATATTTTAGGTGGTGTTTAGTCGCAAATACCTCTCATGTTGAACAATAAGTCAATTAAAACCAGACTTGGGAACACAAGCGTTAACATAACCACTTTGACGCAGTGAAGAACGTTAGGTAATGCTGAATGTAAGCATTATTAAACTTATAATTAAGATTTATTTATGGAAAGTACATTGATATAGTAAACAGTGAGATAATATCCTTTTTAGGAGAATGATAATATTGCACAAAATACCAATGGCAACAAATATAGCGTCGCATTTTTAATATATATTTCATAATGGTGTATTAAGATTAAATTTGTCTAATGCAGGTACGGCAGGCGAGCACACGGAAAGTGTGGGCGGAGTCTGGGATGTCTCAAACAAGCGTCGTCTAGGTTACACAGAACTAGATGCCCTGACGGAGATGACAAATGGCGTCAAGGTCCTTATGTTGTTGGAAAAATCACTAGAAAAGTTATAGACTGTACCGGGGATGCTGCATATGCATTTATTTCTCTCATTTGACTCATTCACCCACATGGGCTTAATTTTTGTGCTTTCTGTTGCCGGTCGATATATTATATGGTAATAAATATGTCGTTTAATGTACATTGGTTCTGTTTTATGGTATAAAATTTTACTTATCTTCCTATGTCCCTTATATTCAGTTGATCGAACATTGGCCCTACCTTTAAAAAGTTTTGCTAGCTTCCATTCAGTGATCAATATTGATGCTATGATCTACTAGATACCGTGTGTGTGTGTTTGTGCTTGGTGCGACTGTTTAGGTCTGAATGATATGGTTGTTATGAAAGGGTATATTATCCCACGGCGAAGTGATTAAAGACGGTATCACTTAGGAGAAAGTCTCCGGCTGCAGTTTTATTCATTTATTTAAATGTCTACATATGATTTGTAAATGTAAACCTTTATTTGTACATTTCGTGCTAAACTGGTTGTTTCAGAGCAAAGACTGGGTTACAAAGTGCGAGTAGGCGGGGTGATGGTGGTGTAGAGAGGATATGATATTTTGGCTTTGGGGCCTCATGCGTGTTGAACATTTGCTGAAAGGTAATGTTATATTGTGTAGTCGGCTTTTCGGATTTGAGGGGTTGGGGATTTTTTGGGTCGGATTTTTTGGTACTCTCGATGTAACGATGTAAAAATCTACGATAGGCCAGCTTCACTAGGAGTCATATATATTAACATCAACTGAGGTAACAGAGCCGTGAACCTGAAATAGAATAGTGAATTTTGGATTGATCTATTTGGCTCTAGTAAATATGCCACGGTGCTTTAAAAGCCCCCCCCCCCTTTGATTTTATAAAGTTTAAGCATAATCTCAAATAAAGTTAACAGCACTGGTCAGTTATTATTTTTAACCTGTGGCCAGTAAAGAGATGGTGTACAAATACTTGTTTGGGACTACTTTTTTGGCGTCAGATCAATATTGCCAGGATTTTTAGAAAAGGAGATGCACAAGCGACAATTTTCTTGGCCTTGTTTTACCGTAGAAAAAGCAAACTGTCCGGGTTACAAAATTTTAGTATAGGAATTGAATTTTAATGATGCCAAAAAGAGGCCCAGACTTCAAGCCTTTTTCAGATCATATATATGAAAAAAAAATTAATAAATACAGCCACGTGTCTTATGAGATATGCAAACATTTCTATTGGCATCTGCCGAAAGCATGAGAGTGATGCCGGCGTGCTTTGCCGGGCATGGCGCACCAGCCTGACAGAAATAAGTGAAACCCTGATGTGTTTAGAATCTTCTGGTGTCGGAAAATAAAAGTGTGGCAGGATTTCCGGGGGCAATGTTTTTGAAAGAAAATGGGCGATTAAAGTGTGCGGACATGCATTCGTTTGGTAAATTTCACAAAGTGACAGTAGGAGCCGTTGTCGGCGAATACTTTGGTCACTGTTGCTTAGCTTGGCGATTTATGCATTTGAAATATTGAAGACCCTGCAGAAAGGTATGAGAAGCTCAAAAAGGGCAATTAGTCTATGGTTTTTCCTTAGTTGTGGAAACGCCTACCCAGACCGCAAGACCGAATTGGACCCATGCGGGATTTAAATTGGTTGTCCCAACATTGCCCCCTTAAAAAAATTTTTTTTTTTCGGTAAGTTTTAAACTGACCAACGTTTGGAAATTTTACCTGTGCGGGTTCGTAGAAAAGAATTGCCCTCGTAGCAATATAATTTCAAAATGAATATAATTATTATATTCCCTTCCACCATTATTCTTTTTAACCGTTTCGCGTACGTTTTAGGAATTCTATAATTTGAGGGTTTTTGCCAGGGCCCTAAAAGAGTTATTTCGCTCCAAACTTTGCCGATACACGCCCCCTCTTTATCAAACTCTCTCTGCTTTCGTGCCGCAACTCACCGCCCTTACGAACCCTAATAGTGTTTCTCCTGTTTTTCGAACCGCTCATGGGGGCTGCCACTGTGTGTTCACATTATAACCCGGACGTCACAGGTAGCATGGTTATATTATCGGTATACCGCTTGTATAAAAATTGAAAAAGCAAAATAATGAACACCACAGATGCAGTGAAGAATCGGGTTGCCGTTTAAGAAAGTCTGCTGGGATAAGGAGGCAACAGAAGGAAATAGAGCAAGTTGTTTGATCAGAGTCCGATATGTTCTTGTATTTATCTTTTCTATGTGAGAGTGAATTCTGAATTCTTTTGTATACAAAAGCAGTATAAAAATATATACCATCAAAAGTATATTTTAAAAATGGTTAAATTAATTGGTTTTTGTGCAGGCGACCCATTATTTTGGCAAGCGCGTACCTGTTTTTTGAATATGCATATTTTTTTTCGATCTCAATGAAGTCGTGTGAAAAAAAGTCAGGGCTATATTAAATGGTGTCTTTGACATGTAAATTATAATATATGACAAATATATATGAATCATCCGCGCACGGTGACAGGGCAAGCAAAGTGGCAAACGTGTGGATGGTAGCAAACGGGCGTTAATGTCGGCAGAAAAATGCACATTTAGCCGGTAAACCAGCATTAATTCACCGGGGGGGGGCGGTCACGAATTTTAGCCACACGATTAGCGAGTGATCGGGATTATTTGGGGGATGGAAGGAATGTTGAAAGTGGTGTGGGTAGGTGCGTGTGTGGAAATCGAATATCTCAATTAATGATACCATGAAAGATAAGAATTATTTTTAACTGGAAGAACCTTCCCAATAACGCGCGAATTATATGTATATTTATGTATATATATATATATATATATGTTTGTGTGATGTAAATAACATATGACTAAAATCTGTAATAATTTATTAAATGTGTTTAGGCCCACATAAACAAGGAAACGTGACTTTATCTGTACGGCCAGCGAATGTATTAATTGAAACACGCTAAACCGGAAGCGTAGCCCCCCCCCCCCCGCCCCATATAAGTGTCGGTATCCGTAACCGCATCCTTGTCAGGACCGCATCAGTGGAAACGCTGCTTTACTTCTTGATTGTCAGGGCCCATATATAATTCTAATTAAATACGTAACCTTACGGTATTAATTTTGCAAACATTTTAGTATATTTCATTCCATAAATCCGCTTTATTGCTGTCGGTTATTATGATTTTTTTTTAATGAAGAAATATGACAAAATATGATATAATTGCTAATAAATCTCTCATTATTTCAACATAAGTTTGCAGCTTTTAAGTTCATCTAAGAATACATCATGGTAATTGAAGGCTTGAGGCATATTGAGACATAATTTTAGGTATAATATAGTCAGACTTTTAGAGACAAGTAGTTACATACACGGCGAACCCGAAGAAGGCCAAACAAGCGTGTACTTACTCTCGAAGACCGGATCATTTATAATATAAGTAAATAAATATTTTCTAAACACAAGTCTACCTAAATAAGTAACCAATGGTACGATAAATGACTTACGTGCACACATCTGATTATCACCCTGGTCACAATTGAAACCAATGCTAATTAGACCTCGGATTACGTTCCAACACGCCCGTGCTGTACGTCCCATGGCGACAACAAAAGTGGCGTACTTGTATATAAACGGTTCCAGGAACGTTGATTCGACACTCGACAATTCGGGATCGTTCAAGTTAACACAGAGGAAACGGAAACCCACACGGCGACATGACGACCATCGACTACAGCGGAATCTTTAACAATATGTTAACCGCAGCTGACTGTCACTCCCTGGCTAAGAAGTACTGCACGAAGGATGTGGTGGAGAGGTACAGAAAGACCACGACCAAACTCGGAGGCACGCTGGCTCATTGTATTAAACCAGGTAAACTTAATAATAAATATAATTTATTACGTTCATTTCATATATTTATTCGGTGTAGCGTTAGTCCTTTTTCATTACCGATATGTATTTATATATATGTATACCTGCTATCATGCAAAGTGAAGTAAACACCATCATAACAGTTTTAATGTTATCACAATAATTGCAAAGTTTTATCTTGACAAATTTTTGATAAAGGTTAAAGATTTTACTCCGGTGCATACATATCAATAAATCTATATATGATGTGTTGAATTGATTAATATATTTTTGGGGTCCTATTACATATATTAAGGGTGCTAGTGACATGTCAATAATAATTATTAGGTGCACAATTCCATCATCTCCACATCGGAGTCTACGCGTGCGACCCCGAGGCCTACCATGCGTTCAGGGATGTCTTTGACAATGTGGTGCGTGACTACCATGGAATCCCTCAAGGCGTGCCCATCGCCCACCCAGCACCATTCTTTGGTGACCTTGACAACTTACCTTTCGGCGACCTTGACCCCGAGAACAAATACATCATATCCACTCGAGTTCGTGTTGGACGGAGCATCGACGGGATCCCCTTCCCTCCTTTAATTAGTCTGAAGGTAAGAAAAATAATGAGAATAAACTAGAATTGGTCTTCTTTTTATTCAATTTTCGTGAATAAAACATGGAACATCTAATTTATGAACATCGAGGTCAAATCATTTGAGGAACAAGATCTTATGCTATTTTTATCATGAGCTTTATTTCGTAAGGCAGCTCAAATAATAAACTAAAATGAACGATATCAATTTCCCTCTAAAACAAAATGAATATGTATGATTTCCTGGAAAGCACTTAAAATTTGTATTGTGCTTTCTATAAGTGATATCAATCTTTGACTACTGACCATTTAACATTTCATTGCATTTACTCCAAATAATATGTACACAAAATATTTTGTCTTCTAACAGCAAGTTAAGGATTGTGAGAAGCAGATGGTGGCCGCCTTGAAGACCTTCACCGGGGATCTGGCCGGTACTTACTACTCTCTGGAAGACATGGACGACAAGACCAAACAGCAGCTGATTGATGATCACTTCCTCTTCGGAGACCCTCCAAACAAGTGGGTAGACTTCCTACAGTGCACCTCCTTATGTGTGCTGTTCAGTCAAAGACTGTAAAATACGGAAATATCTGGAAAAGTGTGTCCGAACTCGTATCACAGTTAAACGCCACTTAGACGCCCATGACGATTTATCAGTAAAGTTATGAAACATTTAAAAGACGGCTGCACCGACCAGTGAAATAACTGATTTAAAGCAGGCCCTTTTATGCATCTTACGCTAATAACCCTAATGTATACAAAATATGACCCAGACAGTGGAGAAGCCATTCAGCCAACTGTAAGGTTTAGACAAAATAAAGCATAGTGTATATCTTTTATCATTAATGCCACTGAAAATGTGATATAAAAGTAACCATATTCATATAACTCCGATCTCGAAAACTCATGACGTAAAAAGGCGATTTACAAAACAAGTAACAATCAGTATATCTGTCTTGATAGGATCCTGGTTGGAGCCGGAGTTGAGAAGGATTGGCCGAAGGGACGCGGGATCTTCCATAACGCCAACAAGACTTTCCTGGCCTGGATCAACGAGGAAGACCATATCCGTATCATCTCCATGCAGAAAGGAGGAAACGTGGCCGAGGTGTACAAGAGGCTGGTCACGGCCATTAAGCATATCGAGAAGAGTGTCAAGTTTGCTCACGACCCCCGCCTTGGTTACCTGACCTTCTGCCCTAGCAACCTGGGCACCACATGCCGAGCCAGCGTCCATATCAAGATCCCTCGTGTCAGTCAAATGGCAAATTTTAATCAAATTGTGAAAGAATTAGGACTTCAACTTAGAGGTAAGATTTTATAAGCATTTACAAATTTACTAAATCATGGTTTCAATGTTTTACTGTGAGATTCAACTGGGGACCAATTGATATGTGAGGACTTAATGCTCACATGTCGGTCAAATAGCCAGACATGATAAAAAGTGTGTGCTCCAAATTTACTAATAAGAATATCAATATATTTTAGGTGGTGTTTAGTCGCAAATACCTCTCATGTTGAACAATAAGTCAATTAAAACCAGACTTGGGAACACAAGCGTTAACATAACCACTTTGACGCAGTGAAGAACGTTAGGTAATGCTGAATGTAAGCATTATTAAACTTATAATTAAGATTTATTTATGGAAAGTACATTGATATAGTAAACAGTGAGATAATATCATTTTTAGGAGAATGATAATATTGCACAAAATACCAATGGCAACAAATATAGCGTCGCATTTTTAATAAATATTTCATAATGGTGTATTAAGATTAAATTTGTCTAATGCAGGTACGGCAGGCGAGCACACGGAAAGTGTGGGCGGAGTCTGGGATGTCTCAAACAAGCGTCGTCTAGGTTACACAGAACTAGATGCCCTGACGGAGATGACAAATGGCGTCAAGGTCCTTATGTTGTTGGAAAAATCACTAGAAAAGTTATAGACTGTACCGGGGATGCTGCATATGCATTTATTTCTCTCATTTGACTCATTCACCCACATGGGCTTAATTTTTGTGCTTTCTGTTGCCGGTCGATATATTATATGGTAATAAATATGTCGTTTAATGTACATTGGTTCTGTTTTATGGTATAAAATTTTACTTATCTTCCTATGTCCCTTATATTCAGTTGATCGAACATTGGCCCTACCTTTAAAAAGTTTTGCTAGCTTCCATTCAGTGATCAATATTGATGCTATGATCTACTAGATACCGTGTGTGTGTGTTTGTGCTTGGTGCGACTGTTTAGGTCTGAATGATATGGTTGTTATGAAAGGGTATATTATCCCACGGCGAAGTGATTAAAGACGGTATCACTTAGGAGAAAGTCTCCGGCTGCAGTTTTATTCATTTATTTAAATGTCTACATATGATTTGTAAATGTAAACCTTTATTTGTACATTTCGTGCTAAACTGGTTGTTTCAGAGCAAAGACTGGGTTACAAAGTGCGAGTAGGCGGGGTGATGGTGGTGTAGAGAGGATATGATATTTTGGCTTTGGGGCCTCATGCGTGTTGAACATTTGCTGAAAGGTAATGTTATATTGTGTAGTCGGCTTTTCGGATGTTAGGGGTTGGGGATTTTTTGGGTCGGATTTTTTGGTACTCTCGATGTAACGATGTAAAAATCTACGAAAGGCCAGCTTCACTAGGAGTCATATATATTAACATCAACTGAGGTAACAGAGCCGTGAACCTGAAATAGAATAGTGAATTTTGGATTGATCTATTTGGCTCTAGTAAATATGCCACGGTGCTTTAAAAGCCCCCCCCCCCTTTGATTTTATAAAGTTTAAGCATAATCTCAAATAAAGTTAACAGCACTGGTCAGTTATTATTTTTAACCTGTGGCCAGTAAAGAGATGGTGTACAAATACTTGTTTGGGACTACTTTTTTGGCGTCAGATCAATATTGCCAGGATTTTTAGAAAAGGAGATGCACAAGCGACAATTTTCTTGGCCTTGTTTTACCGTAGAAAAAGCAAACTGTCCGGTTACAAAATTTTAGTATAGGAATTGAATTTTAATGATGCCAAAAAGAGGCCCAGACTTCAAGCCTTTTTCAGATCATATAAATGAAAATAAAATTAATAAATACAGCCACGTGTCTTATGAGATATGCAAACATTTCTATTGGCATCTGCCGAAAGCATGAGAGTGATGACGGCGTGCTTTGCCGGGCATGGCGCACCAGCCTGACAGAAATAAGTGAAACCCTGATGTGTTTAGAATCTTCTGGTGTCGGAAAATAAAAGTGTGGCAGGATTTCCGGGGGCAATGTTTCTGAAAGAAAATGGGCGATAAAAGTGTGCGGACATGCATTCGTTGAGTAAATTTCACAAAGTGACAGTAGGAGCCGTTGTCGGCGAATACTTTGGTCACTGTTGCTTAGCTTGGCGATTTATGCATTTGAAATATTGAAGACCCTGCAGAAAGGTATGAGAAGCTCAAAAAGGGCAATTAGTCTATGGTTTTTCCTTAGTTGTGGAAACGCCTACCCAGACCGCAAGACCGAATTGGACCCATGCGGGATTTAAAATGGTTGTCCCAACATTGCCCCCTTAAAACAATTTTTTTTTCGGTAAGTTTTAAACAGACCAACGTTTGGAAATTTTACCTGTGCGGGTTCGTAGAAAAGAATTGCCCTCGTAGCAATATAATTTCAAAATGAATATAATTATTATATTCCCTTCCACCAATATTCTTTTTAACCGTTTAGGAATTCTATAATTTGAGGGTTTTTGCCAGGGCCCTAAAAAAGTTATTTCGCTCCAAACTTTGCCGATACACGCCCCCTCTTTATCAAACTCTCTCTGCTTTCGTGCCGCAACTCACCGCCCTTATCGAATCCTAATAGTGTTTCTCCTGTTTTTCGAACCGCTCATGGGGGCTGCCACTGTGTGTTCACATTATAACCCGGACGTCACAGGTAGCATGGTTATATTATCGGTATACCGCTTGTATAAAAATTGAAAAAGCAAAATAATGAACACCACAGATGCAGTGAAGAATCGGATTGCCGTTTAAAAAAGTCTGCTGGGATAAGGAAGCAACAGAAGGAAATAGAGCAAGTTGTTTGATCAGAATCCGATATGTTCTTGTATTTATCTTTTCTATGTGAGAGTGAATTCTGAATTCTTTTGTATACAAAAGCAGAATAAAAATATATACCATCAAAAGTATATTTTAAAAATGGTTAAATTAATTGGTTTTTGTGCAGGCGACCCATTATTTTGGCAAGCGCGTACCTGTTATTTGAATATGCATATTTTTTTTCGACCTCAATGAAGTCGTGTGAAAAAAAGTCAGGGCTATATTAAATGGTGTCTTTGACATGTAAATTATAATATATGACAAATATATATGAATCATCCGCGCACGGTGACAGACCAAGCAAAGTGGCAAACGTGTGGATGGTAGCAAACGGGCGTTAATGTCGGCAGAAAAATGCGCATTTAGCCGGTAAACCAGCTTGTGGTACACAGCATTAATTCACCGGGGGGGGGGGGTGCGGTCACGAATTTTAGCCACACGATTAGCGAGTGATCGGGATTATTTGGGGGATGGAAGGAATGTTGAAAGTGGTGTGGGTAGGTGCGTGTGTGGAAATCGAATATCTCAATTAATGATACCATGAAAGATAAGAATTATTTTTAACTGGAAGAACCTTCCCAATAACGCGCGAATTATATGTATATTTATGTATATATATATATATATATGTTTGTGTGATGTAAATAACATATGACTAAAATCTGTAATAATTTATTAAATATGTTTAGGCCCAGATAAACAAGGAAACGTGACTTTATCTGTACGGCCAGCGAATGTATTAATTGAAACACGCTAAACCGGAAGCGTAGCCCCCCCCCCGCCCCATATAAGTGTCCGTATCCGTAACCGCATCCTTGTCAGGACCGCATCAGTGGAAACGCTGCTTTACTTCTTGATTGTCAGGGCCCATATATAATTCTAATTAAATACGTAACCTTACGGTATTCATTTTGCAAACATTTTAGTATATTTCATTCCATAAATCCGCTTTATTGCTGTCGGTTATTATGATTTTTTTTTAATGAAGAAATATGACAAAATATGATATAATTGCTATTAAATCTCTCATTATTTCAACATAAGTTTGCAGCTTTTAAGTTCATCTAAGAATACATCATGGTAATTGAAGGCTTGAGGCATATTGAGACATAATTTTAGGTATAATATAGTCAGACTTTTAGAGACAAGTAGTTACATACACGGCGAACCCGAAGAAGGCCAAACAAGCGTGTACTTACTCTCGAAGACCGGATCATTTATAATATAAGTAAATAAATATTTTCTAAACACAAGTCTACCTAAATAAGTAACCAATGGTACGATAAATGACTTACGTGCACACATCTGATTATCACCCTGGTCACAATTGAAACCAATGCTAATTAGACCTCGGATTACGTTCCAACACGCCCGTGCTGTACGTCCCATGGCGACAACAAAAGTGGCGTACTTGTATATAAACGGTTCCAGGAACGTTGATTCGACACTCGACAATTCGGGATCGTTCAAGTTAACACAGAGGAAACGGAAACCCACACGGCGACATGACGACCATCGACTACAGCGGAATCTTTAACAATCTGTTAACCGCAGCTGACTGTCACTCCCTGGCTAAGAAGTACTGCACGAAGGATGTGGTGGAGAGGTACAGAAAGACCACGACCAAACTCGGAGGCACGCTGGCTCATTGTATTAAACCAGGTAAACTTAATAATAAATATAATTTATTACGTTCATTTCATATATTTATTCGGTGTAGCGTTAGTCCTTTTTCATTACTGATATGTATTTATATATATGTATACCTGCTATCATGCAAAGTGAAGTAAACACCATCATAACAGTTTTAATGTTATCACAATAATTGCAAAGTTTTATCTTGACAAATTTTTGATAAAGGTTAAAGATTTTACTCCGGTGCATACATATCAATAAATCTATATATGATGTGTTGAATTGATTAATATATTTTTGGGGTCCTATTACATATATTAAGGGTGCTAGTGACATGTCAATAATAATTATTAGGTGCACAATTTCCATCATCTCCACATCGGAGTCTACGCGTGCGACCCCGAGGCCTACCATGCGTTCAGGGATGTCTTTGACAATGTGGTGCGTGACTACCATGGAATCCCTCAAGGCGTGCCCATCGCCCACCCAGCACCATTCTTTGGTGACCTTGACAACTTACCTTTCGGCGACCTTGACCCCGAGAACAAATACATCATATCCACTCGAGTTCGTGTTGGACGGAGCATCGACGGGATCCCCTTCCCTCCTTTAATTAGTCTGAAGGTAAGAAAAATAATGAGAATAAACTAGAATTGGTCTTCTTTTTATTCAATTTTCGTGAATAAAACATGGAACATCTAATTTATGAACATCGAGGTCAAATCATTTGAGGAACAAGATCTTATGCTATTTTTATCATGAGCTTTATTTCGTAAGGCAGCTCAAATAATAAACTAAAATGAACGATATCAATTTCCCTCTAAAACAAAATGAATATGTATGATTTCCTGGAAAGCACTTAAAATTTGTATTGTGCTTTCTATAAGTGATATCAATCTTTGACTACTGACCATTTAACATTTCATTGCATTTACTCCAAATAATATGTACACAAAATATTTTGTCTTCTAACAGCAAGTTAAGGATTGTGAGAAGCAGATGGTGGCCGCCTTGAAGACCTTCACCGGGGATCTGGCCGGTACTTACTACTCTCTGGAAGACATGGACGACAAGACCAAACAGCAGCTGATTGATGATCACTTCCTCTTCGGAGACCCTCCAAACAAGTGGGTAGACTTCCTACAGTGCACCTCCTTATGTGTGCTGTTCAGTCCAAGACTGTAAAATACGGAAATATCTGGAAAAGTGTGTCCGAACTCGTATCACAGTTAAACGCCACTTAGACGCCCATGACGATTTATCAGTAAAGTTATGAAACATTTAAAAGACGGCTGCACCGACCAGTGAAATAACTGATTTAAAGCAGGCCCTTTTATGCATCTTACGCTAATAACCCTAATGTATACAAAATATGACCCAGACAGTGGAGAAGCCATTCAGCCAACTGTAAGGTTTAGACAAAATAAAGCATAGTGTATATCTTTTATCATTAATGCCACTGAAAATGTGATATAAAAGTAACCATATTCATATAACTCCGATCTCGAAAACTCATGACGTAAAAAGGCGATTTACAAAACAAGTAACAATCAGTATATCTGTCTTGATAGGATCCTGGTTGGAGCCGGAGTTGAGAAGGATTGGCCGAAGGGACGCGGGATCTTCCATAACGCCAACAAGACTTTCCTGGCCTGGATCAACGAGGAAGACCATATCCGTATCATCTCCATGCAGAAAGGAGGAAACGTGGCCGAGGTGTACAAGAGGCTGGTCACGGCCATTAAGCATATCGAGAAGAGTGTCAAGTTTGCTCACGACCCCCGCCTTGGTTACCTGACCTTCTGCCCTAGCAACCTGGGCACCACATGCCGAGCCAGCGTCCATATCAAGATCCCTCGTGTCAGTCAAATGGCAAATTTTAATCAAATTGTGAAAGAATTAGGACTTCAACTTAGAGGTAAGATTTTATAAGCATTTACAAATTTACTAAATCATGGTTTCAATGTTTTACTGTGAGATTCAACTGGGGACCAATTGATATGTGAGGACTTAATGCTCACATGTCGGTCAAATAGCCAGACATGATAAAAAGTGTGTGCTCCAAATTTACTAATAAGAATATCAATATATTTTAGGTGGTGTTTAGTCGCAAATACCTCTCATGTTGAACAATAAGTCAATTAAAACCAGACTTGGGAACACAAGCGTTAACATAACCACTTTGACGCAGTGAAGAACGTTAGGTAATGCTGAATGTAAGCATTATTAAACTTATAATTAAGATTTATTTATGGAAAGTACATTGATATAGTAAACAGTGAGATAATATCATTTTTAGGAGAATGATAATATTGCACAAAATACCAATGGCAACAAATATAGCGTCGCATTTTTAATAAATATTTCATAATGGTGTATTAAGATTAAATTTGTCTAATGCAGGTACGGCAGGCGAGCACACGGAAAGTGTGGGCGGAGTCTGGGATGTCTCAAACAAGCGTCGTCTAGGTTACACAGAACTAGATGCCCTGACGGAGATGACAAATGGCGTCAAGGTCCTTATGTTGTTGGAAAAATCACTAGAAAAGTTATAGACTGTACCGGGGATGCTGCATATGCATTTATTTCTCTCATTTGACTCATTCACCCACATGGGCTTAATTTTTGTGCTTTCTGTTGCCGGTCGATATATTATATGGTAATAAATATGTCGTTTAATGTACATTGGTTCTGTTTTATGGTATAAAATTTTACTTATCTTCCTATGTCCCTTATATTCAGTTGATCGAACATTGGCCCTACCTTTAAAAAGTTTTGCTAGCTTCCATTCAGTGATCAATATTGATGCTATGATCTACTAGATACCGTGTGTGTGTGTTTGTGCTTGGTGCGACTGTTTAGGTCTGAATGATATGGTTGTTATGAAAGGGTATATTATCCCACGGCGAAGTGATTAAAGACGGTATCACTTAGGAGAAAGTCTCCGGCTGCAGTTTTATTCATTTATTTAAATGTCTACATATGATTTGTAAATGTAAACCTTTATTTGTACATTTCGTGCTAAACTGGTTGTTTCAGAGCAAAGACTGGGTTACAAAGTGCGAGTAGGCGGGGTGATGGTGGTGTAGAGAGGATATGATATTTTGGCTTTGGGGCCTCATGCGTGTTGAACATTTGCTGAAAGGTAATGTTATATTGTGTAGTCGGCTTTTCGGATGTTAGGGGTTGGGGATTTTTTGGGTCGGATTTTTTGGTACTCTCGATGTAACGATGTAAAAATCTACGAAAGGCCAGCTTCACTAGGAGTCATATATATTAACATCAACTGAGGTAACAGAGCCGTGAACCTGAAATAGAATAGTGAATTTTGGATTGATCTATTTGGCTCTAGTAAATATGCCACGGTGCTTTAAAAGCCCCCCCCCCCCTTTGATTTTATAAAGTTTAAGCATAATCTCAAATAAAGTTAACAGCACTGGTCAGTTATTATTTTTTAACCTGTGGCCAGTAAAGAGATGATGTACAAATACTTGTTTGGGACTACATTTTTGGCTTCAGATCAATATTGCCAGGATTTTTGGAAAAGGAGATGCACAAGCGACAATTTTCTTGGCCTTGTTTTACCGTAGAAAAAGCAAACTGTCCGGTTACAAAATTTTAGTATAGGAATTGAATTTTAATGATGCCAAAAAGAGGCCCAGACTTCAAGCCTTTTTCAGATCATATAAATGAAAATAAAATTAATAAATACAGCCACGTGTCTTATGAGATATGCAAACATTTCTATTGGCATCTGCCGAAAGCATGAGAGTGATGACGGCGTGCTTTGCCGGGCATGGCGCACCAGCCTGACAGAAATAAGTGAAACCCTGATGTGTTTAGAATCTTCTGGTGTCGGAAAATAAAAGTGTGGCAGGATTTCCGGGGGCAATGTTTCTGAAAGAAAATGGGCGATAAAAGTGTGCGGACATGCATTCGTTGAGTAAATTTCACAAAGTGACAGTAGGAGCCGTTGTCGGCGAATACTTTGGTCACTGTTGCTTAGCTTGGCGATTTATGCATTTGAAATATTGAAGACCCTGCAGAAAGGTATGAGAAGCTCAAAAAGGGCAATTAGTCTATGGTTTTTCCTTAGTTGTGGAAACGCCTACCCAGACCGCAAGACCGAATTGGACCCATGCGGGATTTAAAATGGTTGTCCCAACATTGCCCCCTTAAAACAATTTTTTTTTTCGGTAAGTTTTAAACAGACCAACGTTTGGAAATTTTACCTGTGCGGGTTCGTAGAAAAGAATTGCCCTCGTAGCAATATAATTTCAAAATGAATATAATTATTATATTCCCTTCCACCAATATTCTTTTTAACCGTTTAGGAATTCTATAATTTGAGGGTTTTTGCCAGGGCCCTAAAAAAGTTATTTCGCTCCAAACTTTGCCGATACACGCCCCCTCTTTATCAAACTCTCTCTGCTTTCGTGCCGCAACTCACCGCCCTTATCGAATCCTAATAGTGTTTCTCCTGTTTTTCGAACCGCTCATGGGGGCTGCCACTGTGTGTTCACATTATAACCCGGACGTCACAGGTAGCATGGTTATATTATCGGTATACCGCTTGTATAAAAATTGAAAAAGCAAAATAATGAACACCACAGATGCAGTGAAGAATCGGATTGCCGTTTAAAAAAGTCTGCTGGGATAAGGAAGCAACAGAAGGAAATAGAGCAAGTTGTTTGATCAGAATCCGATATGTTCTTGTATTTATCTTTTCTATGTGAGAGTGAATTCTGAATTCTTTTGTATACAAAAGCAGAATAAAAATATATACCATCAAAAGTATATTTTAAAAATGGTTAAATTAATTGGTTTTTGTGCAGGCGACCCATTATTTTGGCAAGCGCGTACCTGTTATTTGAATATGCATATTTTTTTTCGACCTCAATGAAGTCGTGTGAAAAAAAGTCAGGGCTATATTAAATGGTGTCTTTGACATGTAAATTATAATATATGACAAATATATATGAATCATCCGCGCACGGTGACAGACCAAGCAAAGTGGCAAACGTGTGGATGGTAGCAAACGGGCGTTAATGTCGGCAGAAAAATGCGCATTTAGCCGGTAAACCAGCTTGTGGTACACAGCATTAATTCACCGGGGGGGGGGGGGGTGCGGTCACGAATTTTAGCCACACGATTAGCGAGTGATCGGGATTATTTGGGGGATGGAAGGAATGTTGAAAGTGGTGTGGGTAGGTGCGTGTGTGGAAATCGAATATCTCAATTAATGATACCATGAAAGATAAGAATTATTTTTAACTGGAAGAACCTTCCCAATAACGCGCGAATTATATGTATATTTATGTATATATATATATATATATATGTTTGTGTGATGTAAATAACATATGACTAAAATCTGTAATAATTTATTAAATATGTTTAGGCCCAGATAAACAAGGAAACGTGACTTTATCTGTACGGCCAGCGAATGTATTAATTGAAACACGCTAAACCGGAAGCGTAGCCCCCCCCCCCGCCCCATATAAGTGTCCGTATCCGTAACCGCATCCTTGTCAGGACCGCATCAGTGGAAACGCTGCTTTACTTCTTGATTGTCAGGGCCCATATATAATTCTAATTAAATACGTAACCTTACGGTATTCATTTTGCAAACATTTTAGTATATTTCATTCCATAAATCCGCTTTATTGCTGTCGGTTATTATGATTTTTTTTTAATGAAGAAATATGACAAAATATGATATAATTGCTATTAAATCTCTCATTATTTCAACATAAGTTTGCAGCTTTTAAGTTCATCTAAGAATACATCATGGTAATTGAAGGCTTGAGGCATATTGAGACATAATTTTAGGTATAATATAGTCAGACTTTTAGAGACAAGTAGTTACATACACGGCGAACCCGAAGAAGGCCAAACAAGCGTGTACTTACTCTCGAAGACCGGATCATTTATAATATAAGTAAATAAATATTTTCTAAACACAAGTCTACCTAAATAAGTAACCAATGGTACGATAAATGACTTACGTGCACACATCTGATTATCACCCTGGTCACAATTGAAACCAATGCTAATTAGACCTCGGATTACGTTCCAACACGCCCGTGCTGTACGTCCCATGGCGACAACAAAAGTGGCGTACTTGTATATAAACGGTTCCAGGAACGTTGATTCGACACTCGACAATTCGGGATCGTTCAAGTTAACACAGAGGAAACGGAAACCCACACGGCGACATGACGACCATCGACTACAGCGGAATCTTTAACAATCTGTTAACCGCAGCTGACTGTCACTCCCTGGCTAAGAAGTACTGCACGAAGGATGTGGTGGAGAGGTACAGAAAGACCACGACCAAACTCGGAGGCACGCTGGCTCATTGTATTAAACCAGGTAAACTTAATAATAAATATAATTTATTACGTTCATTTCATATATTTATTCGGTGTAGCGTTAGTCCTTTTTCATTACTGATATGTATTTATATATATGTATACCTGCTATCATGCAAAGTGAAGTAAACACCATCATAACAGTTTTAATGTTATCACAATAATTGCAAAGTTTTATCTTGACAAATTTTTGATAAAGGTTAAAGATTTTACTCCGGTGCATACATATCAATAAATCTATATATGATGTGTTGAATTGATTAATATATTTTTGGGGTCCTATTACATATATTAAGGGTGCTAGTGACATGTCAATAATAATTATTAGGTGCACAATTTCCATCATCTCCACATCGGAGTCTACGCGTGCGACCCCGAGGCCTACCATGCGTTCAGGGATGTCTTTGACAATGTGGTGCGTGACTACCATGGAATCCCTCAAGGCGTGCCCATCGCCCACCCAGCACCATTCTTTGGTGACCTTGACAACTTACCTTTCGGCGACCTTGACCCCGAGAACAAATACATCATATCCACTCGAGTTCGTGTTGGACGGAGCATCGACGGGATCCCCTTCCCTCCTTTAATTAGTCTGAAGGTAAGAAAAATAATGAGAATAAACTAGAATTGGTCTTCTTTTTATTCAATTTTCGTGAATAAAACATGGAACATCTAATTTATGAACATCGAGGTCAAATCATTTGAGGAACAAGATCTTATGCTATTTTTATCATGAGCTTTATTTCGTAAGGCAGCTCAAATAATAAACTAAAATGAACGATATCAATTTCCCTCTAAAACAAAATGAATATGTATGATTTCCTGGAAAGCACTTAAAATTTTAGTATTGTGCTTTCTATAAGTGATATCAATCTTTGACTACTGACCATTTAACATTTCATTGCATTTACTCCAAATAATATGTACACAAAATATTTTGTCTTCTAACAGCAAGTTAAGGATTGTGAGAAGCAGATGGTGGCCGCCTTGAAGACCTTCACCGGGGATCTGGCCGGTACTTACTACTCTCTGGAAGACATGGACGACAAGACCAAACAGCAGCTGATTGATGATCACTTCCTCTTCGGAGACCCTCCAAACAAGTGGGTAGACTTCCTACAGTGCACCTCCTTATGTGTGCTGTTCAGTCCAAGACTGTAAAATACGGAAATATCTGGAAAAGTGTGTCCGAACTCGTATCACAGTTAAACGCCACTTAGACGCCCATGACGATTTATCAGTAAAGTTATGAAACATTTAAAAGACGGCTGCACCGACCAGTGAAATAACTGATTTAAAGCAGGCCCTTTTATGCATCTTACGCTAATAACCCTAATGTATACAAAATATGACCCAGACAGTGGAGAAGCCATTCAGCCAACTGTAAGGTTTAGACAAAATAAAGCATAGTGTATATCTTTTATCATTAATGCCACTGAAAATGTGATATAAAAGTAACCATATTCATATAACTCCGATCTCGAAAACTCATGACGTAAAAAGGCGATTTACAAAACAAGTAACAATCAGTATATCTGTCTTGATAGGATCCTGGTTGGAGCCGGAGTTGAGAAGGATTGGCCGAAGGGACGCGGGATCTTCCATAACGCCAACAAGACTTTCCTGGCCTGGATCAACGAGGAAGACCATATCCGTATCATCTCCATGCAGAAAGGAGGAAACGTGGCCGAGGTGTACAAGAGGCTGGTCACGGCCATTAAGCATATCGAGAAGAGTGTCAAGTTTGCTCACGACCCCCGCCTTGGTTACCTGACCTTCTGCCCTAGCAACCTGGGCACCACATGCCGAGCCAGCGTCCATATCAAGATCCCTCGTGTCAGTCAAATGGCAAATTTTAATCAAATTGTGAAAGAATTAGGACTTCAACTTAGAGGTAAGATTTTATAAGCATTTACAAATTTACTAAATCATGGTTTCAATGTTTTACTGTGAGATTCAACTGGGGACCAATTGATATGTGAGGACTTAATGCTCACATGTCGGTCAAATAGCCAGACATGATAAAAAGTGTGTGCTCCAAATTTACTAATAAGAATATCAATATATTTTAGGTGGTGTTTAGTCGCAAATACCTCTCATGTTGAACAATAAGTCAATTAAAACCAGACTTGGGAACACAAGCGTTAACATAACCACTTTGACGCAGTGAAGAACGTTAGGTAATGCTGAATGTAAGCATTATTAAACTTATAATTAAGATTTATTTATGGAAAGTACATTGATATAGTAAACAGTGAGATAATATCATTTTTAGGAGAATGATAATATTGCACAAAATACCAATGGCAACAAATATAGCGTCGCATTTTTAATAAATATTTCATAATGGTGTATTAAGATTAAATTTGTCTAATGCAGGTACGGCAGGCGAGCACACGGAAAGTGTGGGCGGAGTCTGGGATGTCTCAAACAAGCGTCGTCTAGGTTACACAGAACTAGATGCCCTGACGGAGATGACAAATGGCGTCAAGGTCCTTATGTTGTTGGAAAAATCACTAGAAAAGTTATAGACTGTACCGGGGATGCTGCATATGCATTTATTTCTCTCATTTGACTCATTCACCCACATGGGCTTAATTTTTGTGCTTTCTGTTGCCGGTCGATATATTATATGGTAATAAATATGTCGTTTAATGTACATTGGTTCTGTTTTATGGTATAAAATTTTACTTATCTTCCTATGTCCCTTATATTCAGTTGATCGAACATTGGCCCTACCTTTAAAAAGTTTTGCTAGCTTCCATTCAGTGATCAATATTGATGCTATGATCTACTAGATACCGTGTGTGTGTGTTTGTGCTTGGTGCGACTGTTTAGGTCTGAATGATATGGTTGTTATGAAAGGGTATATTATCCCACGGCGAAGTGATTAAAGACGGTATCACTTAGGAGAAAGTCTCCGGCTGCAGTTTTATTCATTTATTTAAATGTCTACATATGATTTGTAAATGTAAACCTTTATTTGTACATTTCGTGCTAAACTGGTTGTTTCAGAGCAAAGACTGGGTTACAAAGTGCGAGTAGGCGGGGTGATGGTGGTGTAGAGAGGATATGATATTTTGGCTTTGGGGCCTCATGCGTGTTGAACATTTGCTGAAAGGTAATGTTATATTGTGTAGTCGGCTTTTCGGATGTTAGGGGTTGGGGATTTTTTGGGTCGGATTTTTTGGTACTCTCGATGTAACGATGTAAAAATCTACGAAAGGCCAGCTTCACTAGGAGTCATATATATTAACATCAACTGAGGTAACAGAGCCGTGAACCTGAAATAGAATAGTGAATTTTGGATTGATCTATTTGGCTCTAGTAAATATGCCACGGTGCTTTAAAAGCCCCCCCCCCCCCCCCTTTGATTTTATAAAGTTTAAGCATAATCTCAAATAAAGTTAACAGCACTGGTCAGTTATTATTTTTTAACCTGTGGCCAGTAAAGAGATGATGTACAAATACTTGTTTGGGACTACATTTTTGGCTTCAGATCAATATTGCCAGGATTTTTGGAAAAGGAGATGCACAAGCGACAATTTTCTTGGCCTTGTTTTACCGTAGAAAAAGCAAACTGTCCGGTTACAAAATTTTAGTATAGGAATTGAATTTTAATGATGCCAAAAAGAGGCCCAGACTTCAAGCCTTTTTCAGATCATATAAATGAAAATAAAATTAATAAATACAGCCACGTGTCTTATGAGATATGCAAACATTTCTATTGGCATCTGCCGAAAGCATGAGAGTGATGACGGCGTGCTTTGCCGGGCATGGCGCACCAGCCTGACAGAAATAAGTGAAACCCTGATGTGTTTAGAATCTTCTGGTGTCGGAAAATAAAAGTGTGGCAGGATTTCCGGGGGCAATGTTTCTGAAAGAAAATGGGCGATAAAAGTGTGCGGACATGCATTCGTTGAGTAAATTTCACAAAGTGACAGTAGGAGCCGTTGTCGGCGAATACTTTGGTCACTGTTGCTTAGCTTGGCGATTTATGCATTTGAAATATTGAAGACCCTGCAGAAAGGTATGAGAAGCTCAAAAAGGGCAATTAGTCTATGGTTTTTCCTTAGTTGTGGAAACGCCTACCCAGACCGCAAGACCGAATTGGACCCATGCGGGATTTAAAATGGTTGTCCCAACATTGCCCCCTTAAAACAATTTTTTTTTTCGGTAAGTTTTAAACAGACCAACGTTTGGAAATTTTACCTGTGCGGGTTCGTAGAAAAGAATTGCCCTCGTAGCAATATAATTTCAAAATGAATATAATTATTATATTCCCTTCCACCAATATTCTTTTTAACCGTTTAGGAATTCTATAATTTGAGGGTTTTTGCCAGGGCCCTAAAAAAGTTATTTCGCTCCAAACTTTGCCGATACACGCCCCCTCTTTATCAAACTCTCTCTGCTTTCGTGCCGCAACTCACCGCCCTTATCGAATCCTAATAGTGTTTCTCCTGTTTTTCGAACCGCTCATGGGGGCTGCCACTGTGTGTTCACATTATAACCCGGACGTCACAGGTAGCATGGTTATATTATCGGTATACCGCTTGTATAAAAATTGAAAAAGCAAAATAATGAACACCACAGATGCAGTGAAGAATCGGATTGCCGTTTAAAAAAGTCTGCTGGGATAAGGAAGCAACAGAAGGAAATAGAGCAAGTTGTTTGATCAGAATCCGATATGTTCTTGTATTTATCTTTTCTATGTGAGAGTGAATTCTGAATTCTTTTGTATACAAAAGCAGAATAAAAATATATACCATCAAAAGTATATTTTAAAAATGGTTAAATTAATTGGTTTTTGTGCAGGCGACCCATTATTTTGGCAAGCGCGTACCTGTTATTTGAATATGCATATTTTTTTTCGACCTCAATGAAGTCGTGTGAAAAAAAGTCAGGGCTATATTAAATGGTGTCTTTGACATGTAAATTATAATATATGACAAATATATATGAATCATCCGCGCACGGTGACAGACCAAGCAAAGTGGCAAACGTGTGGATGGTAGCAAACGGGCGTTAATGTCGGCAGAAAAATGCGCATTTAGCCGGTAAACCAGCTTGTGGTACACAGCATTAATTCACCGGGGGGGGGGGTGCGGTCACGAATTTTAGCCACACGATTAGCGAGTGATCGGGATTATTTGGGGGATGGAAGGAATGTTGAAAGTGGTGTGGGTAGGTGCGTGTGTGGAAATCGAATATCTCAATTAATGATACCATGAAAGATAAGAATTATTTTTAACTGGAAGAACCTTCCCAATAACGCGCGAATTATATGTATATTTATGTATATATATATATATATATATGTTTGTGTGATGTAAATAACATATGACTAAAATCTGTAATAATTTATTAAATATGTTTAGGCCCAGATAAACAAGGAAACGTGACTTTATCTGTACGGCCAGCGAATGTATTAATTGAAACACGCTAAACCGGAAGCGTAGCCCCCCCCCCCCCCCCGCCCCATATAAGTGTCCGTATCCGTAACCGCATCCTTGTCAGGACCGCATCAGTGGAAACGCTGCTTTACTTCTTGATTGTCAGGGCCCATATATAATTCTAATTAAATACGTAACCTTACGGTATTCATTTTGCAAACATTTTAGTATATTTCATTCCATAAATCCGCTTTATTGCTGTCGGTTATTATGATTTTTTTTTAATGAAGAAATATGACAAAATATGATATAATTGCTATTAAATCTCTCATTATTTCAACATAAGTTTGCAGCTTTTAAGTTCATCTAAGAATACATCATGGTAATTGAAGGCTTGAGGCATATTGAGACATAATTTTAGGTATAATATAGTCAGACTTTTAGAGACAAGTAGTTACATACACGGCGAACCCGAAGAAGGCCAAACAAGCGTGTACTTACTCTCGAAGACCGGATCATTTATAATATAAGTAAATAAATATTTTCTAAACACAAGTCTACCTAAATAAGTAACCAATGGTACGATAAATGACTTACGTGCACACATCTGATTATCACCCTGGTCACAATTGAAACCAATGCTAATTAGACCTCGGATTACGTTCCAACACGCCCGTGCTGTACGTCCCATGGCGACAACAAAAGTGGCGTACTTGTATATAAACGGTTCCAGGAACGTTGATTCGACACTCGACAATTCGGGATCGTTCAAGTTAACACAGAGGAAACGGAAACCCACACGGCGACATGACGACCATCGACTACAGCGGAATCTTTAACAATCTGTTAACCGCAGCTGACTGTCACTCCCTGGCTAAGAAGTACTGCACGAAGGATGTGGTGGAGAGGTACAGAAAGACCACGACCAAACTCGGAGGCACGCTGGCTCATTGTATTAAACCAGGTAAACTTAATAATAAATATAATTTATTACGTTCATTTCATATATTTATTCGGTGTAGCGTTAGTCCTTTTTCATTACTGATATGTATTTATATATATGTATACCTGCTATCATGCAAAGTGAAGTAAACACCATCATAACAGTTTTAATGTTATCACAATAATTGCAAAGTTTTATCTTGACAAATTTTTGATAAAGGTTAAAGATTTTACTCCGGTGCATACATATCAATAAATCTATATATGATGTGTTGAATTGATTAATATATTTTTGGGGTCCTATTACATATATTAAGGGTGCTAGTGACATGTCAATAATAATTATTAGGTGCACAATTCCATCATCTCCACATCGGAGTCTACGCGTGCGACCCCGAGGCCTACCATGCGTTCAGGGATGTCTTTGACAATGTGGTGCGTGACTACCATGGAATCCCTCAAGGCGTGCCCATCGCCCACCCAGCACCATTCTTTGGTGACCTTGACAACTTACCTTTCGGCGACCTTGACCCCGAGAACAAATACATCATATCCACTCGAGTTCGTGTTGGACGGAGCATCGACGGGATGCCCTTCCCTCCTTTAATTAGTCTGAAGGTAAGAAAAATAATGAGAATAAACTAGAATTGGTCTTCTTTTTATTCAATTTTCGTGAATAAAACATGGAACATCTAATTTATGAACATCGAGGTCAAATCATTTGAGGAACAAGATCTTATGCTATTTTTATCATGAGCTTTATTTCGTAAGGCAGCTCAAATAATAAACTAAAATGAACGATATCAATTTCCCTCTAAAACAAAATGAATATGTATGATTTCCTGGAAAGCACTTAAAATTTGTATTGTGCTTTCTATAAGTGATATCAATCTTTTACTACTGACCATTTAACATTTCATTGCATTTACTCCAAATAATATGTACACAAAATATTTTGTCTTCTAACAGCAAGTTAAGGATTGTGAGAAGCAGATGGTGGCCGCCTTGAAGACCTTCACCGGGGATCTGGCCGGTACTTACTACTCTCTGGAAGACATGGACGACAAGACCAAACAGCAGCTGATTGATGATCACTTCCTCTTCGGAGACCCTCCAAACAAGTGGGTAGACTTCCTACAGTGCACCTCCTTATGTGTGCTGTTCAGTCAAAGACTGTAAAATACGGAAATATCTGGAAAAGTGTGTCCGAACTCGTATCACAGTTAAACGCCACTTAGACGCCCATGACGATTTATCAGTAAAGTTATGAAACATTTAAAAGACGGCTGCACCGACCAGTGAAATAACTGATTTAAAGCAGGCCCTTTTATTCATCTTACGCTAATAACCCTAATGTATACAAAATATGACCCAGACAGTGGAGAAGCCATTCAGCCAACTGTAAGGTTTAGACAAAATAAAGCATAGTGTATATCTTTTATCATTAATGCCACTGAAAATGTGATATAAAAGTAACCATATTCATATAACTCCGATCTCGAAAACTCATGACGTAAAAAGGCGATTTACAAAACAAGTAACAATCAGTATATCTGTCTTGATAGGATCCTGGTTGGAGCCGGAGTTGAGAAGGATTGGCCGAAGGGACGCGGGATCTTCCATAACGCCAACAAGACTTTCCTGGCCTGGATCAACGAGGAAGACCATATCCGTATCATCTCCATGCAGAAAGGAGGAAACGTGGCCGAGGTGTACAAGAGGCTGGTCACGGCCATTAAGCATATCGAGAAGAGTGTCAAGTTTGCTCACGACCCCCGCCTTGGTTACCTGACCTTCTGCCCTAGCAACCTGGGCACCACATGCCGAGCCAGCGTCCATATCAAGATCCCTCGTGTCAGTCAAATGGCAAATTTTAATCAAATTGTGAAAGAATTAGGACTTCAACTTAGAGGTAACATTTTATAAGCATTTACAAATTTACTAAATAATGGTTTCAATGTTTTACTGTGAGATTCAACTGGGGACCAATTGATATGTGAGGACTTAATGCTCACATGTCGGTCAAATAGCCAGACATGATAAAAAGTGTGTGCTCCAAATTTACTTATAAGAATATCAATATATTTTAGGTGGTGTTTAGTCGCAAATACCTCTCATGTTGAACAATAAGTCAATTAAAACCAGACTTGGGAACACAAGCGTTAACATAACCACTTTGACGCAGTGAAGAACGTTAGGTAATGCTGAATGTAAGCATTATTAAACTTATAATTAAGATTTATTTATGGAAAGTACATTGATATAGTAAACAGTGAGATAATATCATTTTTAGGAGAATGATAATATTGCACAAAATACCAATGGCAACAAATATAGCGTCACATTTTTAATAAATATTCCATAATGGTGTATTAAGATTAAATTTGTCTAATGCAGGTACGGCAGGCGAGCACACGGAAAGTGTGGGCGGAGTCTGGGATGTCTCAAACAAGCGTCGTCTAGGTTACACAGAACTAGATGCCCTGACGGAGATGACAAATGGCGTCAAGGTCCTTATGTTGTTGGAAAAATCACTAGAAAAGTTATAGACTGTACCGGGGATGCTGCATATGCATTTATTTCTCTCATTTGACTCATTCACCCACATGGGCTTAATTTTTGTGCTTTCTGTTGCCGGTCGATATATTATATGGTAATAAATATGTCGTTTAATGTACATTGGTTCTGTTTTATGGTATAAAATTTTACTTATCTTCCTATGTCCCTTATATTCAGTTGATCGAACATTGGCCCTACCTTTAAAAAGTTTTGCTAGCTTCCATTCAGTGATCAATATTGATGCTATGATCTACTAGATACCGTGTGTGTGTGTTTGTGCTTGGTGCGACTGTTTAGGTCTGAATGATATGGTTGTTATGAAAGGGTATATTATCCCACGGCGAAGTGATTAAAGACGGTATCACTTAGGAGAAAGTCTCCGGCTGCAGTTTTATTCATTTATTTAAATGTCTACATATGATTTGTAAATGTAAACCTTTATTTGTACATTTCGTGCTAAACTGGTTGTTTCAGAGCAAAGACTGGGTTACAAAGTGCGAGTAGGCGGGGTGATGGTGGTGTAGAGAGGATATGATATTTTGGCTTTGGGGCCTCATGCGTGTTGAACATTTGCTGAAAGGTAATGTTATATTGTGTAGTCGGCTTTTCGGATTTGAGGGGTTGGGGATTTTTTGGGTCGGATTTTTTGGTACTCTCGATGTAACGATGTAAAAATCTACGAAAGGCCAGCTTCACTAGGAGTCATATATATTAACATCAACTGAGGTAACAGAGCCGTGAACCTGAAATAGAATAGTGAATTTTGGATTGATCTATTTGGCTCTAGTAAATATGCCACGGTGCTTTAAAAGCCCCCCCCCCTTTGATTTTATAAAGTTTAAGCATAATCTCAAATAAAGTTAACAGCACTGGTCAGTTATTATTTTTTAACCTGTGGCCAGTAAAGAGATGATGTACAAATACTTGTTTGGGACTACATTTTTGGCTTCAGATCAATATTGCCAGGATTTTTGGAAAAGGAGATGCACAAGCGACAATTTTCTTGGCCTTGTTTTATCGTAGAAAAAGCAAACTGTCCGGTTACAAAATTTTAGTATAGGAATTGAATTTTAATGATGCCAAAAAGAGGCCCAGACTTCAAGCCTTTTTCAGATCATATAAATGAAAATAAAATTAATAAATACAGCCACGTGTCTTATGGATATGCAAACATTTCTATTGGCATCTGCCGAAAGCATGAGAGTGATGACGGCGTGCTTTGCCGGGCATGGCGCACCAGCCTGACAGAAATAAGTGAAACCCTGATGTGTTTAGAATCTTCTGGTGTCGGAAAATAAAAGTGTGGCAGGATTTCCGGGGGCAATGTTTCTGAAAGAAAATGGGCGATAAAAGTGTGCGGACATGCATTCGTTGAGTAAATTTCACAAAGTGACAGTAGGAGCCGTTGTCGGCGAATACTTTGGTCACTGTTGCTTAGCTTGGCGATTTATGCATTTGAAATATTGAAGACCCTGCAGAAAGGTATGAGAAGCTCAAAAAGGGCAATTAGTCTATGGTTTTTCCTTAGTTGTGGAAACGCCTACCCAGACCGCAAGACCGAATTGGACCCATGCGGGATTTAAAATGGTTGTCCCAACATTGCCCCCTTGAAACAATTTTTTTTTTTCGGTAAGTTTTAAACAGACCAACGTTTGGAAATTTTACCTGTGCGGGTTCGTAGAAAAGAATTGCCCTCGTAGCAATATAATTTAAAAATGAATATAATTATTATATTCCCTTCCACCAATATTCTTTTTAACCGTTTAGGAATTCTATAATTTGAGGGTTTTTGCCAGGGCCCTAAAAAAGTTATTTCGCTCCAAACTTTGCCGATACACGCCCCCTCTTTATCAAACTCTCTCTGCTTTCGTGCCGCAACTCACCGCCCTTATCGAATCCTAATAGTGTTTATCCTGTTTTTCGAACCGCTCATGGGGGCTGCCACTGTGTGTTCACATTATAACCCGGACGTCACAGGTAGCATGGTTATATTATCGGTATACCGCTTGTATAAAAATTGAAAAAGCAAAATAATGAACACCACAGATGCAGTGAAGAATCGGATTGCCGTTTAAAAAAGTCTGCTGGGATAAGGAAGCAACAGAAGGAAATAGAGCAAGTTGTTTGATCAGAATCCGATATGTTCTTGTATTTATCTTTTCTATGTGAGAGTGAATTCTGAATTCTTTTGTATACAAAAGCAGTATAAAAATATATACCATCAAAAGTATATTTTAAAAATGGTTAAATTAATTGGTTTTTGTGCAGGCGACCCATTATTTTGGCAAGCGCGTACCTGTTATTTGAATATGCATATTTTTTTTCGACCTCAATGAAGTCGTGTGAAAAAAAGTCAGGGCTATATTAAATGGTGTCTTTGACATGTAAATTATAATATATGACAAATATATATGAATCATCCGCGCACGGTGACAGACCAAGCAAAGTGGCAAACGTGTGGATGGTAGCAAACGGGCGTTAATGTCGGCAGAAAAATGCGCATTTAGCCGGTAAACCAGCTTGTGGTACACAGCATTAATTCACCGGGGGGGGGGGGGGGGGGTGCGGTCACGAATTTTAGCCACACGATTAGCGAGTGATCGGGATTATTTGGGGGATGGAAGGAATGTTGAAAGTGGTGTGGGTAGGTGCGTGTGTGGAAATCGTATATCTCAATTAATGATACCATGAAAAATAAGAATTATTTTTAACTGGAAGAACCTTCCCAATAACGCGCGAATTATATGTATATTTATGTATATATATATGTGTGTGTTTGTGTGATGTAAATTACATATAACTAAAATCTGCAATAATTTATTAAATGTGTTTAGGCCCAGATAAACAAGGAAACCTGACTTTATCTGTACGGCCAGCGAATGTATTAATTGAAACACGCTAAACCGGAAGCGTAGCCCCCCCCCGCCCCATATAAGTGTCCGTATCCGTAACCGCATCCTTGTCAGGACCGCATCAGTGGAAACGCTGCTTTACTTCTTGATTGTCAGGGCCCATATATAATTCTAATTAAATACGTAACCTTACGGTATTCATTTTGCAAACATTTTAGTATATTTCATTCCATAAATCCGCTTTATTGCTGTCGGTTATTATGATTTTTTTTTAATGAAGAAATATGACAAAATATGATATAATTGCTATTAAATCTCTCATTATTTCAACATAAGTTTGCAGCTTTTAAGTTCATCTAAGAATACATCATGGTAATTGAAGGCTTGAGGCATATTGAGACATAATTTTAGGTATAATATAGTCAGACTTTTAGAGACAAGTAGTTACATACACGGCGAACCCGAAGAAGGCCAAACAAGCGTGTACTTACTCTCGAAGACCGGATCATTTATAATATAAGTAAATAAATATTTTCTACACACAAGTCTACCTAAATAAGTAAACAATGGTACGATAAATGACTTACGTGCACACATCTGATTATCACCCTAGTCACAATTGAAACCAATGCTAATTAGACCTCGGATTACGTTCCAACACGCCCGTGCTGTACGTCCCATGGCGACAACAAAAGTGGCGTACTTGTATATAAACGGTTCCAGGAACGTTGATTCGACACTCGACAATTCGGGATCGTTCAAGTTAACACAGAGGAAACGGAAACCCACACGGCGACATGACGACCATCGACTACAGCGGAATCTTTAACAATCTGTTAACCGCAGCTGACTGTCACTCCCTGGCTAAGAAGTACTGCACGAAGGATGTGGTGGAGAGGTACAGAAAGACCACGACCAAACTCGGAGGCACGCTGGCTCATTGTATTAAACCAGGTAAACTTAATAATAAATATAATTTATTACGTTCATTTCATATATTTATTCGGTGTAGCATTAGTCCTTTTTCATTACTGATATGTATTTATATATATGTATACCTGCTATCATGCAAAGTGAAGTAAACACCATCATAACAGTTTTAATGTTATCACAATAATTGCAAAGTTTTATCTTGACAAATTTTTGATAAAGGTTAAAGATTTTACTCCGGTGCATACATATAAATAAATCTATATATGATGTGTTGAATTGATTAATATATTTTTGGGGTCCTATTACATATATTAAGGGTGCTAGTGAAATGTCAATAATAATTATTAGGTGCACAATTCCATCATCTCCACATCGGAGTCTACGCGTGCGACCCCGAGGCCTACCATGCGTTCAGGGATGTCTTTGACAATGTGGTGCGTGACTACCATGGAATCCCTCAAGGCGTGCCCATCGCCCACCCAGCACCATTCTTTGGTGACCTTGACAACTTACCTTTCGGCGACCTTGACCTCGAGAACAAATACATCAAATCCACTCGAGTTCGTGTTGGACGGAGCATCGACGGGATCCCCTTCCCTCCTTTAATTAGTCTGAAGGTAAGAAAAATAATGAGAATAAACTAGAATTGGTCTTCTTTTTATTCAATTTTCGTGAATAAAACATGGAACATCTAATTTATGAACATCGAGGTCAAATCATTTGAGGAACAAGATCTTAGGCTATTTTTATCATGAGCTTTATTTCGTAAGGCAGCTCAAATAATAAACTAAAATGAACGATATCAATTTCCCTCTAAAACAAAATGAATATGTATGATTTCCTGGATAGCACTTAAAATTTGTATTGTGCTTTCTATAAGTGATATCAATCTTTGACTACTGACCATTTAACATTTCATTGCATTTACTCCAAATAATATGTACACAAAATATTTTGTCTTCTAACAGCAAGTTAAGGATTGTGAGAAGCAGATGGTGGCCGCCTTGAAGACCTTCACCGGGGATCTGGCCGGTACTTACTACTCTCTGGAAGACATGGACGACAAGACCAAACAGCAGCTGATTGATGATCACTTCCTCTTCGGAGACCCTCCAAACAAGTGGGTAGACTTCCTACAGTGCACCTCCTTATGTGTGCTGTTCAGTCAAAGACTGTAAAATACGGAATTATCTGGAAAACTGTGTCCGAACTCGTATCACAGTTAAACGCCACTTAGACGCCCATGACGATTTATCAGTAAAGTTATGAAACATTTAAAAGACGGCTGCACCGACCAGTGAAATAACTGATTTAAAGCAGGCCCTTTTATGCATCTTACGCTAATAACCCTAATGTATACAAAATATGACCCAGACAGTGGAGAAGCCATTCAGCCAACTGTAAGGTTTAGACAAAATAAAGCATAGTGTATATCTTTTATCATTAATGCCACTGAAAATGTGATATAAAAGTAACCATATTCATATAACTCCGATCTCGAAAACTCATGACGTAAAAAGGCGATTTACAAAACAAGTAACAATCAGTATATCTGTCTTGATAGGATCCTGGTTGGAGCCGGAGTTGAGAAGGATTGGCCGAAGGGACGCGGGATCTTCTATAACGCCAACAAGACTTTCCTGGCCTGGATCAACGAGGAAGACCATATCCGTATCATCTCCATGCAGAAAGGAGGAAACGTGGCCGAGGTATACAAGAGGCTGGTCACGGCCATTAAGCATATCGAGAAGAGTGTCAAGTTTGCTCACGACCCCCGCTCTGGTTACCTGACCTTCTGCCCTAGCAACCTGGGCACCACATGCCGAGCCAGCGTCCATATCAAGATCCCTCGTGTCAGTCAAATGGCAAATTTTAATCAAATTGTGAAAGAATTAGGACTTCAACTTAGAGGTAAGATTTTATAAGCATTTACAAATTTACTAAATCATGGTTTCAATGTTTTACTGTGAGATTCAACTGGGGACCAATTGATATGTGAGGACTTAATGCTCACATGTCGGTCAAATAGCCAGACATGATAAAAAGTGTGTGCTCCAAATTTACTAATAAGAATATCAAAATATTTTAGGTGGTGTTTAGTCGCAAATACCTCTCATGTTGAACAATAAGTCAATTAAAACCAGACTTGGGAACACAAGCGTTAACATAACCACTTTGACGCAGTGAAGAACGTTAGGTAATGCTGAATGTAAGCATTATTAAACTTATAATTAAGATTTATTTATGGAAAGTACATTGATATAGTAAACAGTGAGATAATATCATTTTTAGGAGAATGATAATATTGCACAAAATACCAATGGCAACAAATATAGCGTCGCATTTTTAATATATATTTCATAATGGTGTATTAAGATTAAATTTGTCTAATGCAGGTACGGCAGGCGAGCACACGGAAAGTGTGGGCGGAGTCTGGGATGTCTCAAACAAGCGTCGTCTAGGTTACACAGAACTAGATGCCCTGACGGAGATGACAAATGGCGTCAAGGTCCTTATGTTGTTGGAAAAATCACTAGAAAAGTTATAGACTGTACCGGGGATGCTGCATATGCATTTATTTCTCTCATTTGACTCATTCACCCACATGGGCTTAATTTTTGTGCTTTCTGTTGCCGGTCGATATATTATATGGTAATAAATATGTCGTTTAATGTACATTGGTTCTGTTTTATGGTATAAAATTTTACCTATCTTCCTATGTCCCTTATATTCAGTTGATCGAACATTGGCCCTACCTTTAAAAAGTTTTGCTAGCTTCCATTCAGTGATCAATATTGATGCTATGATCTACTAGATACCGTGTGTGTGTGTTTGTGCTTGGTGCGACTGTTTAGGTCTGAATGATATGGTTGTTATGAAAGGGTATATTATCCCACGGCGAAGTGATTAAAGACGGTATCACTTAGGAGAAAGTCTCCGGCTGCAGTTTTATTCATTTATTTAAATGTCTACATATGATTTGTAAATGTAAACCTTTATTTGTACATTTCGTGCTAAACTGGTTGTTTCAGAGCAAAGACTGGGTTACAAAGTGCGAGTAGGCGGGGTGATGGTGGTGTAGAGAGGATATGATATTTTGGCTTTGGGGCCTCATGCGTGTTGAACATTTGCTGAAAGGTAATGTTATATTGTGTAGTCGGCTTTTCGGATTTGAGGGGTTGGGGATTTTTTGGGTCGGATTTTTTGGTACTCTCGATGTAACGATGTAAAAATCTACGATAGGCCAGCTTCACTAGGAGTCATATATATTAACATCAACTGAGGTAACAGAGCCGTGAACCTGAAATAGAATAGTGAATTTTGGATTGATCTATTTGGCTCTAGTAAATATGCCACGGTGCTTTAAAAGCCCCCCCCCCCTTTGATTTTATAAAGTTTAAGCATAATCTCAAATAAAGTTAACAGCACTGGTCAGTTATTATTTTTAACCTGTGGCCAGTAAAGAGATGGTGTACAAATACTTGTTTGGGACTACTTTTTTGGCGTCAGATCAATATTGCCAGGATTTTTAGAAAAGGAGATGCACAAGCGACAATTTTCTTGGCCTTGTTTTACCGTAGAAAAAGCAAACTGTCCGGGTTACAAAATTTTAGTATAGGAATTGAATTTTAATGATGCCAAAAAGAGGCCCAGACTTCAAGCCTTTTTCAGATCATATATATGAAAAAAAAATTAATAAATACAGCCACGTGTCTTATGAGATATGCAAACATTTCTATTGGCATCTGCCGAAAGCATGAGAGTGATGCCGGCGTGCTTTGCCGGGCATGGCGCACCAGCCTGACAGAAATAAGTGAAACCCTGATGTGTTTAGAATCTTCTGGTGTCGGAAAATAAAAGTGTGGAAGGATTTCCGGGGGCAATGTTTTTGAAAGAAAATGGGCGATTAAAGTGTGCGGACATGCATTCGTTTGGTAAATTTCAAAAAGTGACAGTAGGAGCCGTTGTCGGCGAATACTTTGGTCACTGTTGCTTAGCTTGGCGATTTATGCATTTGAAATATTGAAGACCCTGCAGAAAGGTATAAGAAGCTCAAAAAGGGCAATTAGTCTATGGTTTTTCCTTAGTTGTGGAAACGCCTACCCAGACCGCAAGACCGAATTGGACCCATGCGGGATTTAAATTGGTTGTCCCAACATTGCCCCCTTAAAACAATTTTTTTTTTTTCGGTAAGTTTTAAACTGACCAACGTTTGGAAATTTTACCTGTGCGGGTTCGTAGAAAAGAATTGCCCTCGTAGCAATATAATTTCAAAATGAATATAATTATTATATTCCCTTCCACCATTATTCTTTTTAACCGTTTCGCGTACGTTTTAGGAATTCTATAATTTGAGGGTTTTTGCCAGGGCCCTAAAAGAGTTATTTCGCTCCAAACTTTGCCGATACACGCCCCCTCTTTATCAAACTCTCTCTGCTTTCGTGCCGCAACTCACCGCCCTTATCGAACCCTAATAGTGTTTCTCCTGTTTTTCGAACCGCTCATGGGGGCTGCCACTGTGTGTTCACATTATAACCCGGACGTCACAGGTAGCATGGTTATATTATCGGTATACCGCTTGTATAAAAATTGAAAAAGCAAAATAATGAACACCACAGATGCAGTGAAGAATCGGGTTGCCGTTTAAGAAAGTCTGCTGGGATAAGGAAGCAACAGAAGGAAATAGAGCAAGTTGTTTGATCAGAGTCCGATATGTTCTTGTATTTATCTTTTCTATGTGAGAGTGAATTCTGAATTCTTTTGTATACAAAAGCAGTATAAAAATATATACCATCAAAAGTATATTTTAAAAATGGTTAAATTAATTGGTTTTTGTGCAGGCGACCCATTATTTTGGCAAGCGCGTACCTGTTTTTTGAATATGCATATTTTTTTTCGATCTCAATGAAGTCGTGTGAAAAAAAGTCAGGGCTATATTAAATGGTGTCTTTGACATGTAAATTATAATATATGACAAATATATATGAATCATCCGCGCACGGTGACAGGGCAAGCAAAGGGGCAAACGTGTGGATGGTAGCAAACGGGCGTTAATGTCGGCAGAAAAATGCACATTTAGCCGGTAAACCAGCTTGTGGTACACAGCATTAATTCACCGGGGGGGGGGGCGGTCACGAATTTTAGCCACACGATTAGCGAGTGATCGGGATTATTTGGGGGATGGAAGGAATGTTGAAAATGGTGTGGGTAGGTGCGTGTGTTGAAATCGTATATCTCAATTAATGATACCATGAAAGATAAGAATTATTTTTAACTGGAAGAACCTTCCCAATAACGCGCGAATTATATGTATATTTATGTATATATATATATATATATGTTTGTGTGATGTAAATAACATATGACTAAAATCTGTAATAATTTATTAAATGTGTTTAGGCCCAGATAAACAAGGAAACGTGACTTTATCTGTACGGCCAGCGAATGTATTAATTGAAACACGCTAAACCGGAAGCGTAGCCCCCCCCCCCCCCGCCCCATATAAGTGTCCGTATCCGTAACCGCATCCTTGTCAGGACCGCATCAGTGGAAACGCTGCTTTACTTCTTGATTGTCAGGGCCCATATATAATTCTAATTAAATACGTAACCTTACGGTATTCATTTTGCAAACATTTTAGTATATTTCATTCCATAAATCCGCTTTATTGCTGTCGGTTATTATGATTTATTTTTAATGAAGAAATATGACAAAATATGATATAATTGCTATTAAATCTCTCATTATTTCAACATAAGTTTGCAGCTTTTAAGTTCATCTAAGAATACATCATGGTAATTGAAGGCTTGAGGCATATTGAGACATAATTTTAGGTATAATATAGTCAGACTTTTAGAGACAAGTAGTTACATACACGGCGAACCCGAAGAAGGCCGAACAAGCGTGTACTTACTCTCGAAGACCGGATCATTTATAATATAAGTAAATAAATATTTTCTACACACAAGTCTACCTAAATAAGTAACCAATGGTACGATAAATGACTTACGTGCACACATCTGATTATCACCCTGGTCACAATTGAAACCAATGCTAATTAGACCTCGGATTACGTTCCAACACGCCCGTGCTGTACGTCCCATGGCGACAACAAAAGTGGCGTACTTGTATATAAACGGTTCCAGGAACGTTGATTCGACACTCGACAATTCGGGATCGTTCAAGTTAACACAGAGGAAACGGAAACCCACACGGCGACATGACGACCATCGACTACAGCGGAATCTTTAACAATCTGTTAACCGCAGCTGACTGTCACTCCCTGGCTAAGAAGTACTGCACGAAGGATGTGGTTGAGAGGTACAGAAAGACCACGACCAAACTCGGAGGCACGCTGGCTCATTGTATTAAACCAGGTAAACTTAATAATAAATATAATTTATTACGTTCATTTCATATATTTATTCGGTGTAGCGTTAGTCCTTTTTCATTACTGATATGTATTTATATATATGTATACCTGCTATCATGCAAAGTGAAGTAAACACCATCATAACAGTTTTAATGTTATCACAATAATTGCAAAGTTTTATCTTGACAAATTTTTGATAAAGGTTAAAGATTTTACTCCGGTGCATACATATAAATAAATCTATATATGATGTGTTGAATTGATTAATATATTTTTGGGGTCCTATTACATATATTAAGGGTGCTAGTGACATGTCAATAATAATTATTAGGTGCACAATTCCATCATCTCCACATCGGAGTCTACGCGTGCGACCCCGAGGCCTACCATGCGTTCAGGGATGTCTTTGACAATGTGGTGCGTGACTACCATGGAATCCCTCAAGGCGTGCCCATCGCCCACCCAGCACCATTCTTTGGTGACCTTGACAACTTACCTTTCGGCGACCTTGACCCCGAGAACAAATACATTATATCCACTCGAGTTCGTGTTGGACGGAGCATCGACGGGATGCCCTTCCCTCCTTTAATTAGTCTGAAGGTAAGAAAAATAATGAGAATAAACTAGAATTGGTCTTCTTTTTATTCAATTTTCGTGAATAAAACATGGAACATCTAATTTATGAACATCGAGGTCAAATCATTTGAGGAACAAGATCTTATGCTATTTTTATCATGAGCTTTATTTCGTAAGGCAGCTCAAATAATAAACTAAAATGAACGATATCAATTTCCCTCTAAAACAAAATGAATATGTATGATTTCCTGGAAAGCACTTAAAATTTGTATCGTGCTTTCTATAAGTGATATCAATCTTTGACTACTGACCATTTAACATTTCATTGCATTTACTCCAAATAATATGTACACAAAATATTTTGTCTTCTAACAGCAAGTTAAGGATTGTGAGAAGCAGATGGTTGAAGACCTTCACCGGGGATCTGGCCGGTACTTACTACTCTCTGGAAGACATGGACGACAAGACCAAACAGCAGCTGATTGATGATCACTTCCTCTTGGGTTATAGATGTTTCGTCCCCAGATCTTTTTGTGCTCGCCTCTTTGTCCAACCACCTGTTTCTCCACAGGTCCGGTTCGCCCACAGGAATATTGTAACGGACGTTTCGTCCACAGTTCTTTTCGTCCACCGCAGATTCACGCGCTCTGTGTCCAGTATAAAATATTGCACGACTGACCAGGCAGTCGGATGTGCTAAACAAGTTAATGTGCTGGCTGTTTTAATGCATCATGGTGATCTTTGTCTAAAGGTTCATCCGCAGCATTGTGAAATGTGATGCGGTTGTGATCAACGTCTGTGGTGCCTTTTCGTCCACAGGGATATATCGTCCACGCGCAACAATGATATATATCATGCCAGTTATTATCATTTCCCGGCAATATGATAGTTTTTTTACGATCACATGTATATCTAAAATACTGGTAGCTCTACGGCACTACTTTTGTTATGTCGTCCAAAGCTCATATATCGGCTTCGCTTACCGTCATTAAATAACTGCATATGTACGCTGGCGGAAGGTTAGGGCAAAAAGGTTTTGAGGCGTGTGGGGCGTTGTCCTACGTACAGTAACCATACAGGCGATGGTGATATTCCAGTATCATATTAAGCGGACGACATACAAGTCCACATACACGCACACATACAAACGTGTACCATATCCGAAAGAAAAACCACGAAGACAAGTAGATATAATCAGCACATCTTTTAATGTGGAAAACAAATATTTGATTGATATAGGCGCATACTTTAAAACGCCACTGGACAAACACATTATTGTATGGCCTGATATGAAAAAAAAAAACTAACTACAACAAGAACAAAAGCACATGTAGTGAAAGGTAATCAAAAGCCAAACCACGTAATGTCCATGAAAAACATCCTTGCACGGAATATTATGAAAACGACTCCGACATTCAACCAGATTTATTGGCGAGGGTCTGGTGTTTTGAAGAAACCGGGTCGCGATATACGGGACCAGCGATTGGTGCCGTTAACCTCTGCATACACGGACACCACGTACATTGTAGCCGGCACGGCATGGACGAGGGCCGCAGAATTGGTGTCAACGATGTGGACGTGTCTCTTGATCTGAGGCACCCACCTGTAGGTTGGATCGTAAACAGAGCTGCTGCCTCGTGAATTGGCACTGACAGGGACCCTTGTGTAGATCACTTTGTACCGGTATCTTCCAGGGGTGGCGGGACGTTTCCATGTCACATAATTTGTTTTGACGGTTTTCGTACCTTGCACCGGGCGCGAGGGTTTGGTTGGAGCGGCCGAGTCTTTCACTTTTAAATAGAGGGCGCGGCTTCTCAACTTCGAACATGCAAAACAGCCACAGCCGCAATAAACGGCCGATATCCCGTTGGGCAATTCGTCGGCGGATATGTTGAACAAGGCATTCACCCGCCCAGAGGTGGAATTTTCAACGAACACTCTGGGCGACGACATATTGTACAGGTCGAGTACTCCTGTTGACAGTCCGAACCCCATGGTCGTAACCGAAGGGCAAGGGTCTTCCTTGTGAACAGCGTTTTCCTTGCATCCCAAACGGCACCGCACAGTGATCGTGTCACCATCGCCGAACACCTGATTTGCGTTGTCGTACGGCTCTATCAGATACTGGTAACGGTCGGAGCATATTCTGTCCTCCGAGCCATAAAAGCCGTAATCATAAAACGTGACGGTGCGGCGGCCCTCAACCAGATATAAGCAGAAAAACAGTGTGAACAGTTGCAACAACGGCAGTAGCGGTCTCATATTGTCTCCGTTCCTGGTATGTCTTACGTACAGTCAACGGACAGGGCTGGAGGCCGTTTGCTGCACGCTTGCTTCTCACCAGCGTCCCGTTTAAAATGATCTGAGTCGACGTGCTGCGACCACATATATAACATGCGAGTACCGTCACGTGACATCGGAAACATGAACCCCCCCATAGAACAAAACAAATAATCACCCGACGTGTTCTTGCTGATTCATATTATCTTGCGATATTCCTGGTGCAAGCGACGTAACAATATCGGCATCATATTCCATTATATTCCAGTATAAATACAAACGACAAAAAACCACAACAGATACAATTACGAGAAACAAAACAAATGTGATCGGCATAGGTTAAATGTAAACACAGATGTACGTGAAACACGGTACATACAAAAGAACAGAAAACATGTTATTGGCCATCATAAAATAAAACATTAAAAGATTATGAAATCGCTTTTGACATTCAGATAGTGTTAAGGACATGGTTCGGGAGTTATGAAACCACCTCGCGATATCGCGGACCAACGGTTCGTGCCGTTCACTTCTGCGGACACGTACACGAGATACTGAGTGGACGGCTCGGCATGAACGAGCTTCGCAGAATTGGTGGTAACGGTGTGGACGTGGGTCTCTACCTGAGGAACCCACCTGTAGTTTGGATCGTAAACCGAGCTGCCCGGTGGATTTTCTGTGTCAGGGACCTTTTGGTAGATCACTTTGTACCGGTATGTTCCAGGAGCGGCGGGGCGGTTCCATGTCACATAATTAGTTTTGAGAGTTTTCGTGACCTGCTTCGGTGGCTGCTTCGGTTTCTTTGGGGCGGCCGTGTCCACCACCTTCAAATAGAGGGCGCTGCTTCTCAGGGCGGAGCAAACAAAACATCCACAGCCGCAGTACACGGCAGAGAATCCATTGGGCAATTCGTCGGCGGATATGTTGAACAAGGCATTCGCCCGTCCAGAGGTTGAATTTTCCACGAAAACTCTCGGCGACGACATATTGAACAGCTCGAGTACTCCTGTAGACAGTCCGAACCCCATGGTCGTAACCGAAGGGCAAGGGTCTTTCTTGTGAACATTGCATCCCAAACGGCACCGCACAGTGATCGTGTCACCATCGCCGAACTCCAGTGTCTTGTTGTCGTACGCCTCGATTCGATACTGGTAAGGGTCGGAGCACATCTTTGTATCCGATGTGTAAGACGCGTAGTTATGGAAAGTGACTGTGCGACTGCCTTCAATCACATAAAGGCAGCCTGCCAACAGTGTGAACAGATGCAACATCGGCAGCAGCGGTGTCATCTTTGCCGAAAGCGCGTTATTCGTACGTTTGCTGCTCACAAGCGTCCCGCATTGCACGCCCTGACTCGTAGTGCGGCAGCCTCGTGATATAACTGTCCCTCCAAAACAAATATAGTCATATGACGCAGTTTCGCTAAATTGAATTATGTTTGCGCGGTTATAATGTTTCTGAAGTAAGCGGGTATGTGCGGCTGATGAGTCTGTATGCTGTTATATCTACGTGTTTCTCAGCTCGCTCCAAGGAACTCTAACTCAAATATAACCTCCTCATTTTCTGCCGCCTGGTTTGTAAAGCCACCAGCAGTGTAAATTGTATATATTATGACAGTGTGGTTGTGCCAAGCACTACACGCCATTGTAGTCCCGTATGTTATATAACACGTTCGATGTAGATCCCCTTGTCGTCTTTTGAGGTGCGTGTCGTTTATTCACTTGTCTTTGATGTCAGATTTGTAGATAACGTGTCTCTTCTCTAAACCACAAAAGTCAACACCCATGAAATGGAAATGGCAGTGATGTGTTGGATATGGCTGTCCAGAAGAGAAAAACATGTTATCCCATTCGACGGACCCGACGGTCAGTTTTCTACACCCTCCCTGTCCAAACACGTTTTCTTTGGCAAGATACCGCCTATCGCAGTTGTTCCTGTTCACCAGGTGTGTTGTCGTGAGCCCAGTGTCTGTATCGACAACCACCACGTTCATTATTGGTACGACTACCAATCGCAGTTTACAAGACGCAGAATGAAATGAAACATGTCACCACTATGTGCGTGGTGCAGCCTATCTCTCACGTTTCGACCACAAGAGACAGTGTGACAGTAAACGCGGCCGATCTGGGGCTTTATATATGTGCGTTGTCCTTCTGAAAGTATGCTTAACATTTAGACTAACCCACAACAACGTGTCGTGTTACACTGTGAGTCACGCAAAATAGTTGTGTTTAGACTGATTAATCATGTTGTTTACCAGTGATCGTGACAAAGATTATGTTGAGGTAAAAACAAACCAGGCAAGTGGAGTATAACAACATACAAAAAAAACCCACTTGGTACGTTTAAAGGATGATGATATATATATTATTATACGGCTTAACAATATATACTAGTCTCAAACGTACGGCTTGTTGTTTTCTGAAAAGGACATTGTACGACAGCGTCTGTATGGTATGTGATATAACGTAAACAACACTATTGATCACAGTTTTCCCGTCCTGTTCTAGGCTAATGTTACGTGACCCACAGTCCAACGGTCTGTAACATGAAAACACCGCCACAGGGCCTTTTACAGACAAACTATGCACGGGACTTTTCGATACGTAAACATACAGTATTTCATATATGCAGGATACAGACTCACCATTTATCCCACGTAAGAACGAGACCGGGTTGATGAATTAATAAATCGCAGATGTTCCACAATGGTCAATTTCGAACCAGCCCTATCTTGAATAAATATGGCTTTATATTTTCGGTACGCCCATTTTACATGCCATCATGAAATGTCAATATATATATATATATATATATATATCTATACATGATAGACTCCATGCTATCGAAATATATTTCACGATCCACCCCGATGCCAGCATTTAGTCATTTAAAGTCTGACTCAGATATTAAATCTGTTACATATATCTCCTCTCTGGACACGGTTAAAATAGTTCCGGTAACATACGATAGGGGGCGCTGCCTTATACAGCACACTGGTCAACATAACAAAATAGCCCATTGCCGGACAACGGTCTACACAACATTTACGAAATATGTGCTAAAATCTTTGGAAAAATATGCTTAAAGCGTTCAACGAGTGACATTTGCGATATCTTTTCCAGTTTGCGCGTACATCTTGCACAAACGTGAAAACTGCCGCACACCAAAGATTTCAATGTGTCCACAACCCTACTATATAAGCAGGCCGACTCTGTTATTCTATCAGTTGAGAGCGCTCTATGGGCGCTTTTGGGTCCCAGACGGCTCCCCTGTGGGGGAGGGGGGGACTTGAGGGGGGGGAGGGGGCAGCCCCTCCCTCTGCCTTATGTCAAGAAGTGATAGAGTTGTGGGCCTGGGGTCGGTTGTGTGGTTCAAGTCAGAAGTAGACCGGTTGTAGGTTTGGGGATCGCCGGCAGAGGGAAGGAAGGGTCGGTTGGATGTGAAAGGTCGGTCTGGGTCTTCGAGGTCGGAAGTGAAAGGTCAGTAGGGTTTACCAAGGGGGGGGGGGGAGTTCTGGGTGGGATCGCCGGGGGGGGGGGTGGGATCGCCGGGGGGGGGGGGGGGAGGAACAGGGGAGTCCTGGTTGGACATGTGAATGGTTAAAGAGTGTTCATCGAATATCATCGGTACTGGAAAAGCCACAGGTGTGCAACGCATGTCAAAGCACTATGGGATCGTTCAGATCTCGTTCAGGGTCTCCGCTTGGACCGAGGCCCCTATAGAAATTTCTCCACAGGGGTCGTGGTGGGGGCTTCGCCCCCGGGGATAATACTTTATGGGGGATCGATCCCTACAAAGAATATATACTGGGGGCGAGGCCCCCATAAGGATTTAGATGGAGGGCCCGTGGTGGGGGCCTCGCCCCCCGGGAATATTCATTTTAGGGATCGAGGCGCCGAAGGCGCCCTCCATACATACATCTGTGTATTGGCGCCTTCGGCGCCCCGATCCCCATACAGTATTCTCCCCATGAGGCCCCCATGACGATCCTTCCATATATTTCCTTATGGGGGCCTCGCCCCCAGTATATATTCTTTTTAGGGATCGATCCCACATAAAGTATTTTCCCCTGGGGGCGAGGCCCCCACCACGGGCCTTCCATGTAATTCCTTATGGGGGCCTTGCCCCCTGTGTATATTCTTTTTAGGGATCGATCCCACATAAAGTATTTTCCCCTGGGGGCGAGGCCCCCACCACGGGCCTTCCATGTAATTCCTTATGGGGGCCTCGCCCCCTGTGTATATTCTTTTTAGGGATCGATCCCCCATAAAATATTATTCCCGGGGGCGAGGCCCCCACCACGGGCCCTCCATGTAATTCCTTATGGGGGCCTCGCCCCCTGTGTATATTCTTTTTAGGGATCGATCCCACATAAAGTATTATCACCTGGGGGCGAGGCCCCCACCACGGGCCTTCCATGTAATTCCTTATGGGGGCCTCGCCCCCTGTGTATATTCTTTGTAGGGATCGATCCCCCATAAAATATTATTCCCGGGGGCGAGGCCCCCACCACGGGCCCTCCATGTAATTCCTTATGGGGGCCTCGCCCCCTGTGTATATTCTTTTTAGGGATCGATCCCACATAAAGTATTATCACCTGGGGGCGAGGCCCCCACCACGGGCCTTCCATATATTTCCTTATGGGGGCCTCGCCCCCGGGAATAATACTTTATGGGGGCCTCGCCCCCTGGGTATATTCTTTGTAGGGATCGATCCCACATAAAGTATTCTTCCCGGGGGCGAAGCCCCCACCACGAGCCCTGTGGAGAAATTTCTATAGGGGCCTCGGCCCCAGGGGAGACTCTGTGGTGATCGGAACGATCCCATTGTGCTTTGACATGCGTTGCACACCGTTGGCTTTCCCAGTACCGATGATACCCGACGATCACTCTTTAACCATTCACATCCGTATACGAACCACCTAGGACTCCCCTGTTCCCCCCCCCCCCCCCTTGTGACCCCTGTTGACCTTTCACCTCCGACCCGATCCCACTCACAACTCCCCTGTTCCCCCCCAGGCGACCCCTGCTGACCTTTCACCCGATCCCACCTAGGTCTTCTTGTTCCCCCCCCGGCGACCCCTGTTGACCTTTCACCTCCAACCTCGTCGACCCCAACCGACCTTTCACATCCAACCGACCTACAACCGGTCCATTTCTGACTTGAACCACACAACCGACCCCTGGTCCACAACTCTACTACTTCTTGACATAAGGCAGAGGGAGGGGCTGCCCCCTCCCCCCCCCTCAAGTCCCCCCCTCCCCCACAGGGGAGCCGTCTGGGACCCAAAAGCGCCCATAGAGCGCTCTCAACTGATAGTATAATAGACTCGGCCTGCTTATATAGTAGGGTTGTGGACACATTGAAATCTTTGGTGTGCGGCAGATTTCACGTTTGTGCAAGATGTACGCGCAAACTGAAAAAGATATCGCAAATGTTACTCGTTGAACGCTTGAAGCATATTTTTCCAAAGATTTTAGCATATATTTCGTAAATGTTGTGTAGACCGTTGTCCGGCAAATGGCCATTTTGTGTTGCTGACCAATATGTTGGCGTCAGTATCGCCACCTGCCGACGACAAGTGGAACTATATCAGATAGACAACGGATTTATCTGATTCATGTTGCACACATGAAACAACATTTGTGCGGACTACATACTTTAATTGAACTGGATGTTTTGTGTGTCTGTATGTATTTATAAAATGTATCAGAAAATAATCATGAATCACATATGCGGATGATCATGGCATAAAAAAGACCGTGAAAACTTTCATATTTTATTCATTATATAAGTTCCATGTGATAAGTTCCACACGTATAGTGACGTAGATTCAGGCAAAACATTGTTAAAAATAACGAGTAAAACAAGTTTTTAGACACATTTTTGGAATATTGTCACATATGCATTTATTTAAAATTTCGTTTTCTATGTTTGGAAGTATAAAGTGTTATCAACATCTATAAGTATGTTTGTCGTATCTGGTTGATCAGATCCATATAACATCTGGCTGTTCAAACGATGTTCGTGCATTCGCATTGGATGTGCCTAAAATATACATCTGGGTGACGAATGGTTTTTGCTGTACCCGTCTTCTCTGACACATCTCGTCCTTGGAAACGTAGCAGGTTGTTTACGTATGTCTCAAGCTATCCTGGTTTCATACTGTTCTGTGACCTGAATAAGTCACAATAACCCGTAAACAAGACAATGAATCATCTCCTGTCTGCCACGTCACGGCCTTGGAAACGTAGCAAGTTGTTTACATATTGTTATAACTACCGTCGTTTCATACTGCTCTGTGACCTGAATATGTCACATTCACCCGTAAACAAGACAATCAATCATCTCTTGTCTGACACGTTGCGTCCTTGAAAACGTAGCATCTTGTTTACGTATGTATCAAGCTATCCTGGTTTCATACTGCTCTGAGGCCTGAATATGTCACATTCACCCATAAACAAGACAATTAATCATCTCTTGTCTGCCACACCACGTCCTTGAAAACGTAGCACGTTGAAAGTATACGCTCTAGTTATGCAATGCTCTACACCTGTCACGATGACATGTACTGGGCTGCAGCACTGATTCCTGTACACAATATGAGTCATTCGTTTCGTTTTAACTTGTGGCGTGAAAACATATGCATGACTCGGCAATCTGGTCAAGTGTTATAAACATTCGGTTTTACACGCTCACGTCATATACAATACATCTGTCAAACGCTTGTTCACCATACTTGGCGTCACACGCATCTTACGCAGCGTCCTCACTGGTACCAACATCCTTCGTCTCGACCACCGTTACGTCGTGGTCTATCAGGACAGAAGCAGCCTTCGGTGGTACCTTCGCTTTTTTCATCCGCCTTTTCGCAAACCATGCCATGTAGTACTGTTGACCAGGTGTGTCGTTCACGGATATGAGACAGGGAAGCCCGTCGTACCTGACACCCAATCTGAAGTGGCGGAGATTGATCTCCCGGGCGTAAGACGGGAAACAGTGCCGAACAAACTGTTCTTTCCACCAGTCGGCTACGCCCTTGCACATAGATAATCGGCCGTTGTCGTAATAGTCCTTGTAACAGTCCCATTCCCCCCAAACGTGCCGGATGAACCGGGACTGTGCCGGAATGCGGCCGAGTAACCAGTCCCACCTCCTAAACAGTGTTTGACAGTGCAGACATTGCCAACCATCTTGGGTTTGTTGCCCGGTGGGGTCGACGATCTCTTCATCACTAGGCGAGGGCACAGTTTGTGCTGGAGGCGCAGTTGGTAACGGGGGATCTCCGCACTGTCCGATGCTCTTCAATGCCATGATAGACTGGGGAATGGCAGCCAGGACCACGTGTGTATTTTAACTGATAACTCCTGTGGCCAGAAGGGGCAGCAGCACTGGTATGGTTCTGCATGAGACACCGAGAAACTTTTATACGTGTGGTGTAAGTGGGGGGGGGGGGCAAAAATAATTCATACTGCACACGCAACAGACGTGAGCACAACAGCCACGACAAAAACGTCTCTACTGTGTCCGGGAAGTATCACAGTCACCGGTTATCAACATGACTGATCAGTCCTGGTTTACTACGTTTTCAAGGACGTGACGTGTTAGACAAGGAAAAATGATTGATTGGCTTGTTTACGGGTGAATGTGACGGATTCAGATCACGGAGCAGTATGAAACAACGCAGGTCACGGAGCAGTATGAAACAACGGTAGTTATAACAATACGTAAACAGCTTGCTACGTTTCCAAGGCCGTGACGTGGCAGACAAGGAAAGATTAATGAGCTTGTTTACGGGTGTATGTGACGGATTAAGGACACAGGACAGGCGTGTGTATGACTTGGTGAACGTGTGTGGTTTGTGAGGGCTGCTGCCAGCACAGTGTGATACGACTTTCCTCATAACGTATAAGTTACGAGGCACATGGTCCCGGTTGTCATTCCTCGGTCGATAATGGCATCAAACAGCACAGTGAACTGCGCAGATCTACCGCTACCTAACATCGCTTTGCCTCCTTACGGGCAGGCCTATATACATGAGCCTCCGCCTAGTTACGAGCAAGCCGTCCGCTCGAGCGGCACAGGACAGACTGCGGACTTGCGGGCGCTACTGCAGAAGTACCCCCACGGCCCAACACATGCGGACGAGATCAGAAAGCGTTACCAGGTGAATGAGAAGTTCGTTAGGAAACTGTCCCGAGACGTGCGACTGCCGTTTGTGCAGGCAGAGAAACGTGTATTCCTGCACGTCCCCGACGAGGTTCAGTACGCCCTCCACTGGGGAATCATCAGCAAAACCACGTTAGACATCATCACGGAAAAGACTCCTGTTTTGAGGAAGCAGCGATCGCAGTTCATGTCGCACATGGAACGACGGCCCCTCGAAGATTGGATCATCCTCGAAGCCATCCTACATTACACCGACTCTCCGGACTTGGCTTCTCCAATCACTGAGACAGTGCAGAAACTAGGGTATGACCTGATGCGCTTGTAAATTGCCTCATAGGAACGTTGACGTGCTGCAGACGATTAACCGGTACTGTGACATGAATTGCTTTTTTTCGTTTGTTCAGCTCACGTGACCGCCTCGGCTCTTGTGTTCTCCAGTGTAAACAAGTCGCTTGACACTCCCGCGGTGCATGACTCGTGGTGCATGACTCAGCCTTGAAGGGTATTTAAGCGTTGGCGCGAGGGGAGTGTGGCAGACACGCTACAGTCTCTCTACACGATGGATCGCGCCGAGGGGAACGACATGTTTACACTTCAGACGAAAGAGGAAATCGCAGCCCGTGACAAAAGGACAGACAAGCAGATTGTGCGTCCCATTATGCACCAGAAGCTAAATCGTAAGCAGACCGAGCAAATGATCCACTCCGGACTCGACCGAATGGAAGGAAGACTCAAGAAACACATCGACAGCCTGAACAAACGTGTTTCCGATTTGACAGACCGGGTTGAAAAGTTAGAAGAGGGAGCGTCACGTCCTATACAGTCCCAGTGTGATTCTGGACACGACAAGAAAAACGAATGTGAACGTAACGATGCCCCTAAAGCAGCAGCAGCAGCAGCTGCACAAACAGCTGAATCACGTGACAAAAAGACCGACAACCCTGCACAAACAGCTGAATCACGTGACAAAAAGACCGACAAACCTGCACAAACAGCTGAATCGCGTGAACAAAAGGCCGACAAACCTGATGAAACGGACGTAGGAGATGGAGCATCAGACCTCACCATTCATGTGTTCTTACCGCCCACAAAAAAGTTGGAACAGGAACAGAAGGGAAAACAAGGTGCGGCTAAACAAGGTGCGGCAAAAACAGGTGCGGCAAAACAAGGTGCGGCAAAACAAGGTGCGGCAAAAAAAGGTGCGACTAAAACAGGTGCGACTGCACGCAACCCAGCTCCGACTATTGTGGAGAAATTTGATGCATTAGTGGAAGGCCCATCAGGAGCTATACCTGTTAAGTTAGCAAATTACTCCAACGGATTGTCTTTGTTTTGTGCATGCTCTGAATGCCAGCAATGGGTATCCGAAAATCATGACAAACTGGACAAAGGTGGGAAGCCTGCAGGGGAATCGCACTCGGGGGTATCTGTGAAAATGACCAAAAAACCGTCTGAGAGGCCGTTGGATGTTGCACAGGGAACTGCTGGTCCAAAAAAATCCACAGAATGAATAGAAGATCGATGTCCAGCTGGACAGAGCTGAGGACGAATCATGCTTTGGAGGTAACCTGATGCACAGAAAATAAATCACGCTTTTGCTTCTTTTTGTGATATACAGTTATGGGGCACCGTTTATTCGGCCGACGATGATATAAAAGTGTACAAACAAAGAACTAACCCCTCAGACTCGCATGCATTTCGACTGGTCACCATGGCTGTTTTCGTTCACATGTACCCTGCGGCGACACATGAAAATTATAACACGTGCGTCTTGTGCGGATACAGGGAGACGTATGACACTAATCGACCATGCTCTCCTGGAAGCCATCATTTTCCAGGAGAACACACCACGCTAGATGAGTCACTGGATTGCCTGTTATGCGTCTGCATCGAACCATTGGACGGATGTGCCTCCTTATTTCATCTGGTAGGTGATATTCGTGCTCCTCACATCTATGGTGAAATCTTGGGTTACTCCTGTTTTCCTTGTGTGTTTTGCGGATGGCAGTGCGATAGGATGCAGGTGCCGTGTGTAACTGATGTCGAATGGAAACGGCTGTTGGGAAAATCGGTCTGGCTTACAGACCTGGCATGCGGTGAAAGACGCGCTAGACGATCTCATGAGGTGTCCCGTTACTGGATGCACAGGCCTGTAAATGCAGTGACCGTTTTGTACAGGCGCGAGATCGGTTTACCTATACTACAGAACCGTACGCGGTACAGGAGTGGATGTACATGTCGAGCGTGGTCTTCATGCTGACGTAAGCGTATCGTACGTGCATATATAATATATGTAGTGGTTGGAGTGAGCTCAGACGTCAATACAGAGTGAGACTGTCAAGGTTATCACTTCGTGTGCAGTGTGCCTTCATCCGTGCATACATATATGAAAATGGATGATATACTAGAGCTGTCCGATGACTACACAAGCATGTTTGAGAAGAATGAAAGAGGACGTACTGCTCCAGAGCTAGAGGTTTGCTGCATCTGCGGGGTTTCGGTATCATGCCTCCGCTCGCATGTTGTTGTATCTCATCTGCCTTGGTTCGCTGACCCGATCTCCGCCTGTTCTGTGTGCAGAATGAATTTCGGCGACATCTGGCATCGCAAAGAACACGAGGACAGATTCCACGCAGGACGTTCCTGCCTGCTGCACAAGGACACGTATATATGCTACATGATGCCGTATATGCAAAGCATATGCAGAATGTTGGGATGTTCGTACATGAGCAACCTCCCGCTGCTCGTGAGAACAAAGGGGTTGCAGCTTACACGTTCCTGTCAGCTTTTAGAAGGTGAGTGTCTGTACTTCGTGTCCTGGACAGGAGAGAGGCGTGGTTTTAAACCGGAAGACCCGCGTTATCTCAAAGACTGCGCGCACTGGCGTGTGCTGCTACGTCTATTGCACACAACGAGATACCTGACAGGATACGCGTCGAGATACTCGAGTGAATACGCGACAGAGAACACTACGCCTGATGACGCCCATTACTCAGGCAACACATGCACGCGCCCCATCCCTGTCGTATCAACCAGTACACACGGCACCCGTAGAAAACGCTCAAGAGACACTCACGGCGACAGAAAACATAAAACGCGTACACGTAAAAACGCAAAGTCACGGAAACGACGTCACCAGAATGAGCATTCCAGTGGAGAAAACGTATAGATCATAAAAAAAAAACAGTTTATATCCAGTCGACGGCCTTTATGTTTTGTTGGAAAAAAGAGCATGGTCTAATTTGATTTTAAATTTAAACGACAGAAATTTAAACGAATGAACATTTCTTCTTAAAACATGACTGAAGGCGACTTAACATTGGTTTTTAAGGACACTGTCCTTTCCGTCACGTCAAATACTGTGCTTCATCTCAGCGCCATGTTTATTGTTTTGTATGTATGCTTGATTTGCACGCAGTAAAAATATTGTCCTGCTTTAACGGGTGTCTGTCGTTCTTTACGCATGCCACATTTACACACACCCAAACATGAATCACACAAACATGAATCATGCACCTGATGAATCGCAACAGGAACAAAAGGCGGGGGAGCTCCCGGTGTATGTTACGTGCATATGAAGGTTATATGTATGTATGTATGGAAACGTATGGCAGGTATCAGTACGAAAAATACACTCAATAATAACAAAGTTGTGTTTATTTTGGTTTAATTACATGCTTCATCACGCAGTACTTCGGTAACAAAACACTGTCAGGTACAATGAAACGGAGAACCATGCATGTCCGACCTGTGTTACTCTTTTTTGGAGACCTCGACCTTTCCCGGTGTCATTTCGGACAAGATCCTGTCCATCTGTGTTAGGTCTTCCCTCATCTCATGCAACAGTTGCGTCATTTTTTGTAACCTCCCAACCATCACTCCCGTTGTACGTGGTGTCCAGGAACTCTGTGTCTGGTCCGGCGTGTGGCCCGACAATGGGTTTCGACGTCCTCTCCCGCGACGGCGGAGTGTGCGTGCTCGTGTACTCGTTTCACCACCATCTGTCATGCTTGTGTCAGACTTCTCCGCCTGTTCAAGCGTAGAACGTTCCTCCCTGCACGTAGCACGGTCCAGTGTGCTAGGGATTGTATTCTCATGCGTTGGTTCGCCTTCTCCGATGTACCACTGTACTTGGGAAGTTTCGTTATGAACGACGTCATTAACATCTTCGGGGTCTTCGTGGGTAACGTAATGCCGAGACCTGCTGAACATGGCACCCATGACACACCGACTTTGCTGTATAATGATATAAAGACAACCGAGCGGTTGTGCGTGTCGTCAATTATGACGCCTCCTCCTGTCTGGACCGCACTGAAGGAAATGAGTCTAGCTTTATAAGCAAGCGGGTGACTGGCGTTTGACGTCACATGCCGTGGGCGGAGTCAATGTCGCATGTATTTGCGTTGCACGTGTACAGCTACGCCCCGTCTTGACCAGACTTTGCACTGAAACACGGACGGGCCACATGTCGTCAGCCGACGAATACTAATAAAACCCACAGTGCAATCGACACGGTCACAGTGTAATACAGGCGTGTTTCAGCAATGTCACGAGAGCGGTTTAACAGGGAAAACCCGCGCTTTCAACGGATGTTAGACAATATACATAACATGGACGACGAAGAAGATGACGCTGACGATGATTTAGGAGCCGTAGGATGGAGTTTTCAGCAGGAACTTCCAGGACATATTCACTGTGGCCTTATGGATGAGTCGCTCCAGATGGCACGCGCAAACCCACGCGCAGCAGCAGCACTAGCCGCGTTCTACGCCGGTGTTCCGGTTGATGACGACGACGTAGGTTTCAGTGAAGAGATGGATGACGATTCTGACATGGAAGACATGGCGTGTAGTATGAATGACTGCGTGCTGTCAGAAGCAGACGCTGGCGTGGTACCCGATGTTAAGAACACAGGCGCGGGAGAAAGATACACTCAGGAACAGTTGCGTCGCACAGACGAAACTGGGAGGACTACGCTGCACAGGCTAATCGAAGAGGGAAGGTATGATGTGGTTTCCCGTATACTGGCAGGGCTGAAAGGACCGAGCTGCTATGTGAAAGGACAGGAATGCTATGCTGTGTTGAACATTCCCAACAAGAAAGGCCGAACGTGCCTCCACTTGGCTGTCATGAAAGGACAGGCATGCTTGGCAAGGCAACTGGTCATGCACGGTGCTGTTTTAGAGGCTCGGGACTCAGATGGTAACACGCCCCTCCACATAGCCTGCGCACGAGGTGACCTGTCGACCGTTAAATGCCTGACAGCAGTCCTGGGGGAAGAGATGTTGAACATCCCATACTTTGTGCCGTTCACCAAGTTACCTCAAGACATGGACGCGGTAAACAAGGAAGGTCTGGGATTTATGCACCTCGCAGCAGCTTGCGGGGTGGAGGAACTGACGGTTCACCTGGTAAACAAGTTGGGAGCGGACGTAAACCAACGGGAAACCCGCAGTGGCAGAACGGCACTGCACATAGCAGCTGCAGCCGGTTTGAGTACCATGGTTCGGTGCCTGATCGAGAGATGCGGCGCAGACGTACACGTTAAGTCGTCCGACGGCTGGACACCCATACAGTCAGCTATGATGAAAAACCAACAGGAAACAGCTGAAATCCTTTTGAATTACATTAAGAAATGCGGCAAAGAAACGTCGGAGGAAAGCGATATAGATGAATGCTGAGGCGTATGTGTTTAATAAGCGAACTGTCAGGATGTAATCCTGTTTCCTCCGCACACAGAATATACGTCGCCCGATTAGTGTTTTTAGTAGTGGAGCATCTAAACATTTACGTCATTGGGTTTTACTTTTACTTAAGCGTAAAACCGGGTATTTCCAAGCGTCAGTTGGTATACTGAATACCTGCCAGAACGTGGGTACGACGTCGTGGTAACATAACCGCTAACACGTAGATTTTCCCGGATGTGTACTACGTCGGTTTACGTTTTGGAATTCACACAATCAGTGAGTCATCGTCGGTTTTCCCCATGTAAATCATATGCTTGCGTAAACAAGTCAGGAGGGTATGAGTCAGGAGAATGTTCCCCCAATCAGAGACTTTCTATTGGTTGTCACTAGGAAGCATTGTGTATAAATGTGCCCGACCAGTGCCAACGTCTACATTTTGGATGAACGTCTTTATCGCCGTACCATGGCCAGCAGGCGGCAAATTGAAAGCATTGAACTTGCTAGAATGTGCGCGGAAGTGTCTGAGTACTCTACCCAGGGTGATAACTTCATAGACAAGTCTGCGTACTCAACAGAAAGCGTTAATGTCATAGACGATGACATGAATACAGGGGAAACACTTTCAGAAATGGACACCTCATTGACGAGCATTGACAACGGAACTGGCGGGCTATTACTTGTGTCGAATCCGACTTGTACCTCGGTTCATATGTCGGTTTGTGAAGGCTTTGACCCCGAGCTGGACGAGAGAGAGCTCCCTTTTGGACTCAAGGGTCCCCTTTCTCTCTGCAGTTGGCCTTTCACATGGCGAAACGCCGTGGTCTTGGGTTGCAGGTTTTGCCTGTTTTCCTGAAAAACGCCAAGCGGTTCGTGAACAACATATTTGAAGACGTCGGGATGGGCACGGACGAAACACTTTTACACAGTTGCATAAAGAATTGGGGCAGGGAACGTGCTGCCACGGGGATACTGCGCGACCTAACGCACAGCCGAGGGATCAACAAGACCGATATGAATGGCGACACCTGCTTGCACCTGGCCGTTAAGAAGGGTATGTATTCACTGGTTAGGCAGTTGGTGGCTCGCGGTGCGGACACAGAGGCTAGAGACGCGCACGGGAACACACCGTTGCATTTGGCTTCAGCCAGAGGTGACACGATGTGTGCTATGGCTCTGACATTGTACCTGACGCATGCAGAAGTGAAAAAATATCTACTTTACAGACCGTTTAACAGAGTCCCCCCAAGGCCGAACATTTTGAATTACGACGGGCAGACATGCGTACATTTGGCTGCGGAAGGTGGGCACAAGGACCTGCTAGGTTGCCTCAAACCGCTGCTGGAGGATGTCGATGCGCCAAATGGAAAGACGGGAAAGACTGCACTGTACGAAGCAGCTGAGTCCGGCAGATTAGACATGGTACGATATTTGGTAAATGAATGTTGGGCGAATGCACACGCGCGAGCGTGGAACAGGAGTTCTCCCTTGGAAGCTGCAATGTCGAACGGGCACGAGGAATGTGTTATGTTTCTTGTAGGGTTGGGTGCTGTGCGCCCGGACAATTGCGACAGCGAAGACGACAGCATGACCGAGAGTGGATAGCTTAATACGAAAGTGCATACACTATGATTGTATACTGTGCCTACTAATTATCCCGCAATGACAGCACTGGCTGATGAACTGGGGGAGGGGGGGGGGGGGGCTTCGCTTTCCGGATACACCGTTGTTCAACCCTAAACAAACACTACCAATGACGTGGCTGTGTGTGACCGTGAACAAAAATCCCACATGTCGGATGACGCATTATCATACTGTGATTTGTTGGGAAATCCGACGTTGCCAAAATTAGAGATTACCTCACAAATGTGACTTTCGGATATTCCACGGGTTAAAAATAGATGTCGTTTTAGCGTATAAATAGATGACTGTTCTGGTAGTATTTGATAACATACTGTTGCAGTTCACTGTTTGTTCACACGTTTAGAGACAGAGACATGTTTTGTTCGACGGAGTCAGTCGAGGCTGGGATGCGTAGACTTCACATAAGCGAAAACAGCACCGTCAAAGACATACGCGAGAACAGCACCGCCAAAGAAGTCATGGTTTCTGGTGCCCCACAGGACGTATCGTCCACCCCGTGTCACTTTCTCTCCCGTGACAGTGCCGGTGAGACGTTTCTGCACAATTGCATATTAGCCGGGATGGAAGGCTGGGCGATATCGGTACTAGACAGAATGGACGGGCCAGGAGTCCTCGACATAGTAAACATACAAGGAGAAACCTACCTCGAGCTGGCTGTGAGACTTTGCATGCACCAACTCATCCGGCATCTAGTGATGCGCGGAGCGGACGTTACGAAAAGGGACAGACACGCGAACACCCCACTGCACTTGGCTTGCCAGCGCAAGTGTTCGGAATGCTTGAAATCACTGACATGCTGGGCCGGCTTTGTGATGATGGACAAGCCGGATTTCTACAGGAATCTCACGGGTGTTATGAACGCGGACGGTCGCACTTGCATGCACATAGCAGCAGAAGCAGATGCCAGGGACATGCTGAACTATCTTTTATTCGCGCTGCACGCGGATCCCAACTGTAAAGAAGGCAAACGAGGCCTGACACCGTTACATGAAGCTGTTCTGCGTGGCAATGTGGACATGGTGAAGTATATGTTATTAGAAGCCGGAGCTGACATATCTCTCGAATCCTACGATAGGGAAACAGCACGTTCACTGGCATACGCTACAGACAATTCAGAGATGTGTATGTTCTTACGGATGATCGAGTGAAACGTGATATGGACAGATATATTTTGGTTTATTTGACATGAACGTGCATGAATTTGATTTGTTTATACGTTTTTACTTGGTATAAATGTGATGTATCGTGTACGGTGTTGTTTGTTTTTTATTGTTTCGTGTTTTATGTTAGACAGCATTAATGAACGTGATTTATGCCAGCCTTCGTTTTGTGCACTTGTCAAATGACGTTCCAATGTATGATGGTATGGATGACGTGTGTGGTAGCTAAAGTGTGGGTCGGTTGCAGCTCAGTTGACTATAAGTCCCCTGAGCTATACTGATGATGATCATGCACATCCCTCTTTTTACACCCCGCGTCTTATATCCGATCGGGTTGTACGAGCGCAACAGACGAAGGGTCAGATTGGTCGTTATTTGGTGTACGTATTTGTGTTTCTGGTCCTAGCGGTTGAATCAGGTATTGGGGTGGATAAAGTCACTGTCACAGTTACTGTGACTTACGTCAACTGATCGGTCACCAAACGGTCCATGGCATGATAAAACAAAATGCACACTACACGCATGTGGACACCGCGTTTCAGGTATGAATCACGACGGAAACACAGATCATACCCGGCGGATCGAGCGTCGTTCTCCAGGAACGGGTGCAGGCAGTCTTACAGGAGCCTGAAAGAGCAAGTGCACAGACACGAGGACCCGTCACGTCTGGGCAGTTTCCCGCCACTACGGCAGGATGCAAGAGTTTACGACCAGGTCCGGTCCAAAGCGTTTCCCTACGAAGGCGGCTACGGCCCTAAAAAGGCGTACGCCCATTATACAGATGTACCAAACATGGATTCCCAACGGGTATCCCTTGACGTGCCAACACCTTGGCCAGAGGGACATCCCGACATGCTCCACGAGTTAAAAGAACGGTTTGAACTGCTGGACAAAGAACGCGTTTCCGCAGACGTCCTAGCAATACAAACCGTCCGGGACCGCGAAACACGTCGGGAATTTCACAATCTGTGCGAACAACTGGACCGCACGAGGCGGGACGCGGAAAGGATGAAAGACACGTACGTGGAACTGGCAAGACAGAGAAACCTGCTGCACCGTGAACTGAAACGCGCACGTGCACTCCGTTCAGTGCGTTGCATAGCTGTACCGTCATGCGATACGACGGTGGGTGACACGGCGTACGGGCCTCCGCCGGCCGAAAAGGTGACGGACGCCGTGGTGTCTTGCCTGTCGAATGCGCCTTTGTCTGCTGCCGGTTCACGTCATGTGTTGGTTCATCCGACGGACCTCAGCAGGGAACTCTTGCGTACTTTCACCGGGGGGTCCTCCGCTTGCACAGGAGCCGTCTTGTCACTGCCTACAGATATGCTCGTTTTTCAATACGTCGCATCTTCCCTGTGTCGGTCTTTGTCCTCTGACGTCACCACCGCGCTTTACGGTAAGTTTAAGAAGGAATGGGCGCACCATGTTGATATGGCCGTGGGCGATCCCCTCGATATCACAAAGTGTGCAGCCCAAATTCGCGTGTCCGTAAAAAATTTCCAAGGTTATCTGGAGAACCACATCAGAGAGCTTTCTGCAGAACTGGTACAACGGGTGGTGCAGCGTGTAAAACTCCAGGGAAACTACGAGATGTACTGTACATGGACCCTCTCCTTGGGCGCAGTGCCTTACGTGCGTTTACCCCCTGGATCAGGTAACCTCAGCCCTTGCGTGTGCTCTGGATGGAAACGTGACACAATCGAGACCTCCGCCTCAGAGAGCGTTCTTTTGTCAGCCTTGCGTACCTGCTCCATGAGGCTCTGCGACTGCAGACAAGGGCATGTCCGCGTCCTTTCACCGGAAGAATGTGTTTTGGTATACCTGGGACCCCAGTCCGGCTTCGGGGTGTCTGTGATGGACCAATCTTTTTTCCCACCGGGCTCCAAGTTTGGGGTGGTATACCCGCAGAAACATTTCCGGTGCGACCCGATGGCCACAGCCTGTGGGCAAGTTCTGATGTACAGCAGGGCACGTGGTTTGTTACAAAGCCTAGCAGAAAACTCGCACATATTCAACTCTAAACCGTGCGTGCTTTTAGGGCAAAAGAGCATGCCTAAGAAACCCGCCGAACAGGATGACGACCCGTCTACCGAAAGAGAGGTCTGTCGCAGGGCACTGAACGCCGCAGAGGAAAAGGTCAATTCTGCCACTTTGGCCGCAGCTAAACTTCACAGGCAGTTGATGTCATGTAAAGCGAAAGAAAAAACCACAGATGATATGATGAAACTGTTGGGCACAGCCGCGGAATCCGATAGCGCTATCACACGCGGAGCTTTGAAAAAACTGGTGCCGTGTATCGTGAGCGGAGTCGCGGGTGACTGGGGTAGTATGTACGCTAACCTGCGTGATCTGCAGAAACGGATCACCGCAGGCGGTACGCTTGACGACGCGAGAGCACCTCTGTCTGCATCGTCCACATTTCCGGGTACGGGCCCGAAGTTTAGCCGTGCCCCTCAACGTAACACACAGCGTGTCTGTGGTAGTACGGATCACGGTGGCGACGGACTGCCCTCCGGCCGCTTGTACGATGGCAGTTTGTCACGCCCTGGAGTCAGCGACCTCGACGCCACGTCAGGCGTCAGGTACAACGTGCGCGAATTGGAAAGAACCGCGGCCGAGCTGGACATGCAGAGGGGTGTGGCCGAAGCATTGTCCTGGTTCAGTAAGCCGTCGGCTGAAAAGGAAGCCCTGAGGAGGGCAGAACGCAAGAACGCGGAAGCCGAAAGGGTCATGCAGTACCTGATCGATCTCGTGGAACAGTCAGGGCACGCGCTGGACCTGCACAAACACCAAGCCGCCATACACGCCCAACGGTACGTACAGCTGACCGCCCAACTGAACGAATACCAAGAGGAGCAGCGTCGCTTGGGTGAAGCCGTTCACCTTTACGAGAAATTTATCGAGGAACGCCTCGAACCCACAGAAGAAATGGCCGGTGAACCAATGTGGGACGGCGAAAGGGCTCCACCGAGTCGCGCACTTTTGAAACACCTGAAAAACCTTCAACGGGACGTGAAAAGAGCCGTCGATTCGTGTAAAACGGAACAGCGGACAGCAGAGGAACTTGAGAACGAAATAGCTGACGACGCGCACGGCCTGTGGCGAGGAGTGTCAGACGTGTACGGGCCCAACCGGCCCGTAGAATCGGGTGGCATCGGGCCGCCAAAAAGCCGGTCCGCTGCGGGGCCGACAGTCGTTGACGTCACAAACCAGATGGACCCTGTGTTTGGAGAAGTGTTGGGCCACCGGCTGAGCACCGCTGTCCCGGACGTGAAGGCGTACGCAGACATGGAGCGTGAACAATGGGCTTCAGTTACCATGAACATGCTCAATTTCAACCAAGTGTCGACCTACACAAACAACGCCGTGCGGTACATACCACGCAAGGAAACCAACAGAGCCCTCGTCAAACCATACCTCGAAATGGTGTTTCCGAACGTGACGCCGGAATTTGACGTTGACCCGTTACCGTTAGACGGTGACCCTGCCGCAGAAAGAGGGCGCACCGTGAACGCGCTGGACGAAACGCAATTCGCAGTGGTGCACGCGGCATTCCAACTGTCTGTCGCAGGTATGACGCTGCGCCAGTTTTCGAATCATTTAGAAGTGGCTGCGGAAAAGGAGAGTGCTGGCGTACCGTGTAAACGAGAAATGCGAAATGGAGAAAGCAGTGAAAGAAAAGATGTGCATATGGACCCCTTCACGGAAGCAGGTGTCCGTTCCGGCATAATAGACAGGTCGTCTGTGCAAATCTGAGACATCAGCAAAGAACACACATGTTTAAATAAAAAATATATCTGTTGTTTATTTCATATCAAATAAAACTATATCTGGTTGACAGCCTGGACATTTATTTTGCATATCCTAGCATGCAGTCCACACGCTCTATCGGGCAGTGTGGTCATGATCTGTTGTCAGGATATGACATCACTACACATACTCGAACAGAACCCGGAGGCTTAACAAGACAACCGCTATGTGTTCATCACGCCAGGCAGGCTTGCTTGTATTAATGTCCCTGCATTGCCTTCCCGTTTTGTCAGGTTTCCAACAGAAGGCACGAAAGTGTTCCCTCCACCGACCAGTGTCCTCGAGGTCTGTGCCGCCTGTCTGACACACACCAGTGACGGGATCACATTTAAACCATACGCCGTTTGGACAGACGGGGCACAACATCATGCAGTTGGGACCGTACGTCCCTTCGCCGCAATCCGAGTCGCAGAAGACGCCTTCTCTGCCAGCTTTACATCGGTAACATTTCCCGTCAAATGGGCTGCATGTGCTTTTTGCACAAGATGGCGGACAGGTGCTACTGCAGTTATTCCCCCAATGACCGGTCGGGCAATCCGCGTTGCAGTAGGCGCCTTCTTTGCCAGCTATACATTGGTAGCATTTCCCATCGGCTGGGTTGCATTTGCCATCTGCACAAGTAAACGAACAGGTGTTACTGCAGTTAGTCCCCCACACACCGGTCGGACAATCCGCGTCGCAGAAGTCGCCTTCTTTGCCAGCTATGCATTGGTAGCATTTTCCGTCGAAAGGGTTGCATGTGCCATTTGCACAGGACGGCGGACAGGTGTTACTGCAGTTGGTCCCCCACACACCGGTCGGGCAATCCGCGTCGCAGAAGTCGCCTTCTTTGCCAGCTATGCATTGGTAGCATTTCCCGTCGAAAGGGTTGCATGTGCCATTTGAACAGGACGGCGGACAGGTGTTACTGCAGTTGGTCCCCCACACACCGGTCGGGCAATCCGCGTCGCAGAAGTCGCCTTCTTTGCCAGCTATGCATTGGTAGCATTTCCCGTCGAATGGGTTGCATGTGCCATTTGCACAGGACGGCGAACAGGTGTAACTGCAGTTAGTCCCCCACACACCGGTCGAGCAATCCTGGTCGCAGAAGTCGCCGTCCTTGCCAGCTTTACACTGGTAACATTTCCCGTCAAATGGGCTGCATTTCCTGTTTGCACAAAACAGCGAACAGGTGCTACTGCAGTTATTCCCCCAAACACCGGACGGGCACAAGCTTTCACACCTCGGCCCCGTGTACCCGTTTGTGCACGGTGCACAATGTCCGTCTTCATGGTGGCAGCTGGAGCGGTTCCAGCACCCGGCACCGCATAAACTGGCACAACCCTCCCCCCAAAGCCCACCGTCGCAACGTTGAGTGCAGCGCTCGCCCACGTAACCGGCCTGGCACGTGCACGAACCGTTCACCATGTTGCATTTCCGGACAGGTATACCATTGTCTACAACGGATCCATTGCATTCAGGCGTACACGAAAAGGCACATTCTGAACCCCACTTGTCTGCTGAGCACGTTTCATTGCAGTACTGTCCTTTGTAACCGGCCTGGCACAAGCAGCTGCCGGATATGGGGTCGCATAACGGATACGTTGTTTTCCGAGCAGAATTCATGCTCCGTGCACGCACACAACGGCTTGGGCACGTTTTCGAGCAGGATGGGCCGTACGTGCCGTTTGCACAGAGTGCCTCACAGTGTTTACCCGTGTAACCCGGCTGGCAAGTGCACGTCCCGTTTATATGATTGCAGGTCGGCTTATGACTGTTACCTGTGGTGATGCACCGGCTAGAGCAATTTCGGGAACATTTCGTACCCCACGTGCCTGTAGAGCATACATCCGCGCATTTGTGTCCCGTATAACCGTCCTTGCACAAGCACGTTCCGTTAAACCGGTCGCATTTAACATTTGAATCCGAGGCGGTCCCGTTGCAATTGACCGGACAAGTACTGTTACAGTTTTCACCCCATTCCTGCTGGCTGCATGTTTCCGAACATGTCTGACCTTTGTAACCAGCTTTGCAGCTACACGCCCCTGTATCTTTTGCACACACACGCCACGTGTATCTGGAACCCGAATTCTGAACATTTGTCCTGATCTGCCAAATATGGTTGGCAGGGGCGTGCAGGCAGTTATCTGGACACGTCTTGGTACAATCAGATCCATACTTGTCCCTGGCACACTCCATGCTGCAACCCTTGCCGTAGTAACCTGGACAGCAACTGCAAGACCCGCTTTTCTTGTCACATAAACGGATACCTTTTACTGGTACACAATTGTTAGAGCATGTCCTGGTACAGATATCATCCAATGTCCCCGGAGGGCACGTCACATTGCAGCGGGTACCCCTAAAGCCTGGCATGCATGAACATCCGCCGTTTACCGCATTGCATTTTCTGTGGGAACAACCTTCCGAACAGTTGAAGGCACAGTGAACACCCCACTGACCTGACTTGCATGCATTGGCGCATTTTCTGCCTTTAAATCCAGGCTGGCAATCGCATACACCATCTGTTGATCGACAAACTGCTGTTCCTTTAATCAGGGTTCCGTTTTTCGTCTTTTCGTCCGGTTCACGCAGACAACCTGCCGAACACTTGAGGTTGCAACCGAGGCCGAACGTTCCGTTCGAGCACAACTTGTTACATCTCTGGCCTGCGTAACCCGCATTACAAGAGCAGGTTCCGTTTGTAGGGTAGCAAAAAGGCTTGGAACCCCTTTCCCTCATGCATCCTGATGAACATTTTCGTGCGCAGTTTTTACCCCAACGTCCACTGTTGCAGGTTGTGTTGCAAAGCTTTCCTCTGAGGCCTGCTTTGCACCCGTGTGAACACGTTCCTGTATATGCCTTACACTCGCGTCTGTAGCATCCTGTTGAGCAATTCCGTTGGCATTTGCGTCCCCAATATCCCACAGAACACTCTGGACGGACACATATGTACCGGTGTTTCTTGTCGCAATTAACGTTTCCCTTCTTATCCTTGTGTTTGTGATGGCCTGCTTTTATATCGTCATCATAACGAAAGAGGTGACATACCGGAGTTTGTATGACCTGATTGTTCTCGGAGAACATTGTCCACGTTTCTGAAATATTCATTTGTCGCAACAGTTTGCTTACAGAGTCGCTTTTGAAGTCATATCCTTGGTCGGATATGACAGGCAAACGCCCTCCTGCGCACTGGCAGCAACTTTTTGCCTCCTTGTTAGTGACTTCTGTCAAGCCACTGCAATTGTTCTTTGCTGTATCTTTGCAAAATGTTTGCTCCTTTGACCAAGGCCCTACGAGCTCAATCCTATCATCGGGATCTGAAAAACGGGTACCGGTTTTTGGCCAACACAAAAAACCGGCCTTTTTTTGATGGCATCCCTTCTTTTTGGAAACACCCGTAGTTCGGCGGAAAACGGAGCATGCCTCGGTTTTTCTGTCATCGGTTGCAATGCGGAAATGTGCACTGCTCACCGTGGAAGCCAGTTCCATCATCCACGCTACCTGCGATGCCTTTGTATGCGGGAGTTCCAAACCGGCACACACACAGCAACGTCGTGCTTGCTGGTACGTGTATGTCTCTTTACTGCCGTCGCATGTAACACGCTTGTTGTTGACAGTTACCTTACACGATTTAAAAGGGCCGGCCATTTCACTTTCCGTCGGCGCTCCCAACCAACGCCACGAGGGTGCGGCCTTACGGGTGGCCAGTATCTGGCGCGCGATCAATGCCAGAAGCGGCAGGTATAACACTTTTCCGTAAAAAATGCCCATTTCGTATGACTAGTATTTGGTCTCATGTATCATGCACGATAGTGTCACATATAGTCACGTGACGAGTGACTGGTGCCGCTACGGCAAATAAAACAGGGAACATGTACGTAAGGTATCATTGTATACCTAGCTCCACAGGTGTCGGTATATATATATATCATAAATGTAAGTCCATATGATGTATATGAAGTGATAAACCGTGCGCACATGGGGAGTCGCGAGCCGTTACCGTGTTACAGATGTCGTACGGAGGGGCACACGCCAGGATCGGATTGCTTAGATACCGGGTTGCGGTTGGAAGATATACACACACTGCCGACATTGGACGCGACCGAACCTGACCCGAGTGATGGCATATACTGCACGTTCACTCTGTACCCAGAGGAAATACCTCCTTATGTATGGATGCGGTACGTGCGGGATAGATATAATGCAGCTGCGTTTACAGGAGAGGTCGTTGCCAAAACACGGCCAGATATACATACAGTAGAAGGCATACACGCATGGATCGAAAAACAACGGTCTATTGCTAAGAACATCAAAGCAGGCACGACGGTTCCAGTTCTTTTATCTAAACCTACATGTGCATACACTTCAGAATGTAGATACGTGTACTACACGAAACAAACGTTGAGGGATATTTCAGGTGACCTATTGGATGGATTGGATCTTAAAAGCAACGGGCTGTTAAATACACTCTACGAGATGGACATCATGTCTGATCAGGAACTCTCTTATATCGCCGCAGGGGTGTCCTCCTGCTTTATCGGTATCCGTTTTTTCGATTGGCTGCACCAGCGTCCGCATATGTGGTCTGATGTGTGGTATGCCTTGTATGTATCGGGTGAATATGAGAGAGCCGATATGCTCATGACTGCCGTACAGAATCAGGCAAAGCAATATTATGTCGTGACCATTCCATCATTTGAGGAATACAGGTTCGACCTTAATGACTAATCTGACGAGGACAGATTCCTTGTGAGGAAAATAAATACGACATCTCTGCACTAGTGTACACACCGACGTCTGCTCCCGGCGTATGGTGTCCATTTATCGTCCTGTACAGTGCAGTCCCATCGTGTATATCTCTAGCCTCGAATGTTAAAGTATTTGTGAAACGCAGACCATGGTTAAAGTCGCCAGCAAACATTTCACGTCTCGTGCATAAGCCAAATTCCATTGGTTTGCACGATAGAGGACGATTTCAGATTGCAATGGGTACCCGCCCGTACATGGCGTTGACCTATCTGACCGTGGTTTCTTTGATGTTGTTTGTGCTACCCGGAGTCAAGTTAAGGGGTACGTTTCCGTTTGCCTTAGCCAAACACCTTCTCACTGACCGCCATAAAGTAGATCCCGTGCAGGATTGTAAACGTATAGGGGAAAATTGCACGGCGTCGGACATGTGCTGTGGAGCCCCTCGAGTCTTGTGCGTTTGGAAGGTCAGGGAGGTGGACCAAACACCAGTTAGAGGTTATCCTGTGTGCAAACTGTGGTATTGGGGGAAAAAACCCGCTCCTGTGATGTGGGCGGAACACACCGGTACTGTTGGTGTCAACACAAACAGGAATCATGTACGAACAAACGAGAACGACAAGACCTCCAGTAACCAAGAAGATGATGAAATTTCGGGAGATGGAGGGTAAAGCTTACATGGAACTGTTGGCCGTGGCCAATACATTTGTTTAATCAACCATTTTCCGTACATATACGCAGCGTAATATACCATGAACCTATTTGCATATACCGAAACTGGTAATGGTGATCACGTGTTAGCTACGAGTCATATATATTACACTCGTCACACGGGGTAAACCGCGTGCGTCATTTGGTATATGCGGGGGCAGTGAACTGACAGTGATCACCGCGTGGCCTCTTTACCGGCATGGAAAAACGTGTCCACCATGAGAGGTATCGTCTCCACAAGCAAGAACTGGTGTCAGAACTCACAAAGTTGTACACAGTGCAGAGATGTCGCGAGTTTGCTGCATGGAAATCTGCAGCGGCTAAAAACCCTTTACTTCGGAGAGCAGTTTCATCCTGGACCGCACATACGGGACATGTGTCACCCAAGGTGTTCCAGACGTTCGAATCGTACAACAAGGGCGTGATAGCCCCAGTCCTGGCAAACCTCGACCGCTGCCACGCCCGTTCGACAACGGCTGGTGAACGGTTCCACACGCGACTACAAAATCGTCTCTATAAAGTTACCAATTTGAAAGACGTGGTAGAAATCGCATTCGGAAATGCCCTATTTTGGCAAGCATCGAGTTCCGTGCAGGCCGCACACGCCGAATCAAACGCCAGGGGGTTTATACTCAGGGCGCTGACCATGTTGGAATGTTATCCGTTTAAAGAAGGCGAAGACATACCTACGCCTGTTTTATTACAATGGGCCAAAGATGTTAAAGTTACCGTTGTATGTGAAACACCCGTCGGACCGCACATCCCAATATCAAACGTCGGTACTGCCTCAACAGAAAGCAACAGACCTTTGCCGACATGCAACTCTGTGAGGTGGCCACCACGTCGAAAAGTAAAACGGATGGATGCGAAGAAGCGCCTACAGCTGAAAGGGACGAGACGGCCGGATGTGGTACTGCTGGCCGCACACCCCAAAGGCCGTTGCGCATGGGTGTGTGTGGTCGAAGTGAAAAGTATCGGCTTCAACGCAAGTGTCCATAAACAGGATCTCATCCGCTCGCAATATCAACAAGTCGCCAGGACGTTCAAGTACTCCAGTATAGTGTCGCCTGTCTTTTCAAAAGAACGAATTACGTTCGCGTGTCAATCGGCGTTTTACCAGGTTTGCGACACTACCTGGCGCCTGCGCGAGTTCTTGCATCGATCATCCGCAGCGCACTGGAGAAAGGGTGCACAGCAACAGCACCGCATACACGCACTTCGCGTTCGTTTCAGTTCATACGTGTGGGTTGGAAAGACGTGCTGTCGCGTGAGACGTTTCACTGTTAAGGAAAAAGCAGATGCCACAAACGATAAAAGGGACAGCGCATCCGAGCGAACATTTCAACCTCAAACAGGCTGTGGAGACGGGGGCCAATTCTCGAACGTGGCCTTTTCAGAAATGGTGTTCTGCTCTCAAGAATGCGGATATGTTCTTCCTATTGGCGAAGGACGAAGCAAGTGTGAAGGCGGCGCCCCCGCAGGGCCCATATGTACGTTCCGCGCACCAACTGACCTGTCTGTGCTCGAACACGCCGACCGCTACACAAAAGCGATGTATGAACTGGTGACAACCGTCTGCCCGATTGAGAAGTACACACAGTAGCGTAGAGTGCTAATAATATTCAACTGCACGGGTACCTCAAAGATCAGGATGCATATGGGGCAGCAGGTTAGACTGATAGAGCATGTAGGCGCCCGCTTGTCTCGCATGGTCAATGGCATGCGGTGGCTTTATTGGCTTAGAGTTGGAGGTTCCTGACACACATATCACTTTATGAATGCGGTCTTCTCATGCCATGGCTCAATGGCGCGGAGATCCACATGATACTACTAGCGGACGAAGAAGAAGTGATCATTTGTTCGAAAATGGCACACTGGAGTCGGACAAAGAGTTCCACCGCAGGCTTGAAATACTGGACAGCGGGACGTGTTCTGGTGCTAACATTTCTGCGTGGACACCTGACAACGCCGTCATGTCACAGTCTACCGCCAATAACCGTTTGCCTCCCTTGTACCATGTTTTACTGGTTCATTCCGCTCGTACCAGGGAGAGTCTGAGGACTGCAAGACTCAAAATGCGCACCATGAGGGACGGGTACCTACCGCTTTTACGGCTGAAAGCGAAACGGCTGCACGATGAAGCTGTGACAGACGTCCACGACCGATACCGGACAGAGTTGTTGGACCTCATACGGTTAATGGAACCGGGGACCCAGGACGCGCTGTGCATCGCCGGGGAAAGGGTTAAGGGGTTAGCCGAAGACTTTTTACGACGGACCACAGGCGACACCGCCCGTGCGGCTGAACTCACGGATGCACTCATGGGACATTTGACAACACTGAACGACGCATTCAGTCGACGGCCTCCAGAAATGGTCCATCCAGAGGAAGAGGACCAGCGCAGGTCTCGTAGCCCATTGCGTCAACCAACATCACGACCCTGCCCTGATGAACTGATGAGTCATGGAAACAAAGCAGACGCTTCTGTTCCCCCGCTCGTGGAGCAGCTGGTACCAATGATGGTAAAAACGGTAGATGGCCAGACACGTACTAAAAGGGCTTTGCAGACAATGAACATGTCAAAACGCGCGTTGCTTACGTGCCGCCAACGTTTACCTGCATTCCAACTTCCGACCGAGCATGCGAAAAGAGTACTCGCGGCTTCCACGCAACAGTGTGATCGCCCAGCATTGCCCGTGTACGGTCCCGAGACACATTTACTTTTCCATATGATTACGTCAAAGGGGAAAAAAATAAAGGATTTCACCAGGTCACGTTTCTCCAGTTTGCAAGAGACATTGCTCCGGCATGAAATGGGACCAACCGACCCGTCCTTGGCTAACGTGAACCTGGTCCCGCCAGGCCGCCAGGGAAGCAGCGGGGCCTGGAGGGTGCCACAGGACAGTAAGGGTTCTTTCTTTACCGTCGCACCAGCATTCGTGCTCGCTGTCAACAACGCCGTGGCAGATGTCGGAACGTTGACTCACCAACTGGACTGTGACGCGAACCGGCACTTCTCGGACCTCTACGCCGGCCTTTGGTACCTGTACGCTTGGTATGAGATATCGCAAAATAACCGTCAGATACAATATGTGATGTCCCGCAGGTGGGCGGATGTCGTGGCGAGCACGCCAGTGGCTCTCGAGTGTTACTACGACATGTTCCTGACGGGGTTCAAATGCGGAAAGAAGGATGTAGGTTACAGACCACTGTTGCAAACTGGACTGGAATGGGAGGCCCTCCCTCCTTTAGGAGGTTTTCCAACGGCCGCTTCCGTATCGGGTTCTGTTGCTGCCACGACAGGTAACGATTCATGCTGGGAGGACATACAAAATGACGTGTCCGAGTCCCAGAGGGAAGCAAGTGAAAGTCATATGACGCACGCGGACCCCTTGAACCAAAAGGCAGACTGGACACCTTACGTCGTGTGGCCACAGCCATCGTACGGCAGTGCGGAAAAGCTAATGACGTCCTCATGCCACACGGCAGACATGCTGTACACTATGGTCTTTGGTGCCACGCCCAGGGACGAGGAAGGGAACCCGAGCTACCGGTTAGAGGACAGGCCCATTCAGGCCGTTCTGACAGACGAGAACGCATCAGATGACTGCAGGGGCGTCTTCTACGCGTTGTACAAGTACAGTAGCGTTCGGCGAGCAGCAGTGCTAGGGATTAACGTCACGCTGCTGCTGTACGCTATAGGATGGCACCGGACTAAACAAACATGGGAAGCGTTTACTTCATCTATTTTGATGTATTTGAAAGGTATGGATCGCCGAGTCACCACATCAAGCGCTTTCCCCGGTTTATGGCTTTTGTGTCTGCTGAACGACAGGCAAGACCTGGCGGGTGCAGTCAAAGCGTACGAGGAAGAATGGGCCAAGCGTAGAGAAACAGAGAGTGCTGCTGAATCACGGGACACACTATACATCCCCGGAATGGAGATGCACGAATGGATGGACAGGCAATACGACGGGGCACCTTACGCTTTGTTAGTTCTTCGCCAGCTTGTATACAACCTGACAGATATTGATAAACTCTCCGCAGATATATGTTTGGACCCTACTGCAACTCTCCGCCTTGATGGTAAAAGACACAACAAAAAGTCACAGAAACTTGCAAAAATACGGTCCTCTGTTCTGTTACTGCGCAACATAGCATTTCAGGAGGTTGAAAAAAATATAAACGCTTTGGGAATTTGTACGGCATCAAACATACAAGAGGGCACAGCAGCACACACAAAATGGTACATACTAAAGAACGCCATATACACCACCATGTACATGTTCAAACCCTTCGCAAACAATCTGTACTCGACCCCAAAAGGTCATGATTACGTATGGCAATTCATAACACAAGGTTTCACGCATAAGGAAGAACCCAATGTTTTTATGTGAATGTCGTATTCGAGAATGGCATCCATACACACGCATACTTATACACATTTGAATAGATTCACAAGAGATATTGCATAATGCTTAAGTATAATATGTCAAACTGATATTTTGTGAACACTGTTGCTTTATATTATATATCAACAATAAAACAGTTGTATGTCCATGATCTATTGTTTGTTATACATACATAGATATTAGTGTGTGTTGAAACATTAGTTTATATTTTGCTATTTAAAGTTTGTAAGGTTCGACAGCGGGGGTGAGTCCTGATGTGGAGGTCCACGCCTGACACGTCATTTCTAATGTGTCCCACGGCACCTGCTGCTGCTTTTCGTTCACGTCTCCGTCAACAGCCCACAAGGCGTGGCGTTTCTGTTGAAGCCATGTGAAATAAGCGTAAACGCCATTTACAGGTGACAAGGACCCAACTGACGGGTCGGCTGTGCAGTCGTACAAAGCGGACACGAAATCGCCATTGCGGGACCTGTAAGCTGTGCTTTGCCCGCTGAGAACAGAATCGGTCTTCCGCCCTACCCTGCCAAAACGGTCAGTTGGTCCGTGGCGTGCTCGTTGTGCGCAAGGGTCGTAATCGGCCGAGCACAACTGCAATGGTTTACACGCTGCAGGCGAAAACCGTTTGCGGAGTGTGCGCGCCAGCTGCGGCATATGGGGCCCGCTCCCGACGGCCACTGAACCCCACGTATATACCAACGGGCAGTCTTCGGACTGATCGCAATCTCCGTCCGAAGCGGTGCTTTTATCTGCGCCGCCCCGCGTGTCTCTTAAGTTGTAGACGCACGAAATCAGACGTGACGCCAGAAAATTTAATGGGCACTCATTGGCGCGTTCCGTGTTTTGCATGGCCCTCTGCATTGCAACGTCGAGCTCTCCTACGCTTTCAATGACACGCCGATGGGACTCCACAAGTGCGTGCAGGGTGTGTGGGTTGCTGGCTTTCGGGTACGTGGCGGAACAGCATTTGTGAAGATTGCACGGCAAAGACGCGGTGACTGACCTGTTTTCATCAACGTCGGCGTCCTCGACCGCCACGCATTCCGGCGTCTTGCCCGTGTTGCCCCCCACAGGGGTAACGTGAATATTTTTGATACGTAGACGTGTGGTGCACTTAATTGGGACGAGGACAGACAGTGCCACACCTGGAAACTTCCTTGCTTTCACCGCGCGTGTGTACCTGACCATTTTCCCTGGAATGCGTGACACGTTCGTTGGTCCGTGGTGGTCCACGCAAAAATTAACATTCACGACGACAATACCGGGAACGTTCCGGGTCAAGTGGTGCTGCGCAACCGGGTCGGAAATGTGGGCACACACATGCCGTTGGAGTTCCGAGAGAAGGAGATTCTGTATACCTCCCCTGTTGTTGTTGGTCCGTTGGATCATGAGCCCTTGACTACGTTGAGCACTTCTAGAGAATGTTGCACCGGAATGATTTTTTACGGTCCCTTCAGAACTGTACGTGGTCATCCTGGGGCCGCTGAACGTGACGTACACGCGATTCGTATCAAAAGCCGTGCCTCCCCATGCAAGGTGTACGGCACCTGCCGTATCACCGCTTCCAAGTACGGCGCCCCCTTGACTGGAACTGCCCCAGACGGAAATATACGGAGACGCCAGGGGGATCTTCCCATAAACAGGGTGAGGCATTTTGCAGTCGTCAGAACCCGTCGCACGCCAGACAACCTGGGTGGCATCGTCATTAAAAGACAGACACTGCAGCACGTGCACATCCAGCAAACCCGGATCGGGTCGCTGGTCTGTGTCTGGAACGCTTGACGCCTGGCGCGCCGACCGATAGACATCACTCAGTGCTTCGTCTGAATTGAAGGGAGCGGGTACAGGATGGACATTAGGGTTCCGTATAAGATCGTTCAGCGTTTCCAAAATCCCTACGAAGCGCGCAGAAGCTGCAGTGCCCTCTTGCGCGGTCTGTGGATGAGCGTTCTGCCAGTTGTTGGTTTTCCACGGCATAACGTCTCGCCATTCCCTGTGTAGAGACACGGTCGCGGGGACATAGTGAGCCTTCCACCAGGCTGTGGCCGGACACGAGACGTGACTCTCCGACACGTCTGTCGCATCTCGTGCATGGCCACACCGTCTCGGAGAAACCGCGCAACCGACTGCAAGATGTAACAGTAACCGTTTGATCTGAACAGACCTGCACCCGAATCCAAGAAGACAACTCGTCGGGTGTCTTTGACCGCTCCCAGACCCATTTTCCAGGCTGACCTTTTCATGATCTGCCTGCCATTCCAAAATGTCCCAGCATTCAGGGCAAGGTGTTTCAGCCGGCCCAGCTGCTTCAGTCCTTTTGTGACAGAAGTGGTCCGTTTCTGGCGCACCTGACGGAAACCAAACCCAGAACATGTCGCTGTTTTTGTTCCATTTCTTTTTAGAAGGTCCAGTCTTCTCATCTTTCACACAGCTGCGCGGCGAAGTTGATTGGAAACCACCTCGGGTGAGCACGTCGGGAATTAAACTAGACCTGTGGTGCCAAGGCACACTGAAACTGCGGGCCCGAGGATCGTGGGAACTAGGCGGTTTGAAACGCAAGAGGCCCTGGGACGTACGATATGCTTTAAGGAAGAGGTCGTGCCTGTAAGCTTTTATGCCCGGCACGCCTACGAAACCGTCCACCTCCGTGAACGGGATGCAAACCTCATTGGCCTGTCGATTGACTTGGCTCACGAGGTTTCTGCACGTGTTCAACAGGTGGTGCACAGCATGACATATGTTCCACACACCTTCACCACGTTTGATAAAAGTTACTCTTTCGTTTGCGGCCTGCGCAAGCGCATCTGCGATCTGTTCAGTACGCAAGATGGCATTGTACTCCCCGAACATGCCTGTGTCTACAGCGTATTGCATCCAGGCGACGTTTGCGGCCTCCCACCACCCCGCTGCTGCGGTACGGCGCAGAGTCTGAACCGGAATCGGCCGCGCCTTTTCTGCCAGGGCGTTCTGTATGAATACAGGGTACTTATGACTGCATATACCTATGGCACGTTCAGGGGACAAAAGTCTGCACAGGAGATACAAGAGCGCTGAATCGGGCACGCGACTCAGAGACGGTAAGCATGCTTCCATTAGCATGCGGTCGAACAACGTGTGGAAGTGTTCAGCTGGACGCGTGGACGGGTTGCTACCTGACACCGCCCATGAATCTAAATGTGGCTTACAACTGACATGTCCTGAAGGCCACACGATAAAAAAACGAGACCTGACGCACGTCCGCGTTTCCAGGCACAGGCGTTTTGCTGACGGGGCCCGTCCGTCAGTATCGTCCAGATCTGGTTGACATGTTCCCGCGTAACGGCAGAAACCGGCCGATGCTCTGTTCCATTCAGGTGTAGCGTTCCAAGCAGGGGGCTGCTTGCCACACCGAGCAGACAGGCCGTTCCACGTGTCCGTCACGTCGTAAGCTAGCACGTCGCGTGCCAACTCTTCTTTTGCTGAGTCCTGATATGGACATATCACCCTGACATGCACAACACCCGCCCCTTCGACCATCCGTGTCGCGGCATGTTCCAGTGCCACGATGAAACGGTGACGTAAATGTTCTGATATATCATCGGCACCCGGTGTGCAGAAACGGGCCAGCAAGACAGCCACTTTTGTCATACGGACACCGTCCACATCCGGCACGGGCTGTGAAACGCACCACCGGGTCCCGCAAGCCTTTACAACGCTGTCGACCAGTTCAACTTCTCTCTTGTAGTCAGTGTGAGTGGAGGGTGGGAACGGGAAACTGCGCGCAAACAGGTGACCGAATATCTGAAGGAGACGACGGTGATCCCAACCGTCTTTTGATTGTGCATGATAATCCCTCACCTTGTGTACTGGGACCCATTCATCAAGGATGCAAGGTGTGTCGATCCTGGCAGAAACCTGGCACAGGTCCTCCATCCCGCTTCCTCTCTCCACAGCCTGTAACTGCAATTATGATATGCAACACACTGGCTAACATCGGTGCGTGTCTGTTTTTTTATACATCCTAATCTGCTACTGAATCATGATCACGTGATCACGTGATCTATCTGGCGTAAGAAGACTGATATGAATGTCACATCCATCACACACAATAATGCTATACCACACACCTTTTTCGAATAAAAACAAACAACAGCGTGCCATATTTTTTATTGCATTTACAATCCACCATGTACATTGCTCATATATATATAGAGCGAGAGAAAGATGTTTTTCATGCCTTGTCAATGCAATACAACTCTTTTCAGGAACGTTGCTGCATCGTATATGTCTCTCGTGAAGTTTCCCGGGATGACATGGAGGCGCAACCACGAGATCGCGTCTATAGACCTGTGGCCACCACAAACGTATAAGCACATAAAAAACAAAGCTGTACAAATACACGAAAATACTAAGTACACCTTACATGCATACAGTCGGCGAACGTGGCACAAAAAAACCAGAAGAACCAGACTCGAGACACTCGTCAGAAACCACGTAAGTACACGCACCACATTACAAACGAGGCTGCTGGAGAACCGAGGCCATATGTGCGTTCTCCTAAAGCGCATCCACAGTTTCCTGAAAGGCAGGTTCGGATCGGACGCCGCCAGCAGGCTGTGCAAGGTGGTCTTAGATCGTCCGTACAGTCCTGTCCTTTCCTGGCATTTCGAATCAGCATTACGGGACCAAAATTCGGCGACTGCCCTGTCTTCTTCCTGTAAAATGTTCCTTGAACGGTTCACCAGACTACCGTCGTATTTCACGGCTGATCCCGCCTGCATGCGCTTCTTGTAATTCACAAGACGCAGAGGATATACTGGCCCGGCTGTAGTCTGCACGTCCTGCGATACCCGTTCCAAACATATGGCGTCTTCCTCGACACTTTCACTTTCTGTTTCGGAATCTGTGCAGTATACAGAGCAATCAGAGTCACTGGAACTGTCTTCGTTGTCATCAACGACGTCGCTGTGAGTGACGCGCGGATGCCGCAGGAAACTGTGTAAGGGGACCATGCAAGGCATCTCACCCGCGCTGGTTTCACCCAGCGGCTGGATGTACTCGGTATTCACCTTGTGATACGTCATGTCGCAGTCTGGCTCTGTTTCCGACCCGGGGCGTCTCACGATGGACACGAGTCCACCAGCAGCCTGACTCATTAATTTCAGATACCATGTCCCCGACCCGTCCAGCACCCGTAACACTTTGTACAGCGAAGATAGGCTAACCCGTTTGATACCTGCGCAGCTGCCGATGTTGACGCAGGCGGGTGTATTGGGATCAGAAACAGACGGACATACATGTTCCCCCAATAACCTGAAATCCAAAGAATGTTTGGGGTTTTCATATTGCACGTGAGCCTGCACGACGTCCCGAAGTGCGGGCGGCCGTTCACTTCCCTTCCCTGCAGCGTGGTCCTCAAACATGCCTTCCCTGACCTCAAATGCTGGTGCAGTCCCGAAGCAGACGTAGATTGTTGGTCACAGCTTTGGAGTGTACTTCACAAAAGTGTCCGTCTCTTGCGCTCTGAATGGCAGATGCCCTGACCCCGGTCACAACAAAATGTTGGAGAGCAGACAGTGAGGTGCAAGGTCGATTATCCTTTGTCCGTGGAAATGTGTCCAGTAGCTCTCTCGGTGTCACGGTCTGGAAGTACACCAGATCGGTTGCGGGCGATGACTGCTGCTGAGTCGCGCGTGACGCATCATTACCCGACCCATCGGCAGTCTGTTGATACATACGGGCACGTGTCAGATTTTCCGAACATAACACGCAGTGCGTACCATTTTAGGACATGTGCCCCTTTTATTTAAGGGGAAAACATCGTGCATCCTAAATAATGGACGTGTGCAACGGTGCCAACTCATGTACGTTAAAGTTTTCGTTTCTCTCGTTTAGCAACAGGTTGTATGCCAGTATCAGGGAAAGGGCCACGTCATCCTGTGTATGATCGTGGGGCTTTCGGTCCGGCCGGAATTTCGACAGCTGCTCCGTGATCAAATTTCTAGCGTCCAACCCGGCATGCTCAAGTGCCGAGCTGGCGAGGCTCATTGACAAACGCACGATGCGACTGTTGAATGCACTTTGAAAGAGGGACACTAAAGTTTTTTTCTGTTTGTCCAGGAAGAAACCCGCAACCTCGGCTGTCCCGAAATCCCGCACGGATTGGAGCCCAACCGTCTTGGCATCCTTCTCTGTCCTCCTCCTGTGGGTGAATTGAAACGACAGCGACCGAACCGGCCCGGCCATTTTTTTGGCGGCGTTGTGTATGAAATGACAAATCTGCACGGCCAGGTGTTCGTTGCTATTGCTTTCCACAGCGACAACAGCAGTCTTGAAACGGGACGAGTATGTCAGCGGGCACGCGTGCATATTCACAACACGCTGCAGCAGGCGCAAAACCGCCAGCCCAATGAAAACTTCCGCTGGTACGCTGTGTTCTATCAAACGCACCTCGTCCAATCCGAGGACGACCGCCATGCGCCTGGTTTTGTTTGAGGGGACCCTGCGGGAAACACGACCGGACGGCGGAGCGCCAGGTGTGTAACGACACACGCAAGCTATTCCTGAAGCAGACACCGACACGTTGGTGGTGTAAGCTGGGTCCACGTACACAAACAATGTATCACCCAAACAATCGACATTGTTGAATGTATCCAAGTCATTCAAACCGTCTTTCATTTCTTGCAGGACAGATCGTGAAAAAAGCCCAACCTCATCCCCCGAATTCTGCCCATCCGGCTGCCCGTCGCCGCGCCCCAGACTAACGCCCATATTTTCTGTTTCGTAGCTGTGAGGTTCCAACGTGTTCATAACCGTCTTTTGTACAACGTCCGTCGTGATGTGAGGCGGCAGTGACATGACGTAGTGGTGACACGCTATGGCTTCCGGCGACTCGGCAACGCGTGGAACGTCTGCAGGACAGCTGAAGCACACGCGGTAGTAAGCAACTCCTGTCCGTTCCAACTTCAGTAAGGCGCATGTATTCTCAGCCGACGTGTTCATCGAAGATGTGAGCACCAACTTGGTCCCTCTGCGGTTCACATAAGGCAACAGGTGTGTCAACGTTTTCACAAATCCAGCTTCGTCAACATACACGATGTCGTACGTGTGACCCCTGCCAGCCTGAAACGAACGAGGAAAGAACACGTCACTGATTATAAAAAAAAGGCCATGGTGGCGACACAACAATATAAAAGCACGTGAGTGCGCAGATTCATCAGACACATATTCAAAAGGGAGGGTGGATGGCTCAAGGCACCGAACACACTTTAGACGAGTTAGAGGACTTGGTGAGTAGCTGGGAACAAGCATTGCTCGTGAGCACGCCACAACAGATAATAGACCGGTTACACGAGAACTGCTTTATGGTACACGAGCATGTTCGGGATGAGGGAACGTGTGATACGAGAAGATGTGACGTCGTCTTAAAAGCGTTATCCTCCCTTGTGATGTCTGCTTACTACGATATATGCACCACTCACAGTGACCGCATCTGACAACAAAAACCTATCGCACCTCTGGGGTGCCAATCAGCTGAGAACATAAATGATCATACACATTTTAGGTATTTTATGGCAACATATATGACAGGGTACCCCACTCATGAAAGCAAAAGGTAAGAGTAAAGGGAGACCCCAGAGGTACAATCCGTGTTACTCAACGAACGCTTCGCGATGCCGTTTCAGACGTCCGCCAGACCACTACGTTTTTTTGTTAAACACCGTTGCCAAAACAAGGTCTCCCCCGGCTTTGTTCCACTGCATCACGCACGGACGCCTCCATGCCTGTTTCAAAACAGGGGACCAGCACCCGGACAGCGGTAGCGACCCTTGCCCTGGCGTGGAGATGACGGCAGACGGTGATATGGTGTGTGTGGCATCAGGGATGCCGAGCGGAGCCAAGATATATGAAACGTGTCCGCGTGAGGACGAGTTTCCCCGGCACGGGACAGAGAATGACGCACCGGTCATATCTACAGGTGACGGGAACGGCCAAACATGTGCGACCCATGTTTTTCAACAAGACCACATGGCGACGTACACGTGGGAAAAACAACAGTCAGCCGACCGTGACGAACTCCTAAGGGTAGAGCCACGTCCGGAATTCGTTATGGCGGTAATAGCCCGACCCGTCACGGTGTACAACTTTTCACTTGTTGATCAGCTCCTGTTCAGTCGATACACCGAGACTGACGCGCTTCTGCACGATTACGTGTCAAGCAAAGTATCACACCCATCCCAAGACGACACGAAACATGTGAAATACGAGTGTTACAAGGCCCTGTCTCGGCTGTCACCCAACCTTCGTCCGTCGTACGGTGAATGCTCCCGCGCATGGTGCTCTGCAGTGGAATCTCTCACTTCGTCGGAAAAGGACTCGACCAGGGGATCCCGGACAATCGATGAATTGAAAAAATACCTCGCCACACATATGAGACATGCAGTATCAGACATGAACCGGGGCAAACAAAGGAATGCCATGTGGATCTACGACCATCCGGCGTCAACGTCCAGCCAGCTTTCAGCAGGTGTGGCTGGACAGGTCACCACACAGGACGTCGAAGGCGGCGGGTGTAACCACATCACGTACACTGCTTATGACCCAGTGACCGGTATGAATGTATCCAGGTGTCCAAAATACAGGTATTTTACGCCGATGCTACCAAAGCCCTGCATACCACATCACCAGCGTTTATGAAGCCGTCTGTGTCTATAATCCACAGTTACTCTTATTCCCCTGTTTCCATTTTGTCAACTGTCACCGTGGAAGCTACGTGAAAACCGTTTAAGCTTACCTGAAGGCGTCACACAGCCAGCTCATTTAGTGTCAAATGGGGAACATGCAAAAGCAGGTGACTCAGGACAGTAGTTCCGTCTTCAGACAACATGAAAGCTGAGTCTTCACAGCTGTTCAGGACACGGCGCGCCGTGTTAGAATGGCCGAGTGACACAGGTGTGGGTTTGCAATGGAAACGGCACGCTTCTGCCACCAGCCTCATGAAACACCCGAAAGCAGCGTATGCAGACACCATCCAACGGTCGCGCATTGTTACAGTGCATACGTCGACCTCTCCTCTCGCAGCTCGCATATCTTCATTCGCCTTATCGATTGCATCCACCAACCGCTGTACCTCGGAATATTTCAGGTAGTACAGGTCGCGTAAACCTTCGATCAAACACGAAAACCTCGTACAACTGATCATGAATGTATGGCTATGCGGGACCTCTTTTGACATTAGAAATCGTCTCACGAAATATACAGCCGCCAAACGGATGCAGATGTAGTTGTACAAACGCAGGCATTCCTGGTCTGCATGCAAAGCGTCAGGGATTCCAGGACTTCCAAATAAAAAAGTGCAGATACTTTCGTCGCTGTGTAAGCTCAACGAAGGTAACAACACACTGGATAGAATCTTTCCGTCCACGTTATTGAGCGTTTCAGCCACATCAGGGACGGTGGGCGACCGTTTCTTGTCTAGCCGAAGAAAACCCGCGCCCCGTTGCAGTTCAAGCTGCCTCCTGACATCTAGTGGCATACATTCCTCCAAAGGTACCCTATCCATATTTGGACTACTTCAGCGGAAACGTCTGCGAGACATACTCGTTACGTTTAACCGTTTAGTTGACATTACTGAATCAGCTACCACCACCGCAAATAACATATAGTTCATTTCATGCGGTGGTGACCCGTCACCCGTTGGGGGATCCCTTAGTAAAAACCCGTTCGGGAAAGCCCCCCACCGATGAAAACCTCAAACAACCATGGCTGCAAAAGACCTATGTGATCCACATACCGGACCAGCAGTGACCAGGCCATTTGAGGATTGCTATGAACCGATATGGAGAACAGCCGCTGGAGCCCCGGCGTCCATGTTCTTGTACCTACACCACCGTCGCGTTGACGAAGTTTTTTGGATACGCCTGGTGACCCATTACATGTCAGCCCGTGATCACAGATGGCATAACCGCTACACAGAAATCAAACCAAGGAACATGTTCTACGATACATTAGTGGGAGGCACGGTCATAGAACTGGACATGCCACGGCCAGAGCTTGTATCGTATAACAGGGAGCCCGGTTCTTCAGTGGAGCTGACAGATTGGCTGGACATCGTGTTCATTGACAACGAGAACGGTCCCACTGACACGCTGGACAGAGTAACCGTGCCTGTACATTTCATTTTGTCAAGCGTCACGTGCATGTTCAACGAGTGGCTTATCCACGCCCGTTCCTTGAAAGCGCTGGAAAAACTGCCTGGTACAGAGGAAGGTGCGCAAACCGCCGAAAGTGAAATGAGTGCCATTCCCGGAGAGACCGTGTCCGCAGCAGTGAATTTACGAAGCGTACTGAACCAGTTTTACGATGCTAATCCTGCCCCGGAAGACCAAACCACGTCTGCAGAAATGCAAGCCTTAACACCTGAACACACCTGCATGCGACTCATCTGCCATTGGGAACCGGCTGTACCTGCAACAGAGGAAGGCAGGAGGCGATCCGTGGCCGTAATGCTGTTATCTCACATGCACAATTACGGACAGGTGTTTTCAGAACGGCAGATGGACCCGGCGAGCACGGGGACGTACAAGTGCGGGATCGAGGACAAAATCTTCCGAGTGCTGACCTCAGTTAGCCTCCCCATGCTGAGCAGAATGTTTGACCAGGTGGATGACATAAACGTCATTCTAACATGGTGCGCTAACGTTTCAATTTGTCCGGACGTGCATGATACATTATCTCAGCAGATCGCGCTTTACGCCGGATGGTTGACAGTTCGCGACAGCTGTACAGTGCCCGGTGTGACCGATCCACTTATGAGGGCTTTTTCGCACATGAACCCTGTGGCGTTGGTACTGATATTCAGGAGGGTGATCAGTCGCCTGAGGGGGGAATGCGGACAGGTAAAGTTGCGTTTCAATAAAGGACTTGGCGCAAGGTTGCAGTCCGCCGTTGAGTGGTATATGGACGGCCGTCGGACAAACCCAGACGTCCCTTATTACTTGCAAGTTCATTTTTATGGGGCTGGTGTGCATAACGGAACGGTACGCTTCATGGAGCCTGTGTGGTATTTTACATTTAAAGGACCGCACGGCGGCCAACAACATTCTGACGAATGTTCCATGTGGATTAACGTGAGTGAACCAAATGACTTGGTGTTCCTCTGTCCCAACAAGCACTCGCGTTTGACACGACATTACGTTCCGGGGGGCATCCCAGTGGAATGGCGTTACCCCGGAATGATGGAAGAACTGCTGCAAAGGCTTTCGTACCCTCTGGATCTGCTGATCGAATTCATCGGTTTCACGCTGGTGGAACCTATACCTGTATTGTATTGAAGCATGCCGGTCAGCCGGCCGACATGTATTATTTGTGTTAACGTTGTCGCTGAACTGTGGGCGGCACAGCTGCTCTGTCAGACGCCAAAATGGTAGACGTTATAGACAAATTCTCGAGGCCTTCGTTTTCGGCGCCAGGTGACGTGTTTCTGGTGACAGACGTGTCAGGTGATACGCGTATATGCAGACCCCGTTCACAGACAGTGAACGTATTCTACGGCCTCAACTGCAAGACAGGCGCGTCATCACTATGCGTTGTGAACAAGACCCACATTTACATCTTGAGCGACCTACAGGGTAACGCAGACGAACACAGTATAGTTCCCGTAAGAATAGAACTGAACGGACGCGCACATGTGATGCCCGCCAGAGGATACCACCAGATTTGCAGATTTTGGCTCTGCGCACCGTACAGAACGGGAAACCGTGTGACCCTCCCTGAAAACACCGTAGGCAGCATACTGGGCATTACCGACAGAGAGTGTATCACCTGGCTACAGAGTCGGACGTTGGCCAACAGCCATGTTGTGCACCCCAGTTGGCTGTTCGTTCACGGGAGGGGGAAAGGAAAGTACGCCGGATTTGCAGAGATCGATAACATCCCTGTTTACACAAACAACACCAACCCGTCAGATGTAACCGATATAATGGCCAGAACAGGTCCGCAGTTGTTTTATCAAGCTAGCTGTAAAAGTTTTTGGACGTACTTTTGTGACAACGGCGCAGCGACGGGCGCCGTACCTGCAGTGCCGCCAGCCCTAGTGAAGCATTCACTTTTCACGTCTTGCATGGGTGAACAGTCAGAAGACGAAACGTATTCACACAACGGGTGGGGTGGCCCGCAAGCTGCCGTACAGTGTCTGTGCGCATCTCTCCAGGCGGGTTGGCGTGGCCCAACAGAGACGCCTGTGGAGGCAGGGAACCCTAACCGCTTTGTGCGGGTGTCGTGTGTGTCACAACACAAGAACTCGGCCATGTCAGGATGGTTAGGTAACCTGTGCAACCGTGTTACAGCAGGCAGGCGTGCTGCCCCAGGGAGTACGTACACGCGTGTCAGCAGGCAGATAGCTGACGCAGAGAAGGACATGTCAAAGCATGGCATTGACAGGATGCTAGAGGAAAGGAGTACCACATGCAAGTTCAAATTGCAGACTGCTGTACCGGAACTGTCCGATCCAAACACACCGTCGCAGTCAGAACAGAACCGTCGTGCGGGTAGCGTTTGCATTGACCTGCCGCAGAACATATGGGAACTTAAACTACTGGACGATGAATACGTGTTGTATATGTGTGCTAGCTGTGGTTTGTGGCGCGACCTGCTGAAAGGTCGCACAAATTATTTTACCATGTGAAATCATAGTGTGTTTCATTGTAAGAACCACTGCTGTATTTACAACAATGATTATTAAAAGTATATAACAAGCGATAACACTGGCGTGAGCATTTTTCATATGTGTAACCTCTACCACGGACGTTCATGTGTCATATGAAAGATACTAATAATCATTGCACGTTATCATTCATTATTCACATCATCCCTCCCTTCCCTCACACACATCCATGCGACCCAGTGGCTTTATCCCAGCTACAGTTATACTTACATTTTGATTCCCCAAGCTGAGGAAAAACATTTCCGTGTGCAACCCGTTTTCAAAATGTATCGCCAACTTCGGTTCGTACATAGGATTTTGCTGATTGACGGTCGTTCGGAAACGTTGTTTGGCTTTGGCGTCCAAATGATCGAGTATCAGCTGCATGGAGTTGACGTGTTGCACAGTATCTGCCTTTACCTTACGGCTGAGATCATGCGAACACGAAAAATATGCAAACCGCATATCAGTCGCCCGCATGCCCGCCGCCAGCGTGACCTGTGTGATGTATGTTTTGCCCATGCGCCTGGGAACGAGGGCCACGCATATATTTGACGTCCGGCTTTCGGTCATAACACGCCGGCTGTATCCTCCCGCTAGGAAAAATCGTTTGATGATCCGCTGCAACATGTGGTTGTGCTCCGGCGCACGCGCTGCGGCAGAAAAGGCGACGATATGCATAACCATGAGACCCTGAAACGGTTCAAGAACGATGTCTTTGTATTTAAAAAACAAATGTAACAAACTAAGCCAGTTGAGCACCGCTCGCGTTTCAGTGTTCTGCCACACGCTTTCATCCAAAGCCAGCCTGTCTGAGGGAGACACTGGTCGCAACCGTGAAGACATCCCGGTCACAGAGTGTTTCATCCAGTCGTGCAATTCAAACAGGGTCATGGGTATCTGTGAAGCCAGGGGAATGCAGACGTGCGCATGGTTCTGGCGAACTCCCGCTTCTGTGTTGAGCCATATGTCAGTGAAACTGCGTGATGACGGACTACGGTTATGCGAGTCAAACTCCTTGTACAAGTCGTCCGCTTTGCCATTTTGAAGCAGTTCGGCATTGCCCTGTAACCGGCAAACACCCGACCTCCAGAACAGGTAATCGTCGAACACATCATCCACCACCCAAGAGAACAGTGGGTGTCTCAAAGTGCAGTCAGGGACGTCACGCACTAAAGGGTGTTGGTTGACCTGCCATTCCCTGGGGCGGTATGCAGTGACAGGGTAAACCCGTGGCGCGGTGTTCCACGCTTCACTCTCGCGATCATTATGTGTGATGTCACGATTGCTGCCGCGAACAGCCGTCTGCCCTTCTGTCTTCTGTGATTTTTTCCGATTTTGAACAGACCCGTAGGTTTGTCCGGTTATGCCCCTGACATCCATGAGGACGCATCAACGTTGAATATACAATGACAGGTTATGTGTCAGTCCAATCCATGTTACATATATATCAAATAAACGTGTACACGGGTATACCATCACAAGGTCAGTTCACCGTGTAAGAAAACGGCCATACGCGACAGACAGTCTGAACTATACGCCTTTTCACCGGTGCAGTCGCACCTATTACAAAGCGCACGTGCGGTGCACTGACCTGGTTTTCTCCGTGTCTCATAAATTATCAGGGTTTACGTCAGACCTGTTTTTTTGTGCCTGAACACTCGCCGCCGTCTAGACAAAACAGGCATGTCACGGCACGTTCCCAAGGCCGACGTGCCGCAGCCCCCCCCCCCCCCATACATACGAGTAGTTTCGTTGCGCAACAACAACACACGTGCACATGATGGTCACGTGCACACTAGAGTGCCCTATCACTTTCGAATGCAAGTGGCAACCTGTTTGGGACACTGACCTTGGAAACGTGTCATGCCTGAACATGTTTTTGTCGAACGGTCATTGACAGAAGAGGGTCGTGTGCAACGTCGCAGAAAAACGCTGATGTAACCACACGCACTGTCCATATAAAGGATAGTACGTGACGAGGCAGCATTGAATGCACCAGACATTCTTGTAGACGTGTTGTTCCGAATTAAGTGATCGGGATGGGTAAAGGAAACAGTAAATTCCGTTGGCAACAGCTGGCCGAAACGCCAGATGTGAAGGTCAAACGTATGAAGAGCGAACTGTGCCGCAGGAAAACGTTTGAAAGTTGGCCAGGAAAAGATATGATCAAACCCCGCATGATGGCTGCTTCGGGGTTTTACTACGACGACATTTCTGCCGTGATCAACTGCGCCTTTTGTGCAGCATCTTTCACTGAGTATCCCACAGGTTTCTGTCCTATGTGGTTCCATATGTTGTACTTTGGAAACGCATGTCCCTTTATCAACGGGAAACCGACTGACAACATCCCGGCGCCAGACAGTCTTGATCCAACGTCATTTCACACTATGGAGGCTTTGGGAATACGCAAGCACAACCCTGTCGTACCCGCCATGGGAACACTTGAGGAGAGACTTGACTCGTTCAAACCGTTACACCGCCGCTGGCCAATAGGGACTGTGCCCCCATCCGAGCAAATGGCTGAAGCAGGTTTTTTTCACCTAGGAGTAGGCGCACAGACCCGATGCTTCTGCTGCGGTAAGAAGTGCGGGGAGTTTGGACCAAACGATGACCCATGGAAAGCACACGAAAGGTTTAGCCCAAAATGTCTGTTTGTTATCCGCTGTAAGCCACGATCAGTTGCCGACCAGCAAAGACGTCCCAGCCACGGCGCACGACATGACACATTCGATGTCGGCGGTGAAACGTTCGGCCGTGCGGAAACAGGACGCACACTGTTGTGCACCGTCTGCTTAGAAAACGAAGTGGAGGTTATCTTTTTCCCCTGCAAACATATAATCGTCTGCAACCAGTGTGCTCTGTGTTTGCTCCACTGTCCCGTGTGCCGTGAACCTATATATGGCAGTGCAAACGTGTTCATCGCTTGAACCTATCGAACCATGTGAATAGTACAGTGACCGTTAACTTTAACGAAATTAGGAATATACTAATATGTGTTAAGTGTTAACATATCAGTGTCATCATCATATGTACACCTCTGTATGTAAAACAAACCATACTCGCTCATACGAGTGTCAAGGACGTGATGTCTTTGTAAGAGGATATGACTGCTAATCACGTACCGGATACACTGCTACTTAAACGTGGTTTATGGAAACAATGTATAAAACGTCGTTGGTCGTATGTTTCGGTTATGACGCACACCAGCAGGGAGTTTTTTTGGTGTTTACGTAGTTATTTGATATATGTGTTTGTGAGTCACGTTACCCCTGCCATTAAACATGTTTTACAAAACGTTGTTTGTGCGTGTTGTGGAATTTCCTATGTTTGACGTCATGTCTGCTTTCTTGCTATATAAGCTCAGCACAACAGAATGTTCAGCATAACCGCCGCGGACGTCGACTGTTCAGTTTCGGCATCATAAGTCAGCATCCTGTCATTAATAAACGGAGTGACTGTTATTTGGCACAGGGCTCTACAATTGATTCCATATGACTATCGTGCTGCTGAGCTCGTCTGGAACTTATATACACCACAGGTTGTCTGTCCAATATGGTAACTATATATAATAACTTGACGGGAGAGATTGTCAGTGACCGTGAACATTACAGATATGAGATCAACCGGCTGGTGTCATACAAAACGTGGCCGAAAGGAAACCCAGCATTTCCGACAGCTCTGGCAAAAGTCGGGTTCTATTATACAGGGCGTGAAGATGAGGTAAAGTGCTTTGTTTGTGACATTCGTCTGAAACGTTGGGTGGAAACGGACCTCCCGTTGTCCGAACACGAGAGACACGCTCCTAGGTGCCAGTTCATTTTAGGAATCGACATTGGAAATGTTCCTATGGTCGCTGAAAATGAAGTGTTTTCGTTGGACAGAATACGCGAAGAAGAACGCAAGGTCACATTACTGAGACAGACTGCCTCTGAGACAACAGGTGGAGCAAGTGGTAGCGCTACATCTAACACAAACAATGTGCCCTTACCGTTTATATTCACCTTCTTTGGCAACACTGGAGCAAAATGTAAAGTGCCACAACTGAAGATTGCTGTGAAGGAAACTTTAACTTCATTGCAACCCAACAATGAAGGGCGTTCTCCACAGTCCCATGTTCAAGCTGCTGCTGGCCCGTCCAGCATGCCCGCTGCATTCAATACAGGTCAGGATAAACTTCGGGAAGCAGAAACGGGTAGGGAAAAACCTCGGGCTCTAACACCGTCAAATTCTACACCGGGCATGTCGACATTGAGCCAGGATATGCAGAACCTATCTTTGCAGAGAACCAGTGTCAGCACGTCCAATATTCCAGAGACCCCTGGGGTAAGTTAAATGTTTGCAATCACGTTATAGAGCTGATACATACATAGCGAAACTGTCAAATTGTTATACATTTGATCATAGATTACAGCGCATGTAAAGGTTTGCGGGGTGTTTTGCTGTTGTGAGAAACGTATGGGTAACATGTGCGTTTAACTGAAACGGACATATGATCATGTGGACGTCATTGCACGTTACGACAATAAAGTCTGTTCTGTTTTTCAGGCACCTGATGAGATGTGTGACGCGGCAAGCATCAGAACGATGATGCACCACGCGGCACATCCACAATACGCTGACGTAGCGATCCGGTTCAGGTCATTCAGACTGTGGCAGGCGTCGTCAATTCAACCTGTCGCCAGACTCTGTCAAGCGGGCTTCTTTTACATAGGCCAGGACGACCGTGTACGCTGTTTTATGTGCGGAGGTGGACTTTGTAATTGGGATGCAGACGATAATCCTTGGACCGAACACGCACGTTGGTTCCCCCGCTGTGAGTTCCTGAATGCATGCAGACACATACCGGAGGTCCAGAATGCCATCAACGGTATGATAGACGAGTCTGAACAGGCGGGTGAGAACCGTTCACGAACTGATATTTCTGACGTTGTTGCTTCTTTTATGACTACACCAATGGTTAAAGAGGCACTTGAAATGGGCTTTACAAGGGATAGCATTAAGGGTGCTATGCGACTTAAGGGACGGGCATGTGTTGACATCAATGAACTGATGGATGCTGTAAAAAAGTTTGCAGTGACTCAAAGCCGTTTTGAAAAAACAGTCACATATGCAAACGTTGCACATACAGAGATTGATTCGGAGGATGAAAACGAACCGGAAAATGCTTCTACCTCTGTTGCAGCCTCAGCGTGCAAGAACGGCGAGTGTGGAACAAGCCAGGGTAAGGAGGCAACAGGAACGAGCACCCAGAAAACAGAGAAATGTTCTGATAGCTCTAAGAAACGTAAGAAAAAGAAGACACAGAAGAAGAAGCAAAATAAGAAAAGCGAACAGGTCCCACAGCCGACACCTGGTAGCGCCGGGGAAACAGCAGATGACAAAGAAAGCGAAAAGGCCCCACAGCCGACAGGTAGTAGCGCCGGGGAAACGGCTGATGACAAAGAACGCCGTGATACACTTTCCGCAGAAATACAGGCACTCCGCGACAAGACGAAGTGCAAAGTCTGTCTGACGAGCGAGGTTAACATCGTCTTCTTACCATGCAGCCATTTGGTCTGTTGCCTTGACTGTTCCCTGCAGCTGCAAAAATGTCCCATTTGTCGTGAACTCATTAAAGCCACAGTGAAAACATTTATGTGAATGACACACAAGGGTCATATGATGGTAAATAACGATTCGTGCGTATACTACACCGACACGCAGTGTGAAAAGAGTTACAATATTTGACTCTCCCCCTAAGTGTTGTTACTGCTACCGCTTCATTTCTGATACATACATATTTGCCATATACAGTTAGTGGTGTGTATGTATCATGTATAGCCCCCGTTACACCACGTCGATCGCTTAGCATAAAGGCACGTGGTCTGCCGTGTTGCACAACACATCTTCCCCACGTCTTCCATATATAGCCGCGCTCCAGGGACTGCACTGCAGTCTGTACTCGACCATCCGTTAACATGTCTGACATATCTCTCTCCGTGCCCGCCATGAGAAAGGTAACAACGTTAACTGAGGTTGTAGGACAGGAGGTATTACCCACCGTCTATTTAACTCAGCCTTCTATGCAACAGTACATAGATCGCCTGGCGTCGTTTTTACCGAACTGGCCTGTACGCGACATACAAAAGCCTGCCAGGCTGGCAGAAGCTGGCTTGTATTACACGGGCAGCGCAGACAAGGTAAAGTGTTTCCAATGCGGTGTCCTTCTTGACCAGTGGTTGCCAGAACACGACCCGTGGGTAGAGCATGCCAAACGGACACATGGATGCTCTTTCCTGGATGCACGCCTAAGCGTAACCTCGCATGAAAACGTCTTGGCGTCACCCAAAGCTACCGATCAACAAACAAGACGTCAAACCCCAATACAAGACGAAGGACAAAACGAGGACAGGTGTTTGTGCAAGGTGTGTTTTGCAGAGGAAGTGAGTGTCGTCTTCTTGCCTTGCAATCACCTGCTGGTGTGCAACACATGCTCTGCTCAGCTTCAGGTTTGCCCCCAATGCAATGTGCGCGCATCAAACAAGATACGTATATATTTATGTTGAGTATCGACTAAAACATTGTTGTACTGGCGCGCGGACTTTATTACCCACGGACCATGTGTATTATCAGTCGTATATTCTAGAACAGTTCGTATAACGGCCCCTGTGGATATTGTGTATTACTGTATATGAAATAAAACAGGTTTATGTAGATATGAAATAAAACAGGTTTATGTACAGCTCCGGTTAGTCCGGGCGCGTATTTACTGCATGTTTGTTACATATCGTATAAACCGTCGTATCCATAACCGTCTTTATTGTGTTTTTGTTGATATTTGTGATGTACGTGAAGTGTTCGTATGAGTGTATCTTGTCCAAATGCTCCTGGATATTTGAACGCAGTAAATGTAACGATGGATTGTCAGCATTTTGTCTTTTGCCGTAGGGTGTCATGCAAGAACGAAGGTCTGGTGCCCTATGCACCTTCCGAATCATTGAAGCGTAAGCTCCAAGTGCGTGGCACGAATTTTAAAAAACGCGGCCGTAAACCATGGGATCTTTGGGTTGAAAGGACGTCTGTTGACACTAGCCCTTGTGAAAATGGGTTCATCCTCGGGTTTGATCCTACGACATGGACTCCAGTGGCGATCATACACCTGTACACGGGTTTCTTGATGTATCGGGCAGATACCCAAAGTTTGTTTTGGAGGGGCTACATTTCCAATGACACAAAGGTGAACGGGTCGGTGTCACTAGGTGCGCACTTGAGCCAACTGATCAAGTTACCAGACCCTTACTTGTTTCACACTGTGCATGCCGACTGGAAGGGCCTGACAGGGGCATTTCAAGGAAGACATATGCAACCGGGTTTCATGGATATGGGAGTTCGCCGATTCAACCAAGACGCGAATGCCATAGAGTCAGGGCTGGCCCCGTGCGACGCAGACAGTGCATGGGGGAACTGCCGTTCATCTTTCATAGAGTCCCTACCGGTTGAATTCCAGGGTGATGGGGATATCTCAACAGCCCTCGATCTTCACAAAGCAGGTGACCAATGGCGGGAAAATGAAGAACACTTAGTGCGGGATGCGGGGGCAGCTGTCCTGACGTACGAGACGGTTCATCTTTCAGGCAAACGTTACAGGCTGCTACTAGCTGACCTACTGCCACAAAACGGGAAAAACCATAAATCGTGCAACGCGTCTGACAAACGCTGGCAAAATACTGCCGACCCGTCGGACGAAAGTCTACACACTTGTGACTGTTACAGCTACCGTCTGAAGGATCACCCAGTTCTGTGGAAGGCATTAACACCCACGTCTTACGCCCTCTGCGAACTGGATAATTTCGAACTGGCTCCGGCCTGGGTATGCGTCTGGACAGCAGACAAACATCGGGAGGACAAAAGCGCCGTTGACACATCACGCAACTTGGACAACCTCTTGGGACGGGAGCGATTTGCGACCGTGCGGGCTAAATGCCACCAGTGGATGAACAAACTTCTGTGCTTGATCGCTGACGCCGCCAAAACAGGCGTACCATCCGAGGACACGCAACTACGGCATTTAGAAAAAAGACAGAAACGAAATTTAAGTATATGTTCACAACCGAGCCTGCACGGCACAGAGAAATGGGTCGCGTCGACCTGTAGACAGAAGAAACAAACAGATTTACCACACCTGTCATGGTTGGACACCGCCTGGGCTGACAAAGCCGAAAAACTAGGTTTGACCACCTCGGAGCTTGCTGCGTACAACTGCGAGCGGGTCGCCAGGTTGGTTGCAGTCCCTCGGGCTCAGCTCCCGAAACTTGCAGCAGACAGCAAAAGCCAATCTACAACGAAAGCATATGGGGTGGACCATCCGTCATTCGTTCAGAGTAAACCCGGCGTTACCTTCGAGGAATACGACAGCGACGTGGACGAAGACATATCACAACATGCTGCCACAGCAAAGGAGACTTTTTCCGGTGAGGCAACGTCGGCAAGTACGTCTGCAAGTGACGACACAGCTTTGCCTGTAGAAAGGCCCAAAGAGGCTACCAGTGTGACCCCTGTGTGGTTGTGCGATATAATGGGGAAGGTCATGGCAGCGTACGTGTACATGTGTGTGAACTATGTGTCGAGATGCAGAGGGACGGGTGTCGCACGTTTGAAGTCTCACGTGAGGCAATCGATGCGTTTGCGGGAGCGGAGAAAGGATGAACCGCCTGATGCAGACGTTGTCCTGTTTAACCTGCTGTCCCCCGAGCTGCCACAACACCACGTATACATACGGCTTATGGGCGACATGTGCAAGAAGGACAAGATTGCCCTGAAGGTGTTGTTGACGGCTGCTGCTGACGTGGTGGGGTTCAGCGCTGCAGACTGTTTCGAGAATGGGTCGCTGTCCACCGATGATACCCCATACAGCAGACAGAGGATTCAGGAGGGCGATGTTTACGTAGGCGCGGTATGGCCACTGTCTGAACGAACCTGCGTCAGAGAAGAACCAGAACAAGCGTTCCGTTTGTTGCTGGAAAAATGCAGGGAGAAGTGGGACGATTCAGTGTCCCGACGGGATTCCCTGTGGTCATATATGCCGACAACGGATAACATGCTGTGGGATAAAGGATGCGAGCACGCCCGGATCCAGACATCGGCACAAGTGCGACGCATGGCCGGGTGGCTGGGTCTGCACCTTTCAGGAAAGACGGCGATCTACCTGTTAGCGACATGCATACCCGACTGTATGGGTAATGCATGCGATCGAACAAAAGCAGGAGGGGCTTCCCCGTTGGTCAACATGATAATGGAGGACATCGTCCTGAGCCAGGCGATGAAACCAAAGACGGCAACGGAACAGGACCTCTTGGTGTCAGGCGACTGGTGGGACTGTGGGAAAACAGACCTCTGGACACAACGGCTGTCGCTTTTGAACATAGAGGATAAATGGAAGGCAAAGATCGCACGGCATTTGAAACCTTTGGGAATATGGGTGCTGCATTTTGTGGAAAGGTTCATGCACGCCCACGTTACGAGTGGTTCAAGTTCAAATAACGTGGTGCACGCCCGTTTCCGGGCGGGCAGCTACTTGGCCACTACCCTGTTGTTGAAAGCCATCGGGCGGCTGTGCGGAATGTGCCGCATATTTTTGCGTCGGCTACCTGTCCCTCCGACGGACGCTAAGGAGGCGCCAACGCTTAGACAAAAACGGGTCAACTTTTTGCGCCGAAGGGCACAAAACATAAACAACATCTGCGTGCACATCGCAGAAAGGTTGCTTGACACAGGATCCGAATCAGATGAGCTGCGGGCACACATGCGCTGCATGATCACAAGAAAAGCACCATTATTCCTGTGGGATCCCTCCCGTCCAAACCTATCTGGATACCTGAAGCGTTGCATAAAGGATTCCTGCCCTGCAGTATCGACTGGACAGACCGAAAGATGGCTGAGGAGCATCACCCAATATAAGGCGGTGGCCAGTGGTAACAGCCAGTCCGCCTTGTGGGATATACACACGTGCATCCACGGCACGCCGTTTACTGCACAAGACAGCGTGACAGATGTTCACAGCTCTCCTGTTTGGAATGACTTTTGCGTTTGGATGAAAACGCACGTGTTTTAAAAATCACGAATGTCGTCTGTATCGTATCACGCGCCATCAGCGACGCGCCCTCGAGATGGGGGCGATTCGACCACCACCACCGAATCCGTCATTCACGCTCACACCCAATTTCTACGGGGGTTATGCCGGGCGATATTCCTCACGCAGGACCAAACAGCGGACAAGGCCGGTCTGGACGGATTTCTCACACAAAGCGTAAAACATGCGATCCGAGATTCAGGTCTCGCTGCCTTCAAAATTACACAGTGTGATCTGTCAACAGAAGAGGTTTTTCTGTTAAGATGCGTAGCACAACCACTGCTGTTCGACCCCGAAGGTGTTGACCGGTTATCGGACTTGTGTTCCTTCTTTGAGACGGGAGGCCCGAATGCAACTGCATGGTTGTATACTTACAATCTGGGACTGCGGTTTTACAAGTGGTTCTGTCACAATTGGTCCAATGATACTGATCGACAGAGAGAATCGGGTTTTGCGCAAGACGTTTCTTTGGTTTATGACCTGTGCTGCGCGTGCAGTCTGAGTGTTATACCCTTTGACACGGACGTGGACGATGACGCACATGCCGCTTGCCTGTCGCGGGCCAGAGAATACAGGCGTCGTCTGAGACGCGTCTTCCTACATGAAAGTTTAAGCGATTGCCTGTCAATAGATGTAGAGCTACAGGAGGCCATAATCAACTGTATATACGAATTCGGAAGTGGCGCATCCGCCCCAGCACGCCAATGGTACCTGTCGCTGTCCGAAAACCTGATACAAACCACAAAAGGGGAAGGCTCAGGAGACGCAGCAGACGAGCAGGGCGTGACGGAGCACGCAGAGATGCCCACACCGTCTTGCCTGGGTGAAGTCATACGCAACAGGATTTCATTTTTCCGTGAGGTTTGTTCTTCTGCCCAGCCCACGTTTGCCCCAGCGGATGAAAGCAACGGCGACCAGGGTAATTCGGAAACGTGGCAGCGGGCGTGTTCTGAACCTGTTGCTCCGAGTTTGGTACACGTATCCTCGTTGAACGCAGTTGAACACCTCAGCCGTGTAAACCTTTGCCGCTCCACTTCCGCCAGGGCGGTAGCCGTATCATTACCAAATGGCTGCATTGTGAACGCGGGTCCAGACCCCAGGACTGATCTGTTCTCAGGTATGGGGCCTATCATGAAACATTGGCTAAACCGTTGCAAGACGGCGTGTAGCGAAAAGCGACCTCATGCGCTGTCCCAGCAGCGAACGGGTCACATGGATGCAGTTATCCTCCATAAAATTAAGAACATGAGTAAAATGCTGCGACGCACCGTGTTTGTACCACTCGGAAGGGGACCGGCTGTCATGAGTGTCGGAACAAACAATGTAGAAAACAAATCACAAGAAGCAGACCTTGTAGGTTTCGTGTTACGTTCCTTTATACAGGAAAGGTACCGTTGGCAGATGTACAGCACGATATCAGATACGTTGGCTGGTGGACTAGAATACATAACATTCTTGAAGGTTGCGTGCTCGCTGTGCCAGGCCAAGTGCGTCCGGAAGCCATTCATAACAGAGTTCACCCGCAGCGTTTGCGTTGACGTAGATCGTCTGAACAAGGGCGGGAAATGTCAACCCCGCTTCGTGCACACACCGAGCCTGCGGGTGGGAACTCCTTACGGAGGGTTCTCAGTCACAGCTCTGCCCTTGTCATGGCACAGGGTTTACGAAGCCCCTGCTCCGCCTGTGATGGCAAAACGGGTTTCGCGTGAACTGTACGTGCACGCCGAACGCCACATGATGCTCTGTTCCGGTGACAGGCACGGGGTGCCGATGGCTTACGTCACATCCGGGCGGTTCGGTCCAGTGACAGTCACAGGATCTACGAAAGACCCTCCCGCCGTGGTAGGGACGCCGAGATGCACCGGGAAGAAAAAAGGTTGCGTATCGAAAGCATCGCTGTGCGTCGTGCAGGTATGCAATGGTGAGAGAACGTGCTACGAACTTGTCCACACCATCGGGGAAGGCTTCGAGAACGCAGTTTGCTGTTCCTGCGACGCAAAAAACGCACAAGCGCTTCAGAGAGCGACGTGCGTGCGTCATTTCGAAGACACACACTTCCACGGACCCTCATCGAGCTGGAACGAGAACACAAACGAAACAGAGCTGTCGCTCCATGAAAAGAGAGTGAAGCATGTCGTGGGTCTTTGCCGGAACAAAATCCCGCAAAAACACCTGTGTCAAGGTTGCCTTTGTTGGTATGCATGTGATTGCGCGATGCACTTGCATGACAGCATTCACGAATACATGCGTGTTTTTGGCCTTCCCGAACTGACAGGCGGAACAGCATGATCCACATCCGACACCTTTTATTTGTGACGGAGACCCGTGGTTGCGTCACACGATGTACAATTCAGTCCTGGCAGCAAAGTGCATTTTGTTCATATCACGAATACATCCGCACTCATGGACACGGCAGATCATACCACAAAGAATACCCGCAATCGCGAGTCAATGGCCGCTCTTCACCATATAGCTGCCATAGCCACATGCCAGGAAACGCAGGACGGGCCCGCACCTCTACCAGGCGTGACAGTCCGCGAACAGAAAATCGACCAGGAAGCGTTAGAAAACTGGTTGGGCGCTGGAATGTTAGAATGTGCGGAAGACGCACGGGTGCAACCGAAAAGGAAAAAGATGGAGAAAAAGGAAATGATTCATGCAACCAAGTCAAAGAGCCAACAATGCCGTTCTGACCGTACGCTCCGCGGAAAAAGCAAGTTATGTTTATCTTCTTCCGTCGCGCAACCTAACCCGAATCTGAACATTCAAACAACTGCCAGCACCCCACAAACGCCCTCTGAGACGATGTATGACAAACATCCCAGCACAACTCCAGACACTACGGATGTCACGTCTCTTGATACGCATTCAACGAAACGCCACCGGCCATGTTCTGTTCACGGATCCTTGGAGCCTGTGCCACCGGGGGACCGCCAGTTCCCTCACCCCCATTCTGTGCTGGTACAATGCAAGCATCCTAAAATGAACCGCTACATAGAAAATATGATATCCACACAGGGATATCTAATGGAGGAAATGGATCCGGTGACCGGGGCCGTCCATCGCCTGTGGTATGTCCACTTGGAAGACTTGGTAAAAAGGGACGGCGCTCCCGTGAGACCGTGCACCGACGTGCGCTTGTATGACCTAGCACCTGTAACGGACACGACGATTGATGATGACGACGAGCCCTTAGAATACCCCGCTTACTGTGTCTTGTGCAAACCTTCACAAGACAACGGCGCAAAAGCTGTCCGCGTCACAAACAAGCGGGACGACGGACAAGAACGCCCGATGAACCTGGCGATGGACATTCAGACGCGCAAGCCTTTGTTTATGGTTGAAGCCAACGAAATGTATGAAAGCAAGGCATCGCACCATGGCGGCGTGCCTACCGTGTTTGTCGTTTGCTCTGACCCCGAATCCGTCTTCTACAAAAAGATGAAGGAAATGGGATGCACGTGCGGTGACACGGACTAGAAATCGCGCACGGTAGACACCTTTTATTTGTGTTTGTCACAACGTCTGTTGTGCCCCCCGAACAAAAGTATGACTCTTGAAACTATGCACCGCACAACCGGTAGAAAGACCCGCCTGTCTGCTACGGTTCCCGGAAGTGGAACACCAAACTCTAACAGTCGTGTCACAGATTACGTGTTGAACACGCTGCACCTCGAATCAGATGGAATCCTTCTTTACTGGTGCCTCGACAGCGGTTCGGATGTTCACGTGTTTTTCAACCTGGCGACGAGTGGTGATAAAACGGTCGTATTCCACGTCACAGGAAACAGAGTTCTTGTACGGTCAACGGATCTCGACATGCAGTTCAAACGATGGTTGGGGTCAGATTCCGCACGGCACAGCACTTCAGACACCAGTGTTGACGTCGAGACGGACTCCACGTCAGTTTGTATTTGGCAGGCTGGAGACGAGCGCGTCTCGTTCATACGCGGGAAGGGAAAAGGGAAGCTGAACCGTTTCGTGCGTGGGATGAAACAAACATTTCGCGGACAACGCGGAGGACCCGCCGGGCTGTTGACAGGGCCCTTGCCTGCGGATATCGTGATCGGAGTGTCGCCGTCGAACGCTGTTAACGCCAGCATAACTCGTCACCCGTGGGAAGACGTCACGAGTTACATTTTCCCCGACGCCGGTTCTATATCGATGAACTTGGGTCTACCAGGGACAGTGAGAGCTGATCTGAACGACGTGTTGCGTGTTTGTTGCTGTATTTTTCATATCGTTCGTCAGCAAAGTTTACCGTGAACACCCGACATTTTGTTATAGTTCACAGTTCGGATATATACGGATTCAGGCACATGTATATCACTTGTTTGCTTTTCAATAAACGACAACAACTGACACGTTTTCTTGTTACTTTTATTGATCATTATACAATGGTGGAAAGAGGGGGGGGGGGGGGTGGTCCATTACTTGTACAGTTGCATACAAGACAACCCATAGGTCTATATAAGACGTATACGTTTTTTTATTTTAATATACGCTAGGCCATATGGACAATTTGTCCCGTCTTGTCGATCTTTTATTCCATTTCTTGCCCCACATGTCCTTTTCAGCGTTCACAATGTTATCTTTTCCTGTTTTCCCCAGCAGACGGGTTTGCTCGCCTTTTCCCGTCGGTTCGTCTTCTCCCTCGGACGACGACGACGTAGAGGAGGAACTCGACGACGTGGACGACCGACGGTCTCTGATAACAACCGTTGGCACCCCGCTTTTCCTGTCTCTGTACTTGACGTAGGCCCCGTGCCCCGCTTGCACGGTCAGGGCTGTCATTTGTCTTAGGAGTACAAAAAAGGCATAAACACCACCGATACCCACCATTATCCCCAGTATAAAAGCGATCACCTTACCAGCAAGTGTACCGAGGAATCCCAAAATCCCAGAAAGGAGTTTACCGAAGAAATCCAACGCACCATTGAATACTGTGCCAACGGCGCTGCCGATGCCGTTGATTATGTCGGAAGCGATTTTCCCCAGGTCTGGGTCATTGCTGGTGTAAACCTGATACATGGCCATCGTCCAACGTAAATGGCGATCGAAAACGCGCATCTGGTTCGCGTTTTCCAGCATAGACATGAGATCGAGCTCGCCTTCGATTTCCTTGTCCGTGTAAGGGTTTTCCATGATGGGGACATCGGCCTCTATCGGGGGCAGGAAATCGGTGACGTCCCGCAGGGCGGGATCGACGTCATCCACTATGTAGCCGTAATTCATATCACGGATGTAATTTTCAGAAGGCAGGTCCGACAACACAGCAAATTCGGTTTCTGTCCCGTTTTCGTCCGGCAGGGTGATAAGAGTGTAGTTTTTGTAAGTGAGCGGTACCTCGTTGATGTAAAAACGCAACATGTTCGGGTAGCGGCAGGATTCCGTGTACTTGGGCGGGATCACGATCCGTCCGTCATCCATGGCCTGGCCCCGCAGAGGTTCCATGTCCTTTATCCCGGTCATGTTGGCCGTCCTGTTGCCCCCGTCCGCCGGGTCATTGAAGTATATGAGAGGCCTGCTGTAGCACAACGATTTGCCCTCGCCGACCTCCAGACTGCGGGCAAGACGGAAGTCCGTTTCATTGAGGAACCTGCATCGGCTTATCTCGTAAACGCTGCCGCGCGGTTTGGCATACACGTCCCGCCCTAAGTACACGGACAGCACAGACGACGGGTTGACAATGGCAAGAGAACGCGCCATGTTGTGGTCGTAATAACTCTGAGCGCACCAAGTGTCCAGGCGCTGACGCTGTTGCGAGTTCATCCAGTCCACAATCTTCCCAGACACAAAATACCTCACGTTTTCCATTATTTCGTTGGTCATCAGCAGCAGTTCCGACCTGGTTGCGTGGTCAAGACTACGTCTTCGGCGGGAAATGTAATGCGTGCAGTTTAACGCGGCAGCCCCGTGAGCGTCGGCGTGCTGCTTCCTCTTGTACTCCTCACACAAGTGGTCATGGTTTACTACGCTTACATTCAGGTGTACCGTGGAATGGTTGAGATGGTTTTCGATTGCAGAAACAGGAACAATGTCAGGTATCCAAGCGACGATCCCGTAATAGGTGTCCCAGTACATTTCCGTGTAGTTCATTATACTCAGCCTCTTTGACACGCAGTAGGGATGATCGATGGCACTGAGACTAGGTATCATATGTTTCTGTCGGTCAAATGTAAGCATTTGTTTGGCGTCCTCCAGCACCAAGTAGAAGCGCCCGTTGCCGTCACCCAGCTTAACCTTGGTTACGTTATGGTGTATTTCTGCCAGTACATAACCGCATGACATCGCCGGTTCCACTTTGTGCCAAACGATGACCCATTCGTCAGTGGTTATGTGACTGCCGAGTTCAAACGATCTGGCTCCCGTGCTCGACAGGTTCTGAGCCATGCCCAGCGACGTGTGCACAACCTGATACGGGGGAGAAGCGACAACATACACTTCTTTCATGATACAGTTGTGAGTGTACGTTTCCGGATCGTACCCGAACGCGAACCAATTATACTTCACACTGACAGGTATGTTGCTGGAATACGTGACGTATCCGTCGTGGCTCATGCTGACATAATACAACATGTGCGTCTTGCCGTCGATCGTGCAGTCCCTTGTTGAGCGCCATTTCCGACACTCTTCTGCCGAGGGAGGCGCAATCGGGCGGTCCCATTTGTCAGTTATAAATTTGTGACCAAACCAACCCGTGTACGTTTTTCTGTACGATACGAACCACTGGCAGGCCATGGCGTCGGTCCTGGTAGCTTGAATATTCCTCTTGAAAGTGATAACCGTCCCGGTTTCGTGGTGGTCCTGTGCATGGTCAGCTGCATGGGGGCATCTGGGGTGAGGAGCGAAATGTACATATTTGGACGGCGTCCGCGGGTCACAGAACCGCAGTCTGTTCAAACGTTCGTTCCCTTTCAGGTCCGCGTACGCACGTTGCGAGGTGTTAAGCGTAGTTATGTCGATGGCCGAAGAGGTGACGGCGCCGGACATTTGCTGGAAAGCAGTCACTGCGAAGCAAACACGCAGCACCCAAGACAATATTCCACACATGGCCACAGACGTTGACGTTTCCGATGAACACACACGTGACGTCTACGCTAGACAACAAAACGGTGATAATACACGAACCGATCGACAAAGCATGAAAACGTGCTATGGGGGTCAATATAGTACATGTGGTCCGTGACAAATACTGACAAAAGAACACCGCATGTTTGTGCGTGAATCACTGGCGCGGACAAGAAATGTTCGCCACAGTTTGTAATCCCTGCAGAAGCGGCAGACTGGTTTCGAGTCGCCTGCACAATGTGCAACCGCAACCCCGCCACTCCCGTTGCCCCAGGAAAAGGGCCATGCAAATAGACCTCGGGGTCACGTTGTTCCGGACATATTCATCTACCTCGTAATTGTCAAGTGTGCTGTAAGGAGTAGGTAAATTCGCGCCAATCCCTGACGTCGCAACCACTCTCCGCATCAACTGGAAGCAATGCTGGCACCACATTTGACAGAATGCCACCCAAATCAGGATTCCTGGTTCAAATGTTGTGACCTGCCCTTCTTCACCTGGCTCTTCGGGTAACCTCTCTGCAATAGCTGAACATATCGACCACATGTCTTTTGCCATTGTGCTCGACAGAGAGAGATCGATTACGTCCAAGTATCTCCACAGAGACATCTGACGGCCGTGCGTCTCGAAAAATGTTGCAATATTCCCATCGGCTTCCGACATGCACTTTTCGTAACGCATAATCATCTCTTCATCGTCCATGTCAGACGACGACGACGACGACGACGAATCCTCCTCGTTTTCTTGTAGTTCTCCCCCACTGTCATCCTCATCTCCGGATCCCAGTACAGGCCAGCCACAAGGGTCATCGGCGACACCGTCCCGGGGATTGTTGTTCTCTTCCCTTTCTCCCGACCCGCCTTCCTCATCAGAACGATGAACGTCTTCATTTGGTAATGACATATCGTCCACGTGGTACCCTGCTGTACCAAGTGTAACCCCTTGTATGTCAGACATAGCAAATGAACCAAACTGTCACCAGTGCGGCTGTTATGAAGTCGCAGTCACGACACAAATATATATATATACCGACGTGCACACAGGGTTTACAACGAAACATGTGATAAATCATTCAAATAGCAACATTCCAACCACGCATGCACAGGACCGACTGGACCATACAACAGACAGACGATGCACGCAACCGAGAACACAAACACGTATAAAAGCAATATAGTTTTTTAATATGATATACCATAGCAATAAACAAAAACAGGTGCACGACCCACATTCAAGGACACAATCATGTGATTCATTAATCGGTAGAAACCCGCCTGCGTTTCGTGTCCGGCTCGCCGATCGGCATGAGAAAACGGAGAGCGGATGACAAATCGTTTTCGTCCATGCGGACGTAAGGGAAACGGGTACAAAAGTCATCGACGCACCTGAACGTCTCTGCGTCCAAGCTGCTTTTCGGCAGCTGTTCGATATCCACTCCGCTGTTTCCTAAACGTGTGGATATTATCTGGTACAACAGACCAGCCACTTTTTCGACAGGAACGTCAGGGTCCTCACACATGTCGTCCAAACACGTTTCGAGGTCTTGGATGCTTCCTGTCCTGCCGGCTGCGTCCATGCCGTGTAGCACACTGCGTGCAGCGTGGTGCACCTGCATGCGTTGAGAGAACGGCTCCATGCTAACCCCCAGAAAGAGCGGGTATTGCCGTTTATCGTCAGCATCTTGTTTTCCCGCACGCGGCCAGTTCATCGACTTGAGCGCGCCTGTATACAGTGCTGAGAGCTCAGTCTCGTTCACACCCATCAACATCCGGTGACGGACAACAAGATGGTTTTGCAGAACATAAAAATTCGGCCTCATACACGCCACCGTGACCTTGTAGCGCAAAGAACTTGCTTCGTTCAGGCAGGACACGCCGTCCTTCACCATCACGAGGCCGGCATCACGGAAGACGGGCATCTGCGCTTCACCAGACTCGCTCTTTGGGTTGTTAAAGGTGACGCCACCCCATCCAGCTTGCACCCAAACGGGCAAAATGGCGTTTTCCTTCTGGTGTGCATCGGATAGCTGGCTCATGTGACAGAACAGCTGAGACTGGAGGAGGAAAGACGTGAATTCCTTGGAACCGCTGACATGTCTCCCGCCGCGCAGTGGGCTGGTCTCGACCAGCTGCACTAAACGCACCAGAGCATGCACATCAGCTTGCCGCAGGTGCACCCCAGATTCCTCAGCATCCAACGCGAGTTCACGCAAGGTCTTTGCCTGTATCATCTTTTTAAGTGAAGGGTGGTAACAACTCTGTATGATCTGGACGATCCATCCTTGCGTGTCACGAGACAGAGGTTTCGTGAAGACGGACAGACCGCTCACCCACCCCCACCCCGTTCCACGAAACCTCTCCTCTTCCTTTTCGTGGTTGCCGATGATGTAGTCGTACGATGAATTCCGGACAACGCTTGTCACATCTGCCGCAACAGCCGGTGCAATTGCTTCATCCTCGACTGCATCGTCTGATAAACCAGACACCCGCGGAGTTACGGTGAAGTCACCCTGTTCCTGATATATGTCGGCAGCACTGACACCCGCACTGCGCGACTCCATGATCGAGGCACGTATGGAACCGTGCGTTTCAGCAAACGGGGCATCAACGCTTCCCTGCGGACGCTGCCATCCTTTCTTGTTTGCGGAAGATTTATCTTTGTACCACGTGGTGGTGTTCATTTTACAATATGCGTCTTGGACCTTGTACCAGACGCAATCCTTCGAACAGTGTTCGTGCGCCAGAACCCTCCCCTGATCGTGCAGGGAAGGTACACTCGCGCTCCTGACAACGTACGGCTTGTACGAGAACAACGGTTTGTCGAGCATCAACGGTGAATGCAAAAGCGTCAGTTGCACCTGCTGGTATGTAGCAGCTGCGCTCTGCAGCCGCTTGAATACATCTGCTTGCGCCATGTTAGAAGCCAGCAAGCACTGGTGCAGCAGTGTGCACTGGTGCATCTTCCACACAGCCGCACCCTGGTAGGCCAACATCTCGCCCGACAACGTGATGGCCAGTTCAGACCGCAGTTTCTCTACATCTGTCGCCCCCGCCTTCCTGTTAGCTGTTCTCTCGGCGGCGAGGTTCGCGAAGCGTTTGGCTTCCAACGTCACGCTCGCGACTGTATCAGTCACACACGAGAACATTTTGCAAACGCTCGTGACATCCAAAGGCGTACTGTCGTGCTTCTTTCGCAGCTGCGAGTCGGGTTTTGTAATGAAACAACCGGCGAGCGCGTCAATGAAGGACGTGTGTAGACGTCCCGCGTGGGGCTGCACGATCATATCCAGTTCCGGCGGTATTTCTTTGAGCACGCGTGCCAACACACCCGACGGTGCTTCTTGCGACTCTCTCCTTCTGCTGTCAGATTCTTTTCTCTGGACAAAGGACGATTTCTCAACATTGCCCGTAAAATGGGGTCCTTTGCACAGCACGTGCAACCCAGGTACGCATAGCCCGTCGTGAGCTGTCACCCGCTTTTCGAGGATCTGCCTGACGGGGCGTGGAAACCACACACACGGGCAGTTTTCCGGTCCCCTGTCCAAACTGACCCCGTCCTTGTGGCATTTGTGACACATACGTGTATTAATCGCTTTTTTCACATCGCTCAAGTCAGCGTCCCAGGGCACCCCTTCCGCCAGAGTTTCGAACGAATCTAGCGACCTGGCCGTAACGTGGAGGTCCAACGAAAGGCCGACAAGCCTTTGGGCCAAGACGGTATTGCCGTGGCGGCCTGCCGAGTCCATGTGCGATTTGATGTTGCCCTGACGCTCCTGCTTATCGAACGGTAGTTCGAAAGGGTAGTTGTCGATGTCAAACGAAGCACGCCATTTCTGCGACGTCCGTAGCTGGGCCTGCCTGTCTGTCAGTAAGAAAGACGTCATGTCCACGGCGGCTGAGTCCGTGGACTTCAGCAAACTGCACAGCAGTGAAGCCTCATTCAACCTCAACGACATTGCTACGGCTTCAGCCAGGCAAGGTGACATTTGGCGTTCCACGTGACCTGGCATCATGCGCTCCAGTTCTGCTGTACACTTCTCTGGGTTACCGAAAGGTGTGGCCTCCGCCTGTCGCACTAGGGAAAAGTGCACGTCCTCGTCGCATGGCCAGTTTTTGAATTCGACAGTGTCCGCGAACCGGCAACTGGTGTTCTGGGTGAGCGTGAGATACACCAGCAGAGCAACCAAAGGGGCGGTTTCTTCAGATATCTGCCGCCGTTTGTCACATGCCTGTTGGTTTTGGTACGGGGATGAGAAACCTGGAGGTAGATCCACCTGCCGGTGCACTGGTGTGTCGAGCATGTAAACAACCACGTCTGCCAAGTACGGTTTGATATGTAGGTTGTGCATCAGGCCCCTGACGATGCTCCACATCAGCTGGCTGAGCACGGGTGACACGACCAGAAGGTTTTCAATGGGCTCTTCCGTCGGGGAATTCCTGTCGTCCTGCAGGACGTCCGCAAGCAACTGCTTCCGTTGCGGCCGTCGCTTCGGAGCAGAACGGCGTGTAGCGTAGGCCAGCGTCGCGTCCCACAAATCCACGGTGACCGCGTTTAGGTTTTCGTGCAGGGATACGTCACGCCTGACAGAGTCCCGCACGAGGAACATGCAACCGTGCATGAGTGCGCTGATATGCGCCCACGTAAACGTTCCAAAGATGAAAAAATCTTTCGCCTCCAGTGGCGGTCCTTCACTCTTCACAACGCTCATGATCCGCTGCACAGTCAGGGAGTGCAGGTCCTTGCCATTGTCCACCAGGTCGGCAGACGTGTATTTCTGCGGAACCGGAAAAAAATCGCTTTTCTCACAACCTTCCCAGGCGGGGGTTGTGGTCTGCAGCATGTCATCGATCACCTGCCTCACGTTCTTCATTTGTCTCATCGGGTTGTCATGCTTGTGCAGACGCGGGTCATCGTACCCGTGCAGGAGGAACAAGAACGGATACCTGCCGGCACTGTTGACTTCACCGTCCGGTGTCTCCACGAAACCTTTCCAGGGCAGATCACTTTCCACGGTCAGCCCCCTCACGACAGGTAACCAACCACCGGGTTCCCCTTCGCATTGCGCCAACAGCTGTTTAACTATGATGCCTCCTGCGACGTCAAGCGAGAGCAAATCGTCCCTCTTGACCACATACAAACGGGCAGGCGTGATATCCCCCAGATCGCCGGTCTCGCAAAGACTGGTGTAGTCTCTCTCGTCTGGTTTACTACCACCCGACCTGTGCATGTTTGAACCGTATGTCTACGCTTCTGGTCGAAACAACTGTCAAGTCCTGCAACTGCGAGCACAATAAGCGAAACGCAGTCGGTGCGCGCTTTTATAAGGAGGTTTGGCGTCAAACCGTTTCCTACTGCTGCATGATATGCTGTGGCAACCACGTGACAAAGCAGCATTAAAAAATGAGTTCGGCGTGTGAAACGCTCAAGTGATACTTCATAGTGTGGAGCGACTTCTGGAACTCATACCAACAGAAGACCCCGACTAGACAGGGTATGATTACGTGGTACAACACCGCACACACACAAATATACACCGGGCCATGCAAAAGGATATCCGTTCACACATCAAACAAGTGGCAGAGCACGTGGATTCATGGTTCAGGAAAACACGTCAGCTACACGGGGAAAATAAGGACGGCCATCCCGTGGATTGGTGGTACACAACAGTCGCCCCAGCCTTACAGGAATTCGTTAAGTCTCACAAGGAATGGGAACAATGCATCTTACAGCTGACCAGGCAGACCAGAAAGGCGAAGAGGACGAGGGGCGGGGACAATCACAGTGCCGCAAAGAACGGCGAACCAAACACGGTTAACGACCCAGCATCAAACGCTGGGGATAACGGCCATCACACAACACACGGGGCCCAACCAGAACTGAAGCAGCTGGCCACACATTTGCTCGAACACTACGTGGACGTTCACGGTCAAGACACGGTCAGCGTCTCGTGGGACCGGTATATCGCAAATGTAAGTACAGATGTGTTTTCTTGCACGTGGCTGGACGAGCTGGCGAGCATAATGGGTTTCACCTTGGCCCCCAACCGTAAAACGGGAAATATATTCAATACAGCAGAGTCAAGGATAAAGAACAACAAAGGGAATCCTTCGCTGAAACTGAAACAGTTACAGTTGCGAACGGTGGGAGTCCTCCTGTTGTTCGACGCCACCCTGGTGTCGTTGGCCTGCTCATACGTGCAAATCGGGCTCCCAGTGTTCGCAACTTTTGAGACTGTGTACCTATACGCAAGTATGTGGGCGTTACTGAGGGGAGCGCCGGCCGGAAACGTATCACGCGAAACAACGCATGTACTACGTGCTCTGGCGGTTATGCACTCCCATTGTTCTAACAGAGACACCAGGTCGACTTTGGCTAAGGTTGTCGCGAGCGCTGCAGCGCGGCCCATCACTTCATCCCAATGCGACGGTACTTGCGTGTTAAACGCGTGGGAGATGTGGACGCACGCTTACCCTTGCCTGCTGATCACCACAAAAACACGTACGGCACATGACCCTTGGCACCTGAATATAACACCATTCTCACGTGATCACACGCAAGTACTCGCCGGCGTAAAAACGGCCATCGACAGGCACATACACCAAACGTGCGCGGAACTAGCGGGTGTGTGCCCACGCGACATAAACACACCCGAGACGGAAGGTGGAAAACACATCAGGGAAGGTACAAACACTGACCCGACACGTCAACACGCACAGACTGAGGCGGTGGAAAACAAACACAGTCTGGAACTTTACACGTTGGGAGAACATTACATGTTTCCACGTTTGCATCCACTGGGCGAGATACGGGACACTGTGCAGATTTTTCGCGACAACAGAACACAGAGCGCAGAAGCACGAGCCGAACGGGCAGTGTTCCCGCCGGCAAAGTTGCACCTGCCGATGCCTGAACATTAAGTATACGACAGAAACCCCTCCCGCCGAAAGAAATCACGAAGAAGAACATAACCGCACTGTTTATTTACCCCGGTGCAAGCGCCAGAAAACGACAAATGACATGTGACATAATTGCACGAGCACCATAAACATGTTTGCAGTTTGCTGTTTAGCCAGTACATGTCCCCAGGTATGGAAAAGGTTAAACGGACCCGATCGTGGAAAATACCGTCTTTCAGACGCCATCTTACGTCACGTATCACTAGGGGTGGACGATAGTTCAGATGCACCGAAGGATGTGAACAGAAACGCGTCATGCACCAAACCCGTGTTCATCACACACGACCGGCTCTCCCCCCCTGTCGGGAGCTTGATACACATACGTCATCTCCCAGACGTCGGGCTGTTTGGGGTAATACAGTTGGACCCGAGGTTCGTGGGTGTGCTCACACGGGCGTGTCCCTACTTTGTGGACAGATCACCGGCAAACCGTGAAAACGCTTCTACGAAAGACCTTCTGCGGGCGCTGTTCCCCGCTGTGTCGTTGTCCTCACTGAAGTTGTCAGACACGTTTTCAGAACAGGGTTGTCCGACTAAGGAGGACCTGGAGATTGCTGCCGGACCGGACTTCCTGAACCACGTTTCGTTGACGATGAACAACGCCCGTGCAGGCTGCCTTGCCATGTACTGCACAAGTCTGCATTTGGACGAACCGGATTGTGAGCACACTGAAAACGAGAACCTGTTCAAACACCTCGGCCTGAGCCCGGAATTGTACAGGGATATCATTAAAGAGGCTGAAGGGCGTGTCCTCCCAGAGGAGACATTCAGCACAGACGAGACCACAGTGCCCACCTGGCATAACCTGCTCTTGGGGGCAGCACTGAACCCTTTCACGGTCAAACAATGCAAGAAACAAGAACTCGAACAGCTGGGGTTGGCTTCGACATTTATTGACGCTGAAAACAAATCAGACGATGGTGCGGACAGTCCACTCGCTGGGCACGCTGAAACCTTAACACCGCTGGAACCAGCTTCACCACAAACGCCGCTGGAACCAGCTTCACCACAAACGTGTATTTGTGATGAACAGGAACATTCTGACGCCACCGATCCGATCAATCTTTCAGACAGGGGCAAATCGACCTTGACCGTAGTGGAAGGCAGTTCCGGAAACCCCGAACGACTGGCCGCAGACATGTCATCATCAAACAGTAACGCGCCAGTAACCCCAAACGGTTCCGGGCAGTTAACAGCGGACATGAAGGAGTGGATAACGGGTCAAGAAGAACTACTGCAAAGGTTGAAATCTAAGTACGGCCGGGTCGATGCGGAAGCACCTGTGCAGATTCAGGCTGCACCATGGCCGCACGGTTCTTTCGGTTACGCTTCCCCGACGGTCGGAACACAAACGCAGCCGTCAACTTATGCGCCAGGGTCCGGGGTCTGGTGGCCGGGTTCGCCGACGAACGCAGGGCCCGTCTTCCAACCAGGGCATTACGCATCAGCGCGCTTCTCGCCCTATCAGCCACCCGCGACACCGTTGTACCCGCAAGCACCTGTGGCGCCGCCCCCACCCTTTGCGAGTGACGGCAGCACGACCGGGTTCGACAGGCACACGGTACAAACGCCGCACACGCAGCAGCAACCCTCCACCGTGCATTATTACTTTTACGGTGATAACGGTAAACAGCATATCGCGGACAGAAGGACAGGGTCATCGTCAAGAGCTGATGATAAAACGGAACAAGAAGCCGCGCATCACAACCACGCACGCACGTCGGACACTGGTGGCCACTCCGGGCTTGATATGTTGAAATCCCCAGAAACGCAAAGAGCGTCCGTTTTTTCCCCTGCCGGGCTCGAGTCCACCGTTAAAACACTGCAGGAGACGGTGGAAAAACTGACAACACACGTTCACACAAACGTTCACCCTGCCCACCCACCTCACACGTTTCAAGCCAGTCAACCTTCCGTTCAGCCAGCCGCAGCACATGCTCCTGCCCATCCCCCGTCTATTGAGACTACGGTGGGTGACCAAAAAGACGGCCGTGACAGTCGCGCGTTACTGCAAGAACTTGTTCGGGGTATCGCAGATGTCGTAGAGCAAAACAGACGTGACAGAGGTGACGTTGCGTCAGGTGAACCACAGGTCTCCTCCGCTGTCACATCTGACACCCCTACAGAGGGTGGCCAAACCGGCAGGGATAAACCACGCGGTAAACCAGCAGACACCGTAGAGGCCGAACGGGAACCGTCCGCTGAAAAAGAGCCAGCACTGTCAAAGGTTGTGACAGATAGGCTGAAGTTATTGGATAAGATGTTGAAGCCCCCAGCCGCATCCAGTTTTTGAATGGCGCGCGCATATGTCACGTGACTGTATATAACATATATAACACAGGGGCGTCCGATTACCCTAATCAGTCATGCTCCCGGCTTGAGGTGAGTCAGTGCACCACTTTTAAGCAGTCTGACCTGACACAGGACACGCCATCCTAACATTTTATTTTGAGCTCCCTCCTGCGCATATTGTACACGAACAGACATCTTTGTCAGATGGCTTTGACAGAAGATAAACGTGAAAGACTCATTCTGACAACAACAAGTATAGCGGACAACTTGGCCGAGTCGATTCGCACCGAGCAACACCGCGTCCCCGTGCCAACGTGGATGCAGCGCCCGTCGCCGCCGTACGAGACAGAAAAATGGCTCCATCAACTGGAACATATGACATGGCCGTTCCCCAGTTCTATATTCGACCCGAACCAGGCCTTGATACCCGACGAAGCAGAACGTTGCAAATGGGAGATCCTCCGCCGGGCGGCGGACCCTACCGTTCCGGCGACGCCTGGTTCTTTCACTCCCGTACATTTCCGCTGTTACGTCGTGACGGGCCCGGCCGGCGCGGGTAAAAGCACGCTGGTGGACATCCTCACCGCCAACACACATATGGTGTGCACCGCCGCCGGAAACGCCTCCGTGACCAACCTCCACAACGCTCTGAAGTCACACCAAGTGGGGCGCGTCGGGACGTTAGCGAAACTGCAGTTGATGTACAACTGCCGTGAAGCAGAACCCCGCGAGCCGGCTTCGACACTGAACCCTACCTCCTTCGCAGAAGCCCAGCTGGACGGGATTCTTACAGACCACAGGAATTTCCGGTCTCAGTTCGACAACCTTAAAATGAAACTTAAAAGGATAGAAACGGCGCTGGGTACGGAATGGGCTCGCTACGCCGAGGCATTTGAAAGGGAAGACGACACTGTGGCCCGGCACGGGAACAAGGTATCGTACATCAAAGGCAGGAAAATAATACAGCCACGGTCCCGCATGCGTCCCGGCTTCGATCCCGCGGTAAAATTGGCCGGTCAGGTGTCGTCCAGTAAACCTCTTCGCAGTGGCGCTACGCAGGGGCGGTGTAACAAGAAGGATCAACAACACAGGGACTTCACATGCATGGCGAACATGGGGTTGAAACGGGTGGACATGCCATGGTTACAGTCTAGTTTCCGGTTTGATTTCCCTCAAATATGCAGCAGTAACGTCGTGCTAGTGGACGAGGCGGGGATGGCCAGCAGCTACAACTTATATACATACGCTTTCTTGTATCGGTACGCGGCGTGCCGTCTTGGGATCTACCACGAGAAACCTCTGGTTTTCATTTTACTGGGTTCAGAAAGCCAGTCGACGGCTATACGGTCAGACGGTATGGGACCCGTGGCGAACCGAGTGCCGGCCGTCAGCATGCTGCAGCATGTTTGCAACGTCCCTATCATCGCCAAGGCCACCGGCGTGTACGAACCAAATCACACCGTCGTGATGCACGTCAACAAAAGGTGCCACTTGGAAATAAGCGAACTCCTTTACGACCTTCACTACGGCATAAGGGACCCCGACACCATCCGTCTGTTGGACAAACACGTGGTGCCGTCCCACGTGGTAGAGGAACCAATGAGCCTGGACACAACCGCGGACGGCACCGCGACAGACCTCACAGGCTGCATCAGAATATTCGCCAGTAACGACGAAGTCGCAGAGTATGACAAACGTTGCAAACAAACTATGGAATCCGCCGATTTGGGCATATGGGTTTTCCTGAACGTCCACGACGCGATCGCGTACCTGTCCGTTTTGCAGGCGCAGTTCAGAGAACAGCGGATGCCGGGCAGGAAACGTCGACGACCGTTACGTGAGAAGCAGGATAACCGGAGGGTGGACGACATGTTTCGTGACGCGTGGGCAAAACGAGCCCTACCTAACTCGGGTGCACAGCCTCCGGGAGACAAGGAAAACAGCTCCACGTCAGTCGGTCTGAACTGGGGGTCCGATCACCAAATGGCCCCGATGGTTACCGAAACGGGGCTGGTGTTAACCTCACTCGATTCGTTCATAGACTCACTATACACACACGCCCCGAACCTGTTTGGGTTCGAGTACACGAGTGAGTCTGTGCATTATTTCGCGGGTGGAAAAGTGTACGAGCCAGAAGGCGAATACTACCCTCCACCCGACAGGAAGAGAGAAGACAACCACATACTGCGGCCAAAGGCGACAAAGGACACTTGGGAAATCACGGACGACCCGGCACCAGAAAACTTCACGGACAGCCAAGGCCCGGTAAACGGCCACAAAGTACGGGAAAAGGAAACCCCCCGTCCGGACGCGAGACAGACAGACCCCTTGCTCCCTCAAAGATACAGAGTTCTCATGTGTAAGCACACCCTGCCGGTCGGCAAACCCGCTGTATGTCGGCGGGCATGTCAGTTCGTGCTGACAGGGTTCAAGGGACCTTTCCGCTTGCTGATGAGAACGGCGCTACCCAGGATGTGCCTGTCCTTCCTCCCTGCCCACACACCGTTCGTTTGTGCCATCCTGCAAGGAGCGTACGAGGCCCTGTACAGCCTGCTGTCCGACAAGGGGGTGGCTGACCGATTCATGGCCAAACACTCACTCGGGCAAGAAGGTGAATGTGTTGACGAAACCATTAGCCGTTTCGACGTAGATGCTTCTGCAGATGCTCCCGACCCTGCCACGGATTTTGACTACCTGAACACGCTGGTGTCCGATCTCAGCACAACATACATGCGTGCCGCTGACGAATACCCGGACATCTCCGAATGTGAGGTGCACCTGGGTCTAACGTGCCTCACAGAATCGGAAGGCTCGGCGGACAAAGGCCTGGGAGCTGTCGACCAGCGGTACGTGATACCGAACCAGGTATTAGATACAGCCGAAGTAGTCACCGTGCTCGGGAGCAGGACCATACCCGCCGATTCTCCGTTCGACGCCCTTAATTACCAGCCTTACGAAAAGTCGACCCTGCCCCGTTTCGTAAAAGCCGTGCGTTCCTCAGGCGACAAGTTCGAGCTGCGGTGCGCGGTGGTGTGTTCCGAAGAGACGGGTTGGGTCGGCCTCGCATTACCGTCATCTGAAGAGTACATCACAGAACCAGAAATCGACGTGCCCCGTTTCGCATTGCACTCGTCATTCCGCGTCCCCATGGTTTCGCAGACGGCCGTGACTGTAACCAAATCTCAAGGTCACACATACCAGCGGGTGGCCGTCTCTGTAAGTGACGGCATGTGCGGAGACCTCAGGACACCTTACGTCGCTATCTCCCGTGCCAGCCGTGAACTTTATGTGTCGTGTAACATGTTCCGCCGTCGTTGCGCTTTTTTCCCTCATCTGGGATTGCTGTATATACTTTTACACCCCAACACAACTCATGCAGTTTAGTAATTATGTATGATGTGTTTATTGTCGAATAAAATGTAAGTTTCATCTCCGTCTTGTTTATTGTGATGTCACTGATTGATTCACCGATTCACTATAACATGCCTACCTGAATGTGTTTGTGTGTGGGGGGGGAAGGGTGTGAGGGTGCGTTCAATAGCTTGCGCTGTTTAAATGACATTACACGCCAATGAACATAATATGTGTCCGATCTGAACCCATCCCATTCCCGTCCATTTGTCGTACATGATACAATGAACATTATCTTGATCAACATCATATTGTGGAGCCGGACACGGCGAACAATAACCGATATATAAACATGCACTTTGTAATTATCCTTCTGCGCACTGGAAGGGCTGATTGTTGTAGCGGAAAAAGCACAAAACAAGTGGTGATGAATGAATAAAACCGTATTGGTCTAATTCGTACAAAATATGTTGTACAAGATGACCAACAGGGGCCGCTGTATGGATGGTATAGGGGATATAAAAACATGTATAACGTCCCTGGGTGGGCTCGAACCACCAACCTCCCGATTAAAAGCCGGAAGCGCTACCGATTGCGCCACAGGGACTACATGCTTTGTGTACGTAAGTTTCTCATTTTATCATGAGCAGGTACTGTTCCTTGATTTGATTGGCTGATGGAAAGTGTGACGTCACAGACGACCTATATAAATGCCTTTAATCCTAGTAATACATATTGTTTACTTCAATTGTTTACTTGGGGTCTAGACAGTTGGCAGCTTGATGACAAACGATACCTGTACGGAGCAGTGATTTATCATTAATCACTATTAATGTAATTATTAATGTCACATTTAATATACGTCCAACTTTTGGTAACTTATTTGAGCAAACGAAAATGCTTATTTTTTAATCATATATAATATATACTTGGGTTGGTACCAGTCTGCCAAGGGTACAAAAGATGGCGTTGTACGCCCGTCTCTATGATTGGCCTAGAGCAGCGGTGCCACAATAGAGCGGGGTACCAGTCTATATCTTAATCAATATTGTTGGGTGCAGGAGCGCCATCATATGCCCGTGTAAGAGACTAAAGTATATGTGTCCCTGCAGTTTGCTAAGGCCATTTCAATTTTGTTCGATATGTATAAACAACAGAAAATAGTTTACTTTCTTTGATAAACTGCTGTGTACCTGGGTAGGAAATGAAAGAATAAAAATGGATGAATGTGGCTTAAAACCAAAAAGAATACGTGGCCAGTACGGGGGTCGAACCCGCGACCTTTGCGTTATCAGCACAACACTCTAACCAACTGAGCTAACCGGCCCCACAGTTGGCATTGACTTCAAATGTATTAAAATATACACCACCGTGCTGGACTACGGAATCCATGAACACTTATGAATATATATTTGCTATAATTTGGAAGATATTAAGTTACAGGGCAAATCATATGTACTCTTTAGAATTAACTAGAGTATACCCATATCTGTACCTGCATGCACACATTTCTTAAATTATGAGGAAGCACTATGTGAGAATGGCCATGGCACACCGCAGGTATTAAACCCAGAATAATTTTATCGATTTTGAGGCCATTTCTTTACCAAACGCCTAAAAAATATAAACTCGTTCTTTCCCCGGACCAAGATGCACCCTCCCACGAAGTTTGACGACCGTGCAATCCCTAGCGTGCGAAAGAATCCGGACAGACAGACAGACAAACAGATTCCCGTGAATTATAGTATGATACACAAGAGATTTATACATGAACGTTAGTAGCTTGGGAACATGTTTGTTACATTTGTGTTCCTTCAACTTGATAAATCTGTTGTCTATCTGATATAGCTCCACTGGTCGTCGGCAGGTGGCGATACTGACGCCAACATATTGGTCAGCAACACAAAATGGCCACTTGCCGGACAACGGTCTACACAACATTTACGAAATATGTGCTAAAATCTTCGGAAAAATATGCTTAAAGCGTTCAACAAGTGACATTTGCGATATCTTTTCCAGTTTGCGCGTACATCTTGCACAAACGTAAAATCTGCCGCACACCAAAGTTTTCAATGTGTCCACAACCCTACTATATAAGCAGGCCGAGTCTATTATACTATCAGTTGAGAGCGCTCTATGGGCGCTTTTGGGTCCCAGACGGCTCCCCTGTGGGGGAGGGGGGGACTTGAGGGGGGGAGGGGGCGGCCCCTCCCTCTGCCTTATGCCAAGAAGTAATAGAGTTGTGGGCCTGGGGTCGGTTGTGTGGTTCAAGTCAGAAGTGGACCGGTTGTAGGTCGGTTGGATGTGAAAGGTCGGTTGGGGTCGACGAGGTCGGATGTGAAAGGTCAGCAGGGGTCGCCGGGGGGGAACAGGGGAGTTGTGAGTGGGATCGGGTCGGAGGTGAAAGGTCAGCAGGGGTCGCCGGGGGGGGGAACAGGGGAGTCCTAGGTGGGTTCGTATACGGATATGAATGGTTAAAGAGTGATCGTCGGGTATCATCGGTACTGGGAAAGCCAACGGTGTGCAACGCATGTCAAAGCACAATGGGATCGTTCCGATCACCACAGAGTCTCCCCTGGGGCCGAGGCCCCTATAGAGGCTTCTCCACAGGGGTGGTGGTGGGGGCCTCGCCCCCAGGGGATAATACTTTATGGGGGATCGATCCCTAAAAAGAATACATACAGGGGGCGAGGCCCCAATAAGGAATTACATGGAGGGCCCGTGGTGGGGGCCTCGCCCCCAGGGGATAATACTTTATGGGGGATCGATCCCTAAAAAGAATATACACAGGGGGCGAGGCCCCCATAAGGAATTACATGGAAGGATCGTGGTGGGGGCCTCGCCCCCGGGAATAATATTTTATGTGGGATCGATCCCTACAAAGAATATACACTGGGGGCGAGGCCCCCATAAGGAATTACATGGAAGGCCCGTGGTGGGGGCCTCGCCCCCGGGAATAATATTTTATGGGGGATCGATCCCTAAAAAGAATATACACTGGGGGCGAGGCCCCCATAAGGAACTATATGGAAGACCCGTGGTGGGGGCCTCGCCCCCAGGGGATAATACTTTATGTGGGATCGATCCCTACAAAGAATATACACAGGGGGCGAGGCCCCCATAAGGAATTACATGGAAGGCCCGTTGTGGGGGCCTCGCCCCCAGGGGATAATACTTTATGGGGGATCGATCCCTAAAAAGAATACACACAGGGGGCGAGGCCCCCATAAGGAAATATATGGAAGGATCGTGGTGGGGGCCTCGCCCCCGGGAGAATACTTTATGGGGGATCGATCCCTAAAAAGAATACACACAGGGGGCGAGGCCCCCATAAGGAAATATATGGAAGGATCGTGGTGGGGGCCTCGCCCCCGGGAGAATACAGTATGGGGATCGGGGCGCCGAAGGCGCCAATACACAGATGTATGTATGGGGGGCGCCTTCGGCGCCTCGATCCGTAAAATGAATATTCCCGGGGGCGAGGCCCCCACCACGGGCCCTCCATGTAAATCCTTATGGGGGCCTCGCCCCCGGGGTATATTCTTTGTAGGGATCGATCCCACATAAAGTATTATCCCCTGGGGGCGAGGCCCCCACAACGGGCCTTCCATGTAATTCCTTATGGGGGCCTCGCCCCCTGTGTATATTCTTTGTAGGGATCGATCCCACATAAAGTATTATCCCCTGGGGGCGAGGCCCCCACCACGGGCCTTCCATGTAATTCCTTATGGGGGCCTCGCCCCCAGTGTTTATTCTTTTTAGGGATCGATCCCCCATAAAATATTATCCCCGGGGGCGAGGCCCCCACCACGGGCCTTCCATGTAATTCCTTATGGGGGCCTCGCCCCCTGTGTATATTCTTTGTAGGGATCGATCCCACATAAAGTATTATCCCCTGGGGGCGAGGCCCCCACCACGGGCCTTCCATGTAATTCCTTATGGGGGCCTCGCCCCCTGTGTATATTCTTTGTAGGGATCGATCCCCCATAAAGTATTATCCCCGGGGGCGAAGCCCCCACCACGACCCTTGTGGAGAAATTTCTATAGGGGCCTCGGTCCAAGCAGAGACCCTCTGTGGGGATCTGAACGATCCCATAGTGCTTTGACATGCGTTGCACACCTGTGGCTTTTCCAGTGCCGATGATATCCGATGAACACTCTTTAACCATTCTCATGCATCTCCGATCCCAACCAGGACTCCCCTGTCCCCCCCCCCTGGGCGATCCCACCCACGACTCCCCTGTACCCCCCCTGAGCGATCCCACCCAGGACTACCCTGTACCACCCCCCCCCTGGGCGATCCCACCCATGACTACCCTGTACCCCCCCCCCCGGCCGATCCCACACAGAACTCCCCTGTTCCCCCCATGGTTAAGCATACTGACCTTTCACATCCGACCTCGGCGACCCCAATCGACCTTTCACATCCTACCGACTCTTCTTCCCCCCCCCCCCCCCCCCCCCGCCGGCGATCCCCAAACCTACAACTGGTCTACTTCTGACTTGAACCACACAACCGACCCCTGGTGGCCACAGGCCACAACTCTACTACTTCTTGACATAAGGCAGAGGGAGGGGCCGCCCCCTCCCCCCCCTCAAGTCCCCCCCTCCCCCACAGGGGAGCCGTCTGGGAGCCAAAAGCGCCCATAGAGGTATAACGTCCCTGGGTGGGCTCGAACCACCAACCTTCCGATTAACAGCCGGACGCGCTAACCGTTGCGCCACAGGGACTACATGCTTTGTGTACGTAAGTTTCTTATGTTATCATGAATAGGTACTGTTCCTTGATTTGATTGGCTGATGGAAAGTGTGACGTCACAGACACAGGGGAGCCGTCTGGGACCCAAAAGCGCCCATAGAGCGCTCTCAACTGATAGTATTATAGAGCCGGCCTGTTTATATAGTAGGGTTGTGGACACATTTAAATCTTTGGTGAAGATATCGTAAATGTTACTCGTGGAACGTTGGAGTCATATTTTTCCTAAAATTGTAGCAGGTATTTCGTAAATGTCATGTAGACCGTTGTCTGGCAAAGGGCTAATTTGTTGTGTTGACCAGTGCTGTATGAGGCAGCGCCCCCTATCGTATATTACCAACACTAATATAACAGTCACTACACATGACGTATTTAATGAACCCGTTTACCTGATAACTGATCGTATGAAGCATAATTGTTTGCGTTGTGTAGATTGTGGTTAGGTTTTACCCCTTTATGTGACACAATAGTACGTTTATGTCGTTTCTTTTTGGTCTGTTTGTAATAGATATTAAATTTAACCTGCAATGTACGGGGTTTATATGCCACATAACCTGAATGCGCGCACACACACACCATGTACACAAAATAATAAATGGGGGCATTTGGACGTTGGTGAGAGATGGTAGTGAAACAAATTGTATTTAAAAACATACAGCGTACAACAACACATATAACAGATATATGAAGAAAAACATAGATGATTCATTTTTCAAAGCACAATATGTGGTTTTTATTGGGGAACAACAATTTCCTATACAATGCCTTGTTGTTTATCACACACGTTCCATATCATCAAAAAGCATATGTGTATTTTGTATCAAGATCAAGCAAGAAATAGGGAAAATACACGCGGCCGTCTCTCACTTCCACACACGGTACATTAGAAGCAAACTGTCGCACGCGCCCCAAACGAAAAGACGCTGCCCACGCCGCTGTTCTTGTTAGAACAGAAAACAGGTTTTTCTTCGCGTCCTGTACTGAAACCGATCGACACTTGGCCATTTCCAAAGTGGCACAGAATGTGCGCCTCACACGACCCACACCTGTCCCGACGTAGCGGTGGACGTGCCGTGACACGTGTCTGGCTGTTTTGGTTGACTTAACGATATACAGCCCAATCTTATCTTGTTCCAACATGGCCACGACAAAAAACAGTTGGAAATCATTTATCCGCGTTGGTGTTCCATCGAATGCACCAGAGCGGTCGTACATGATTTTATATTCGTCGTAATATTCGTCGTCCTCAGTGTGGTAACATAGGTCCATATCGATGTAATTTTCGACGGGACACCACAACTGTAGCTTTTCATCGGAAGGAGGGATGAACGTGTTACAATGCGCATGCACCTTATCGGCGGCGTCCGGAGGCCGCCCTGACACGCACAGACGGACAGCGTGTGGCAAATTGCACTGGTTGACAGGTGCGTCCAGCAGTGAACCACCGCTCGTGTTGTGACAGCCTATGTACACTCCTGATGGAATGAAGTTTTCTGTGAAGAGTCCCACTGGGTCCCACTGCTTGCCGAGTTTTTTGGCGTCCTGCATAGCGTCCACGGTGACATCAGCCATGCAATCAGTGATGGTGTTGACAAAGACAGATGTTTCGTCTTTGAGTCTCCGACTGTGAAGTGCTGCCAGCAGAGACTTCATTGGAACCTGTCGGCCGTAGGACGATTTCCCCTGCACCTGATGTAAATAGCCGTCCGTGTCCGGTCCTTCCACGCGTGAAATGAGGGCGTCGCTAGCATCTTGTATCACTTCGCATAATCTCTCGGCGTATGTGAGACCCGATTGCTGCACACGTAGTCTGTCCTTCATCTTTGCGTCCGCGTCCAGGAGGTGCAGACGCCGCCGTGTGAACATTAACAGCCCAGGGACGAAATGTTTCGGGTGGGCCACAGTCGGTGCTGAAGAATCGGAAACGTCGACGGGGCCAGGCCCTGTGGTCGCCAGGTGGCTGAGGTCGACATTTATGGGCAATTCTGCCCCCGCCCTGCCCAAACTTTCCCGGACGGGTTGCGTCTTTAACCTCACTATGTCCGTGTACTCCCCTTTGTACTTTCTGACGTCATGGTCGCCTACGAACACCCCATGGAGGTAAGTCTCTGGAACCCTCGGCAACACGGCTATGGCTTTGCGGCGGATGTGTTCCGGCAGGCTTGTCTCCAGCCGGCGATTCTGTGTCCGCATGAAGCGGTCCCTGCTCATTTGATCGAACTTGAAAGCCTGTTCCATCACGTGTTGATGGGTCACGGAGGGCAACTTATTTGGGATCCGCAATGGTGAACTTTGTCCCTCACGTCGTCCCTTGCTGTGACGGGAAAAGGGCGTCATCAAACGTCAGTGCAAAACGGACATTGTAGAGGTCAGACAGTTCCAATAATAAAAATGACACGGCAAACAGCCGACCCGACACCGATGAGCAGGACGGAATGGGACGAGCAGTTGCAAAAAACGGGATGGACGCGCAAGAACGTCATCAGAGACGGAAACAGTTTTTTCCGGGCTGTGGCCATACTAATGAACGGGATGCACGAAGGCCAGCATGGGAGGTTGCGTCAGGTAGTAAGGGATCACACAGGTAACAACGAGCTGCAGGAAGGGGTTGAACCCGGAAACGACGCGGTGCGGGCGATATCACATAAGTACGATTGCCATGTAAATGTCCTGCGGACGACAGGTGACATCCGCCTTCTGACATCATTAGCACGTAGCAGGAAACCTTCAATAACTCTCGTACACACCGAAGGAGGGTACGACGTTTTAATACCGACATCTGAACAAGCAAAAGTACAACCACAGTCCGGTTCTCCTCCTCGTGCCATAGATATGTACGCGGATGAGGCATCCTCTTTACTCGAGGATCTTGACAAAGAATGGGCGAGGATCATGCACCGCATGCAGACAAGTGCCAGCACCAGACAAGAGCGTAGCGGCGGATTGGACGAAAGACCGATAACAGGGCCGTTGCGGGAAGAACAGCACCGGCGGCACCTGCCTTCAATCAGTGCAAATGCCGCTGGTGGGAGCGCAGATCAAATGTGTACGGATGAACATGTGACGGCGGGTGGTGAAAGCGGAGAGGCGATGAGTACGGAGGAAACAGCGGATAAAACAGAAATACGAAAACGGCGGATGACATCAACAGCAAGTAGAACAAACGCTCCAAGCCGTCCACAGTCGGGCAGTGTGACAGACGACCAACCGGTCTCAGGCAGTAAATCGAAAAGAAAGAAGTGTACTAAGCCCAAAACACCCGTACAGGCACCCCAAATGGACACCACGACTACGTCAGAAACGCAAACCCATAGTGATCCCGCACCTGAGACACGAGACGCAACGACCCAGGAGGCTGTCCAAAAAGGCCCCGAACCCGACCCCCAGGTATTATTCAATGAAGTAAAAAATATGCATGCTGAACTACAACCAGCCTGGTCACCGATTAAAAGTATCCGTGCTGTATCGCCACCAGCCATGTCACAGATTAATGACGAAACCGATAGGAACGTAGACGACGATAATGCCGCCCAACAATTGCTGGGTCAGCTTACAATGCTGGGTGCTCAGATTCCAGCCTCGTCATCAAACCAAGACGAAACCGATTTCGATATGATGACAGGTGAAATGTCACTGGCCGCAACAGAACTCGCCAGACTACAAGCCGCAGAAGCTGAAACAGAACGCGCCATTCGAGAAGCCGCACAAGCTACAGCAGAACGGGCCAAACTAGAAGCCGCAATTGCTGCTGCAGAAATCGAACTGCGGCAGTCGGAAGCGGGGGTACAACAGGTAGCGGATGGTGTCTACCAACAGGGCGGAACGGGGCAGCCCAATCGTGTGCCAGGTGACACAGCCGACGACACACGGGAATTGACACTGCCCACAGAAACGGCTGATCACATAGGACATCAAAACGTGTACTGTGCGGAAAAGTGCGAAGGTGGTATAGATCTGAACGATATTTTATCTGAACTGTTTGGCGATGGACAATCAAATGACCAAGGCGTTCAGACACAACCTGCTGACCAGGGCGCGTCCGGGTCTGTACACTATCAACATCCTTTCACAGAGGATACCACGTTCAGTCTTCCTTCATTTGACGGGGAGGACGACCGCAAACAGCAGGATGACCCTGTGAGAAAGACCCCCTCAGACACGTCCAACGTGTCTTCATCAACCGGGGTCAACACACAGCAACGGCCTGTAACAGGTTCGAGCATCGGCCAAGAAGCCAGAGGTGAAGAGGGACAACTGAGTAAATCTGATACGGACGAAACGGTAAGTGCCGTCGCCACCATTATCGCCGCCCTAGAGCATGACGAGCGGCATGAAGAGAAAAAGGTTACAGGTGACACAGTAAATGGGTTTGTTCCCTGCCCCGCAACTGCCGATGGCGGGGGCACATCACATCACATTGAACAACATGAAACCGACCAACAAGAAAGTATACAAGAAGGGAAGGCACACAGCACGGATACAACTGTTACCCAAGACCCTCCATTTCACAGCGATACAGCACAGGGAACGCCCATGCGGCAGGGCCAAGAGGACATCCTGCAGATGGCAATGAACCAATGTGACATATTTAGCGCTTCAGACATCTGTCCCGATAACGTACCCACTGCGCCCTCTGTCACTGATCTGGGGGAAAACGCAGGGGCTGAACACGTCGCGCCTTCTGTCTCTGCCGTCCCAGGGGATACTGCTGACACAGATATTCCTTCTGAACATCCGCAACATGTAGGGGAGAATGAGGCACCGGAACAAGATGCAAATCAACATTTAAGGACGGTAGGAGAAACAGCCACGCCTGTTGCCCATACAGGTGGTGCGGAGGCGGCTCGCCGTATCGCAGACGGCTCTCCAGACACGGGTGCGTGCAAAAAAGAAACGCGTGGGCGAAAGGGCCACAAGAGTGTTTTGAAACCATCAAACCAGCATTCTACCGCCGACAAGCAAAAGGAAGCTCTGAGGAAGACAGCGCGACGTCTTAAACGCAACTCGGTACGGCTCAGTACCAAAATACTACAACCTCGTGTTATACACCCCACACCAGTTCCTGACTTTCCCAAGCGGAGACCGAGGCGCCAGCTACGCGTTGCGCACGTTGACCACCCGTACTCGAAACCCCCTGGGTCGGCAGACGAGCCGAAGTGCATACGCAAAAAGCGGCTAGGACAACGGCGCAGAGCATCTAGTGCGCAGAACGATCGGCCATGTCAGTTATCATCCCGGCCCGCTGATGACACAGTTACGACGCCCTCGGGCTCGGAAAAGGCAGGCGAACGACCGACCGCGGCAGACACCGCCGGACATGCAAAAAACGCAGAACAAACAACACATGAAGAAAATACGAGCGGCGCGAGGGGCGAGTCGGACCAGATGGACACAACAGCCTGTGAGCAGAGGGAAACCAGCGCGGAAGAGTGTGGAGAAATGGAAGGTGACGATAGCGCCCCTTCCACGTCTGGAGACTATCCGACACGTGTTATGTTGTGTGATACGTTCGAAGACATAAAAACTCGGGAGTACTTCCAACTGGACAAAGGCGGTATGTATAGTGTAGATATGACTCTTTGTCGTCCGCAGACCCCAAACCCCAGCGCGGACCACGTTTCCCTCCTAGCACCGCGGGTGAGAGATTCACACACGGTCACAGGTGCGCCGTTTATGCAAACAGAAGAAACACAGGACGGACAGGAACAAGATGACGCGAGTTCTGTTTCACTTACAGAAAGAATACAGAATATGCCTGCCACGTTCGAGCAGAGCATGGACGACAGCGATGCGTCTGATGACACGTTGGAACAGCATATGGACGAGAGTAGCGAATGTGAGGGAAACGTGCCTATTAGTGTAACTACCATGGATGAGTCGGACGGCACGGTGGAAGACGAGGGAGGCGTGAACGACGCACGGCGTGTCCCTGTCAATACACAAGGAAAGACTGTCGCGTCACGCGGTGACCGCCCATGTGATACGGAGACCGCCAACGAAGGCAGAGGATCTGACAAACAGAGAGATATGCCTCGCAGCGACCGCCCGGACGAAACACGATCGAGTTCAGGCGGACCTCCCCGGCACGCGTCACAGAAAGATACAACGGGAAAAGATGCATCAAACACAGACGCGTGTTATATACCACCTGGACACCCGGTGATCACGAAGTGCGTGACGGGGTCATTTCACCAGGGGGACCACCAACATTTTCTTTCGTTCTCAGTCGGAAAACAGTGTGTTCCCAACTGCGCAGTGGCTTTGATCCGGTGCAGCATTGAGGACCCGGAGACTTGGACAACCTCCACATTAGACGACATTTTAGACGCCGGCGACCAGCTTTACTACAGCATTAAAGGGTACCCTGTGGAAGACGCGGGATACGTTTGTTTGGACGAGTTGCCGGAAACGATTGACTGCTTCTCGCGTTCTTTCTCTGTGGTATCGTACATGTACCGGAGCGACCTAATTAACAGAAATGATTTCCGTAACACTTACAGAACGTTACGGATGGCTCTGTGTGACGACAAGGGGTACTTATCATCGATCCTGATACTCCAAGACTGCGCAATCGCTGTCATGCAAAAAGGTAGCAAATATTACGTCTTCGATTCGCACAGTCGGGACATGCGCGGGAAGGTCACACCAACGGGCACATCTGTGCTTTTGGGATTTGACATTCTTGCAGAGGCTATTAAGCATATAACAAATCTCGCGTACACGCTGAAAGTAAACGGATACGAAAGCAGATTGTACAGTATAACTGAGAACCGAGTGGACGCACCTGTCCGAGAGCAAACGGACCCTGTTGCCCCCGTCCACAGCACGCCGCGGGCGGACACGCCAGTTGATACGCAGCAGTCGGACCGGGTGGACGAAACGAGAGAAGAGGACGTCGCCTCAGCCTGTAACACAGGAGCTGACGAGAAAATGGAAGAGCAGGATGTGGCGGCATCCGAGCAACATTCGGGTCAGTCCGGTGCGGAAGAAATGGAAGATGTGCAAGGTGACATCACCCGTGAGGAAACGACAGAAGAGGACGTCGCCACAAGACCTGCTCAGGAGCAGCCCGATGACGGGGCAGGCCAACCAAACCCCGCCTCCGCCTGTAACACAGGGGCTGAAGCGGATATGGAAGAGCAGGATGTGGCGGCATACGAGCAACATTCGGGTCCATCCGAGACGGAAGAAATGGAAGATGTGCAGGGTGACATCACCCGTGATGAACAGACCCCTCCGCGATCAGGCGAAGGCGACCCAGGAGTCGACGATCTGAACACATCGCCCCGCAAGAAGCTCCATATCAAAAGTCAACCCGGAAAAGCTTCAAACAACAGAGGTCGCCCCTCAAAAGGCGTGACGCACGGAAAGATGGACGAACATGCTGCGTCGTTGGTCAAACGGTATGAAGAGGCAGTCAAAGTATACAACGAACGTAGAGACACACTTGCACATTTCTGTGCAATTTGCACGTCCAAAGTAGTTGGAAATATCGAGGAGGTAGAGGAAATGAAGCAGAAACTGACAATGTTGAAGACGAAAGCACTGCGAGCGCGTACGAATATCCCATCATTACAGGGCGTCGATATACCCCTGATTGTGAAAAAGAAAGTAGAGCGTAAGCACAAGATAAACATAATGCCTAACACAGCGAAGGCTACAAAGGCTTTAGACAAGGCAGAAACAGAAGCAGCCAAAAGGGAAAAGAAAGAAAATGATCAAACAATCGCAGACATGCGGGCAGGCCTTTTGAACGAATTGCGAGACCCCAGTGTCACGTACGATGACGTGAAACGAAACGAGTCGAAATACCAGCACGTCCTGCCAATAACGCCCGCAGAAGAAAAAGACGCTAAGAGTACCGTCGAAGCATGGATGACGAACATGGCCGATTACATCGAATATGCCCTGATCCACATCGAAAAAAAAGCAGAAGAGTCACCGTCCATGTTGGCCGAGCCACCCCGTGGAGTGCCCGGGATTTTCTGGTTACACAAAGAAACGGATACACAAGTTGCGACGGGCAGAGCGCTGTTGGAAATGTACAGGGTGCTGCGCGCCAGCGCCGTCGACCATAACAAAACGCTGATAGACATGGTGGATCAACTGAAAGCATGGCTCGAGAATGCTTCTTTGCAATGTGTACATGATAAGATCCGCGCGTGCCTCGAGACATGGTACGAACTGGACGCTTCTGTTCTCGACGAACGAGTCGATGCAATGCTCGGTCAGATTATGCCCCAATTACGTCTGATGAGGCTCCGTATCAGAAGCGGGACCAGTGGTGACGATGAAAAAAGTTTACGACGCATGAAGATAAAGATCACATGTATGCAGGACGACTTGCGGGAACTACTCAGAAGCGTTTATGAATCTGCAGCACAGTACAGGGCGACCTCTAAAAAAAATGGACAATGGCATAACACGTTGACAGAAACGGAGAAAAAGCTGCAGAGAGAGTTGAAACAAATTGAGCAGGACATAGCTGCTGTGAGCGCACGGGTAGTGTCACTACCACAGCTCCGCAAGTCGCACCGGAGGAGAATGAATGTCCCTTTAACGCCGCTGACCGAAACTGAACCAATAGAGGGCCCTCCTTCAGCGCCCGAAACGGCATCAGTGAGAGAAAACCCGTCCGACGAAGTGAATAACGACCGTCACGAGAACGATCCTTTGACGCGGGACGAAGCCCGTCGCATATTGACGGAAAAGAATACACCAATGCAGGTGCGCATCGCTACCATTGCTCAGAGGTGCCCGGAGGTGAAAAAATGGAACACGCGGGTAAGCAAAGCCAAGGACGATTACGCCTCTCATAAGCGCCACCTCGAGGAAATTATTAAACGTTGCATGGGTACTGAGTGCTCTTCGTGCACAGAAGCAGCATCGTTTATACAAACGATCGACGAGCTGGAGGGTGATGGGCAATCCCTGCGACGCACAACCAAAAATGTTCTTATGAAAGACCATGGCATCCCCGCAGAGATATGGGATGAATTGCGGGTCATCGCAGAGGTGTATGCGATCCCCGACCTGCCGGACACAGAGAAAGTGAGAACGAAACTGCGGGCACAGTTGGAGAAACTGAGTAAACAGGAAAAGGACGCAGAGAGAAAACAACTGCTGCAGCTCGTGAAAAGCGGTCAACTGGAATACGCGAGAGCCAGAAACGTCGTACAATCTCTTCTGCCTCTGCAAAAGGACGATGTATCGTTTGGGAAACAGGCGGTGGAAGTGTGGGTCAATAACGTGGTCAAAGACGTCGAAATTGCATTGTCTGACTATGAGCAATCGTGTCCACCTGGATGCGATGCTCCGCCTGAAAAACTACCGTGTTACATCTGTCTACTTGAGAAACCTGACAGTACCGGCGCTGAGCTGCAGGAGTTGCTCGGAGTTTGCAAGGACGTTTATAATGCCTCTCACAACGATTCCCGCGAGGACAAGCTGAACAGATTGATCGCCTGGGCTCGTCAGCCCGGCACCAAACCTATTCTGAAAGGGTTGCGCTGCTGTTTCAAAAACGTGTGGAACGCCGAAAGCGAGGAATTGGAAAAGCAGATAAATGAACACGTAAGTCGAGTAGATGAGATGTTCAGAAACGTAGACGCGTCGTACACGTCGGACGAATGCAACCGTAAGAATGTCACTCTCCTGGAAGAACACATTGAAAAGGTGAGCCAGGTGAAGAAATCACTTTCGTGGTGTGAGGATAAAGCCGCAGCATGGCTTCAAAAGTTAGGTGGGAATCAGGACCAGCCGTTCGACGTAAAAGGATGTCGTTCGGACGGCTTGAAGAAGATACTACAGTTACTGAATGCAAAGAACGATAAGGCAAACGCGCTCATAGGAAAGTTGCAAGGCTGGAAAACAGCCGAGCATGTACAGGCACAAACCGCAAGCAGTCCTGGGCAGTCCTCTACCGTTCGGGGCACAGGTGATGACGAATTGATAGCCAGAACACACGCGGCGCAAACTGCTGCGGCAGAAACGGCTGCAGCAGAAACGGCATGGTTGAAAGAAGTGCTGGTCGCCACTGAACAATACAACACCTCAACGGAAAAGACACGTGCATGGATCCAGGCATGCAAGACGTTTCAATTTGAAAATACACGTGATATCGATATGTACAAGAAGGAACTCGATCAGCAGGTGGGAGTACTCGATATACACAACAGCACCTTGGACAAACTCAGACGCGGTAACTGCGTGGTAGACGGAACGCTGGTCGCCAGCAAGGACACTACTTTTTGGGGAAATAAGGAGAAGGAGCAGATCCGTTTTAAAAAAACCGAACCAATCACACGCACACAGATAGAGGAGGCCAAGAGGGTCATGCAGACTAAAAGAAAAGAACTGGAAGCTAAAGAAAAACGCCAGAGGCGCGAGGAAATCGTCAGAGATCTCACTGCAAGTGGCACTCTCACAGACGTGACAAGCAACCTGGCACAATACATGGACACGATCTATCCGCTCACTAAAGAAGAGGTTACGGATCTCTGCTTGCACTGTTCACATTGGACAGACCGTTTGACAGAAGACGTAGAGCGGTTGGCACACGCGTACACAAGCGGACTAGACGACGGTGCCTCACAGGATGCTCCACGTTGTATCGCGGATGAAGTCCCGGCCGTTTTCGGATTGCTTGAACACATGTGCTCGGACAACTCAGACAAGAAACAGCAATATCAACGGAAACGTAAAGAAGCCGAAACTTTGCTTGAAATCTATCAAAACCTTCGGGCAGAGCAGTGCGCGCGTGACACAGACAACGCCAGCCGCATTCAATTTCTCACAGAACGGGCTTGGAGAGAAACCACCCCGAAGAGGACCAGCAACGTATTGCTCCATTGCATCATTCAGGTTTTCAACGAGTGGACGGATCAGACCGTGCGAGATTGCACGGAAACCGTACGAGGTTCGGCGTCTGCCATACAGGCCAGTTCAGAGGATATCGAAAGTTTTTCTAAGGACGGCATGCATCATCTCATTACCACGTGGGACCAAACCGGACTGGACCAAGCGAACAACCAACTGCGCGACTCACAAAAACGACTGAATGACACGCTAAACGCCCTGACGGCAGCAAAAGCAGCGGCGGGTACCCATTGGAACAAAGGAGATGGTGGTTTCGCGAAAAAACTGCATACAGCGGACAAAAGCATCAATGCAGCCATACACCAGATTCAGCTGCTGAATGTGCGTGCGGAACACCTAAGACAAAAAAACGACATGGATAACAAACACACCGGGTCCGAACACGGCGAACCTGCAGACCATGTTACCGAGGCTTATAATAAATTGCTGACCACCGGTTTATCAGAAAAAGCAAATCTGCCCGACACCATACTACAACACGTGAACAGATGTGGGCCAACAGATGAGGTTACCCGGATGCTGGATTCGCTCTTCCGACACCTGGCGCGTGTCCTGGAATGTCCCACGCGGCTGCAGGATCAGGTCAGGTTTGGCACACAGCTTGGCGTTAAACAGCTTGGGACGAGTGACATTCCTTTAGCTAAACGCCTGTACCGTCTTGTCGACATAGTTGCCGCGAGGACGGGAACCCGAACCACGTACAGGCAGGAACTGGAAGCCGGCCATGTCGTCATCAGCGGAATAGAAAGTGCCGGGAATGCAATTAGCCACATGATCACCGATCGACTAAAGCAAAGTGTCGAGAACCTGTATCCACAAACGCCAGCTTGGACATCTGTGACGGCTAACCTCGACCGCCTTCACAACATGATGGAAACGCACGACATGGAGCACACCAAGCGCAGTTGTATGGCAGATATGTTCGAAACGAAACTCAAATATGTGGAAACAGCTGCACAGGAAGCTACCACAAACGTGGACAACAGTTTTCAAAGCGTTAGTTATGCATTGTACAGTTTACGACATATACAAAATGAACTGAACATGTTGAAACAAGAAATAGCCAAGGAGCCAGATAGCGTAAACAAGCAGGAACGGGTGGGCAAGGCGGAAAAGATGTTGAAACAACGCTACATTTCACACCTGCGTAAGCAGCTAGAGGGTGTGATAAAGGATATACTGAAAGATGCCATACAGGAAATGCAGGACATCCTGGTGAATTACCACTTGACAGACGAGCACGTACACTACCAATGCATAGCGCACCGTACATGTAATGTACGCGAACTACTGAACCGATGCTACCAACTGCTCCAGGAGAATGCTCACTGGGGCGGCACGGATGGGATGTTTACAACAGGAGGTACAGGTAACAACGTCATGACACTTCTGAAGCAGCTGAAGCCTGACGATGTAAAATGGTTCGACGGTCTGGTGGGACTTCTGAACAAATCAGTTGATGCCACTTTAGGCAGTACCAAAAACCTCGCGCAGTCCATTCGCAGGTGGGCGTTCGAACAGGGTGAAAAGATACTACGTTCTGAAATACCAGCTGACAGCAGGTTGGACCCGACTGAAGATGTGCCCGACTTGCGTGAATGGCTAGATAAAGCTTCTCGCATGGGTGAGCGCGTACAGTCTTCGCTCTCCACCGTTTCCTGGATCCTGCAGTCGCAGGAATACCAGTACGTGTACGATCTTGTGGCAGGAACCCTCACAGCATTTCAAACGTTAGCGTTGCAAATCACTGGATCCAGCTATCAAACGGCCCTTAAGTACGCGGATAATTTTAAACAGAGTGTGCATGCTATTGTAGACCGAATCCGGAACGACATATCAAGCGGGCACCAGTTGATCGTTGCAGAAACGGCTTTATTCCATGGGCAGCCCTGTGACGATGTGACAGTGGCGGGAAAAGGTATTTCCGTTAACCTGCATAACATCATACGACATACAGGTGAACTACAGGACATCTTACAGGACGCTATGACCATAATATACAGTTTCCGATACGCTCATACGTGGCTCATTCAAACTGTGTATCCTTCGTGGAATAGGACACAGTCTGCCATTCAAGATTCCCTGCAACGTCTGCAAAATGAAGTAAGCACCTATATACCCCAATATATACTCGACGCATGGATTAAGCAGCTGGACGATAAAAGCAGCCAGTTGTTCTTGGATTGGTTGCAGGCAAAGATACATACAGAAACGCAAGTGTCAACTCACCTGCATACCTGTTATGGCACGAGGAATTTCATGCACGAATCAGCAAACACACAACAACAAATTATACAACTGACAAAACGAGCTGTTGACAAAGAACATGATCGGCGGACCACGCTGATAGAAAACAACGTGTCAGCATGCAAAGAATTCCTGCAACGTAAAGTAAATGAGCAAAACAGGAATCCGGATACTGACGGTTTGCGTAATGGCATAAAGACGCTTATCGATAAATGTATCCGAACAGTTGAAAGACACTGTGAACATGGCAAGTTGATCATACAATGCATTTTAACATCCTGTAAGTGGTACGAACACATATGCAACAGGTATATGGACGACACTCGTGCGCTAATGGGGAAGAAGTACACAGAGGAAATGTCGCATTCTCAAACAGGCAACATGCGCAGCGTACCAGACATCATGTCTTGTGTCGTAGAACAGTTAGTTGCGGATATAGAGGAAGATGTCACGCAGCGAATGTTGATACTCGCCGACAAACTACATCTCGACCTCATCTCCTTACATACTGAACAGATGACGTATCACGCGAACGCGTTATCGGTGCATCACACTCTCGGATGTTTAGCAAGCCTTATGGTCTTCAGTCTGTTTGACATGCAGCAGCAACAGCTGCACGACTATACACACGTAGAGGGGCGTCTCACCGAATGTAGACGTTCTGTTCAACAAGCTGTGCAGATGTCAGTGGCAATTATGGAATATACGGAACAAAACCTGCGCAACCTTTTACAACATGATTCCATCCCCTTCGGAACTGTAGGTTCGTATAAGGCGGATGTGCAAAACAAAAGGGAAGAACTATCCCGTATGATGATGGAAGCGGAAGATGCTTTCAGCAGGTTGCAACACACATGGCCATCAACCACAGAAATTCGTATCAACATAACCGAAAACGTCAGTCTGCAAGTGTTAAACGAGGTATATAACACGTGTAAAACGAGGATCGATGCATACCAAGCGTTTTTGGAATTGATACAAAGGGCGACGCATCTTGACACACCAGACGAAAGACGAGAGTGTGAAGAATCGTGGTGGTGTGACGGTATGGTCGTCAGAGAACGTTTGATGACCGCGTTTGTTCGGCACGTGTCACATGACGACACAGACGACAAAGAAAACCTGAAACGCGTGCGCGTCTGGCTGGATAACATCCCTAAGGTGTACAAATGTACGCTTTCCCAAAAGGATGTCAGGCAGTTGCACCAAGAAAAAACACATAACATTTATAAAAAGAGCCAGAAAGAAAACAATTGGGGCTCTTGTGTAGAATACGATAGCCGGGCGGAATGCGACCTCCTGTTCAAACAAGTTATCTCATACCAGTCTGGAACAGGTATAATGCTCCATCCCTTCCCTGACGCATTAAGGCAACTCTGTTCCGCCTGGTTGGCAAGAGTAAACTGTCAAATGGATCAACAAGCCCGAATGCTCACAGTGTTAAAGAAAAACAATATCACGGTAGGTTACGAAACGTGGAATTCAACGCGTGTGATAATGGACGTTTGTGTGTCAGGTTACACGTACCCATCTGACCCGGGCGGTTGGTTACCAGAAGAGTGTTTAAACCACATGGTGCACGTTGTGCTGCGAACTCAACCCTCCCCGTTACAGGAACGTGTGTTAGTGCAGGCACATTTGAGCTTGCATGTGTGCATGCAGGAGGTCACGCACGGCAACGTTGACAACCCACGTTCACATTACAGCTTTGCTCACATTGACGACGTGTACGCAACCAAACCGCCCGGTGTTCCTTTGGTTGCTGTTGTGGCAAATTCCACAAGTTTAGGTTTCACGCGACTAATGCGGAAACCCGAGCCAAATACGTGTTCTAGCCTTTACGAAATTATCGGACCCGTCTCTGCGTGGATGCATATCCGAGAACAGTCTGATGGCCACAACGAATTAGACGCCGCAGCAGACCACATGTCCGTAGTGCGTCCATTATTGTCAGAAGACACTGTTATGTTTCTGAATGACCCAAGTACTTTCCAAACGCAATGTACTATATTTCAACAGTTTTTCAAGGCACGCGGAGAACACGATATCGCTTTGAGTACTAGAGAGGGTGCGCGTTACGAAGGGAACTGGTTGTTCACATGTACAAACGAAAACGACTGTTACACAGTGCCGCAATGTGACATGGACACAATATTTTGTTGCACGACAGGGTTAGCGCAAGCCGCCGGACGACAGGACAGTTCGTCAGAACACATCACAGTGGAAGCCGCCTTGCCGTTCAGTCGTGAACCCCTGGATCGTATTACGACAAAACAAACTGTTTCCGTCACGGACCTAATTCCGAACGATGGTACCAGTAACACATCTGGTTTATACAAGGTCGCGCGGCACGTGTTCAGGGTACTCGAATGCGTATATCCGTTGATCACGCGACAAACATTGGAAGCACTGAAGGCTGAGCATGGACGTCAGACAGGTGTTGAGACGCGGTCGGATGGCGTCAAGGGATGGTGGATCAGCTCACAAAAAGCCCAGGAGACATGGCACTGCCTGTGGGTGTACGGGATCAGGTTCTGTCTGGCCATGAAAAAAGTGAATTCCGCCAGGGCAATAAACGGTGAGCAAGACGTCGGGCCCTGGGGCGAATTGCCGACCTTTTTTAACGTGTGTGGGAGACCCGTCTACAATTTGAAAGACAAAGACCTCTTTCAATGGGTCAGGATGACGGACAGCATCATTTCGGACACGGGACGGACCTCACACCTTTTCTGGTTGGCAACATGTACGGCAGCTGTCTTTGCGTTTTGCGGCTCCAATGTGCACTGGGGCCTGAAAGCCTTGCTCGGTAAAACAGGCCTCCACCACTACGTTCTGAGCAAGGATATACCGACGCGATGGTCAACAAACAATCAGCCACGATGGGACGACCGTTTGTGCTTGCGTGTTGCCGAAACGCTAAGAGGCTTTATGGCTTATGCAGTGACAGCCGGACGTATGATCGACTCCGAAGTCTTGGAAACACTGTGGGCACAACACGGCCACGGTGTCGGGTCAGTTTGGGACCACATCTTGGAAGAATACACGCACTTGCCAACGAGATGTGGAAATGAAAACAATGGTTTTCAATTCGAAGAAAGAGAGGTAGCAATGCATGAAGCAGCAGATATGCAGCGGAGTGTCCTTCAACACGTGTACGGGTTGGACAAGCCGGAAGAATACGTACAGGATGGCTCCAACGTGCGAGCGTATGATGTATCGTGGCCATGCTCGGGTATGAAAAGCAAGGCACAAGGTTGGTGCCGATTTGACGTCATCCTCTTTTCGCTCGTCACGGGTATACCATTGGCCACGTGTTACGACACCGTGGCCGGCAGCAAAATACCTTTTCATCGCGAATGGACCAATTCCACGTACAACCCAAACGTGGATAGAATCATCGATCCGGCTTCTGCTTACCCTGCCCCTCTCACGGCGGACACCTGCCCAACAGATATACTCCGGTACTTCTTCTCTTTCGACCAAAGCGCCCTGCCCTTGTTTGCTGCACTTCCGAGGTCGTCCGCGTCTAGCAGCACTCTAGTCCCAGTCAACAAGTACCTGGATGGTTTGAGGGGTTCGACGTTCATTCCTATAATAAGCGTGCAGATACTTACAGACGGTCTCAACACGGACGGTGGTGAGCGGTTCCTGCCGACGGGGTACGCTGTGGCAAACGAACACAACGAGAAAGTAAACCAACTGTCGTTTACGTATGGCGAAAGGATATGCGGTCCCGTTGAAGTTGAACGGGGTTGGTTTCGAAAGGTTTACAGAGTCCGCACAACAAAGGCGAGCGATGACGCGGGACTCATCCCTTGGTGTGATCGCGGTCACCTGGAGTGTGTTTCGTCGGACCAGCACCCAGAATTCCCGTTGCAGATGTACACAAACGAAGAAGTTGCAAGGCCCAACGACAATGAAACACAGTTTCGTGTCGACGAACTCTCAGAAACAGAACTACAAAATCTAAATGTACAGCAACACCATATGCCACAGGGACACACAGGTTCAGAAGATGACGGCGTGTCTCTGTTTCACGAGATACAACAGACGGAGGAGTTGCTGAATAGCAACTCGCGTGATATATCTCCGTTAACTGTCTCACAAACTGCAAGTGATATATCATGCGCATATTTACGATCAAAGTCAGACGATGACGTACAAGAACACCTGCCTAACAGGAAACAACATCGCAGTTACGAATTTTGCGATGACGTAATAACACAGGGTCAGATAGACTCCGGTCCATATGCACAACAAAGGGCAGACTTAGGTAGGGAATTAACAGAGCCATTTGCTAACATGAGCATAGGAGACATTCGCACTCTATCAGGTACTGCGGAAACACAGAATGTATCATCGGATACATATGAGACGGGTGACAGGCAACGATTGATGAGCCATTCACAGCCAAACCGTCCGTCAATTCATAAATCTAAACACCCAAATACCAGACGGCGTGAAAAAGGGTTGCGTCTAAAAGATACACAATCCCACGACATCATCATTCCTAACAGAACAAATATACCCGCCAAACCAACCATACATGTATCCATGTTGACCGATCCCGTCCAAACTGCGCTACAACACATATCTCCATACACAAAGGTCTCTACAGAATCAAAAGTGATTGCGCCACAATATGGAGCCCCTAAAACAAAAGTACCTACAGAAACAGGTGTTACTGTGCCACTGTACAGAGCTCCTTACGCAAACGTTTCTACAAAATCAGATGTTACACAATCACAGGAATCCGATACGTTATTGGGGATAAGCATCCACTCGTCTGATGCCCGGGACACCTCATACGTGAAGGATGCAACAGGTGCACGTGAAGACCATCGCAAAAATGTTAAAAGTGAGGATACACGGAGACAAGACGTTCAATTCGTCTACGAAGACCAGCCAAGCCGTTCCTACCAGCGGGAGGGTCAACGGTCCACTTTATTCGGTTCACGTGAAATGACGGCCACACCCCGCTCTCCCAGATCAAGTCGCGAGTTCATTCCGGTTGACATTCCGGTTGATCGACACGTGGAACACAGGAACATGCACGTACCAACCCCTGGTGTGCACAAGCATCAGACACAGACCAAAGGCCCTATTCATGATTCGGAACTGTTTACGGTTTTATGTAACACACTAAACACGATCCGCCAAACACAGCCGCTTGCGATATTACCCCCCCGAAAAGGCCGTAATCTGAACGACGAGTACGACCTTATCCGGCTTTACATGAGCGACGAATGAGGTGATCATTAACATAAAATAAAAACAACAACACCTAATCTGTATGAGATAACAACCAACATCAGAAATATTAAATAGTAATTTATTATCTGATAGTCTGCCGCATGTTTAAGTGGTTCATCCTCTTTTTACCTAACTGTCCGTGTTATGCAAAGCATCTGTTATACTGAAAGTGGTGGTCGCTGAAGGGGGCATGGCCCACCACGTTTGGACGACTCCACCCGCCTCGTAATTTCCGATGAGGATCTGTATTTGTGGGAAACGTTGAAACAGCAACATGTGGCGTGTGGGAAGCAGATGAACATCATCCATGACGACTACATGAAAAAAATGGGTAGCACATAATTTCAGAAGAACGGGATAAGGGACGTCTGCGCAGGTCAACCCATTGTAATCACCGTTTGAACACATGAAGTTGTATATGTGTTGCCACATACCATTGGCCAGGCGGACAATGTCATCAGGCGTAAATGCGGAGTACTGCCAATATACAGAGTCAGCTGAGGGAACGTGGTCTTTACACACGTGGACGGTGTCATAATCAAGCAGAAACGCCATAAATGTTTCAAATACCAGCCTTGTTGGCGCGGGCGGGTTAACCATCGATAGTATGAGGCGTTTAATGGTTAAACGTTGGTCGTGGTGCAGGTGGTTATCCGTGGCCCCGTCAAGCACTTGGTCTAATGGTAATATGGTAACGTTCTTCGGACAGACGGCCTTGAGACGCCGCCATGTATCAGAACACCTTACAATCCACAGGAAACGGAAACGTGGTTCCGCCCAGGCCTTCTCCATCACGGCTACGGATTTACCACAGCCGTCTTCCCCGATAACATGGATGCGGTCCCCAGGCTGAAACCGGTGTTCCAGCACAGCCGTTTGGTCCCTTGTCAGTTTATGTGATGTTGTGTGCGACATAACCTTACGCAGAAGTCGCCTGCCCTGAAACTCACCAGGACGCCCATGCGTCGTGTTCAACGTAGAACTCATCATCCTTCCGGCGTGTTGTGATGTACCACGAAGCCGAGTCTATGCTGACGTCACTCACGTCGTGCATTACAAATACGGGTAGCATTCTCAGGACAGGGTATCACATGTACGATGAAAAACGCGACGACTATATATGTTGCATGTGGAATAAATTCAAATGATAAAAAATGCATTGTGTTGGTATCGTGTTTATTTATTCAAGTAACATGTGTGTTTTTGTGTTTCGGCATTGCGACGTGCCAAATATTTAGATAACACGCGCCTCAAACGTGGCACCGGGAGGGATGATCAAAGCTCCGTCTTCTGTCCTGTTGCTGCTTGGGTTCACACCGGTGGCCCTCAGTGCAACGGCAACGGGGGTTACGCTGAATATTTCATCGTACAAGGCGGAAGCTGTTCTTATGATCTCGTGTAACATAGCCTGTGCACATGTTATGCGGGAAGACAAATCCCTGTCTTCGTAAACATCCATGTCAGCTCCTGGGTTCATGACATCTTTGAATGCGTAAAGCTGTGTTTTTTGCAGTATAACAGGATCTGCCGTTTGAACCTCATCGTAGCCTGCCGGTTGGTTAGCTGGGGCGTCAATAAGGTTAGGAGCATCAAAACCCGGGTCACAGATTGCCACATTTGATTCCAGGTTCCCGTCTTCCAGGCAGCACTCTTCGGCAAGGCTTCTGAGCGCCGAACCACAGACGTTGTTGCACATACGCAGTTGGTTCGCCAAAATACAGACAAGGCGCACGCTGTTGGCCAGAGACGGTTGCCTGCGGGAGAACGACTGTTCGTCTTTGGAAGGGGGGTGGAACAGCTTGTCGAAGTGATGTGATATCTGGTAGTGCCCGTAAGCACAGATGGCATCGACATGCTCCGCCTCGAGCCGATCCCACCGCCGTAGCACCCCCGGTTTCGGGTCATCGTCGTAAGGCAGATCTTCCCCAAACCCCGACTCCGGCATTATTACAGGAGGTTGCACGCACAAGTAGGCACCCATGTGGGTGTTGATGTCATCCGGGCCGTTGTTGACTAGCTCCACTATGCACACGTCACGTTGGCGCACGTTAGCTTTCGCTTTCATTCGCGTTTCCCTGCACTGCTGCCAAGCAGTGGCATACGTTGAGAAATCACTAGGGTTTGTTTCGTCTAAAATAAGGGGTCGGAAAGTGGTACCTTGTGACGTGGTATCAAACTTATAGAAAAAACCAGCCGGCAAAGCCCCGTGCGTCCCGGCGCCATATGGTTCGAGCTGGTTATGAAGCGTTGTTTGTGGTATAACGCTAGGTAGTTCATTTGTACCAGTCACGAAGCAGTCAAAAAAACTATGTGGGGTAATGGCGTGACCTGTCATAGAGGACGCCCTGCTCTGTACAACCCTGCCATATACTGGGGGGTTATAGGCATGTGCCAAGCTGCATATTGATGTCCAAACGGCTTTCAAACCTGCCCGCAAAGCAAGAGTGTTGGTTGCTTTTTCACTCTCTTTTAGATTTGAATTGGCAGAAAGCGTCTTAAGTGTATTCTTCAGAGCTGTGGATTCTTTCATCAAACCCCTTTGTGGCATGCCAGGTGCTGACAAAGCAGCATGATCAGGTAGATTGAGATCTCGTACAGCTGCGTCACAGAAGGCATAGAACTGCAGCCAACCGTAATGCTTCAACAGTCTTGACAGATGCAGGAGCAAGGTCGGCTCCAGCGTCCGACTGAATGGGTGTTCCCCCAACTCCTCTTCCATGGTCAAGCGCGTGTTTGAGCTGGCTGCTTTTGCGTACTTCATCTTGTCCACGTTCCGCATGACTTTACACACTAAACCCGTCAGCACACCGGTGAACACCTCAGGCATCTTAAAGATAGGTACGGTGGCCGGAAACGTCAGGCCGTGCGCGGTCGCCTTGGCAATGCTAACAGGGGGTCCGTATGGGTTGGCGGGGTCATTCGGGGGTATCTCGTCCTTGTGTGAGTGCCTGTCGTTCGGTGTCAGCAAAGGGTATATCGGCACCAGACAGACCAGATCGTTCACAGAGAGGGTGAAAGGGCCGCTGTTTCTCATGGTTTTTACCTGGTGCTCGTTCGACGTAACCCGACCAGACTCCATCCCGACACCTGTAGAGCATGTGATGTAGTTACCAGAAATGTTCAGTTCCCCGTCCCTTCCGTGGACGTTCCACCGGGAAAGGCGTGTGTACTCCACGGGGCTAACGCCGTCGCAGGCCGACAACATCATAGCAGGGGATGTATCTCCTGTGAGCAATGGAAGTCCCACAACGAAACAGTTTTTATGTATACCCGGGCCATACCCCTGGCTGCCACCGGGCATGGTGCGCACGGGTGACAGGTATCCGTATAGATCATGTTTGTCTATACACTTGTTTTCACATGTGAGGTCCAGCCTGTCCCCGGCAGAGGACATCGCAGCTGTTTCCTGTTAGTGACACTATAAAACCGAACCGTTTTTTTGTTACTGTTGAGTAGTTCGTCCAGTCAGACGTTATCTGCACTATTTGTGACACCCGTCATCACAAATAGCGCCAGGACATGTGACCGCCGGGAAACACCAATAAATACCGAACCACATAGGCATTAACATCAGACACGAGCGCACATTCTACACATCACGGCACCATGAGCGGCTCGGAAAGTAACCAAGCCACGCGAGACAGTTCTGTACCCGTCGCCAGTAGCGAGACCAAAGTGTTGATACCTATCGATTGGTTGGCGCTGATAATCGGTAGGCTTTGGCAGATAGTCGGGGAATGTACGGCTTTATCGAAAGATATGAAACGAATGCAACAGGTTTTGATCGCGAATATGCAGGATCCCGGCGCGGCTTCTTTAGACGTGTTTCCAACTTCCAGATCGTCGCAAGATACGATTGAACGCAATATGAAGATGGAGGCAAGGAGCACTAGGCTGCTTGAACAGATCGGCAGAAGTACACAAAATACACAAGACAGATGTCGCCCGAAGGACGTTCCTGTCAACCCAAGACGGAAAAGGAACGAAAAGGAACAGAACAAGAAGAGGGAGGAAAAGCGTGCCCAGATGATGGCAGAATCACTCCAACAACTTGATCTGGCGCCTTAACAGGGTTAAGAGACTGCAAAATGTGGGTGCATGGTCTATGGTGTTTAACTTGATCTGGAGCCTTAACAGGGTTAAGAGACTGTAAAATATGTGGGTGCATGGTCTATGGTGTTTATACTCTTCGAATAAAACATTGTTTTTCCTTCGATGACATGTACTGTTGTTTATTGTGTGATGATGTGCGTGTGAATGATTGATCGACAAAAGCGGACAGTGAAGAGAATGCTAGTCATTACGTGTAACTGTCAATGCGATGAAAAAAACCAGACATTATCATATAAAGACGATACAGTTTATTACCTAATAATAAGTGTATCAAACCATATGCATAACCTGGTATAAATGTATATCGAACGACCGGGGTCGTCACAATCCCGTTGCGACCCACTCTTCCAACAATCCGTACCAGTCCTCAGATGCGTAAGTTTTTAGATACATACGATCATCACACGTCAATGTGCGCGTGTCGACAGACGATGCACAAACGGGAAGTTCAACCGTGAACCCCCGTGTGCCGTCTGGGTACACCTGCCATGAGATCCTAAAACTTTCACGGTAGTAGTCGACGTGAGCTGATAGGGTTCGGAGCGCATTGCGGCATATATGCAAGAAGCCTGTGCAGCTGAAGGTGCACGACTTTAGCGAGAGGTATCCTCCTGGCAGGCCGCAATTGTGTGGGTCATCGATCATGATGTCCAGACGGCACGAGTCCGGGTGCACGTTATGTTTAGCCATACAAGCGAATATTGTTCTCAACATGTGAACGGCTCTCTTCCCTGCGCCGACTGTAAATTCTACCGCCATGCACACCAAACTTTTCGCGTCCAGGAGGCTGGCACAGCCGGGATTCCTAGAGAACGCACGGTGCAGTCCTTGCAGGAGCACGAACGCCTCTTGCGATGCGTGCCCCGACCCATCTTTCCCTTGTTGTTCGTCAAGCAAGATCACCCGCGGTACCTGTACAAAGGAGTTAACGTCATGAAGCAACGCGTGCACATTGACTTCCTCGATGCAGGACGAACCTTCCTCCGACCGATCCTGTTTGAAAAGCGTCACTTGATCAGGGAATACAGGATGCTCGCTGAGATAATTGCGCTTCATGGCAAGACAGGTGGAACACTCCCTGAAGGGAACCACTGCTCCGCTGTGTACAGGGTCGGCAAAAATATTAAGGTCCAGGCAACAGGTAGCGTCCTGTACGCGAGAGCGCATACCACCGATGTCCAAGACGTCATTTGTGAACATCGGCACTGGCATATCTTTCGTGTTTGTGTAAAAAACTCCGGGGCGTCCGAATGGCAGGATGTCAGACTTTAGATCGTTTGACCGTTCATGTTGAATGTGTGGCAGTTGCCCTTGCGCCACGTCTTTCCCATATGCGGACAGTGACATTTCTCTGAACCTTTTTGAACTTTTGCTCGGGTCAAACAGTATCGTGTTCAACCGATATGCCGCTTTCAGTTTGAGGGCACTGTTGTATATGCGTGTTTTCCGTTTCGACCTGTGACGTTTCCCCTTGGGACCCGCTACGGTGCGCCTGGTTGCACTCGACTTTTGACGTCCCATTGATTTCATTCGCATGACCAATGTGTGCTATACTCCCGCGAATACACAGATGGTATTTCATCTCGTTGCACGTCCTAATAATCAACCGGACAAGCACACGCCGGGGTCACAGTACACTTTATGTCCCTGTAACACTTGCATGCACCGTTTCAACCACAGGGGGCGAAACCTACAAGAACTGTTGAAGTTTCCGTACACGACGTACATTAATGCTGCGACAACTGCCGAACCGCAAGGCAGCGAAGAATCCTTTTCGTACATCACACCCATCCGTGCCCTGTTCAATGCGCACAGCGGAGACGAAAACGCGTGATGGTAAAAAACCGAGGGGTTCAAACCCTTCAATAGGAATCCGTCGAGTGGATCCACGTCGCGTTGAGACATGTCTGACAAGCGCTTTTGCAACGTGTTTAACACAGAGACGAATGTGTTAACGTTGGCAACCGGCTGCATTGCGCACGCCTTCTCCATGCCTAACGACAATAGCATATGTTCTATCACACGGTACCAATCGTAGAATGCGCACATGCCGCACAGCAAGCACTCTGTCGGTGTGTCTTCCGGTGCCAGTTCCCAATCGACTGCCCATTCCACACCCTCAGGCGGGGTGACAGCAGGAAAAAAGGACTTGCTTTTACCTCTTAACAGGTTGAGTCGGCTTCTCTGCGACGTTCGCAGAACAACGGACCGAACCTCTTCCAGTGTTTCCGCCATCCGGCGGTACGCAATGCCGGCCTCTGAGGGTTCTGCCGCAACACAGGCCCCCGCTTCCTCAGCAGCAGAAGGCGTCAACGCATTATTTTCGTGTTGAAGTAATGCGTCAGGTTGGTGCCAAGAACGACCGCAGTGGGAACTGTAACCCCGCAGTACAAGCGTGGGGGACACGGTTCTCGTCGCTTCTGTCTCTCTACCTGTGTTGTTTCGTTCCCTTCCTGTCGGGTAAGGCCGAAACCGAGAGAAATCAGGGGCACGTCCCGAACGCGCAGCGCGTTGTGCAACATGTCCGGTTGTTATGTTTTCTTCGCACTGAACCGTATCTGTATCACGTGTAAAGTCCCACATGAAGTCCCACCTGCGCTGAAACGAACGAACATATTCTGACATGTCTGACCCACACACGCCAAAGCACGCGTCTGCCATCATGCAGGTAATGTCTTTGAACCTCGACGATGCATCGGCTTTAACACACAGAGCCTCTTCGTACTCTTCCGGGTGCAAACCCGCTGTGTCCGTTTGTTGTCTGTTGCCACTCGCGTTCGTGTCGCCTTGGTGGATGTCGTCGGTCGTGGGTAGTCTAGGTAACTCTAAACCGGACGTCACAACCCACGGCCCGATAACACGCGCACTGTCTGCGCTAGTGTCTACCCTGTCGTTCGCCGGAGTGTTATGGAAGCCTTGGCTGGCAGAACGTTGCCACAGGGCCAACCCATTGTGTAACTGCAAAATCTGAGCTACAATGTGGCTGTTATTGTGCACGTGCCACGTCCTCCACATATCCCCCCTTTCAATGCGTAAGAGCGGCCTGTTGCCATCCACACGTCCAGCATTATCGTGTCCTGTATTGAACGACGAGAACTGGCAGCGGTTGTGGATGAAGTGCACATGAAATACTTCGGGTGTGATTGAATTCAACACTTCTTCGTCTAACGCGTTCGAAATATCATCGGGATCAGCGGCGGGCCGTGCTTCGAGCCGTGTCAGAGCTGCGTGTACGCGGCGCCAGTAAAGAATGACGAGGGACGTGGTCAGGCTAGAAAAGAAAGGTTTAAACTGCATGGCGTTAGCAAAACCTTCCACCCACTCACAAAACTGTTCATCGCGTGCAGCACGTGCATTAAACGCACAAACAGCGCACACCTGGCTTCCCCTTATGGCACCTACGTACTGTGAAGCGAGTAAGGGCCCATCAAAATCGCCGTATCGCTCACGATATCTTTTCCACCGGTGGCTGGTTAGTATCTCGGCTGGGGACGCATGCAATCCGTCTTTTAGTCCTTCTTGAAAACAGCTCTCGCGTTTTTGTGTCGTTCTGTTCGTTTCATGACACGCCATGGATGTCACACTTGTCCCCGAAACATGCAGCGCGAGTATCCTGGTATTTTGTATACAACGAAATACATAACAACAAACGTACCATATATAGACATCTGCCCACTCATCACAAGAACACTTCCGAAATAGATCGATTATGAAACTTTAATAATAACTCATGTATGTAATACAAACCGTGCCCGCATATGCATCTGGATAACCCCTTTCTCCACCCCACCCCCCCGTAATCCGTTTATCACCGTTAATTTACACTAAACCTTGTAATCGCACGCCATCCGCCACTGCACCGGTTATGGAAACAATAGTAGACAAGGCTAAACCTCAAGGGAGCATCTAATAATTGCTCACCTTTGGTAGGGCGACGGCGACAGTACCGTTTTAGGTCCTCAGCGTCTTGCGAGTCCTGTGACACGTAATCGTCCCCTGACATGTCACCCTCTTCTGAGCACGTGTCAACCGGTTCACCTTCGTCCAGATTGAAACCTTTTTGGCGCAAATACGTCTCAAGGCCATCCACGGACGCGGTCGGGTGTAGCGAGCAGCGGAGACGCAATCTGCAATCAGAGCGTGTCGTATGGTCGTAGTACACACACGCTGGCCAGGACGTGTTGTTGTCATTACGCTTACTTGCGGCATGCACCGGGGGAGATATCTGAAATTCGACACAGATACCGTGAGCTCTGACCTCAGCTTCCTGTCTGGTACCTGCCCAATGCCTGCTGCGTTTTGCATGTATGAAACCTAACCGCAAAAACTCATCCGCGATCTGAAACAAGGGCCGCGGACGTTTGTCGGTCGGTAAGGTTGAAGCGGCTGGCAATTGAGGACCTGTCAGAAGTGCTTCCAGCATGCAGGGCTTCACGACAATGTTTAACGCTTTCAAAAGGGAGTCACCCGTACAAAGAGACAAGTCGGCGGGAGTTGCATGCAGGAGCCGAGGGTGGTTTGTTCCCCAGTGGCACAAAATGAATTGGGCACAGCGAGAAAACTTGTCCTGCTCGCGCGTGCTTTCAACCACCCGCATAGCCATTTGGTCCACTGCATGTACAGGGGCATCCGGGCCGTTTGTTGGGCAGTTGCGTAAAAATGACGACACAGACAAACCCGAGCGTCCACGTTGCTTGATCACCAGACCTCTTTTCAGGTGTTCGTTCGAGTGCATAGCCGGAAACGGGTCCTTGTGCATCAGTCCAACAGTTGGGTCCAAGTGGTTGCGCAGGCACGTTTCGCGCATGACATCCGGGTCGGAACCGTGGCACAGGGTCGGTACCACTGTCAGGGGGTCGAACGGTTGACTACCGTCGGCTTTACCGGAATGTGGCATACGGCACTGGCCCCTGAAGACGGCCATGTCTATAAACCGTTCTAAGTTAGCCTCTTTTCCCAACCTGTGGACCAACGGCCGCAAACTCTCATCGGCCCTCAAAAATCCAAAAAGCATGTCTTGATACGAGAGGAAAGCTTCGGCTGATTCGAAACAAACGTTAGGCGGGAGCTGCACGACCACCCTGAGCGACCGTGTCCGCTGCAGTTCGGTGAGAGTGCGCAGCAGGTTATCTTCGTCTGCGCTCACGCGACGGTTGTCATCCAACGGTCTCATGTTTGCACGGCTTGGTACCTGCGAAGGGTTTTCATCGTACACGGCGCAACACGGGGGCAGCGAGTTTGACATGTATACGAACAACCTGCTTCCAAGTATGTCTGGGTGTGTGGCCATGTACGATTCAAGTTCGGATTTTCCATGGGCGCCCTTCGTCAAAACGGAAGCGGCTGCAGATTCTGTGTCCGTTTTCTCTGGTCCCAGTGCCACACGCACAGACCCCACGAGACCCATGACGGATGTGTACAAAGCCCTCGCAATAGCGTACACTTCTGACAGGGTTGGAGCGTCATATTGAGTCCTGTATGTCATGTCTACGTCGAACATGACGGAAAACAAACTCAGTACGGGGTCCACTTTCACGTGCAAAGATCCTCCTAACTCGTTCAGGCGCACGGTGTCGTAATCGGATCGCCCAACCACGCACAAGGCCTGTTTCATGTCCATGTGGTAAAGGTAAGACAGTACATCACACACATGCAGTCCAGGATAAGCCCGTGCGACAGACATCGCGTACTGGACACGGGCTTCCGCGCCTGTGTCGCTTGGCATTCCACTGACGCGTCTCCTCTCCACTTCCGCGAGAGCTGCCTTCACCCGTGCGGTAATCCCAGCGTAATCCTTGGAAGCCCTCCATAACCGGCGGTCGGTGCAGACTGGGACGAAACCTCCCGACGTCTTGACGGGGCGCGACAACGCTGGGAGAAAACGGGCGTAGTTCCTGAACCGACCGCCGTCGCTCCCTTGCTGTAATGCATGTTGGGACACAAATGTAACACAATCCGCAAGTCTCGAAAAATGTGGAGACGGGACATCTGTCACATTTCTGTAAACAGCGTTCCAATTTGAAACAGCCAGCTGTTTTAGAGCGTGTTGGTTCTTGATGGACAAGGCTGTGGTGCGCGTTACACTGCTGTCGTGACCGCCGACAGAATCCAACCCCCAGTGCACGACGGCCGGGTCGTAACGTTTTAGCTTAGCCTGAGCTACGTCAAGGGGTGTGTCTGAGAACACAGCGCATAGCACATCCCGCATGTACCGTCCCAGCTTGCACCGCTCCAACAGTGGCATCACCTTATCAAGCTGCAAACGAATTTCATATTCCGCCTGCCGTTTGCACTGTCGGCAATTGTCCGAGACGGCCAGTGTCCAAATCGCGGGGCACATGGGGTGCACTGGCGGCCGTGTGTAGATGGGGCTTTGTCCGAATTCTTCCATGATCTTACGCACCACGGTGGCCACGTGGATCCTCATCCACGAAATGTTTGCAATCACTGCCGAGATCGTTTGGTGCTGGCACATTTCTACATGCGTGTTGAATCCGTACCACCATCGCACAAACTCCACAAAATGGACGAGCCCCTCGTACCCGTAGGCGTTCGAAGAAGAGAGGCCGTGCAGGGATCCGTCTTCCAAGGACCGTTCAGTCAGACAGGGATGCATGTCGAAGGGGTTGTGGGCTTTCACGCCTTGCCCTTCCAGCCAGTCTGACCACATCGCCCACAACTTCACGTTGACAGACATGCTGCCCGCCCCGTCTGCTTTTTGTAGAGGTCGCATGGAGAACACGTGCAGTTGTAGAAGCGCAACGACAGACACGTGGGTGATATCCCTGTGTGTGATTAACGAGGCAAAGGATGAATCCGTGTCGATGGACGCCCTGTGCTGGACATCCCACACACGGTCAATGTACAACCGCTTACAGAGGGTTTCGTACACGTGTGTGTCAGTGGGGCATTGCGAGGCCGCACCGGAAAGGGCCGGCGGCAGGTAAAAGCGCGACACGTGCTTTAACACGAAGTGGACGGAACTTGCCTTGCACACCCACCGGCGGATCTCGTCAGACGGATACAGTGAATTGCCAACGATAAAAGTTCTAGGTACATTACGTAGAACTAAAACGGGAAGCAGTGTTACGGTGCATGCAGCTGTACCGGTCTGCCCCCGTGGGATCTCATGTTTGTTTGTCAAAATGGCGAAGACGACGTTCACGGGACGGGCAGGAGACAAACTATTGCACGCACGTGATTCCCCACGCGTTCCCCCTTTTCCCATGTCTCCGTTTGATGACAGGTATGTATTTTCCGCAGCTAAGTGGTCAAAGAGTAAGAGTGCGCGCCACTGCGGCGGGCTCACGCATGACCTCGTCCACACGTGTTCCGGCCCTTGTCCTTCGCCTTCTGAAATGCCGTCGTACACGTCCGGGTACACCGTACTTATTAGAAGATCTGTCAGTTTGGCGTAATGGGCAGGTTTCACCCATACGGTGAGTTCACAGTCAGGATGCCAGCGTGGAAACAGTTGCTGGCAGGGGTGCTTCAGCTGTGCCATTTTCCACTGCGCTTCGTTGTTGCGATGGGAGAAAGTGTCCAGGGTAGGTTTGATAGTTTCACATTCGACCTTATGGTCCGGAACAGGCACCCGGGAGGGGATGCGGACCCATGGCTCGAAAGTCTTTACTCGTTGGGTGTTGACGGCTTTCTGGAACTCGCAGACAGTGTGAACAGGGAGCGTGAAAAGGACGCCGCAGCCGACCGCGTGTCAGACGGTGATTCGGACCTCTCAGCCAGAGACAAGGAGCGCCACGGGGCTCAAGTTGATATGTTCAAGCAGCTCTTACACCTGGACGATGTATCACGGGAGGTTGACGAGTGCAACCCTCTCAGCAAGAATTTCGTCGACGCCGCGGTTTACGGACTGACAGAGTGCGAAAACAACAAACGGAATATAGACGATATGATCAGGGCATTGGAAAGGCGTGTCACAACCTTGCGGGACCTTGTCCAACGTGAAAGCTGGGAAATACTAGAGGCAAACCGCCGGCACTTTGTACGCGAAGGAGTATCTGCTGCAACCACGGACTGTCCTCCTGGGGCAGCTGCAGAAACGTGGCCCGGGACGAAGGACCACCAAGACGACGAGGCCAACTGGAGCGCGGCTAAGCGAGAACTGAGATCAGCCGAGGTGCTTCTGGCTGATGTGAAAAGGCACTCTAAAAAAGCGTCCGACCGTCAGTCCAACATGTTGAAGACTGTTGTCAGTTCCTACCTGTTGTTCATCAACAAAGCAAAGATGGCTAAACGTGACGAAGCAACGAAAGTCTGTGTGGACCTGGCAAAAGCTTTATACAGCTCTGAAGGTGACGCAAGCGGGGACGTTGTTCCGGATGCTGAACGTGCAGTCAGTGCAGCCCGCGATATAATGAGCCATCAGTTTTTGGCAGAGGCACAGGAAGAAGCTGTGAACACGATGCTAGATGCTAATCTAAAAGGTGCGGTCCCGCTGCCGAGCAGTCGTATGAACCTGTGCGCGCCAGATGTACAAACAAGCCGCATGTGTTCGCAAGAATCTCCCGGAGCATCTGATGTATGCGACCCCAGTGGCCAGATTACACAGCCGCAAAGAGCAGTCAAAAAACATCACGCATGCGCATCATTGCCTGCTGTACAGCGCTCCTGAATGCATCATGTGACCCGCGGTACGTCATGATATATATAAAAAACCACATTCCATATATAAATATATACCGATAACATACGGGTCATGTACCATTCAGGAACACATTCTCAAGGGAGCACGAAGAGAGGGCCGGTGTTCCTTGCATACGACAAATCCGAACCCGTGATCTTATAGATCATGGACCTCTTGTGCAGAGAAACCATGTCGGATCTCGGTGACACGCCAATTAACCCTCATCGAAAAGTAGAGCTATTGAAACCTGAAGAACTAAAACGACGGGGCTTAGAGCGTATAGGCAGTGGTACATACGGGCACGTGTACTTACATACGGACACGGACCACGTGTTTAAAATATGCCAAACGAAACACGCAAAACACGAGTTAAACATTATGGAACATTTGAAGGCGAAAGGTGTCAATGAAGACCTCGTTTTGTTGCAAGAAAACGCGCGTAAACACAAACTGTTCGCGGACGTGGTGGAGGCTTTGACAGGGAAGGCCTATCGCATTGGATCAGAAGTGTCGCCGATAACCGAGCTGTTGGTGTCCCAACGCATGGATATGACGTTGCACACGTTCATGCATTCGTGCATGTACGACGACGACCTGGCTTGGACGGTCGCGTCTAAAGCGTCCGAAGGTGTTCTGCACCTGCACGATCTGGGGGTTTTCCATTTTGATCTGTCTGCCAAGAACGTTATGTTGAAAAAAAAATGGTGCATGCCACCCGATGTCAAAATTATCGATTTCGGTAACGCCGCATGTCCACAAGAGGACCTGATGCCCAACCACGTCTGCCCTTTCAGCAAACGTCTGTGGGACCCGACCATCTATTGGACATCCCGAGCTCCAGAGCTTTTTTCACGGCTGCGCCCCCACCTCACACCCGATGTGGGCAAGAATGCAGACCTGTGGGCCTTAGGTGTCATAATAGTGGGTTTGCTGCACCATTCGTTAAACAACGAGACGGAACATGTGGGGTTTGCTGTCTACCGCCCTCGGGCGTGCTGGCTGTCAGTTTCAAGTTCCGAGGAAAGACATCGAAACGCCGATTACCTGTTTTGGCCGCAATGGCAGGACACAAGACGCGTCTACAGAACCGCAGCAACATGCCGTGAATTCTACCGGGTGAAGGCCACACAAGCTGATGCCGCGCTCAGTGTGCAGCAGGCATCTGTCATTGTCAGCGGGTGTCTCCAGCCGTGCTCCAGGTGCCGCGTGGACAAGACGACCTACAGAGACATCCGTCGATGTATCGATGGCGGCAGTCCCAGTGATGCTCACGTCACAGCTCCGGGATGCAGGTGTCAAACACAGGATGTGTGGACAGAAAAGTGTCGGCACAGCGTGCGAGAACCATGCGACCCCCGGTTCCACTCAAATCCTCACGCTGAAGAATGGCGACGCCTCTGCAATACGCTCTCGATGGCTACCACCGCTGACCTCAAGCAGACGCTGTCCGCCACAGACGCTGCCACACTTGAGACAGATGTTCCCACAGAAGAAGCACAAGCTCTTTTGAAGGGCGCTCTGGGCAGCCTTGCCATGCTCACAACAGGCCAGACATCGAACTGGTACTGGTGGTACTGGAGGTTGGGGCGCGTCACAGCATCGCACATGCAAAGGTTCATATGTAAGTCACAATCTGTCATGCTCAATAGTTTTTACAAACTATGGAAAACACCCGAAAGCGTCTGTGAAGCTGCACGGTCCTCAGCCGCAGCAGCGACGAACCCTATGGCACACGGTTTGCTTTTCGAACCGATCGTGATCGACATACTGCGTGACGTGATCGGCTTCGGGCAGCTTAAGAGCACGGGCCTGGTCTTGCACCCTGACCAGGAGAAGTACCCCATGCTCGGCGTTTCACCTGATGCTGTGTTTGAAGACATGACAGGGTTCATCGAGGTGAAGTGCCATTTCAGTGCAACAAAAGATTGGTCAAACATGAGCGGTCTAACACACGTGAAGGGATACAACCTGAAGGCGTTTGACAAGTCGTTCAGCCACGTCGGTCTGGACCGGCTGCCGGCCTTTTCACGCTTGTGTAAAGAAGAACGAGGCCGTAAGAAACCGTTCGCCGAAAGGAACGTGTACGTTGAGATCGACGCAGACCTCTGCCGTGCGACGGACGAGTCGATAGATGGCTTGCAAGCGCTCATTAAGGAAACGCCGCAACTATCGGTACGCCAACACCCCTTTGCGTATCATTACTTGTTTTTGAACATACACAGAGGCTCAACGTCCACGTACGTGTTAGACTACACGGTCGAAAACGTGGGGACGGACTGCGGGGACACAGAACGTCACCTGGTGTGCAGTCTTCATCACACGATCACAGCCCCGTCAGTGGAAGGGCCGTTCTTACTGCCGGACAAACGAAAGTCTCAAACAGAGGTTTCCCCCGTCACATCACTGAAGGACACGGAAGCATCACTCAAAGCGCCAAACGGCACTAGGAACAGGGTGATACTCAACCCGCTGCACCCATACGCAGCCCAAGTGATCGGAACATGCGGAGTGATCGCCGCATCAACGGGTAGGCACGTTATAGACACAGAATCAATCGTCTGCTCGGCTTTCAACGAAAATATCCCAGAAGACCTGCTTGATGACAACGACTGGCACAACATGTGGGTACTGGCAGAACATACGCACAAAAAACTGTTCCCTCTGACTGGATTGAGATCACTGCCGAGGTTTCTTGTGTGTACAAACGTGATAGCTACAGACCGGATGATAGAAAAAATGTTTGATTGTATAAAAGAAAACTACGAGATATGCCACCGGTTAACCAGATGACATTCGCGCGGTCCGCCGTTACACTGCAACCCCCCCCCCCCCCATCCCTCCCCAATTTCACATATATGTTTATGTAAAGTGTTATCACAGAAATAAAGACGGTTTTCATATCGTTGCGTTTGTGTCTTTAGTCTATTATTATGTTGTGGTATACACGCACACGCTTTATCTTTTACACATTTAAAGTACATACTGAATCACAGAGGAACATAAATCTTTAATATGAAAACACTATACAATACAGAGCTGTGACGGAGCAAAAAAACAGCATATATGGTACACATTTCGGCGCAGATGATATATAAGTCTGATATATCACACGTGCCAACATTGCAGTTAATCATTATACTGTATCATATGGGCGGCGGTTCCGTCCGATCTTCGCACATGGTCCTGTCGCAAGGATCGTCTGTAATCGGTTCGGGCATATTACGCGCAAGGTACAGTTCCTCAATTTCTTCATCCAGTTTCATATTTTCACCTTGTCCTCTTCCCTCGCCGTCCTCACCGTCGTCCGATTCTGAATCGCTGGACCACATATCTGCGCATGCATCTTTCACGTCGTTCAGCCGCTGTAACCACATCTGCTTTTTTCTCTCCTTTAAGGCACGCCTTTTCTCCTTGTGAACCGTGTTCGTCAATCCGCGTTCCATCCGGGTGTTAAAAATACGCCTTTTCACAGGGTCAATAACGTTGCGCCGAACGGCACCGTACAATGCATTTTTCGTCGATCCCGAGTGATATACCTCACGCAAGGCTTTTTCTCTAGCAACCTGTTTGTCTGTATGTTCGGTCTGACGGACTTGAGCGGCCGCTCGTGTTGCCATTTCACGTGCACGCTGCAACTCGTCTTTGTGCATACGGTACCATTCGAGTGTCAGGGCTCTTCCCGTAATCCCGTATTTTCTTTCACTCGCCAGGGCCTTGTGTTCCAATACGTCCGCTAGGCGTGTGCAAGCGGTCATGCGACAAGCCAAGCGAAATCGGTCATTCAGATCTGCTACCTCTCTGTTGTGACTGACCTCACTGGTCGAGGGTCCCGGCGACACGGGTTCGCGCACCGTACCTGTGCGTCCACTCCGGATATCGAAAGACATAGTTCTTCTGTACTTGTCACCTTTCTGCGACGGATCGACAACACCTGACATGTCCTGATCAGTATCAGTCTTTGCATGCCTCGCGAGAACGTCCGTCGTCATGGTTCATAGCGGTACGTGTATATCATCATGCTACCCTTGGCTTTATCACGTACGTGTATAACACGTACCCCAAACCTGCTAGCACAGAAAGCGTCAGGATCGTGCAAATAATCTTGCTGATTATACGTGAGCAACACGATTCGCACACGTAACAGTCACCGTCAGAGTGTTTCCCACTGCGCCGACAAATGCCACAGCGCTCCACCAAAAGTGACACGTAATACAACATCACCCAACACCCCGCGCTTAAGACGCCTGCGTGCCAGTACGCAAACTGGGGGACGAACGCGTCACAGGAACGTAGGCGATGGGATGAATACGTCCCCATCAAACAGGCCACAGTGAGAAATATAACCATGGCATGCAAAGCTCCGCACGCGCCGGAACAGACCAACTTGTTGTGTCTGTGTCGTGTGGACACGCTCTTTCGGTCATTTTTCCCGATCGGCAAGTGGAACCCGGTGAATTCAAACTGGGAATACGGCGGAGGAGGTTCATCGGTGCCCGTGTGCAAGTACCGGTCGGCTTCCTCGGACACAACGGCTTCCATTGAGTCCACTCCGTCGAGAATGGCAGGTTTCTCATCGAGTTTTTCACCCTGTGTCGGCGGCACCACGAGATTCGGTTCCGCATACGTGAAGCGCGGACGCGATACATCGGATTTTGGGTTGTGGCCTCCGGGGACGGCTGGGTTGTCGTTACAAGCTGTTGTTTTGTCTGCAAGTTTCTGTTGTGCTTTTTCACGAAGACCATCCATGATACGGATGTGAGCTACATGCAGTTTATGCGCAGCGTTGCGCAAGTGCATGCTCAAAACAACGAACAAACATAGACCCACAAGTGGGAAGCACACAGCGTCAAACAACATCTCCTGCAGCAGCTCGTCATAGGCCGCAACAAGGCGTTCCGGGGGTCGACCTGACGAATCAGTGGTAGGAACAGGTGACGCGTTCTCATTGCAAAGTAATATGCCGACAGTACACCTGTGTCTACGTGGGCGTCTCAACCAGCAGGCGCTTGTCGGGTATGCGGTTTGTGGCAAAAAGTAAGGTTCCATAGAGGCGTTGCGTCCAGAGCGTAAATAAATGCAACCGCAGTGGTCGTCCTCCGGCCACCACCCAGGGTGCCACAAGTGTAGAGCGCTGATGATCCCCGCAGCCATGCAGGCGATCGACGCAGCTAGGCCAGTGGCTACCTGAAATGTCGTGTGTCCCATATTTAATGCCGCACACAGCACGATAATGATCCCGCATTGATCGGTGAGGCAGCTGTCATTGTGACATCAGACAGATACACATCCCCCACTGCACAAATACAAGTCTCTGTTATGCAGCGATGGCTTTCGCGATCTGACAGAAAAAAGAAACCCAACCTGGCACCCCATGTGGCATCCATCCTGTGAAAAGCCCAGGAGAAGCATGGTTCTTGTGAATTGACGGGTTAACCACGTACAAATAAGCCCACCTGACGAAAACAGAGGACACACATTTAATGGTTTCCAGCGGGACGCCATTGCGTTCCAGCTGACGACGAACAGACAAAGCGAATGCGAAAAAAACCAAAGCGTGTCCATAATAGCAGAAACCGTTCGCCACGCGGCCTAGTATGATATTCAGACTCTTTTCAATGTCATGTTGCCCGTTCAGACATGACCACCACCTCTCTCCCGCAACTCTGATGTCCTTCATGTTTTCCAATTGCTTTATGCACCCTCCCAGTGCAATTTCCACGTGCGCGTACGGTATAAAACAATCAGAACAGACTGAGCGGTTATCGTGGCGTTCAGGGAATTGACAGACGAAAAGATGATTCACGATTCGCCTGGCCGTAGAATGGGGCATAACAAGCGGATATCTTCTACGCATACCGTTATTCGAGCGTATCAGCACACTTGTCTAATGTGGCGTGAACGACTTTGCGTGCGGCGGTAGTGCAATGCCTGGTATCCTGTCCTTAATTTGCGAAACCACTCACGCCCGAAAACGGTGTTACTGCAAATTGCTACACACGTCACGCGCACGACTTTCGCACTCATGTGGGAACGTCCACAGATATTCTGGTAGCAAGTCGTCGGAGAAGTTGAGTGTCATTGCCTCGGCCAAATGTCGACATCCGGGTTAACGTCTGGGACACATGTCCGGCTAGTCGAGGCGTTTATCACGGATAACAGTACACTTAGGGGGACGCCGGTTTGTAATTGCACGATCAGGCAATTATTCGAGAGACGAAGTGTCACACATTTTTTATTATTGTGTCGTTTCAACGTTCCTGTGCCTGAGCATCCAACGCCTGCTCACCAGCAAATGCAAATAGCGTTCACGATCTGTCCCAAAGGGCGTGCTGAGTGGTTTCAAGGACGAGGGCGGCTGCAGTGAATAACAGGTACATGGCAGAGAGTACGTAGAACGTGATGCACGGGGGCTGAACTATTCCTGTTTTCGCCACGCGCACCATCTGCACCAAGAAACTTATGAACCAAGGGATGATCATGATCACATGCAAACCAGACACGATTGCGGATTTGGAAGAGGCTGTTACCATCCCCGTGAGACTGTAAAAATCACGTGGATCACCCTTCGTGCCACGCACGTTCTCTTTGTCATGCACCAGTAACCTTTCGCCTTCATGGTTTTCCTCACACGTGTCACCTCCATTGTCATCTTTTTCGTCTCTGAATATGTAAGTGTTTTTTCGAGGTCCTCGTCTACTCCCAAACGTATGTTTATTACGTCCCTCATGAGCGGACATCTTCGTCTCCCTTGGGTTGTTCCTTCCGGAAATACGGTACGCGAACACAGTCAAGCAGATCATGCTGGATCCATATTGTATCATACATATAGGAAGAAAAGAACTGTCGTCACATAAAGATATATGTGCCGCGCCTGTTGTGATGATAATGCCGTATGCAGACACAAGAACAAAGGCGAACATGATACGAAGACGGCGACCTCTGACGAATGACGCCTTGCCGTTCATCGTTGTCTATGCTTTCGTTATTAGGGCAATCATATACAACAACCTGAACAGAAGAACAGTAGGAACACCCCCAATCCAATAACCAACAGAACCACACAGCCGCTACTGACACAGACCTGTATTTGGAAAGGGGCCATTGACCTCGTTCTCTCTTTACATCAACGTTCATGTCAATTCGTTATCGAGCCGTTACGGGAATTGAGAACAGTGACAACCAAAGGTATAACGGAAAACACGTTTTTGTTTTTGTTTACCCTCGAGGATCCGCAACATGGCCGCTATACCACCGCCACACCCACAACTGGGGCCTTGGGCCTTTGCATTTGACAACCATCACCTGGCCCCTTACCTCAACACGGGCGTACAGGAACTGTACACACTAGCGAAGAGTTACGCCACGGGAGGACTGCTGGAAAACGACCCTATGGATGCACGGTTGCTGGAATCCAAATTTATCAGATATTATAAATGCTATGTGGCGGGTGCGTCAGTGCGAGGCGTTCAAAACACACCCCTGGGCGTTTGCTTGGTGCAAAGTTTCGATCCGCACATGATGGACTGCAGGTACGAAGATGTCGAATACGTCAGTAAAGACGCTGTGATGTCGGAACCGCCACAGTCAGACAAGGCGCCCCCGAGGACAGTTCAGAGGCGGAAAAAGAAATTCACCTTCGCCTTGTCACATTCAGCCTACCTGGATGTGCCCTTTGACGTGCTGAACGTATTACGCACAAAGTTGGCCAGTGAAACAAACGATGCTCACACCACAGAACCTATCGTCCGGTTCGGGTATATGATGCAAGACGGCATGAGGGACCTCATAACGAGTCTGCGCGCCGGAAACATGGCCCACATGGGCGAGTTCCTGAGGGACATATCGCCGGACGCAGCCATTATGCGGGCACTGTACGCTACCAGGTTGCAGCTGCAACGTGCCCCTGACCCCAACCGCATAGCTCTTATGAAATGTCAGGCACTGAATGAGGCGGCGAGGATGTTTATGGCGAACCTGTTTTCAGTCCGGCTGGACGCATACGGCGCTGTCCGCCGCCTGGCGAACCAGTGCAGCCAGCAGTGTGACCGGATTCCTTTCATCCGCGAGAGGTCGCAAAGAGACGAAGGGGCGCCTTGGTCTGGAGCAAAGGCAAAATTGAAAGTCGCCGTGGAGGAAGCTGAGGCCCAGCTCAGCAGACCGGGAGCCGACCCGCCCAGCATCACTCAGAAGCTTCACCTGCAACGGATGAAAGATCTTTTGTCCTCGGAAAGTGAACTGTTCGATGCCTCGGATGTTCTGTGTGTGGTGCTGATGGGACCCGAGACTTACCAGCAGATGGCTCAAGGTATGTCAATGTACCGCGTGCTGATAGACTTGCGCCGTGGTGTGCTCCGCATAAACAAAACGGAGGAACAGATGATCGCACATACGGGTATCATGGTCCTTAACATACACAGCAACAAAGAGACCGTGAAAGACAGAGAACCGACAGCCGAAGAATACGTCTCGATCATGCGGGGCCCTGTCGACAGCAACGGGGAACCTACGGAGACTCTTTTCGCTGGAGTGGAAAAGGGTTACGTGGTACAGACATTCCCGGGGTTGACCCACAGAGACGGTCTGGTCTTGTTTTCGAAAGACGTCAGCGATGTGACAGACGTGACTCGCCGCGTGGACCGTGATGTGACACGGGACATACTGCACGTGACGCAGATCACACCGATAGCGCTGTGCAGTCAACTAGACTACGTGCTGGACCGCTTGCAGAACCCGTCTTGTACTACAGGAAACCTAGGTGACCCACACCCAGTCAGGAACCCAAGCGCAAAACAACGCCTGCAAGTGCCCGTGAGCATGACGTGGAAAACCTACGGGGGCCGCGACGAAACCGTTACGGCTCTCCAGGCACTGATCGACGTCCTTTTCAACCCGGACCTGTACAATTTCGTGAGTACAACTAAAAGGTACAACACGCCTTCCAAACTGCATGCTGCAGGGACATCCGGACCTTCCGGGAGAAATGACGAAAGCACACACACTGCAGGAGTATGGGACGTCTTTCCTCCAAAAACCCGAGCATCCCTGTGTGATGTTGTTGCACACCATGACGTATCGACCACAGCTTTGAGGTTGCATGAAACTGAAGGGCCTATGGCGAGATCGTACGGATGGACCTGTGAGAACACACTGCTATTGCCTCTGCAGCGCAGCCTGAGTAATGTGGACCACATGAACTATCACCAAGCGGGATCTGTGCGTCTGCTCCATGACCAACCTAACCCCTTCCAGACGCTACACTTCATCCCAAAGAATCTTGACAAAACATCTTTTTCAAAATTGTGTGAAATAACAGGTGGTACAATACCAGACGGGTTCAAGGAAGGAACATCCGCGCTGTTCGTACCGAGATTTCATCTTGAAAATATACCGCTCTGTCTCCGACCCCTGTCCAGCGTTCAGGACGCGGGTGAGAGCATAGCGAGGACGCATTACCCTTACCTGTTGGACCCCACTGATCCGCGCTCAGAGGCAGCCAGGGTCTGGAGTACGTCGTTGAACCACTCTTGTCAAGACCTGCTCTGCAAACGCTGGGAAGCGATGCTGATCGCCAAGTACCCCACTGACATGTTGTTCGTCGAAAAATTTCACACACACGTTTGTGAAAATGGAGAAAGCATTGAATTCCAGTACCTGCTACGGTCAGCTTACATATTTTCCGCTTTCGGAGGGGTGCTGACATGCGACTCAAACCTGACGCTGATGAAGGCGATCGCAACAGTGCCACTCCCCCCTGTATTGAGGCAGTTCCCGCCTTTACAAAAACTACAACAAGCATGCCGTGGCATAGTGAAGTTAACTGAAGATGTCGCAGGGTGTTTGATGAAACGGTTAGCTGCCGATCTGCAGGTTTTGGGTCACGGGCAGATAGCAGCAAAACTCGTGTCATCCGAGGCAGTGACGTTCACAAAAAAAGAATCTGCAATATTACTACGGCGTAGTCAAGAAATCAGCAGTTGCACAGACCTTGCTTTACCCACACCGCTACCAATGGGCGTGACGGCGTCTAACATGTGGCAGCATGTCGACATGAAAGACTCAACGGACGTGACGTGTTTCGCATGGATGCGGCAGGATCCGGATGAGTTTGCTACTCACCCAACTAAGTACGATGTGACTAAAAAGGCAAAACGTGATCAGACAAACGCGTATAGCAAATTTCATGTTAAGATACCAACTAATATATTCCAAACAGCAACGCCACAAGACATGATTCAAATGAAGACATTTTACAGCATAATGCAGCAACTTTGCGGGAGCACAATGACAGCTGTTAAACCACGTCAGGATAACCAACAGATGGCCGCGTGTGTCACGGTGGCTACAGCGAGGGACTTATTCAAAAAGACAGCTCGAAATAACCGACACTCATCCTGGGACACTCAAACACAATTCTACCCTTTAGATAACACGGTTTTCCGCATATCAGCTGTACCGGCAGCCAGTCTGCGTATGAAAACAACAAACGGTGGCCTTTACAGAACGGAAACTGCATTATGCACGGACGGGGTCTTCCTAAAAAACGCCGTCGACATTTCTGGTGACGTGAGCCACATTACGCTGAAAACATTTGAGGGTATCACGTTCGAATACGACGACGACACCGGCTTGATAAAACCATCCACCAAAACGAAACTGGAGGCTGCAAAAAAGATTGTCACAGATGAAACAGCCCAAACACTGTGGTTTCCCCTGCCCTTGTCCCTAGAAGTGATGGACGTAAACATGTGCGAAACCCTAACGGAAAATAAAGGAAAATTGATTGGAAAGGATATACCACGGTACAACGGGTGTGACATGCAGCCGGACATATACCTTTACGCTGCGGCACATCACCCAGTTCAGCGAGACGGCATTCACTCGCGCCGCGTAGCACTTTCGCAGTTGAGCCCGGAGGCCAGGGTGATGATAACACCTGTACAACAGACATATGCAACAGCAGCCGGTATATGCGCTCTTGCAAAGCAGGCAGGTCATGCCACCCTGGGTTGCATGGTGCTGCAACACGACAAAGTGGAAACAGAACACCTGTTCGCAGCCACCCCTGCGAGTATATGGCTCAGACAGGGACCCGTGCACACGCAGGAGACGATCAACGACACTCACAGTGGCACGATCGTGCAAGAAATGCTCCGTTTTTCTGAAACCAAGATGGGCACATCAGGCCTCGTTGTGCCGCACGCCATGTTCACAGGAAACCGCACAGACGGGGCATACCACCCAAGGGTCTCCTGGCAAGGCATCGACAGGAACGCACGAAACATAACATCTGACGTGGCTACGTTGTACGTGGAAAGTGCAAAGGCGTACGGGAGCAGTCTCGCCGGAAAGATGACCGCAAGCTCCACAGGCGCAGATCCCCTGCAAAAGACAGCCGGTTACGTTCAAGGACACAGCGCCTATTGGCCAGAGAGGGACGCGGGTCGCGGCCAGGCAGAAAAGTCCACAACCGATATACTGTTGGTGCCTACTTGCATGCCACTGGAAGCGTTCTGCAACGTCGTGGACGTGCGTAACCCGGGCAAGTCGGACGCTTTTCAAGACTGTGCCAACCGGATGACCCGCTCCATGTTTTTCACGGGGGAGGCTTCCGGTTTCAGCAACCCGTGGGCATCATTGCCGTTCTCCTTGGCTTACGTAGGACATTCACAGACGAGTGTAGGGGAACTGTTGCGCATGCCTCAGACGATTGCTGAGAGGTCACCCGTTCACAACGGACTGGACCGCGGCCTGACCGAACTGTTGGAGAACATGGAACTTGGCCATCTAGGGAGGAAAAGGAAAACACCAGGAGCAGACGTTCCTGTACCCGGATGGAAGGTCGGGACAAAAGGAGATGCAAGCCACACACATATCAGTCCGATGAGCCTGTCCAATAGCCCGGGCCAGTACCGACATCTCAGCCACGTCCTAGGCGGGGCCGTGCCAATGACATCTTGTTCAGCCCCTCACCTGTCCTTGGATAACCGTACATGGGGTGAGCCCACGCGCTTCCCTGACGGAAACTACAAATTGAACGGGTTTAACACATTACTATTCAACCCAAATGCCAACCCTGCCACGTCTGGAGGCCGTCCAATGGCATGAAAGGGATTGGACCGGTAATTGTCAAAGACGTTGTAAAATGTTTTGGAACTGTTATCTAATAAAGGTTTATAGTCGCAAGCATTCGTTGTTTGTTATATGTTGCGTACATGGTTATGTTCAAACACACACACAACACGCCGATCCCAAAAACAACACAACACATGAACACAATGTCGAATACCTCTTTATAACGCATGCCAAAAACATCCCACAATGTTGGTCAAATGTTTGGTAATACTAACAACAAGAATATGCAAACAAAGTTCAGTCCTGGTTTGAGAATCTGTGAGAGTCCCCTCCTCTTTGCAATGTCTCCTATCGTACAATCATGTACGTGGGGGCAGAGCGCGTTAGGCTATACATCCGTTGACACAATTTCAAAACGCATACGACCTTTGCCCCACTCGGCTTCGTCCTCTTTCAACATGTATCCGATATTTTCCAAGCAGTAAATAACGTACGAAAGCAATTCGGCATCAGCGGACATGGGAGTAAATTTGTAAATTTCCAAGATGATCATGCTCTCCAAAAACGGGATCTCGCGACACAACGCTTTGTAGACGGCTGCTTCCGTTTCTGGTGACAACACAGGACCGGACTGGTTATTGAGATTCATCAGACAGAACAGACACGATTCTGGTGGCCATGGGTCCACTTGCAGGTGCTTCCACACATTCAGATGACAGTTGGTTGCCAGGGCGAGACTGTAGCAATCAGACAAGTCAGAAGCCGACTTTCGCGCTCCCCTGATGAAGTCTACCATTTGCCTGGCCGCTTCAGCATTTACACTGGTCATGGCGGCTTTTAGAAGGACGAGCCGTCTGAGTGACACCGACCGCTTACGTCGAGGTTTATCGCGACGGCTCACTGACGACATCGCGAGGGTCACAACTTGTACATATATGCAACTGGCACAGGGCCGTGTATCACTTATATGAGTAGTGGCCTGCCATTGGGGACGCAGACGTAACTGCACGGCAGGCCGTCAATGATACGATACGGGGGGTTGTGTTCCGATCATATCATACGTTAAAGAGTTGCTGTCACGTGATGACGGAAACGTCGCCATGTGTGACCGGCAGTCACATCGCTTCTGAGAATGGGAACATGACAGGTACGAGGATCATGATTCTTGCATGGAGGTTTCATGCCATATCCCACGACGGAACGTGTGCCTTGGCTACTTTCACCTGCGTTCCGTGTGAGGGGACAGATAAGGGCGTCCGATATATGCCTCTGCCTTTTAAAATACCGGGAGGGTTGAATGTCAGGTTACATGCACGTCTGCCGAAAGACCACAGGGACTCGCATACCTGGAAGTGCCCTTGGACATTCTGTGACAAACTCCCGACCGAAAATAGCGTGTGGCACGATTTCATACCTCACCTTTTTCAGGCACTCTGTATGCACCTATCCGCTGCTAGTAGGAACAAAGAGCACCCGCTCGCCTGTTTCCCTCCGCTGATGACTTGTGGTGTGCGACCTGTCTTCCTGCCGGCACCCCGTGGCGGGACCGGGAGGTACCCAGGTGTTCTCTCACACTTTGCGCTTGACCATTCGGAGATGGACATGCGTGCGTGGCTGCATGTGAAACGCTTACGTTTACCAACAGATGTCATCGGAAATGTTTCCTGGCCTGCACACGACCTCCAACGGAAATCGACAAACCGTGCGACCGACGGTGATGCGGACGCAATCACGGAGCGAACATTCACACGAGTCGTCAATTCGGCCGTACACGAGTCCCTCAACGTATGCAATGGTCAACGCCAAAGGCACAACGCTGTCGCATGGGACCCGCTTTCGCGCGCCGTCATACACTTATTGCAGACGTCCGGTGCCACGATGAACGTACCCTCAGACATGTTCACATTGCCACAGCTCACATTAGCACGATGCCCTGTACCACAAACAGCCAACCCTTTGAGGAAAGCGCGTGAATTGAGTGCATTTTCCGAAATGCTCAACCAATGTTTAGAGGACACGGAGTTCGGCGGTGCGTTCCTATTGTGTCAACCTCCGTCACACACGCTCCCGGATGACATCCATTGGCTGGACGTCAGCTCTGACCTAAGTGACATCAGACATGGTGCCTTCGCGCAGGCGTCATGGGTCCTGGAACACATGTGTCCTTCGCCCCTGCACAGGTCGGAGCTTTTTATTATATTACCCTACGGTTGTGTGGTTACTGGCCAGGGTAAATTGGCCTTTGTGAATTCGGGTGTCCCGTGTCACGCAGGCGAGGATAGCGTGCACGCCCATATATCCATCATGGGATGGCCGCTGAATTTGTCACCTCAAGCTTTTGTTGCGGATGTCGCCATACCCCTGTCAAAACGGCATAGCAAAAGCACAACAGAACCACATAGCCGAATCCCAATTGAGCCACATACGTGCAATCCATGCGTCTGCAACGAAGGAGAACCCCTTTCAGAACAGAACCAAGCACGCGATGATGAGGGTGCCGATAAAGATAATCATGCGGTCACTATCGTCAAAGGACTCCCGCCGCAAACGGGAGGGGTGATTTATGCCAAGCGGGGCGTTCACACGGGGCAGTTTTACGGTATGGACGCCAACCAGTTTTACCCCACCCTAGGAGCACACCTGGACACGGAGTATTTACGTGAGCTGCTGGCTTGGTTGGCGGAACGCAGGCGCTTATTCTCACCATCGAAATCGGCCGCCTCCCGCGTAAAAGCCTGCCAAGTGATCACTTACGGACAGTCGAAGTATTACGCCCCTGAGCTCTATGACAGATGGACACAACTGGCACAGCAGGCAAGCACAGCTATGGTGGAGTGCGTGCCTAAAACGAATCGTTTGTTGCGCGTGATGAAAGACAGCGTACTGTTCGAGGCTTCCCCAGACCTAACGGGCACAAGCGAAGACGCGGTTGCAGGGTCTGATGCGGAACTGGATATATTTCAAAGCAGAGTACAGAGTCTGACAGGCTTTGCTGAGATGACCTTCAAACTCGAAGGGTCCTACAACCTCGTCGGCCTCATCGGGCCCTGTCATTTATTTCACGCCAAACGCGATCCATCGTCCGGTTGGCGCTTGTCCAAGGTAACTGGCATCCACAGGTCTGATCATTGCCAAGCTGTCTCAGAGGCCATCGACGCCACGTTACATGAGGTCGTGCTGATACTCGGCGGAAAAGCAGACACTGGCTGCCCAGTGGAAGTCGCAACGCGAGATGAAGTGGAACAGTGTGTGCGTGCAGGCATGAAAGAAATGTACAAACACTGGCCGACAACGTGGGAAGTGCACACGACAGACCTAAAAGGCGTTTTGGGAAATCAACCCGATCTCGTCAATCGGTTCCTCCTGCCCGCTTTCCCGACAAAGCTGTCAGCTCCTACGAAGGGGGCACACTGCAAACAGAAGGGTGATTTCGCCGAAGTAACAAAAGCCCTGGTGTCACTGCGAGATTTCGATCCTTACGTGTGGAAGGAAGGCCGTTTGCCTGTACGTTTGACCGTGAAGGGGAAAGCGGGGCCTTACGTTTGGGTTGAACGCCCCGCAGTGTACAGTCCGGCCGACTGGGCATACAGCCCTTTCCACAGGGGGTTGCTGGGAGACGCCGAACACGCGGGCCGCCCTATCCTGTCATGTTCCAAAATCAAAGCACGAAACGTGCCGGCAGAGGACCTGTGTTTCAACGTGGGACTAGTGCACCGTGACCACGTCTTGCCAGGCACAACCTTAGACTGGGAAAGGTACAACGACGTACTGTACGCGGCGGTGCTGCCAGTCTTGCGAACTGTAACAACGGCGCAACTGCAGAAGATGCTATCGCACATATTTCATTCCGTCGCCGTCCAACACACACCCCCACGGTCTGCCCACGCGCAAGAAAACCTGTTACCCTACGGTATAAAATCGCTGTGTCCAACCACCATGGCAGAGTGCCAAAGATTGCTGCGTCTGGATGACGAACGCACCCTGTTGTGCGATTCAGATTCATGTTACCCGTCTTGTTCGTGAATATCCAACCAATACGGATTCACCCTTCGAAGCGCCCGTGTACACACACGCGATAAGACCAGATACAGCTTTGAAATAACTATGGAAAACGGACATGCAAAGCGCTCCGAGTTTACGGATTTATACGTTGGTTTCCAACTTTTGGACAGATCTGCCGGTATGAGGGATTTCATTGAATGGCTGCTCCACCTTAAACACGATGACACGTTTACATTCTGCGGTGGACCAGACGCATTTACTAACAGACGAAAGCACATAGCATACCGTATGGCCCGATGCTTCGCTGATTACGCCCTCGTGCTGGAGGCAATACACTTCGCGCTAGAACGCATAGGACTGGAAGACCCCACACTGTGGGCAGCTTTTATGCCGGACGGAGTCGGTTTGCGCATATCCGCCTTCATGCAAAACAAAACGTATTCGTCTCTGTGGGCGTCTGTGGGTAAACCCCATGAAATTGAGCTCAGGACGGCCTGGGCGGCGGCAACCCAATTCTGGACGCCAACGGGAACACCATACGCAGAAGAGGGCCATTTCCACCTGTCGTACGACCACGCACGTGACCCCGTACCGGGCGCCTTGCGTTTCACCGCATGCGGAGCTCTGGCTTTGGCTTGCGTGTCGACCAATACGGCCGCTAGGATGGGACAGATGCTACGTTTCCACATGGACCGGAGGCTTGCACTGCCGGCCATAGTCATACGTGACATGGCGCTCGGGTTCCTCATGATGTCGGGTGCAATACGCCACAAGAGCGAAGGCTTTATTTACACCGTAGACATGGATATGATACACCCTTTGCGCAGGCTGCTGAAGTCACACGCCTCCACCTGCCCTCTACCCGATGCCGATATGAATGGTGCCGCTCACGGATCAAACACGTGCCGCGGGAAGTGTACAGGACACGTCTGGGCCACTGTGTTCCGACTGTTACAGGCCGGGGATGCAATGGACCCAGTAGCACAGTACGCAAGGGACATGCGCCTGTCACACGAACACGTGTGGAACGGTGGGTTGGGTCGCGGAAACGATATCCCATAATTCAACCCTACCTTTCCCACCTCCACTATTCCCGGTGATCTCTGCAACTGCAGAAACGTCTTGACGGATTGACAAAGACGAAACTGTAAGTAAGAAGCAGGTGGCTGGAAATGAGGAGATGTTGAACCCTACAGAATCAGACCGAGTTTTTGGACTCTGATCATATCATACACACTCGTATTTCATCAATAAATTGAGTTCAGACCACAATAAAGATAGATATATATTTATTTATTGTTTCACATTGTCATTGCTCTGCTGTGTTTTCGAATGTGTATGTGCGTGTGTGTGATGTAGGTCATATGACAAAACGCTCTAAAGGTACAAACGTCCAGCGCGATCAAATAACGTACACGTCAGAACGGCTGATTGGGGTACCTGACAAAAAAAAACAATGTACAATTATAACAGTTTAAAGTTGTATACACATCACAAAGAGAAACATATACCACATCACTCGCAAAACTGGTTTGGCTGGACCACAACAAAACATACGTTGTCACATGTTAATGTCCGACACGCGCAAATCCCATGATGGGGACAGTATCAAACCTTTTCAATCAGTATTGGGTTCCACGATGCAACACAACAATGCCACGTCCATATTGTCGTCAAGCAGTACTCTTGACATGTAGTCACCATGTGTAACAAACACGTCGAAGGGCGACACAAGAGACTCCAAGACCAGTTGCACAAAACGTCTGCCCTCCTCGGAAAACCTGACAGCTTCCACGACACGGGCGAATTCGGGGTCCTCAACCACCACGATGGGTCCAGACCGAGCGTCCTTACAGATTACACAATTGTATGTGTTCAACGTCTCACCCCATGTCCCCGTGAGTTCATATCGCCATTGTGGTTTGACGGGTAGTTCCTCCACGCAGCACACGGTGATAATCTGGTCGCATTTCTTATGTGCATATCGTAGACCTTCCGTGTTTGCTGCAAAGTTCGCATAAACGAGGATGTGTGGGTACGATATTAACACAGCGGACATAATATCACAGATCACTCGGGGTTGCAGATGACGGACAACCGTGATCAGATCACTGTCAAGCGCTGTGGCCGTTCGCCTGTGCGTTACAGACGGTCGCAGTGGTCCAACGTATCTCTTCTCTTTCACATGATGTTCTGCGACGTCTGATGTTTCGGCACGCAACTGCTGTATGTGACTGTGACAACCGCCAGCATTAGACTCATTGGATGCGGCTTTGGGCTTTCGCCGAATCTTGCACATCAACATTACCGTCCTTCCGTTGACAGAAGCCCTGTTGACATCATCTGTCAGCAACACCTGCCAGGGGTTGGTGTCAGTATCCTCCTCGGTCACCATGGCTTCCAAGAGGCTTTGAAAAAACGCACGACCGCCATCGGAATCGCTCGCGGCGCGCACAAGGCATTCAAGCTTTGGGTACGTCACCAGCACCATACGTTCACCACTAGCGTTTGTGTACGCCCCACAATGGAACGTACTCAGCACCTGGTCCCATTTTCCAACAAGACTGTAACTGTGATCGGGCTGTAAGGGCAATTCCTGAACGCAGTATATGGTAAAATCCTTTCCGCAAAACACGTTTTCCTGTGATGCAAATTGCACAACGCAATCAAGCATGTGTGGGAAGAAGGCCAATGCTGCCGCCACCAGATCACATATTAATTCGGGGTTCAGTTGCTCGACGAGTTCGGACGCTGCTCGGTTGGTACACAGAAAGAACAAATCTCTGTGTTCTGATGAACTTGTCATAATTCCTTGATCAGTTCCCGTTGTTCTGGCACCGGGGTGTTTATCGGGACACTTTAGCAGGACCTCCGCCACAGTGGAAACTGCACCCTGAACGCCAGTGTCGTTAAGATAGATCACGTTCCCCGGTCTCTGGACTGTTTGCGGGGATTTCAACTGGCATCTCACGTCCAGATAACACACACCGGAAATGTGTGGTCGGAAGCATGCAAACGATACATGACCGGGCCTACCTTTTGGTTTGGCGGTATCGTTACACGTCCCGGGTTCCCCATCGTTCGATTTGGTACACGCGGTACCATCCGGTCGAGGGGCTTCCACTTCGCGATCTGATATGACAGTCTTACCCGTGCTGCAGCCTTCAGCTTCAACTTTCTCTGTCGCCGGGAGCGACGTGTTTTCGTTCGACGACATTTTTGTGCAACAGCCTCGACGGCGGCGTAGAGGTCTATGAGGGCATACCTACCAACCGCGATATTTATGAGGCTGTGGAAGTGCCGGTGCATCACGTGATCACATGTACCAGCGGCTGTCACATTTATATATATGATGTGGTATCAGTCAACCCCCCCTCCAGATTTTGCCAAAAACGGGTTACACACGTGACGCACGCTGATTGGACGACCGTCAGCCGACTGGGCATACAAAGTGCTCCTGCGCATGCTGCCCGGCCATTTCTCTGATGCCAGTTACGCCGACATGCAAACCCCAAACGCGCACTGCTATTCAGAAGGTCTAGCCATACGCGTGGATGAGCTTTTGTCCCTGGTGCAAACAGGTCTCAGGAGGAAAGACATCCAACACGTGTTGCAGGCCACCGATGAACTGTTAGGATCAAGACGACCGCCCAAACTAAAATGGAAACACGTTGTAAAGTTCCTGCTGGAAGACCATTGCTTGGCACCGGCGCGTGTTTTCACGTTAGTGGCCGATTTGTCAAATGCAACGGGGAGCAAGTCGAAACGCAACATGAGATCTGTCATTGAAACTCTGTTGGACGTGAAAACATCTCGTGTAGCTGTGTGCATGTGTACCGCGACTTTGACCCCTCCCTTCCTGCACCCGAGAACCCCGCTTCCACCGATGAGGGTGTTTCAACCGGACGCAACTCTGATACCGTTGGTGGAATCGGAACCAGGGACAATGTCCGCCGCGCTCGCCCTGACCAATCTGCTGCGGGCATGGCGTGATTGGAAAAACAAGGTGGAAGAATGTAACGACTGGGACGTGAATCCGATCGTGACCGGTGACACGAAAGACGACATCGCGGTTTGGCTGTTGTCAGCAGCCAGACACGTAGCCATGTGCATGACGTGCTGTCCGGCAAAGGTCACAGACGCAGGGAAGGCAGTGTTGCAGAGTAAGCCACACGGGAAACCACAGCTTATCGACCTGGTGCTGTCTCTGCTACAACGGGAGGCCATAGCTGACCGGGACAGTTACATGCAAGTGTTCATATCGGCGTGTGGCAAGTTTGCACGATACGGTGACCCTGTTTTGATTCTTTTCTGTGTCGTTATCAGGTACCTGATGTGCATGTGCCCTCCTGCACTGAAGAACCGGAAAGGCGGCCGGGGGCAGCTTGTGAACCACGACGCTTCCAAAACGTTGCTGGTCGACGAAGTGTTGGTTAAACCAAAGTCTCTACCACCTTTGAACGCGATGCCTGACTACGCCATCGACCGCACAACCAGACGGGGCAGGACGGGACGCAGCGTCCCACAGCCACCAGGGTTGGTTACCGAGCGTGCAGCAGACCCCACCCACTGTACAGAGTTTTACGGTGCCCGGTGGAAACGTTCGCACCAGTCGATGGAACATTACGCCGAATTTTATCCCGTTATAACAAACCAGTGGGTGTGTACCAGACCGAAGCGGTTACGCAAGAGCCACACACGCGGGGGTGGAAACCCTGCGACAGAGGTATGCAACCGACTTAGGAAATGTTTCCCATCCATGACCCAACCATGTGACAGCGACGTTTACGGGCTTTCGTTGCCCAAGTGTGATCGCTTTTCCCGGAAAAGGAAGCAAAAAGACACAGGTGAAGCAGACGCTAAACGCCCCAAATGCCACGAGGTAACATGTGGACCAGTTCGAATGACCCTTAACTGCAGATGTCCTGCTGACATACTGAAACAGCGTTTCACATCCATCACAGAACTAGAAGAGGTCATGAGCCGCCTGCCTCTGTTGCATGTGCCGCATCAGAAAACGAAATCGTTCACGAGAGCTGATTTGAAATCGCAGCAGGTGTTCAAAGGCCCCATGCTCTATCACGACGCAAAACAATTGGCGTTCAGGCACGCAGCCATGAACATTTTCCTCGGGGACAAGCACACTCCGGGCTGCGTAGAGTTTTTCTGTAACGGCGTTATGTCGTACATGCAGACCAACCTGCATATTGCCTTCGGATTGGAATACTCTTACGTATGCGGCAGCCACCACACATTTTACAACCATTTTGCCGACGGTGGGCCAACGGGATGTTTTGTCATTGACCATAACGAGCTGGGTCTCGCGCCCCTGCACAAACTGTCGGCTGACGACGCCAAACGCTTGCCGCTATCTTTATGGCTTCATTTGGCCTACCGGTTTGTTCTGCGGATCGGTATATCACCTCAAAACACGTTGTTGGTGGACCGCAACACGGCCTTCGCCAATGCAACCTTTCTCAACGAAAGGAGACTCCCCGTGCCCTACACAGCAGATCTGACTGAATGCCTGATGGGAAAGAACATACCACAGGATGTGGCCAAAGTTATGAAAGAAACTGTGTCGAAGTACAAGACTGAACTGGCCGTCAAACTAAGACGTGCGTTCAAACCGGGATCACAGACGTTACAAAACATATATAAACTGGCAGAGATGATGAAAGTAGATATACCGGAGTACGTAACCGGCACGGCTGAATTCATCAGCAATTTGATCGAAGCCTCCTGATAAGACTTGTTAGAAATCATGTCACAACTGCCAAACTAGACATTTCAATATGTACAGACACACACATATACACATATGTACAGACACACATATACACACAATGCAACATCAAAACCTGCATACAATAAATATATTTTGTTTAATGAATAAATATCACATTGCACATTATGACTGTATGTGTTTGGTTTTATTTGGTTTGGTATCATGAGTGTTTTGTTTCATATAGGATACGACGAAAGTCAACGCGTCGCTGGTGCAGCAGCCAGGAGTTCGAAGATGTCATGACTCTGTTTTATATCCCATAGATCCCGCGCGTTTGCCTCTTGTGCGTCAGCGTCGTTTACCGGAGGCGTGTAGTGTCGCCTGGATATCAGCGTGTGTGGTGAAAAAGCGGGCCCCACATATACAGCCTCCTCGAGAGCGTAAACCTCCCCCCCTTCCCCCGGACATAAATGTGACGGATCGGCCACAGACAGACACCGGACACGGTTCCCCGGATGGGCCAATTGGTGCGCCACAACAGCATATGCCACCAACCGAACCTTGTGCATGTGGCAGAGAAACCGTGTTTGCTTCAAACTGTCCAGACGAGATTGGTTTTCGGCATCACCTGACGACGTCTGCGCTTCCTGCGCCCGCAACTGCTGCAGCAGTTCCAGATACTGTTCCTGCATCACTGGGAACACATCCCCGAAGCGTTCCGCCTGTCGTGACCCCAGTGCTCCCATTTCCGATTTCAAAGTGCAGAACCTTTCAACGTCAGCACGCGCAGACGCGGGGACGCCCCTTGCAGACCAAACAGCGTGCATAACAAATCCCGCCCTGACGGGGCACGCTGTGTCCTCGTGCGAGTCCCTTGACATCCACATAGGGCCAAGTTGCAGGGACTTAGTCAGTTCTGAGGCCATCGATATGTTGACAGTTTCCAGCAGGGGCTCCCCGCAACTGACCTCCCACGCTTCAGCTACACGCGGGCGAGGAACACGGGACGGATCAAACGGTGACCCGTCCCCAGGCACAAGCCAACCATTTTGCAAATCGTCGGGGTTCACGTCTGCTCCTGCCTGCGCGGAAACAACCTCTCGGAAGAGCTGCACTGCTTTGACACATCGTCTGACGGCGAAAAGTCCTGACAAGATCTCTTGTCCCGCTACGCGGGGCTGCATGCAACAGGACAGGTCTTCTTTCGCCCTGCGCAATTTGCGCAACAGCTTTGCGTGCCTCGCCCTCACCAGTTTGCGGTGACGTTCGAAAACGCGCTCTCCCACCGATTTCTGGACGGAGTCTATGTCACATGACGTCATCTCCGTAACCAAGGTATCGATGTAATCATCAACGCAAGAACGTCCAGGACGTTCATTGTTTCCACATCCAACTGCTTGGTTGCCGACCCCATAACGCCTCCCTGTCACCCGCTCCAACATTTGCGCCAAACCCCCGTTTTTGCTACCATCCATGTTAATCCCTTTCATGATGTCCCACGCAACAGCTTGTGGCGCGTCTTGGACTCCACGGTCCCTAGCTTTTTTCAACTGCTCCTTGATCCTAGTCTCGTGTTTGCGGGCTTCAAGCTCGGCCTGAGCGTCCATGGCCGCAAACTCGTTCCCCACGAGCTCTTCAACAGTCAACCCGTAGACGGGAACCGTGTACATGAGAACGGCATTGCCCGCGTAATGACCCTCGGTTTGCACGTCAGTGTCACCGCGTTCACCACACCATCTAAAAATATCAGCCGAATTCCGCCAATGCGAGTCTATTTCCGAACGGGCGCGCCTCATGTTTTCCAACAACAGACGGGTCTTTTCTGCCACATGACTGTTACCCAGTCGCAGCTCCTTGAGGAGCCTGTCGTCTGCGCCAGAGGTGTTCCCGAAACCACTGTAATACCTGTCTTCAGTGGGGTCGACAGAGTTTATAGGACGTGGAGAACCGGCAGCCAGTGCCATGTCAGGAGCGTTAGGCAACTGGTTGACCGCGGCCACACGTTCGCCATCACCTGCAGGAGCAGCTCCATCTCTGCTTCGCTCCCGTTGACATGACCCGCTTCCTGCCGGTACATTTAACGTCTGGAAAAGATCATGCCCCGTGTCACATGACACAATATGAGAACAGTTACTGGCACCTAACCTGGTTTGTTCAGGTGGGTCGGCCCCTGCACGGGACCCATCTTGCGCGAGGGAATACGCAAAGGCCTGAGCGGAAACACATGCTAAACAACCCAGGCTCATATCCAACAGGTGGGGAGGCAATACCCAAACTGAAACAAACAGTTTCGCACATACTTCCTCTAGCTCTCCGAGGGCGGTAATAACCTCTTCCAGGGGTGTGCTGTAAAAAGCGAAATCAAGGTCCCAACAGCATTTCTGCATCTCGTGCACCGTCCAAGCAGTGTTACTGCCCGTTGTGTGCCAAAACCGACAGTCCTCTGTCCGAAGCACAGAACGGAAGTATTTCTGACACAGCGACTCAACCTGCTGTTCCGTCAAGCCCTGGTTTCTACCACACCTCGCGTCTCGCTGCATGTCTTGAGAGTTACGAACGTATTCTTCCAGACAGGAAGCAACGTGATCCATCTCGAGGGACAGTCGCGGCAAGAGCAAGGACAGTCCGTACGTGACACGCGATAAAGAACAATGCAGACTTTCACGTACAAAAAATGACATTTCCTTTGCCACACACGCGTTTGACCGCAAGCGTGGCAAACTCTGAAGCATAAGATCAGGATACACATGTTTTGATACGTTCACATCGATCAGCGCCGTCAACGTGTCCGCCCACAACCTGAGCCACTCTGTAGAATCCGCGCATTCGAGCGGGTGCCCGACAGCTACACCGCGCTCCTGCACCGTGTGTGCCGATCGGTCGTCTGAGGAAGCCATAGTGTTTCACCGATTGTTCTTTTTTTGTGAAAGTCAACTCAGGCCGGACATCGGCCTCCGATCACCCAAATAAGGCATGGCGGACAGAAACCTTGGGGTTGTACCCCTGTCTCCGTGGACCACATTCAACACACAGGAACAGACCCTGTCGCATGACCATGCGTCTGCCGGTTGCAAACGTTCGGATAACGTGAACGTCAATGCAATAAAGAGCGCCCTTACAGTATGCTCATACAACCTCGGGGCCCCTGTGTCGATCATCCCGACAGGACTGTCCCAGCGTGAAGACGGGACACGTTCACGTCTACCTGACGGTTCAGAACGCAGAGAAGGGTTTATGGTAGTGTCATGCCCAGGAAACACGCACAAAGCACGAGAAGTTCCCGCCAACTCCAACACAAGCCTTCCAATGGTCGTGAAGGTGGAAGAAGAAGGCGTACAAGCTTTGACACTGGAACATTCACTTTTCCCAGACAACCCTGATGAAATACCTGATAACTGCAACGGGGAAAAATATTCAACAGACCAGCGTTGCAAACTGCGCCCTGTCACACAGGACAACCAAGGACCACCGGCGCGCGCTGTACGTGTCGCAGCCCGTAACCCCTTAGCTCAAGTGGTTGGAACTCCCCATACGTTCAAACACGCAAACAGTTGGATGTCACTAAGCGCACGCCGCGACATAGTGGAACATCTGGTCGATGCCGCCGGCTTCAAGAACATACCCGTATCAGAGGGTTTGTCAGAGGCATTGCGGGTGGTTTACACGGAGGCCCGCTGCACCCTACCAACGTGTGTCGCCTCAGCGTATATGCGGAAGTCGTCGCGTATGCAAGGGACTTCGCATCCACGTGGACTTGTCGCCCTGCCAGCGAAATTGTTCGACGTAAGCTTAGCGGTCACAAATCACGTTCGTTTACTGGAATGTTTCAACATTGTTCTTTTCATGTACGAATTTCTGCAGCAGGCCAGAGATCCCTCCCAGTTACCGTCACAACGTTTTGCTTTCGTGTCAGGCGACAGAAACGAACAGCTGCACTGCGAAGACCTGCTCGTCAGATTACCGTGCATGCTGTGCTTGTTGGCGCAACACAACCGCGTGTGGAACCCGGACTTGGTCAGCGCCGACCTGAACGCCATGGAAATCGCACGTTCAACAGCATGGGACGTAGACCAGGACCCACCCAACCCTGATACATTGAGCGTGGGAATGGACGCACTGCCAGACGGCCCGTGCGTGTACGTGGACGACCTGCCTTCTGACTGTTTTTTACAGGGCGTGTTTACTAACCGGTTATCGCACGTGACCTGCCAGATAACAAACCGCTTGTATATGATTCAAAACATCGCGGACCACTGCCATTTCGAATGACTTATCCGCGACAGAAACACAATAACATGGCTCAATGCGAAGCCATTTCGAACTTAGACACCGGCGTTCCCGGCGCTGCTGTCACCGTCGCAATGTATTCAAGCACCGGTGGGAATTTCCGAGCCGTCGTTTACGACTCAGAGGGGACGTGTGTCGTGTTAAACGTTTCCGATGGTCAACAAATCGAACAGTGGGCACCCGGAGAATGGTACCGTGTGTCTGGCAATTTCAAGCGTATCTGCAACGGCCTTGTTTTGAGTGTGAAAGGATTCGTGTGGGAGCGTCACCATCCGCCTACCAGTTGGTCGGAACTGACGTCTCAACAGCTCAATCTGAGGCGGTTACGTATAGCAGAAACCTGTAAAGAATTACTGACAAAAGACCAGCACGAAAACGGCACCTCATTCTGTGACATACCAGCCCCCGGCCGGTTTAAGTGTCACGTGGACGAGCACATAACAGTCGTCGGTCGCGTACAACTAATAGAAGATTCTGAAACTAGTAAATCAAAAAGGAAGATACGTACTCTCACAGCCGTTTTACCGGAAGGGGCATCTTTCGAGTGCGTCTTGTTCGACCCACCCGAACAATTTCCACACATGCATGAACCAGCGGACATGCTCCTCCTCGTACGTGACACCTTGCTGACGAAAAGAAACAACACTTACCGCTTGTGTCCCCGTCTCTCGTGGCACGCTGTGATAGTACCAGCCGCACAAACTCATGACTTTTTCGTTGCCAGGTATGGTGACGTGGGCGATGACGCGCAGCATGACACGCAGCCTCCCGGTCGTACACCATCATTCTTTAACCCTGCAGCCGTCCCCTGCAACGGGAAAATAACACATGTAACACACCCAGGCGACACACAAATATGGGAAGGTCTCTGCAAGGTCACATTACACCTGACGGAGAGATACGGTGACTGTGAAAAGGGAGCATCATTTGAATTGAGGTGCGACCCGTCGATGCTGTCGGACGCCGAAGTCCTCCCTCCTTTCTGTGAACTTTCGTTGGACGACGAATGCGACAGCGAAATTATATCACAAATCGTGCCACCAGCCGACGTGTCCTGTTACTTGTACGGAGACGTCATTTGCGCGCTTGGGCTTTCAATCGACGCACAGGACTAACCTCCACGGAGAAGGGTCGGGATATTTGTAAATACTGCATTTTTCAGTCTCCGTGTAAGACGGTGTAACAGTTCATTACATTTTACCCGGAATAGTGACACGATTTCAGTGCTGAGGGCGATCCGTTTGGCTAACGACCAGAGCATCGCGCGGTTTGTATTTCCGGTCGGCCAGGTCACGATAAAAAAACCAAGGATGCAGTGTAAGCCGCACGACCTGAGTGTGTCAGCCCTTTTGTACCTTGCCCGGGGACGTCGCCTCCGCAAATGTTACTGGGGTGCCATGATTTTTTTACTGTTCGGACTGACCTGTACAATGATTGGACTCGGTGTGGCGTACAACAGGTTGTGTAGGAAAATATGACCTAACGTTTAGTCGTGACAAATAGTATGCTATTAAACACAGCTGACATTTTGTTATTTGAGAAATGTAACGTGCGGTCGATATGATATCTGCGGGCGCAACATGAAATACATACACCATCGCGCACAAACAGAAGACAGAGGAAACGGATTTCAGCTAAATGTTTCTGACATTTATTCGATGAAACTGCGGGCAGCATTAAACCATGCAGAGTCACGTGAGAGTACAAAGTACTCCATCTACAACAGGAATACCAATACAAAAGTCGGGTTGCAGAAATATAAGCACCCAGTGAACAAGATGCCTTCACACCCTCCAGATGCCGTGCCCCTCCTCACGTGCAAGATGTCGCTGTTCGGTTTACGCAACGAAACATCCAACCTCACATGTCGCAGGTCTCGCCTGCTCAGGTGGTGCACAGCAATATACAAGTGTGTCACATCGATAACGTGCAAACCTTGCCCTGCCACAACTGCGTATTGTATATTCATATTTGATATGGCCAGGCACATGCCGGTCTGCCGCGTACCAACGCTCGAGAGGTTCAAACGACAGGTATTCCCCCGGTTATTAACAGCTTCGCCGGTCGATTTCGGATCCCTCGTGTACACGTGGGAAATTATCGCACGACACAACAGCTGGTTGGCCGGTGTCCCGGGATACAATCCACAACAGCGGGAAGCGGATATTTCCCATATCGCATCCGCTGCGTACAGGACAGCCGTGTGTGCGATAGAAACCGCCTGTGCTAAAGAAGACGCCGAAATCAGCAAAACGGAATATGCTGTTGGACAGGGACGGGGATTTTCAACGTGTATGAAGATGTTGTACCCACGGCTGCATCCTCTGGATGCCTGTAACCCTGAGACCGGTTTGATAGACCCGGAGAGGGCATTGTCAACACGACCCGTGACCCGCTGGAGAGGTGCACCCGTTTGTGAAAACAGCACTCTGCCGGAAGACACGCGTGCCCCAAAGGTGACAGTATTAAAAACGTGGCAGTCGCTCCTGACAGGCGCAGTCATTGCAGACGTACGAGTAACGATGGGCAAAGCGGATGGGCATGTCGGTTTTAAACCACGACGTGTTACAGTCTCTGCAACCTCTGGCGCCCATCAGCTTACGACGGAGAACTGAGGCCGGCAACGGAGAATCTCTCGGTGCGAGACAAAGGCGGGAGGAATCGGAATCGATATCATCTGTGCCACATACACATGTAGTCCACCCCGACACCCCACGTACCATCGACGAAGACGCCGCACTGGGACTGTGGAGCCTGGAAAGACATCTCATTTGGTGGGGCACCCGTGAACTCGGTCGGTTGGATAAAAAAACGGAAGCAACCTTGAACGAGAAGCGATTACCACAGGACGTGACACGTGACGATTATCACATTCCATACACGGCAGGCGAACTGACACCGCACGTACCGAAGTACCTGGCAAGCTTATCGGAACAAGCGGACTTTATCCCTCGCCTGGCAGCAAGCCGCAGACACCTGCAGCAGCTGAGCTCTTCGGGTGTTCACGAGGCCGACGTTTACAAACTATCTCTCACGAGGCTTTTGCAAAGCACCTACTGGAAGACGATGTCGCGTGAGACACCAGGCGTGTCACACCTCGCTGATGAACGTACCACAGACAGCGTACACTTCGATGAAAGTGATCGTCCACGCAAACAACGTAAGGATACAATGAGATACCTCCGCACGTCAGTAAACAGTTACCTGAAAGCCGCGAGAAACGCGGTCCTGAAGACATACGCCGATACCGAACACGTATTCAGGAACAGGCGGACACACCAGATAACCTGTGAGAGGCAGGTACGGAAATTGGCCTGGATCCATCTGATATCAGACTTGTGTTACGGTTGCAGTTACAATGAAATGCTTGACATCTTCAACGGGGTTATGAAACGCATGGGGCACGGGTGCATGCTGACATGCCGTCTATCTTGCAGCGTCTGCCAGGAGAATTGTGAGGAAGCTGCACGCGATCACCCGAAGAAAAGCGGGCAGGCGGAATACGTGGTGTTCAGCCAGTGCGAACATTACGTGTGCCTTGCGTGTTACAAAAAAATGGCACAAGTACATACAGACAACAGAGCGAGAGGAGTAGCAACCACGGAACACATTCCGTGCCCGCAGTGCCGCACGCCAGTGCGACTCGTGTCAACCATAAAGTGGCGACCGATGGACTCTCGTTCCTGTGTGCAGGTCGTAGCTGACGGTCATTATTTCACATGACGGGTACGGGTGATTCTTGCCTGAACCAGCCAGATTGCGCAACGGCTATTGGCGCTGACATTTTCTACGTGCAGGTGCAAGTACGGCGTGACGTCAGCAAGCGGGTCATGCTTAGACGAGCAATTTCTGAGAGCGCCTATTGGCTGGTTTTGGCCGCCTGTTTGTCCTTGCCGTGAACATATTTAACCGGTTCGCCGTTACAGATCAGACACTTTGTTACTGCAAGTCTAACTGTGCGCACAAGGTGCCACAACAACAAGACAAAGGATGGCAGACCGTCTGCACAGTGTTCCATTCGTTCCGATCAACATATATTCAAGAGCAGATGTGGAAGGAGGACTGCTACCGGGTATGTCTGCGCGTTTACGTGTTCGCGATAACAAAGCACGTGTACTCATCAAAGCACTCAACTGGTCAACCCAACAGATGTGGCGTGACCAGGAAAGACTGAGATCAAGTGCAGACGGTGAGCACGGGTTACCGTCGTCCCTGTGTATGGAGACATGGGAAACAATGATGCGCGACATGTCGCGGTTCACCATGGATTCCTCACACACCGACAACTGCAGGACATTGAAGGAATCAGGAGTCTCCTTGAAAACCGTAGAGGGGATCTGTCAGATGCACGACATAGAGTGGCTGTTCACGGGTCCCGAGGGTGAGATGACTTTTGATCTGTCTGGCAATCACAGTGCGCTCGGTCAATATGGTGTTGCGTACCTGCTGTACCTGCTGTGGCACATGGGATACACCGTAAACGCGCCCCTGACCTGCTTGGAAGCAGGTTTACTGAGTGTGCACCAGATACAACAGATTCCCATCCTTAACACGAAAACAGGGGAACCCGCTGAAGCAAACCCGCAGACTGTTTACCGACCGTGTGTGAAACACGTGATTTCGAACGAAGGACACCTGTTCCAACAGATATGCTGCATGCCCGTTGTGGATGTAACGTCTCACCGGTACACCGAACGTCAGGTGCGCGATCCGCCGCAGACAATGCTCCGCAAGGCGTCAAGGGTTCACATTCGTAACGTGTGTATGCTGCATATCGGAAAACACGTCAGCACGAAAGTATCACTGCTGACGGCAAAACAAATACCGCGCCGCAAAGACATCTTTCGCATCCTGTGCGACACCTGGCGCTCAATGGGGGAATGTTTCCAAATGCCCACCAAGCTGGGTACCGATATGCCTGCTTTGTCAGAGGGAACAGACCACGACAAGCAACCACACATCATGCTGAACGCCCTGGTTCACGTGCTCGGATGTAAGCTCCAGAAAACAATGTACGCAGTCAGAGGGAAAAGGACACACAGTGAAAAGACTGACGTCCACCGGCTCGTACTGGAGATACCAGAGGAAAAGATATTGTCACTGCGGAACGCCAGGTTCATTAGTTTCACGTTGTTTTACATGTGGTTCTCCTTGGGATGGGAGTTGGAACTCGCCAACTGCGACGCCGCGACCGGAATGTTCACGCTCGTACGCACGCAATACGCAAAAATTGAAAGAAAAACGTACAACGTCGGATGCGTCGCCACCCCGTACGGCAAGTGGGTTTACGCGTGCACGAACGGCTGCAACACATGTTTGGCTGGCACAGGTACCGGGCAGACGTATCAAAGTGTATGGAAAGTAAGAGCTGCAACAGAACCAGACGTCGTCCAAGCGAAATCTGTAAGACTGGTTGCGGGTCCAAACGATACCCGGCGCACCTCATGCTGTCCGTGATCAAAACATTTGACCGGCTTCGTAATGGCTGCGTGTAAGTGAAAAGACTTGTGTGAAGGACTTGTGTTAAAATTTTCATGTATTATATTCATGTATTGAATTGGTTACAGTGTATTCTGTGTTTCAGTTATTCTTGACGTTTTATAGTTAGTTTTAATAAACAATATGTACTTGGTTGAACGTGTTTGTTTCGTTTGATGATGCCCTGCGCGAATCAAGATGGGACTGAAACATGTATGTCTGTACGAACGGAATGTAGTAAATACCTCCCCTCACAATTTGCAAACACAGTCTAACGTTTGATTATGTATGCTCAAATCCAGATAGCAGGTCCCTAACCCTCTCCCTTCCCTGATTATTGCAACACGGATTGCCCGGCTGAAGCTTTTGTAAACTGATGTCATACCACTCAAATGCGTTTCGCTCACCATTCCTCTCCCCGCCCCTGCCCGCCACTATCCCTGTCTTCACTGAAACACGTGTATGGGCGTAACGATGTTCTGGTTATCTAGGTCAGTATTTGCATACACAGCAGTGGCTCCCATGACAACCGACACCGCCTCGCAGCATGTGTTGTGACATGCGGGCCGTCACATTAGCAAATATTGCCCTGCACAGATGACATGCCGACCCAGTGCGAGCGACGTTCGAACCCGGAAAACATGCAGTTACAGAAGAAACGGTCAAACTCAACGCCAGAAGCAACACCCAAAAACAAAAGGCAGAGGCTTTCCGTCACCCTGTACGACATAAACAGCAGCAGCGTTGAAAGCAGTCCCTCTGGCCCGGACAAGGAAAAAAACCTCCACGTCAGCCTTTGTGACGTACTGTCTGGCTCTTGCCACTCGAGCCCGCGATCAACACAGAACTCGCCTCGGTGCCTGAGCAAGAGCGGACCAGGTCAAGGACAACGTGACGTTGCAGACATCTACGGGACGCCTGACGTGTTTGACGAAACGTCGGTCACAGGAAGCGATGACGAACACGCCGACGCCGAACAGGAAACGCCCCTCGATCAGGCGAACCGGACAAAATGGCACTTGGTATCCGGTGGCAGCAAACGGGGTAAGGACAAACTTTTCACAGATACAGGGTACAGTTTCACAGTGAAATTCCGGAGGAACGGCGTCGTCTACTGGAACTGCATCAAACGAAACAAACGCGCCCGCTGCCAAGCTTCCGTCGTGCAAAGAACAAGAGGCGGCAAACACCATTTCCAACCCGGCATTCATTCCCACACACACGGTCCCCTCCCGGGTGCTCACAGGGCTGCCGAGATATCGTGGAGCATAAAGAAAAAGGCAGAAGCTGACCTGTTCGCGCCGGCAGGCGAGGTGGTGGAAGGGGTTTTACGCAGGGACCTGAAACCCGGCGAAATCTGCACGGCCATACCTAAAACCAAACACCTGATACGCGCAGCAAACAGGCACAGACAGAACAAGAGACCTCCCCACCCCAGGAACCTCGACTTCCACTTGGAAGAAAGAGCCGTCCCAACAGATTTCCTGCACGGTGACATACACACCGACGGCAAGAGGCACCTCGTGTTTGCAACACGCAACATGCTGCAACTGCTCGCCAAAGCGAAACGGTGGTACATGGACGGCACCTTCAAGCTCGTGAAACAACCTTTCACCCAGTTGTACAGCGTGCACGTGTTCATACGCCGCAACGACACTTACAAACAGGTCCCACTGGTGTTCGTGTTGATGTCCGGGAAACGTGAAAAGGATTACGTTGACGTTTTCAAACACTTGATGGGGTTGCTGCCCCCGACCACGTGCGTACAAGAAATAATGCTGGACTTCGAGAAGGCTGTATGGAACGCCGTCAGGAAGGTCATGCCGAGCGTCCGGTTAAAAGGATGCGCTTTCCACTGGACCCAAGCCGTATGGAGGCATGTGCAAAGCCTGGGCCTGCAGTCGGCCTACACCCGCAACAACCTGGTACACAAGACATGCCGACGGTTGCTAGCACTGCCTTTCCTACCAGCATCGGAGATACCAGGGGCTTTCAACCGTCTGGAAAACGCCACACTCAAACAGTCACTGCGCAGGTTGACCCGCTACGTGCGGAAGACGTGGATAAACTCTACAACGTGGCCTCCCGCCGCCTGGTCCGGATTCATGCAGAGCGTGAGAACCAACAATGACTGTGAAGGGTGGCACCGCAGGATACAAAGCCGGGTGAAAAGGACAAATATTTCTCTGTACCTGTTGATAGCCCTCCTGTACGAGGAGGCCTTAAACATAAGAGTTCAGGTGCAGCTGTTGCCAGAACATAAAGTCGCCCGCTACCAACGCTCACTGTACAGGGACATGCAAGGTCGCTTGTTCGAGCTGTGGGCACAATACCAGGAAGGGGCCCTGTCACCCGACCAACTGTTGAAGCAATGCGCCAGGGTGTACGCACCCGCACTGTGAACATGGAGGGCCTGTGTTAAATCGAATGTTTGTATAAAATGCAAATCGATGTGTTATGTGTTTATAAAGTGATGTTGTTGAATCTACCGTAACAAAACATTAGTGTCGCGGTAAAAAAGAATAAAGGTTTTGTGGATTCACAAACAGTCATTCACAAGTGGGTTCACAATCATTTCGTGTTTGAGCATGAGAGATAAAAACAAAACAAACCTTGACTTAGTACAAATGTGTTTATTGTATAAAGCTACACGTCACACGATGTATACGGTCACCCTTGCCTTACCCTACCCACACAGATAAATGGGGTGGTTAACACGTATGAAACACTGTACAATTCCAAATATATATCATAACACACAAACTGCATGACACTAACAACTGTACAAAAGAAAACATCTTGATTATACTATACATGGTCTAATTATATACAGAGCTAGTCGTCCGAATGCGACAGAAAGGTCCTTGTTCCATTTTATCCTCCTCGACTGCAGCAAATCTTAACGTATGCAGACGTTTAAAGCATTGGTGACAATAGACAGCAGCAGTAACGTGTCTGCACACGGCTTTCGAAAACCGGCAGACAGATTTCTCATTGCGTTTGTGGGAGCAACTGTGGAAATATCGGGCTGTGGATCGACGGGTATCATGGGACTGGGACTTGTCAACGAACGTACATTAACATAGCCGTCTTTGTTTGCGTTGTTGGATATAGGAGAAACAGTGTTAGGTGCAGGGCTGCTGCCTGATAATAGTATATACGGAGCGCTTGGTTCAGAGTCGTCTCCTGACGACATGTCTGCGTCTTGGCATACACCTGGATCACGTGCAGAAAGTCCTGAGGGATCGGCAAATGCATGTACGTGCAGCTGATGAGGAATACGGAGCGGGTACCGGGAGGTGGCAGTATCCTGAGCCGGGCTGACAGATAAGTCGTACGCAGACGCGACGCTCTGGTGCCGTTCGATGGTGTTCATACAAATCACCTGGTGGCGGCTGTGGCACGGCACAGCTTTCCACAAGAAACCTTTGGGGAATTTCCTGACGATGGCACAGTTTATATTTGGCTTAGGTTGGTCTTTGTACCAAAAGTAAATGTCTGGAATAGCAGACCGGTTGCCTGAGAAATGGTATTCCCAAACGTGGTCCACAACATCAAGCCAGTACACGTGACGCGCTAAAACAGACTTGTAGAGCACTCTGGACAATGCCTTTATCTCTTTTTCGTTCTTGACCGAGGCCAACCGCGCTCCTATACTAACACACAGATTCCTAGCCTCAAACCAACTGCTGACACCAGGTCCGAATATGTAGCAAGGTCCGTTCTGTCGTTTGCATTCACAGTAATGTCCTGAAAACCACAGAGGACACCCGGTAGCGGTAGGCAGTTCGCAGACATAACCAAAGTCTACGTCGCGTCCATTGCAGTAGAAGGGGAGGAGGGTGTTCCCCCTAGGTCTCAACAGAGCGCAATGTTGCCCCGGCATATTGTACACCTGGCGTATAGTACCGCAGAAACGATAACGGCCAGACACGCGCCACTGTTTGAGCATCTTCCCTTTCAGAGAGATCCATGATTCCGTAACACCAGCGCTGCTCATGAAGGCAGTCAGTCTTTGATGAAACGCTACAGCGTCTGACACATTGTCGGGTACAGGCAGGGCCCACGTCTCCCCTCCTAAGATACTGCACGCGAGCCCGGCTTCAGCGTTTGTCAAAGACAACCCGAGAGAACGGAACGCGGGATGTGGACGGCCAGCAGACGTAGAGACGAACAACAACAGATACAGCAGATGGAAAAATACCATGACGATACAGAACAGCGTTCACACACTGAGAGAACTTGCTCTAGCATAGAACAAGCGTTACACGTAACAACACTTACTGCAACAGAGGCTTCGGTCCGACGGAACACCAGGCTGCTGTGAAGACTGGGCGAATATGATTCAAATCTCCGGCAGACCTGGTCTTTATATAGCAGCGTGATGCAACAGTCGTCGTGTCAAGTTCGTGACATTGCGTCATGTTACACCCCGGGAATGTTTCGGGAAAAACCAGGTTTAATTTTCGTTACAGCAGCAGGAATGTTAAAACATCCGCCTCACCGGCCTACGCACAAAAAAAAGGAAATATCTGATAAGCAAGTAATTTACATGCATCACGTTGTGTCATGTTACTTCCTGGGTAATATCTTCCGCGCATGTGTATCCCCCATATGTGGGCGTATTGTTTTTCATGACCCTTCCGTCTGATGTTTTAGATTGACGTAATGATACTGACGCACAGTGATAGACACATACGTATGATAACGGCGTGCGATATAGAGCGGTGTGATGACGCGGCAGAATATGTCCCAGTAGCAGTACCAGTATCCGATGCGTTGTGCGTGTAGCGTGTAGGCACGTTGACCATTGCGCCATTACGTCTTGTCGATAGAGAACGATGACTCATGCAGACGATTTGATGGCGGCTTTCGCAGTCCACAGCTTCCCAGAAATATCCGTCTGGGTATTTCCTTACAACGGCACAGTTTTTCCCGGTGGCAGGTCGTTGTCTGTACCAAAAGTACATGTCGGGAACCGCAGTCCGGTTTCCGCGCAGACGGTATTGCCAAACGTGGTTCACCATGTCCACCCAATATTCCGTTGCACCGGATATCTTAGATTTTATGAACTTATTCAGCGCTTTAGCTTCCTCCCCATTATGAACCACGGCCAAGCGTGCCCCTATGTAAACGCACATGCTTTTAGCCGCAAACCAACTTGCGGCGCCACGCAATATCGCGTAGCACGGTCCGTACTGTCCGTTGCAGAGATTACTGAAGAACAGATGGCTAGAAGACGGTACAACGCATACAAACATTTTGACGTCGTCATTACACGACTCACTCACAGCAGCTTCATATCGAGATTGTATTCTGGCGCAGTGTCTGTGTTGCTCCCCGTTATGCTGTACCCTGCCTTTGAAAGGTTTCGTCCCGGACACCCGCCATTCTTTGAGCTTGTTCCCTTTCAGCGAAATCCACGCTTTGGAAATACCAGTACTGTTCATGAAATCAGTCAATTCTTTGTGGAACGATAACCCGTCATGGCTGTCATCCGGTGCAGGCAGGTACCACCTGCCATCCTGTAACATACCGCACGCATACTGGGCCTCGCTGTTTGTCAGATTGATGTCGAAGAATCTGAATACATGGTACGGAGAAGGCGCAGCCGATCTAGGAGTCACATAGGTTGCCAGACATAGGTCACTGTACAGTACAAAAAATAAAGTAAGCCGGAGGATACACCCCATCAATACAAAAAACAGTACCAAATGGTAAGCAAACCTCTGCGAACACGAAATCCAGTCACCACCAGCGGCACCCATGCCTGTCCTTCTCACAAGACTGTGCGCATGTGGCGTTCATGCTACCCGGTGATGGTTATATAGTCACGTGTGATGACGTTTACACGCGAAGGAGGGGATGACACACGTGTGGCAGAAACGTTAACATAATACCATCAGCAAGCATACATTGCGCGTATCCAAATATAGTTTTTTTCTGAATCTGTGATGACGCACACGGATCAACATGCGGTCCAGTGGGTATCAACTTCGTTCTTGAAGATAGTTGGACGGTTGCCGTTGCCGAGTTTCATACATAAACCGGAGGAGTAGAACAAATATCTAAGGGGAACCCTGATGCAACGCGTTGTGACAGAGCTGCACGGTTAAATATGGACATCAGCTAAGAGACCGTGATGGGAACAAACAAAATTGAAAACATGTGGTGCCATCCAGTGAGAACTCTGTTACCATCCTGTTATTTCAGATAGTGACGTGTACCAGATCACATGGTATCTTATAGATAATTTGTTTACACACGCACTTACATACACACACACACATATAGCATAAAACCCATCATAGTCTGATACAATACAGGATGCAATTCAGTTATGCCTTTTTATTACGTGTCATATAGATTACAGTATAAACAAAAACAAATCACATGCACAACAACCTGTTATACAAAACCTTATTGCCTGGAGAGCTGGCTGTGACGTTAGGTCCGTTATGAAACACGTCCCGTACGTTAATCCCACGTTTCAAACAGTCATATATATGCGTGCATTGTATAAAAATGCTACATCGTTGCGTATGCTCAAAGACCAAACAATCAGTTCCTTCGAAAAATCCCGAATACACGAGTTAATATCAGCATCTGGACCTCCAACACTTCCAGCGTTTGATGTGTATATACAGTGCCTTAGACGGGGCGTACATGCTTACGAACGGTTGTTCACGTTGTCCACCAGCATGGGACGATCGAGATGTTTCATACCTTGTTTATAAAAATCCGACACATGCGCGTGGTAATGGCCGCGCAGCAACTCCATGGCAGCATCAAGTTCATATACACCGTTGTTATCAAGAAGGAGGTACAGGAGTGTTCTGGCTTGGGCCGTGTTCATCCTGTGAACACGTATCTGCTCGACCATGTTGTCGTTGATAAACCCTCGCGCAGCAAGTACATCAACTACGTCGCTATGCAGCACGTCTAATTTGTCGGCCATACCGGGAAGTATTTTGTAAAAACTGTCGTTCCAAGACGAAGACACCTTAGCCGGAGGCGAACCGTGTGGTCGAGCCTTTTTCTCATCCCGACTCAGTGCTTTCATGCGATCTTGATACATCCGCAAAACGTCTGGGTGATGACGCCCTATAATTTTCATAGCTTTGTCAAGCCTTCTGGGAGTGTTCGTATCCGCCAGTGTGTGCAGCAACAGTTCGGCTTGTTCCGAATTAGTCATCTTCGCCCTGACATTATCCAGCTCGTCCCTGTCGAGAAACCCCTCTGCCAACAGCTCGTCAGGCAGCAGACTCTGTTTCACGTACAGTGCAGATGCCAAACGGGGCAGTATGCCGTAAAACGTCTCGTGCCAATGTGAAGAACAAGCCATGGTCGTGGTAGGGCTCCCACAGGAATTGTGCCTGGCAACTAGACATCACCGCAGCTTTTATATGTTTTCGAACATGTACAGTCCAGGCAGTGCGCATGCCTGGATGTTGACGGGATAGGCTCAAAATTGTTTACCAAATTCAAATGTGAGTAACGGCAGAGCTCATGTGACATAACAAAAAATGGCCTCATTTCAAGGTCAGTCCACTGCATGAGCGAAGATACGTTTCTGAGATGCATTATCCCACGCGACATGAACACATATAGATATAAAAAACCACAATGAGGAGATGTATGCACTGGTGTCATTGTGTGTGACGTACGCTGTCAGATATCGGGTACACAATGACGCTTTCACGAGAAAGAACCAAGTGACACACAACAGCAACGAGAGGTTACATTCCTCGTTTGGTATCGGCTACATGGGCAGTAATTTAAACACAGCAGACCCCTGTGGAAATCGCTGTCAGCGTGAGACACTCGGTACTCTTTGCTAAAGAAGCAGTACAATATGTACACAGCCAGGCATCGGGCTTCAGCCGTCGGGACCATGCGTGTAAGGTTCACTGTGATCGAAGGGCATATCCTGTGCCAGCTGACCCACGGTTCCGTTTTATACACAGCCGTCAAAGTAGCCTCATCAAGTGTGATCCCGTACCCTCTCCCGATATCAGTTATCATACTCAAGCAGAGGCTGGGTGGCCACGGGTCCACGCCGTCAACCAGTTCCACGCACTGCCACGATCTGGGAAATACATCAGTTGATCTGTCGTCAAGGACTTTGATCTTCTTCAAAAGTAGCTCCGCGTGACCCATCAAATTGTCCATCAGATATGTCATTTCGTTCTTGTCGCACAACCTGCTGGTTAACTGGTCGTCGGCTGGGAGCGAATGCATCACGCTGTGTCCGAAGTATAATCAAGAATGAGCACACGTCCGCAACTGTTGGGTACGTCAAACACAATGTGTTGCGTGGGCGTGGCTTGAATGGGATGCATGTATTCGGAAGGTCTCACCCGCCATGAAACAAGGGGTGACGGCTTCTCAAGCTCACATGAATATATATATATATATGTATATGAGGGGTGACGGGTTGAAATGTGGTTAAACAGGGTTCGTCCCTGGTATGATCTTAATACGTTTGCTGGTAATCTGCTTTTTCATCGCTGCTCGATAACTGTCTGCGTGTTTGCATGTATTCATAAATTAGTTTTGTCGTTGGCGATCGGTTTCAGATTAAACACCCGATACAGAAAACCCTGCACGCCGAGGTGTACTTTCACGTTATATACATTTTTTAAAAAGAAGAAGACGGGTACATCAAAACCATTCGTCACCCAGATGTATATTTTAGGCACATCCAATGCGAATGCACGAAAATCGTTTGAACAACCAGATGTTATATGGATCTGATCAACCAGATACGACAAACATACTAATAGATGTTGATATCACTTGATACTTCCAAACTCAGAAAACGAAATTTTAAATAAATGCATATGTGACAATATTTCAAAAATATGTATAAAAACTTGATGTACTCGTTATTTTCAACAATGTTTTGCCTGAATCTACGTCACAATACCTGTGGAACTCATAAGACGGAACTTATATAATGAATAAAATATGAAAGTTTCACGGTCTTCTTTATGCCATGATCATCCGCATATGTGATTCCTGATCATTTTCTGATACATTTTATAAATACATAAAGGCACACAAAACATCCAGTTCAATTAAAGTATGCAGTCCGCACAAATGTTGTTTCATGTGTGCAACTTAATTAGATAAATCCGTTGTCTATCTGATATAGTTCTACTTGTCGTCGGCAGGTGGCGATACTGACGCCAATATATTGGTCAGCAACACAAAATGGCCATTTGCCGGACAACGGTCTACACAACATTTACGAAATACCTGCAATAATTTTAGTAAAAATATGCCTCAAACGTTCAACGAGTGACATTCGTGATATATTTTCCAGTTTGCGGGTACATCTTGCACAAACGTGAAATCTGCCGCACACCAAAGATTTCAATGTTGTTTCATGTGTGCAACTTAATTAGATAAATCCGTTGTCTATCTGATATAGTTCCACTTGTCGTCGGCAGGTGGCGATACTGACACCGTCATATTGGTCAGCAACACAAAATGGCCATTTGCCGGACAACGGTCTACACAACATTTACAAAATATGTGCTAAAATCTTTGGAAAAATATGCTTTAAGCGTTCAACGAGTAACATTTGCGATATCTTTTTCAGTTTGCGCGTACATCTTGCACAAACGTGAAATCTGCCGCACACCAAAGATTTCAATGTGTCCACAACCCTACTATATAAGCAGGCCGAGTCTATTATACTATCAGTTGAGAGCGCTCTCTGGGCGCTTTTGGGTCCCAGACGGCTCCCCTGTGGGGGAGGGGGGGACTTGAGGGGGGGAGGGGGCGGCCCCTCCCTCTGCCTTATGTCAAGAAGTAGTAGAGTTGTGGGTCTGTGGCCGGTTGTGTGGTTCAAGTCAGAACTAGACCGGTTGTAGGTTTTATGGATCACCGGCAGGAGGTGAATAAGGGTCGGTAAGATGTGAAAGGTCGGTTGGGGTCGTCGAGGTCGGATGTGAAAGGTCAACAGGGGTCGCCAGGGGGGGGAGAACAGGGGAGTTCTGGATGGGATCGGGTCGAAGGGGAAAGGTCAGCAGGGGTCGCCTGGGGGGGGGAACAGGGGAGTTGTGAGTGGGATCGGGTCGGAGGTGAAAGGTCAACAGGGGTCACAAGGGGGGGGAACAGGGGAGTCCTAGGTGGGTTCGTATACGGATGTGAATGGTTAAAGAGTGATCGTCGGGTATCATCGGTACTGGGAAAGCCAACGGTGTGCAACGCACGTCAAAGCACAATGGGATCGTTCCGATCACCACAGAATCTCCCCTGGGGCCGAGGCCCCTATAGAGGTTTCTCCACAGGGGTCGTGGTGGGGGCCTCGCCCCCAGGGGATAATACTTTATGGGGGATCGATCCCTAAAAAGAATACACACAGGGGGCGAGGCCCCCATAAGGAATTACATGGAGGGCCCGTGGTGGGGGCCTCGCCCCCAGGGGATTATACTTTATGGGGGATCGATCCCTAAAAAGAATACACACAGGGGGCGAGGCCCCCATAAGGAATAACATGGAGAGCCCGTGGTGGGGGCCTCGCCCCCAGGGGATTATACTTTATGGGGGATCGATCCCTAAAAAGAATATACCCGGGGGCGAAGCCCCCATCAGGAATTACATGGAAGGCACGTGGTGGGGGCCTCGCCCCCAGGGGATAATACTTTATGTGGGATCGATCCCTACAAAGAATATACACTGGGGGCGAGGCCCCCATCAGGAATTACATGGAAGGCACGTGGTGGGGGCCTCGCCCCCAGGGGATAATACTTTATGTGGGATCGATCCCTAAAAAGAATATACACAGGGGGCGAGGCCCCCATAAGGAAATACATGGAAGGCACGTGGTGGGGGCCTCGCCCCCAGGGGATAATAATTTATGTGGGATCGATCCCTAAAAAGAATATATACTGGGGGCGAGGCCCCCATAAGGATTTAGATGGAGGGCCCGTGGTGGGGGCCTCGCCCCCCGGGAATATTCATTTTAGGGATCGAGGCGCCGAAGGCGCCCTCCATACATACATCTGTGTATTGGCGCCTTCGGCGCCCCGATCCCCATACAGTATTCTCCCGGGGGCGAGGCCCCCATCACGATCCTTCCATATATTTCCTTATGGGGGCCTCGCCCCCGGGAGAATACTGTATGGGGATCGATCCCACATAAAGTATTTTCCCCTGGGGGCGAGGCCCCCACCACGGGCCTTCCATGTTATTCCTTATGGGGGCCTCGCCCCCTGTGTATATTCTTTTTAGGGATCGATCCCACATAAAGTATTTTCCCCTGGGGGCGAGGCCCCCACCACGGGCCTTCCATGTAATTCCTTATGGGGGCCTCGCCCCCTGTGTATATTCTTTTTAGGGATCGATCCCCCATAAAATATTATTCCCGGGGGCGAGGCCCCCACCACGGGCCCTCCATGTAATTCCTTATGGGGGCCTCGCCCCCTGTGTATATTCTTTTTAGGGATCGATCCCACATAAAGTATTATCACCTGGGGGCGAGGCCCCCACCACGGGCCTTCCATATATTTCCTTATGGGGGCCTCGCCCCCGGGGTATATTCTTTTTAGGGATCGATCCCCCATAAAGTATTATTCCCGGGGGCGAGGCCCCCACCACGGGCCTTCCATGTAATTCCTTATGGGGGCCTCGCCCCCTGTGTATATTCTTTGTAGGGATCGATCCCACATAAAGTATTCTTCCCGGGGGCGAAGCCCCCACCACGAGCCCTGTGGAGAAATTTCTATAGGGGCCTCGGCCCCAGTGGAGACCCTCTGTCGGGATCTGAACGATCCCCTAGTGCTTTGACATGCGTTGCACACCTGTGGCTTTTCCAGTACCGATGATATCCGATGAACACTCTTTAACCATTCACATGGGTCTCCGATCCCAACCAGGACTCCCCTGTTCCCCCCCGCCGGGCGATCCTACCCAGAACTCCCCTGTTCCCCCCCCCCCGGTAAACCCTACTGACCTTTCATCTCTCACCTAGACGACCCAGACCGACCTTTCACATCCTACTGACTCTTCTCCCCCCCCCCCCCCCTGCCGGCGATCCCCAAACCTACAACTGGTCTACTTCTGACTTGAACCACACAACCGACCCCTGGTGGCCACAAGCCCACAACTCTACTACTTCTTGACATAAGGCAGAGGGAGGGGCCGCCCCCTCCCCCCCTCAAGTCCCCCCCTCCCCCACAGGGGAGCCGTCTGGGAGCCAAAAGCGCCCATAGAGGTATAACGTCCCTGGGTGGGCTCGAACCACCAACCTTCCGATTAACAGCCGGACGCGCTAACCATTGCGCCACAGGGACTACATGCTTTGTGTACGTGAGTTTCTTATGTTATCATGAACAGGTACTGTTCCTTGATTTGATTGGCTGATGGAAAGTGTGACGTCACAGACACAGGGGAGCCGTCTGGGACCAAAAAGCGCCCATAGAGCGCTCTCAACTGATAGTATTATAGAGCCGGCCTGCTTATATAGTAGGGTTGTGGACACATTTAATCTTTGGTGTGTGTGTTACTCGTGGAATGTTTGAGGCATATTTTTCCTAAAATTTTAGCAGGTATTTCGTAAATGTCATGTAGACCGTTGTCCGGCAAAGGGCTATTTTGTTGTGTTGACCAGTGCTGTATGAGGCAGCGCCCCCTATCGTATGTTACCGGAACTATTTTAACCATGTCCACAGAGGAGATATGTGTAAGAGATTTAATATCTGAGTCAGACTTAGAATGACTGAATGCTGGCATCTTGGTGGATCGTGAAATATGTTTCGATAGCATGGAGTCTATCATGTTTACATATATATATATATATATATATATATATATATATTGACATTTTTAATGATGGCATGTAAAATGGGCGTACCGAAAATATAAAGCCATATTTATTTAATATTATGTATTAAGTATCCACAATCCCAAACTCTGATCAATAGTGGTTTTTTACGTTATATCACATACCATACAGACGCTGTCATACAATGTCCTTTTCAGAAAACAACAAGCCGTACGTTTGAGACTAGTATCTATTGTTAAGCCGTATAATAATATATATATCATCCGTTATCGCTGTTTTGAAACATACACAGTTAGACATTTCATGTTAACATTTCATTTTGACATTTCATTTTGAAATTTCATTTACATTTGACATTATCAACAGTAATCATCTTTTAGCATAACGTCAGGTGACGTATGAGACAAGCATATATGGTTAAGCCGTATAATAATATATATATCATCCGTGATCGCTGTTTTGAAACATACACAGTTAGACATATCATGTTAAGATTTCATTTTGAAATTCCATTTTGACATTTCATTTAACATTTCATTTTGACATTTCATTTTGACATTTCATTTTGACATTTCACATGATCAACAGTAATCAACTCTAAACATAACCTTTAGCATATATTTACATCTCCATACACAATAAACAGTCAAGCATTTTGAGTTTCGTGTTGGCTCGCTTTGTCACAATGACACAGAACCACATTACGTTTTACGTGGAAAGTATCAGTTTATGATGATCCCCGTGGGAAAACTAGGAGTACTTGTTGCTGCAACTGTTGAAAGTTCTGTTTGACGTCTTCCAGCATGGCCATCGACTGTTGAAAGCTGCTGATGGCCCTGTGCAGCTTGTCCGTCATCGTGTTCGTCACATTCCAAAGTTCTTGCGTATCCATGGCGGCCGTGTTTGAGGCGTAGTTATGCGCAGTTGCATTGTTTGGCGTTGCGACGATAGGTGCAGCTGGAGTGTATATATAATTCTGTGTATTCACGTCACATGTTGACAGTTGCTGGGCGACGGTGTACAGAATGTTCATCGGGTTTGGGTCGCTTGCAACGGACGTACCTTGCTGCTGCAGTCCCGTCCCGTCATACAAGTGCGCATTGACTGTGACGCCAGCAATCGGCCGTTGCCCTGCACAGGCGTAAACGGGCGCATTGGCTTTGACCACGCCGGGAGACGGCATGAATTGTCCCGTGAAGGGTAAATGAGTGCTGTGTCCCAAGTCCGTCCCTGCATTGTGCATGTGATCGTAATGTGTACCCATATGTTGTTGTGTCCCCCCCACAGGTAACCCGGTATTGTCCATTTCGTCGTCTGATATATCAGAATAAGGACTTTCATGCTCACCAACCACTGCAGACGGTGGCGCGCTTTTGTCTCGTTGACTTGTTGCTGAGCGGGCGATAGACACCTCATTCTCCAAAGCGTTACCCGCATCTCCCTCTTGCGCCGGGCCCGATTGATTGAGGTGCAAACGGACACTTCCGTCCTCGTCTTCGTCACGCACCTCGTCTGGCAATACCAGGTCTTGTGTATCTATGTTCAACAAGGCCGGCATTGCGGGTGTATTAAGAGATATTTCGTAGGGGTCTGGTATGGCGGGTCGGCGCCCGTTTACCGTAGGCGCATTTAGGGTCGTTTCCTCCTCCTGTGACGTGGAGTGTGTCGCATTCCCTTCGTAATTCAGGATCAGGTTTGAGCCATTCGTCGCCCCGTGTGCGGTCGGCCTGTCAGCGTCTGTGCCGGGCGATTGTGGCGATCTGTCAATAGGAGGGTACAGCGTTGCGCAGTCGCCGCCGCCTATGGGTGAAAATGGCGTATCATCGATGCGTATGCGCTTCCTCGGGGCGCTGAACCTTGGTTGACCGTCAGCAGCGTGACACGGACCGCGTTTCCGCTTCCCGAGCTCGGCGTGAGTTCTTCCTGTTGTCGCACCGTCGGGACTCCCCTGTTGATCCTGGACGTCAACTGTCGTATGACCGGCATTTTCTTTCACCCACTGTTCAGCTTGTACGTTCAGGGTGGCGGCATCGACAGCTGCAGACGGTTCAGAGGAAACGGGGTCGGCGGTATCATCCGTGACACTGGCTGTTGTTGCTCCCTGATCAAACGTACCCGCATCGTCTTGCAGGCCATACGGCACCAGCGTAAACGGTATCGCCCCTTTCTTCGAGCTTTTCAGGACACACCGTTCGCGCGATTTACCGGTGTACAGGCCGTATGTGGGAGGGCTTTTGGCTGCTTTCTCCATTTTCTTTAGGCAAGAATGTACACGCACATACAGGTCATGCAAGGCCTGCTCGTGTGCGAAAACTGTTGAGCGGCACAGTTCCTTTGCCACGCGGTTGATGTCCTCTTGCAGCGGGATCAAATCGTTGCCCTTTTGCTCCCTGTTTATGAGTCTGTCTGTCACGCAGCGGATGGCTTCGCCGATCGCATTGCACAGAAGCTTGCTTTCGTCTGCGTCGGCCTCGCTCAAAATGTGATCATCTCCACGCAATGTCCGGCGGAAATTTTCAGCCAGAGAAAGGTGCCGTTCCTCTGTGGTGAGCACCGTGACGAAATACTCCAAACCGAAGAGCTTTGAGATGGATTGGGATCGGTGGAAATCCGGAAACAGCTCCTCGTTGTCGGTCATCAGGTAGGGGAAGTGATTGTATCGGAAACGCAGGAACATGTCCGCCGTGTTCTTCATAAAGCATGGAAACGCGGGCAGGGACTTGTCCGATTGACACAGGGCGAGGTCGCATATGAAGAACATGTACAACCGGCTCCAGTCGTCCAGGCTCGCTCCCAACAGCTCCCCGTAATAGATGAGCGTGCGCAGCCAGGCCAGATCGCAACAGTCGTCGAATAACTCGGGCGTGATACGCCTGTTCACCGGATTACCCTTGTCGGAACATTTCCTCACCGTCAGTCCAATGCTGCGCACGGTGAGTATGTTGTCGTTCATCAGAGGCGCCGTCATTGTAGAGATCCGGCTTTTCTCTTTGCATTCTACGCCTGATAGAAGCGGCGCGAACACATCACCACCACTGTAGTTCGCCAATGGTTGCGAGTTTCTCTTCGTTGAACGAGCGGACATATCTGCCGTTTTCGAACGAGAGCCCATGTCGCTGAAGACTGCTTTTGTAATGTAGAGAATAGCAACAGCAGCAGCAGTTTCAACCGGCTGGTAGCAGTGCGTGGCAGGTTCTGCTGAATGTTTGGTACTGCTGAGCTTTTATAGCCAGTAACCCAGACATTACGTAATACTGTGGAAATTCCAACATGAACAAAACAACTTTTTACATATATCTGATAACCGCGATACTTTCACTCAAGGACAAACGTGTCAAAACAAAATCGTTAAAAGCTATGGAAAACCCACACGAAAACATCCGGTTCAACGTCCTGTCGGTAAATGAGTCACGGCCAAAACATGGGAATAACAATATTTTATATATAGTTTCCACGAATCAGATGTACGAATCAGCAGTGCACCCGGTGCAAGTTTTGTTTTCACTTCCTTTTCTAGAGAAATCACGTCATACCATGTCAATGTACGTCTGCGCAAACAACTTTTTACAGGAGATAAGACATGTCGCCCAGACTGTGACTCAAGGACAAATGTGTCACAACAACTGCGCAAACATCGGAAAAACCAGACCGCAAGCATTCGGTCAATGTCCTGAGCGGTTAGTCACAGCAGCATGAACGCGATAACATCCTGGTTTTTATGTACCAGCTAAGCACCAGCGTCAAGGCCGTCTATTTTTTACTGTAGTCATGTGGTTATGAATCATACCTGTTTACCAGACGTACCAAACGTAACTGGGTCAACGTCCTGTCGGTAAATGAGTCACGGCCGAAACATGGGAATAACAATTTTTTATATATAGTTTCCACGAATCAGATGTACGAATCAGCAGTGCACCCGGTGCAAGTTTTGTTTTCACTTCCTTTTCTAGAGAAATCACGTCATACCGTGTCAATGTACGTCTGCGCAAACAACTTTTTACAGGAGATAAGACATGTCGCCCAGACTGTGACTCAAGGACAAATGTGTCAAAACAACTGCGCAAACATCGGAAAAACCAGACCGCAAGCATTCGGTCAATGTCCTGAGCGGTTAGTCACAGCAGCATGAACGCGATAACATCCTGGTTTTTATGTATCAGCTAAGCACCAGCGTCAAGGCCGTCTATATTTTGCTGTAATAATGTGGTTATGAATCATACTTGTTTACCAGACGTACCAAACGTAAATGGGTCGTCAGTGTAAACATGCTGTTTTATATGACCTTTAATTGCGCTTTACAATTTCAGTGATACAAGTCACGTTTCAATGACACAGTTTCGTTCGTCAGACACGCGCGCACTTGAGGTGGTCAAGCCGCTGTAGAACAGTCCTTCTTTACGTCGGTGCCCCATCCCCATCGGTGCCCCATATATATCGTTCCTTTAAACTGGACCAGTATCCCAAGACAGAAGAGAAGAATAAAGAGTAATGGCCACCTCGAACGGGTCGGAAATATCTTACCGTGCGGAATTCATTGAACTTTTCAACACGGTGGACATGATGCTGTACGGATGTTGGGGTTTTATGTTTGACCCGACTCGGTGCAAGGATGTGTATGATGAACTAAAATATCTGAATGATTCAATGAAGGATTTATACCGGCGTTTACCTGCAGATATGAGACACGGCCTCTACCTGAAAAATCGGCCGTACTGTGAAACATGTTTCAGATGTCTCGATTGCAGTGAGTGCGACGCAACCAGTGAGTCCACTGAGGAAACGTATCTGTCGACTGAACCGGTGTCTAGAGGCAATGATGCGGCACAGACGGAGTAAAGACTGGAGTTCAGGTGGCACGTGAGGTTAACATCGTAGCTGTTATGTATCAGCGATGCACCAGCGTTAAGTTTGTCATTTTTGTCTTGGTTGTTTTTTCTGTACATATGGTCATGATTAATACTGGTTTACTAAACGTACCAAACGTAAATGGATGATCAGACAGTCTAAAACAAGCTATTATGTGGCCTGCTTTTTACGCAATACGATAATAGGGATGCACGTGTTTGTTCAAGGACATCATTTGAACGTCAATTCCGTGAGTGATGGACCTACGTCTGAAACACGCCCCTCCCATGTATATATACATATATTCGACATGCCCACAGTGAACTCCTGAAGATCAGATGACTTGTCTGGCAGCTACATAAAGCAGAACTTTGTGGGCTTACAGCAGACCAGTACCAGCAGCAGTTCTGTTCGGTGTTAGCTCTACCCAAATGTGAAAGTGTTGAGATGTCACGTACACTACATCCAGTCGATGTTTACTTGTCTGTCCGTCCCGCTATAAATATATCAAATGTGATCAAAGGAAACCGTATCAAGCTGTTGATGTACTTGGACGTCAACACTGTGCTACAGAACGCCATGGTCCAGGAAGGCATCATATGCAAGGGCCAAGCTGAACTTGTAGACAACAGCCCTGTTATGAGTGGGAAAGCCAGCGAGTTGATAGCCATCCTCCTGAAGCGCGGTCTTCGAAACTTCATCGGGTTTATCGGTTTGCTGGAGGAGTATGATCAACCCGTGCCCCGGGATATCCTGGTGGAATCACTCAACGCATGCGCTTTCGGGAAGCAGGGTGTCCCTGGCGGAGGTACGCTTACTGGGAACACAGCCGGGAGACCGTCAAGCAGTCAGGCCGACCCCCACACTGTAAAATGCGGCAGCGCGGGTGGACATGTTTCTTCGCGTCAGCCAGATTGGTTGCATCCACTCGACGTTTACATGTCTGTCAGTCCCGCTATTTCGATACGCAGTGTTATCAATTCAGACCGGGTTGCGCTGGCTAATTGCCTGGACGTTGACCCGCTGCTGCAGGAGGCGATGGTCGAGGAAGGCATCATCAGCAGGTTCAATGCCGAAACCATACTCCGCCAGCGTCACAGCTGTGCGAAAAGCACAGCCTTGTTAGACATCCTCGCTCAGCGGGGTCTCCCTAACTTCGTCAGGTTTATTGGGTTGCTGAAGGTGTATGATCAGCCCGTTCCGCGAGATATCCTGGTGAAATCATTGAACGCACACGCTTTCCCGCAGCAGGCTGGCCGTGTCGGACGATCGCTAACAACGAACACGGTCGAGCAACCGACCCGTCACGAGGCCGAGCCTTTCAATGGAACGTTAAGCGGGGCGGATGGGCAGGTTTCTTCTGGTCAACGGTGGCGGCGCATGCGCGACATGCTATGTGCGAAAAAGAAAAACGACGTACCGGTGACTCCAGATGATCCCAATGAACAAGTCTGTGTAGTGTGTATGGACAACAAACGGAAGACGATATTTCTGCCCTGCGGTCACATAAGGTGCTGTTTCACATGTGCGTTGAGGTGCAGCGAGAACGAGGATATGACATGTATAACATGCAGAAACCGGGTAGAAGATATCAAACCCTGTTTCATGTGAACCTAACAGGACGTACCATAAGGAACTCTTTTTGCTTCCCCTGCCCCAGCTCACACAGTGAAACGCGTAAGTGCCTGTATATACGATAAGTGAACTGATTTTGTATTGATACTCTCTATAACATACATACGTTGACACGTTCTTTATTGATGATTCAAACTTGTGTATATATCTTACTTTGCGCATTTGTGTTTCGTAATCGCACCTTTGGTATTGTATAAATGAATAACAAATGAATAAAATGTAGTGTATATATTTAAACGTGTTCTTCTGTACAACGTGTACTGTATGACGGATGTGGGGAACCTGTTCTGAACGCTCTCCCGGTTAGGTGCGTGTGTGTCAGTGTGTCGTTGTGATGTTTGTATATTCGTACTGCGTTCTGTATGATGTTCTGTTCTGTGTGATGCAATCAGCCTCCGACCTCCCGACTATCATGTGGCGTAACTCCATGGGGGTAATGATTTGGTACTTCAAACGTGTGTGTCGAATCCCGTTCTGTTTCATTTTATATGTCCTTTTATATGTCATTGCTTGTGGCGTGGTTACAAAAGTACCGGTCACTGTATCCATCCGTCATTTCATCGCCGACCGCCGTACTGCACGGGAGTGTTTAACCGATACACCATGGGCCGGGTCGATACGTTGCAGCCATTGAATTTTTACTTGTCTGTCAGACCTGAGATTTCGAGCGCGAGCATCCTCCGGCCACAGTGGCGCACGTTGGTGACCAGCCTGGACGTCGATCCTTGGCTGATTGACACTCTGCTCCAGAAAGGTCTGATAAGTCAGGACGAAGCCGCACGTATCACCGGGGAAGATACCGTCATCGATCAGAACAAGATGCTGCTGTTTATCATCATGGAGTTGGGGCTTGAACAAGTTGTCACGTTTATCGAGTTGCTCAAAACCTGCAACCGGTCCGGGCCGCACGTCGTGCTCGTGAAATGTCTGAATCGAGCAGCATGGAAGCGCTTTGCTGACGGATGTAGCTTCTCCCCGACTGGCGTCATCGGTACACATACCATTTTACAGCCGTCGTCTGTGCAAACGGGCGGTTCGAAAAAAGGATAAGAATGCCAGTTGGCGCATGTCATCGTATCTTGCAGTATAGATTGTCAAAAACGTTTTTTATGCTTTTTTAGTGTAGGATGCGGGGGCTATGGGCACACATGTAAATAAGCGGTTGCTGTATAAATGCATCATTTCGTTGCCAACCACCGTACTGAACAGGACTCGTTTACGGATACATCATGTACTTCCAAGATGTGATGCAGCCACCTGAATATTACTTGTCAATACAACCTCCGATCACGGGCGAAAGCATTATCGGTACACTACGTGGCCGGTTGGTTGCCACTCTTGATGTCCACGTGCTGTTGGTTGACACCATGCTCTACAAAAGCCTTATCGACTCTGACCAAGCGGGTCGTCTCAAAGCGAAGGAGACGTCTGTCGAGAGGAACGAGGAGCTGCTGTGTATACTCGAGCATTGGGACGTTGAGAAACTGGTAATATTTATCAGCTTGTTGAACATGTTTGGTAATAGGGTGGCGCACTTTCTGCTACTGGCCGCTCTTAACTGTGAAGCATGTACGCGCAACCTTGCATCAAAGAACTAGTAAAATGGAGTCCTTGGCACTCGTACAATATTGCAGCCATAGTTAGTGCAAACAGACGGGTCAAGGATCTGGATATGGGGAGGGGCACACATATAAATAGACAGTTGCTGTATAAATGCATCATTTCGTTGCCAACCACCGTACTGAACAGGACTCGTTTACGGATACATCATGTACAGCGGACATTTAAAGCCAATGGAATATTACTTGTCTATACAACCCCCGATCACGGGCGGAAGCATTATCGGTGACATACGTCCTCAGTTGGTTACCTCTCTTTATGTCGACGTGTTGCTGTATGACGTCATGGTCAACAGAGGCCTAATCAACTCTGTTCAAGCGGATCGTATCAAAGCGAAGGAGACGTCTATCGAGAGGAACGGGGAGCTGCTGTGTGTACTCGAGCATTGGGACGTGAAGAGACTGGTAAAATTTATCAGTTTGTTGAAAATATTTGATAATAAGGTGGCGCACTCCAGACTAGTGTACGCTCTTAATTTGGAAGCAGATAGGCGCAAAAGAGCCTTTTGCACATGTCCATTATGCTGCCATCGTTAGTGCAAACAGATGGGTCAAGGATGTGGATGTGTGGATATGGGGAGGGGCACACATATAAATAGACAGTTGCTGTATAAATGCATCATTTCATTGCCAACCACCGTACTGAACAGAACTCCTTACGGATACATCATGTACAGCAGAAATTTGGAGAAAATGGAATATTACTTGTCTATACAACCCCCGATCACGGGCGGAAGCATTATCGGTGACATACGTCCTCAGTTGGTTACCTCTCTTGATGTCGACGTGTTGCTGTATGACGTCATGGTCAACAGAGGCCTAATCGACTCTGTTCAAGCGGATCGTATCAAAGCGAAGGAGACGTCTATCGAGAGGAACGGGGAGCTGCTGTGTATACTCGAGCATTGGGACGTTCAGAGACTGGTAACATTTATCAACTTGTTGCAAATATTTGATAATAATGTGGCGCACTCCAAGCTAGTGAGCGCTCTTAATTTTGAAGCATGTACGCGTGAAATTGCAGCAAGAATGTCGTCAAGTGGAGCTCTTTGCACACGTACATATTACAGCCATCGTTAGTGCAAACAGACGGGTAAAGAAAGGCGTAGGATTGTGTCTACATCTGCCTATACATGATAACGACCATCGATATCATGCGCAAGGAAAACACGTATATTTATTGTGTGTACAGTGACTCAGTATTATATCACAAACCTGCGTGAATCACGTGATACGCCATAACACAAATCGTTACCTAGGACTACGCATGCAGCACCAAAAAAAATCAAAAAGGATTGTACCTACCTTCCGTTCACTTGCACGTATAAGAGGCGCCTGTGCGCGTCTCCTGGCTTATTTCACCCGACGCATTTGATGTGAGCTAACCGTGTTCCGGATCGCCTGCAACACAAACATGACTGACAAGGAATGTCAATTGGATGTAAGTGCTTACATGTCAAACCATCCGTCGGTTCCTGTCGCAGACGTGATCAATTCTGCTGCAATCCATTTACAGAACACGCTGGACCCAAACGAGAAGCTTCTGGTCGCCCTGCTGCAAAACAACATTTTGCTTCAAGAGCATGTGGAAAGCATACAGGCAAGGCCGACCAATTCACAGAAGAACGATGAATTGCTGTCCGTCCTCAAAAGGCGGGGTCTACGGCATCTCCTCGCGTTTATCAACTTGCTTGGCTCTCATGGTCAGTGCGAGGCGCGCACGGTTCTTCTCTCCTCTCTGAATCATGAGGCAGCTTCGCGTATCAACGATACCGTGCACCGGCTGAAGGGTCATCTCTCCCAAGCGCAGAACATATCTCGTGTCGGACGGTGGCAGATCACACGGGACATGCTCAATAAAAAACGAGGACAGGACGTTCGTGACGAATCCGGGTCAGAGCTCAGTTGTTGTATAGTGTGCATGGAGAATAAAAGGAAGACGGTGTTTGTTCCATGCGGTCACTTCGTCTGCTGTTTCCAATGCGCGTGGCATATTATAGCGAAGGACGATAAAACATGTGTCAGGTGCCGTTGCCCCCTGGAGGATGTCATAGATTGCTATATGTAAACGATACAGATGCATTCTGATTGAGAACTTTGATGACGTTGGTGTTTTAGCAACTAGTAATATGATTAGACCTGTACACTTTTTCATTTGTAAAAACATGTATGTATGATTCATATATATATATATATACACACATAACTGCTTCATAGACATGTACGGCTTTTGACAATAAACCTTATGTATAATGGTAACAAACCTGATTTTATTTGTCTGTCTTCATTACCTTTCGTCTTGTGTCGTATGTGTGTGTTCGAATATGTGTGTGTGTGTTTTCAGTGTCTGAATGTCACTGGTACCCAATGGAGCTGTAAACAGTATTTGTATGGGGATATATTTTCGATATACTCATTTGTGCGTGTGTGTGTACACCGAGTAACACATCGTACAACGTACCTGTAGCCATACGTACAGCCAGTATCGCATAGTCCGACCCGATTTCATGTAACAACATTCATTAGAAGGGCCCGTGATGGATGACCGGGACAGTGAAAGTGAACGGACCACCGATGGTTCAGGTGACACCTATATGAACGTGTATACAGTTCGGATACCGATCAACCTGACAGCTGGTTCTACTGGCCATGACATGTGGACGGTACCTCTCTGGCAAACCATTTCGGACGAAGGCGTTCGTGAGTGTGATGACCGTGCAGGGTTGTATATTGATCAGCAGGGTATCTTCCTTGTGAAAGGCCTTGCACCTGGGTTTGAGCGCCGTGTGATCTACTTCAGTCATATCGCGTGGAAGCAGTTATCAGGTCGCGCAGCCGAGTTTACACGAGCAATAGCGGTTCATAATCAGGTGAAACTGATCCTGGAAGAGTATCGCGGAAAACGGTTGACCATGTACGCCAAGCAATGTCCACATGGCTCTGATAACTACGAGGTAACATTCAAGTACGTTGACACCGAAAACGGTGTCGTCACTCAAAAAGTATGTGTGACTTTGAACAAGTCGGAATGGGAAAGGCTTGTGCGATGTATACCCAACGTTGCACTTAGTCTTGAGTGCGAGCGAATGATGAGTGGAACCAACTTCGTTATGTATGGTGAAGGTGCATATGACAGCGACACACAGAGTGCTATGGGCGTCAATGAGAATGATAGTGTTGAGATGGCCAGTGGCGATGACGGCGATGTTTATGATTTCGCCAATGTGAGGAATGCTATGAGTGATGGAGTTATCAGGTACACAGACCCCCCTGCCTCTCCAGACGCGGAACCACGGTCTCCTTACTCCTTTCTGGCCAGCGACGATGATAACATATCGTCTCGTTACATGTCCCAGGCCAGCGATAATGACGACACCGGTCATGATTTCGCCAATGTGAGGAATGCTTTGAGTGATGGAGTTATCAGGTACACAGAGCCCCCTGCCTCTCCTGACCCGGAACCATGGTCTCCTTACTCCTTTCTGGCCAGCGACGGTGAAAACATATCGTCTCGTTACAGGTCTCAGGCCAGCGATAATGACGACACCGGTCAGGATTTCGCCAATGATATGGATGCTTTGACTAGCGAAGTAATCAGATACACAGACCCCCCTGCCTCTCCTGACACTGAACCACGGTCTCCAGACTCTGTTCTGACTAACGACGATGACGACGTATCGTGTCCTTATTCGTCTCTGGCCAGTTCCATTGACGACAATGAAGTATTCAGGAGAGACCCACCTGCTACTTATTACACGGATCGAAGGTCTTCTGACTCTTCTTTGGACATCGGCGGTACACGCACATCGTCTTCTTCATCCAGCGATGATGGTAGCCTTTGCATACGTTTTTATTAGTTAATCAGATACCTTTCTTTTGAAGAATGTATGTTTGCCGTTTGTAACTAGCGTATGTCGTATGTACTGTATTGGCCGATGTATTAAAATGTTACGTTGAGGAGAGTATTGCGTCTTGTGCATCTTTGTGTATTAAATGTGTGAGTGTTTTTATGGAAGGTCTGGTATGATAAAACAAAACAAGAAATCAGATCATTTGAGTTACATGTGATATTTATACATTCCAGTCATATCCATAAATACAACCAACTCGAAAAAATAAATACGCATGCAGATCTTGATAGTCCGTACACGGTCGTCGTATGTGTGACCACACGAAACCTGACGCCTACATACGTCATACCGATAACTGGAAAAAAAATAAACCAGAGTCCGGCGTCATTACAGTATACCAAAAACGAAATCCTTTAGTCTGACTAGAGTCGGATACTAGTGATAAAGCAGATATAAGTTCAATGATACAGTGCTACAAAACGGTATATACACAGTGAAGGTCCTTGCGACTTCCCTTGTTTTCTACCCGCACGGGGATCCCGAAACCATGATGGAGTAGAGCGATGTAACTCCAGCTGTCGTCAAGGCGTCGTCGATGATGTATGCGGCGGCCTTCAAGTCTGCTGTACGGCATATCAGGCTGAAGTAGTTCCATTGCACGTATGTTTCTCCCTCCAAAGCTTGTAGCAAACTGTTGGCTGTGTCATTGTCTGTCTGCTCCCATATCTGGTGCCATTCTGCCATCTTGACGATTTTTGCTGACACACACGTCATCATGAAGAGCAACTTGTCGTTCATTGAGTTCAGTATCTGTGCCAAGATTCGAAACAGCGGCACAATCTTTTCTTTGAACTTCCTGTCTTTGTTTTGATCGAACGGAGCGTTGTCGTGTTGATCTGAGCAAGACAAGAACGCAAACAGGCCTGTCCAATCGGGACCACCGCATGGGTCGGCCTGTCGGTGGGCTTGTGCGCCATTTGGTGGTACCAGTTCCTCCCACCACTGTCTTGCCTGTTCTTTACATCTCTGCTTCGCCTCTTCCTCGCATTTCCGCTTTTGCTTTTCCAACAAGAGAGCCACGTGCGGCTGCCCTGTTTCCTTAAGAGCAGTGATGAAATGTTTCACATGACTGTCGTTCTTTGATATATGGTCGATCAAGGATGTTGCTTTTGCAAAAGGGGTGGTGTTACGTGCGTAAGCGTGGTACTGTGACAACACGTTTCTGCTCTTCAGGATAGCACATAACATCTCGTCCACCGTCAGGTTAGCCAACAACTCTGGGCGGCATCGTCTGAACACTTCTGCCCAAGACGCAGACATCCTGTCCTTGCAATCAGCGGTAGACACCAGTCAGTCGTAAGGTGCCACGTTGTGGGAGTGCGGTTGTGACTGAATGAGGGTAAGCACACGCCAGATATTATATACACATTGTGATAGGACAGGTATGACTCACTGCCTGCTGATTGGTCGGTACAGGTGCTGGGACATCGGAATCTTGAATATGATGTAGTATCGCAAGATAACGTGTGTCAGCTTTCGTCCAATATAATACATTGTGGTATCAGTTTCACAGTGTATTTGTAATAGGATCCTATGCGGAACAGCACGCGGCCTATATATATAGAGTCCGACATGCATTACTGTCTGCTCTGTTTGATCTGCAAAGAGCTGCTGTAAACATACGACTACGTGGTACTCCGAGTTAAGACGTTGTACCCGTAGTCATGTGACCGAACTAATACTCCACTTCAGATACAGTTATATACACATCGGCATCGGTTGAAACAGATAGTGCAGGGACGCGGGCACTGCGAGAGTGACGTTGCATAATATAAAAACCCAGAAAGAGCTATTTCGTATGGCCAAAATGCATATAGTGAAAGTCATCTGAAAACGCTCATAGACAAAATGGGCGAACGGCGAGGGGCTTCGGCGATGTGGATTGAAAAAAACAGACTGGATAGCTACCGTCAATGGCCGAAAAGGGACTTGATCGAGCCGAGGCTGATGTCGGCGGCGGGTTTATACTTTATCGGACCACGTGATAAAGTAAAATGTGCCTTCTGTCAAGGTGCTATGATTGGTTGGGAGACAGGGGATGATCCAGACGAGGAACATTTCCGGTATTACGGAGACCGGTGTGCGTTTGTTCGCGGGGAACCAACGAATAACGTACCACTTCCTGACGACAATAGCCCGATCCTTGCAAACAAAACTGGAGGAACGTCTTTCTACAAGGATATCCTGAAGGAACGGTTGGGCATAATTACAAAGAGACCTCGAAGGCCAAGACTGGCTACAGAGCAAAACAGACTAGCGACGTTCCGTGAATGGCCAGTGGGTAAAGAACAGACTCCCGAATCACTGGCCGAAGCCGGGTTTTACTACACAGGTAATACATGCTCGCTACATTTGTAGTTAGAAAAACGACACCATTTCTTTCACCTAAATAAACGTGTTTGATTGTTTTAGTTCGTTCTTGTAAGTCCGACCAACGGAGTATATCATCTCGTATAAAATATAATATGTCTGTAGATATCGCATCAGTCATTGGAAACGGTTCTATCCTGCATTTGCAGGCTGTGAGACGATAACTGTATATTGTTTGGCACATGACCAAGAAACAATTTCAGATGAATAATTATGAGACGCGTATTGATTCTTTTTTTTTTGCAACAGAAGATAATACTTCGGTCACTGATTACAGTGGTATGTATTAATTAATGTGATACGCATTTATGTTCATAACAGATGATACGTATTTTGTGTTGCAGGTGAACATGATTGTTGCCGGTGTTTTTACTGTGATGGAGGGCTTCGTGCCTGGGAACCGGGAGATGAACCATGGGCTGAGCATGCACGTTGGTTCCCAAAATGTGGTTTTGTTATGCAGTCCAAAGGACCTGAATTCATTCACGAGGCAAACAGAAATGCAACTATGGTTAAAAGCGAGACATTGGTGATTATTCTTTACTTATCACACACATTTTACATGATCACACAGAAAAAGCATCAGACACGCATTATCCTTTAACGACAGTCAATACAATATATTCAGTAATGCGTTTTGTTTAAGATATGAACATACGAAACCACTTTGTATCACTATATAAGGAAATATTCGTGATGACGTGTGTACACAAACATATTATGAATCTGTTACAGGGTACCAACGCCAAAGTTAGGACCAAACGTTACTTAGAAAGCAGGAGCGAAACGCCCGAACGATCAGGTATGTGGTTTTGCTGTTAATGTTGTACTTGAGTTTCTAAGGTCAGAACATATATATAATATATGCCAAATATGTAACATTACGTTATATTTCTGTTCAGGACTTATGTCATGTCAGTATATTCACACAATGACTGATATTTTTATGCAAGAGCTGTCCAGTCATGTGATGAAAAACTTATTTTCCGTTTCACTTTCACATACATATCAAATGTTTCATATAGTCATTAATACGTCTCGGCTAGATTTTAGGACTCTTTCTGATCAGAGCCATAATACCCAAGCCGTTATACTGTTGAGATACGTTGTTTGGCAAGTGAGATCGGAGCCATTGATATTCTGTGTTGATATCATGCATATTCATACTGGTAATAATTTGTGAGGTGTAGCTTCATTGTCCACATTATAAATATTCTCAGAAACGTATTGATATTCAACACGTCGTTCGGACTCATTCACATATATTATCATATATTGTGTGCTGTTTCAAATGGCCGACATCAGAGTACGACCCCCGACACCTGGCGGCACAATGAGCACGGACAGAGTCCAGTTAGTCCTCAAAACGGGGATTCCCCGTGACAGAGTGGCGTCCGTCATAGAAAACAAGCTACGTACGACAGGGCAGGCGTTTGAATCCGCTGAATGTTTACTAGCTGCTGTGATGGATTCATATGAAACATCTGCTGCCAGCACTCCAGCCGCACGTGAAGCGGAAGAGAAACCGCTCGTTGGCGAAATGCAGCAGTCAAACGGGAGTGACGGTGGACCTACAAACAAACAAAGTAATCATTTGGTCAATTCAACGATACGGTCATTTCATTACACACACACACACACACACAATGGCAATTACGTCCTCATTTGAATGACAGTGAACAAAGCATTGTATTTGCTGAAGTATGTATATGTAACAAATATAGATCGGTGTCCGTAATATAACGTTGTAGATTACAGTCGTATGCTGATTTCTATGATTACATAACGGTTATTTAAGGTATACATCGCTTTGCATTACAATCAGTTCGTGTGTTGTTAATTTCAGATGTGGATGCCCTGATACAAGAAAAGCAGTTGTTACAAGACAAGACTATGTGTGTAATCTGTTTGGACCAAATTCGTCAAATCATTTTCTTGCCATGCGGACATATTGTATCATGTATGGGTTGTGCATCAGACATTAGGAATTGCCCGACATGCCGGAAACTTATCCGAGGCACAATAAAGTTTTTCTTATCCTGAACGTGTGTCTTTTTACAAGCAGATGATCGAAATTCCCAGACATCTGTTCGCGAATAGTCAGCGCGTTATTGTCCGAAGGCGTCCGTGATACTAATAACCAAAGAATATGCGATGATGGAATGGTTTCGGTTTAGTATACGACAGTGCGGACAGTATGACACATTTAAATGACGGAGCGCCTGAAAAAAATGTTGATACAAGTCCGCTGTACCAGCCATAACTCGTTCGAGTTAATGTTGGCCTGCAACATATAAAGGTCTGTGCACATAGCACTATCCTGTAGTACGTGTCTGGTATACGACCGAATCGGGGTGTGATATCATGGAACGGAAACAACCAGGTACTTTGTTCGACATATGCACGCGGTGGTTAACGTCGCGGTATATACCGCATACATTCTTTTGGCTGCTACCTACTGAACTGTACCAACGTTTGATCGAGATGTATAAAAACAACGGCGATTGTCAACAGTGTACAACCCTGCTTACGGCGTCTCGAATCAGCTGTTGCGCCTCTAAACACTGTGTGATCGACTCCTACGACAGCGACCCGATATTGCGTTGTAAACTGTGTGGTGTCATCACATCGAAATATATGGAGCACGCAGCGCTCCATAAGGGACCTGGTCATACACCATGCGCCGTGAAGATATTATTCGAGTGGCCCGGTATGATCGGTTTTGTCATACATTCTACTGTCGTGATATCGAAATATTGGCCAGCAGAGCATGTCGATCCCGGGGATGTTGTGGGAAACCTCTTAGCAAACGGCGAGTCACTAACAACTGAGCCCGTCAAATATTTCATGTTTATTGGGAACTGTACGTGCTTTGGATGTTACTGGGATTCCGAAAAGATCTTACGGTTCAGGCCGGACCATCTGCTGAGATTCCACAAACAGATTATGAATCACGTTTGCGTGCAACGACAACGGGTGTAGAAAGAATAGCGAGCAGTATGACGTCCTGTATTAAATCACATGACCCAGTTGTGTCATTAGACGGACGCTAGATGATACGTGTTACATTGGCATCATACCACAATATTTTACATAATTATGATACAAAATGTACACATGTCATGTACTGGGTGAAAGCACGTGTTTCAGGCCGACCTAAAGGCGGAGGCATTGTCACAGTCTGCATGTAATGACAACATTTTGGAGTTACCAGAAGGACGTTAGATAAACACCTGCGAAGTGACAATACAAAGATCAGGTGAAGAACAAGACATTGCGCATTTACAGAATCAATTTAATATTACACGGAAAGTAACATAATATAATATAAAAACTTATAGACACACTAATTCAAGTGTGTAACCAGAGATTTGTTGATACGGATTGACGCTCGGACCAATCGTATTCAAATATATGGTGTTCATATTGCCTTAATATGTCAAGACATACACTGTTATTATGATACACACATGCTCGTACGTGCAGCATGAATTCAGCGATGATATTTGTAACATATATCAGTAAAAAAACGCTTTGCAAATATCATATTTTACAAATAAAATAAAGATCAAACATATGACCTTGTGTGTTTCTCATGTCATAGTTTTGTAATGCAAAGTGATGCCTGTGTAGAATGAATACCTGTATTATGAGTTAACTGTGCGTATAACTCTGTCTATGCAATAAATGTGTAACACAGGAAAAGGATTAACTCACCCTATATTTCACAATTTCTTCCGTCGACATTTCGGGCAACGGATCAACCTGCATATATATTTCAGACGGGTCAGATTGTTTGCTTCCTCCAGTCCGTACGGGAGAAAATGTGTCACGACACAGTGCAAACACACCACGTGCTTACAGTATAGCTGATATTTCTTGTACCCGCCAGGGCAAATATTCGAAAAAACACATTTATGTTGAGGCATTTTGTCCATACGAATATCCTCATAAACTATACAAAATATCCTCATGTAAATCCATCAGTATACCGTTTATTTCACTTGTTGGAACAGGTATGTTGGACGTGGTTTTCCATGCTATCTGTGTACCGAACGTGTGGGTTCGATGGGGACAACACACAGCAGAGTTCGAACGCTCTATCATTGAGTAATCGTATGGGGAGGGGAGGGGGGGTGTTCGAATATCTGTGACGAGTAATGCAATCAAAATGGACCGTGATGTATGACTTCTGTTATATTTGTATTGATAGCAATGTTTTAGCTTTTTGCAACAGTAAGTATATGTGTATGATCAACAATAAATACATTAAATCAGTACTCGTGTTTGCACAGACAGCGATGTATAACATATCTGGGAAACGCTGCGCGATTCATTGTTTCATGATATTCCCTTAGAAAAACATACAGTCATCACATGACACGAGTCACAATAAAGTCAGATCGTGTGTTCAGATATCGTACATGCATTTTCCGATTCGATACAACACGTCACATTCATGATGTAGGTGATGTGTGATCATTAAACAACTATCTTCAGTGTTCATCATATTGTCAGTATATGGAAAAGGTATTATAAACTAATAAACGTGGCCAATGATACATTTAAGGGGGTAATCTGGTTTATACACGAAGACACCTAGTTGTTTATAACACAGCGTCATCTGGACCACTGTATTTGAAAACAGTCACCGAACCCTGTATTCCTCTGGTCACATCCGGAGTTCCTGCAGACTTCGTGTGCATTATTTCACAGGGGGTGTCTTGGTGCAAAACTATGTATCCGTCTTGGTCTCATACACCAAGGCGTATTTGCGCATTTCGTGTGATCTCAGTCACTTCTGATATCATATGATATGGTTTGCTAATATGCCTTGTTTATGGTATACCACAGTTCATCTGTATACAGCTATAGGCGTGCTTACATTTATTTTCCAATGATCTCCCTGCGTGAAGAAAACAGCTATCTCAGTGAAATATTTCTTGCGGATTAATGACCCGTTTCCCTCTGCGTTCAGAACTGGGTGACGTGTGCATTATTTAAGGTGGGGAACAATGGTGCAAAACAGTGTGTCTGTCTTTATCTTATAAACATACGTGGGTTTGTGCAATTGCCGTAACCTCAGTCGAATGGGACATCGTTTGAGTGGTATGTAAACATTATTTTGATTTATATCACACAACTACTGATCTGCAGACTCCAATATGTGCTCACATATTTCTCTCCAATGATCTCCCGTCCTGATGAAAACCCAACATGATCAGTATGAATGTTACTGCTCATTTCACCCGTGGTCAGATTAAATTTGTCGTCTGATGTAAGCAGCTGTGTGTTTCCTGCCACGTCAAGATTTGACAAATGCGAGTTGTCTGAGGGTGCTCTCCACATTACGATTTGAATTTTGTACAGACAACACGTCGTCAAATATCAGTATACTTTTGGAACTGGCTGGCTGGATGGACTTTCAGTTAAGAGCTTGTGCCATAAATGGTATGGTGAGTTGAACGCATTAACTGAACAGTCGTATCTAAATGTGCTGCAAACTGTGATTTGAGAGTTATTGTTTGAATTCTGGTATCATCTGGTAATACAACGAACATTTAACCGGTGTCTGTTTCTGTGATAACAGTAGAGTGCCAGATGTGAAATAGACTATAAAGACTGCCCTTTCAGGAATTGTTGCATATATACGGCGCCTTCCTGTAAGTTTGTTTAGTGACAATAGACCCGGTCGATATCTTTTTTGTTGTGAAACAGTGAAGAACCAGACACGTACCATTATATGAAATATCTAATATGATACTGTTCAGCGGACTATTCATAATTATACAACAAACCAGAAGATTTTCATTTGGTGAAAACCGTTACATCAAACATATGTAATGTGTCATGTAATAATCTGTTACATGACCACCATATCGCTCGGACATTGTGATGATAACCACATCGCTCGGACACGGTCATGATGACCACATCGCTCGGACACGGCCATGATGACCACATCGCTCTGATACATGATGGCCTAAGGACACTTCGCTGACGGTTTGATGACGTTCGATGATGTGATCTCCAGCCAAAAGATGTGATACAGACTTCTTCATCCTGATGCAGAACCATTTATGACTCTCCTGGTGTCTGTATGCAATGTGATAGTGCTACAGCTATACGCTGCATTTTTTGTTATTTGTTCTAGCATGACGACAGTATTCAAATAAAACACTCATCCATAACACACACACACATACACACACTCTCACACACATATATAGATATATAATATATAATATATATATATATATATATATGTATATATATGCAAGTATCCATATCACACGCATCCGCTATATCATTGCGATCGATATCAGATCTCTTGTTGTTTTTCCATATGTTTGTATTATAGCGGATATACTTTTTTGTATATACTTTAATGCTCGAAGTATAACATTCTTTCTGTATTATAACATGTTTTTGTGTCGACTGTGTATACTTGTCCTTGTTTAATTACCTGTTTACAAAAATTGATAAAGTATCGATATCAGTATGTTAGTTTTGTGATATAGGTTAATATTTCTAATTTAATGAAGGAACACAAATGTGTTCAGTAAAACACTACCGTATATGCACCCTTTCTGTTAATCAGATATTTATTTGGTAGAACTACAGTTTTTGGTACAGAGAGTTCCTTATTGGCATATCATGTAAAGCGTGGCATGTAATCTTATGTTATTTCTTGTAAGCGACCTGTATGTATGGTCGTGATATTCTCATACTTACCGTTTTATTTCGTCATAATCCTAAAACTTGTTTTTTTTTTGCTGATAACTGGTATCTAAGTATTTGTCAGTAATGTTTTAAATATCTGCTGATCTACTGTCACACCTCTTACGATACTTACCTGTAGCTCTGTCCATTCCCTTGTGCGATGAAACATGCCAGCAGTTCATAGAGACATGCACATTTATATATATATATATATACATATATACAGTGGAACTCCGTCTTGTAACCATCCCGCAATTACGTAATTGAACCATTACGACCATTTTCTTGTCCCGACACATAGGAAATAATTGTGTGTTAAGTGTAAATGTGTAAATAATTGTACATATAGATACAATATATATATATATATATATATCTACAGATCATATATGTTACGGGCTTTCATCAGGATGCGTTATCGTGATATGACGTACCGTACATCGTTCTCCGACTTCACGTTATGTTGCCTGTTTGACATTCCTTCCTCTTACCTCTTGTTGGGTTTTCTCTTGTTAAATTCCTCTTCCATCCACTCTTGTTTCTTCATATCCTTTCATAGGGTCAATGATATCCATATACATTTTTTACACGTATAGATGGATTGTTCCTTGTGTGACGCCTTACCTGTAGATTCCCAAGGCATTTACTTACAGGTCATCTTTAGCCAGTTTCTCCACATGTTCCTCTTGTCGATTTGATCTTACTATTGCAAACATACCTCCTAGGCATTTGTATATTACACACACACACACACACACATATTTATATATATCTATATATATACACACACACACATGTCATATCTCAGTGCTCGCCATTTACGGTTAACCGCTTGCACGGGGACAGTAAACGTTCCTAAAATAGTGGTAAGGCAACTAGAAGTCCCCTCCTACTTGCCCGACTGGACCAATCGGTCCAACAGAAAAACTTTACCTAAGGCATGCAAAAACGTCTTTGTGTTTTTCGATACAATCATTCATATTTGTAAGGCAAGTAAACATTCATGTAGGGCAAGTAATAGCTAGATGTTACTTACCCGGTCAGGCAAATACTTTCAAAAGTTAATGTCGAGCCCTGAATATATATATTGTTTTCTTGTGTGAGGGTTAGTGATCCTCACATCTTTATTTGCGACATTGTATAATGTGTATCCCCTGTTATTGTTCCCGATTTTCCCACCTCTTACAGACGACGTTTCTTACCTACACTTAATGTTATGACAGTTTCTGGTTCTGTGTTAGTGTTCTGATCTGCTTGCACTTCTCGATCTCTTCAATGACGTATATAAACAAAGCGATTGTTGGTACGTTCCCTTTCTCCCCAGTTCGGTTTCATATTCTTTTTATTTTTTAAGGCAATGTCCCGGACAGTTGGTTTCTTCTGTTTCAGTTATGGTACTTGCAATTTGTTGCCTTATTTTACTTACCCCACGTAACACTTTTTCATTGTTAGCGTCCTGCATGTTGGGTCGTGATATCGTTCGTATGATTTACCGGGTCGTGTGTACTGATTTGTTTGATTATACTTACAATTTCTCCCATGGTACTGCAGGTTGGACTCTGCGATGACCTTAACTAATCGCAACATTATTTTGCTCAGAGTATTTTTTTAAATGTCATGCTGTGTATGTTCTTGGTCTCACTCTCAATATAGATTAATTTTAGGGACGAGCCGGTCTTCCTTTTCTGTTTTGCCTTGGATGTTGACGCTATGAGGAATATCCCTTCTCAAGATGACGATATGTGAAAAGGTCCCCTTCTCAATATAAACCGACAGTAATTGTCGATTACCGAACGGTTGTCGTAACTGCACGTGTGGTTTGACTTTTCTTTTCTGTCTCCCCTTATGATCCGCACTTTGATGGTTTTTCTCCTATGTTTGTCAATGTGTGTCGCAGGATTTCGTAAGTCCTTTTTAATCCATCTTCTATTCGACTGACACGGTGTTCCATATATGCTTCCAATAAATGTCCAGTTCTCAAAGGCTGGTTATTGTATTCTCCATCCCACTTATCGAGACTTCATCAAGTACTAGGTTTTCGATGAGAGCTCCTGAAACCAACTAAAAATCGTTTCATGAAGCCAGTTGATCATATTCCGTCGGCACTAGTGTTTTTTGTCTTCTGCCTCCCCGCAACATTGTAATTCATCCTTTACCCTTCTACGTCTTCTTCACTGGATGATTATGTCACATAATCGTCACTGTCCTGTGGCTTATTTCTTGCTGGTGTTATTTCCTTTAATTTACAAAGGATGCTTTTATCGGTATTGGGAATAGGATAATCGGTTCCGGTATTACAGTCACTCGATACTTTATGTATCGATTTCTTTTATATATATACACAAATATAATACGGTGGAAACTCGTTATGTTAAAAACTCGATATTCCGGACAACTCTAGTTAAATTATTACCAAATACAACTGTGTATATATGCTTATGTAAAGTATGTATATATAAATATGTTCATGTATATAAATATATATATATCCTGATGTTAATAGAAAATACCAATTGCAAAGTTCAAACTGCATTTCCTCTCACATTTCACCGCCGCTTAACGAGTTGATAGAAAGCGTCTCCGTTTTTTATGATCCTACTTGTCTGGACACACACCTGTGCCTCTTTGTTTTCTTTCCCATTGTCTCCTTCGCCCAACCTTCCCTTGAACTGTGTTTCTTCCTTGTGTTTTCCAGGTTTCCTCCCTGGACATGTTTGATACAAAAAAACTATTATGTGTTTTGTTTACTCCCTCATGTATGTGAATCGCTAACGATGTTGTTGCTGCTGTTGTTCCTTTCATCTGCTTCTCTCGTAAGCGATAATATCTGTTCCGTTCTCAGATATCTTGGTATTGTTGGATACGAATATAACGGAACGCATGAGACATTGGCAGTTTTTCTTCTGAGGGCGTGTTGGCATAGCTCAGGTCCTCCGGGTCTCTTACAGCCTGTACCTTGTCCATCTCACAGCTACCTTCCATGTTGGTTCACTGTTTATCCTTTGTTGCTTCACTGAATCCAACTGTCTGCCAGTCACAGTGATTGTTCTTCCATCCCCTTTCGCGTGTAGGCCTTTTTGCTTCTCCTTCCAAGCCAAATTGTTTAGGGTGTTATAGGTTCTTCTGTAGTTGTTGTGTTGACCGGCACGCGGTGCAAAATACAGGTGGTATTGGTTCTTCCCATAATGCAGCAATGTTACAGTTCTGACACGCTCTCCTCCAGTTGTTATAATGTAGTAAACGAATCTGGTAACGATCGGCATTAGCACCGTGAGAGTGTCCTTCTCAGCACACACTACATAATTCTTTACATTTAACATAAAAAAAGTCGATTTATTTCCCAGTTGCATGTTTGTGATACTTTCTGCAAAGACCGTCAGGTATCTTCCACAAAGTCATATAAGATAATCTCCATGTTAGAAGGCCGCTGCATGTTGTTGCAGGTATTAAACATCCATCAGCTAACGAAGGTCGCTGATGCCTGTTTCTCTTGTTCCCAAGCAGTTTGTTTCTTTGTATATATAAATATATATACATATATAAATATATATATATATATATATATATTATATATAGTGCATTCAGTACATCCACATATAATTACCCCGAACCCTAAACACTACATTTACGTATGTAACATGGCGCCATCAGATTTTGTCTTTACCTCGTAGAGTATTACTTACCCGATTTTATTTTCAGATCTGTTGGCATGTTGCTATCATATTACTTTTCCTTTTTCATGGGCAATGTGCTGCTTTGAATGCTATCCGTGAACATCATCCGTCGTCCTATAAAACGGACCTCTTTTGTTTGGTCATATATGTGTCCGACGCACAATCTGTGGGTAGATATGTCGTTGTCTTTTTTGAGCCTTCTGTAATGATCGCCAAATCCTTCCAGCTGATATTTGTTTCTTACCAAACATTTTGTCCTTGCGTGCCCTTTTCCATTTTGCCTTCCGTCATGCTTACCTTGAAAGGTGTATGTTCGTGGGCTGTCGTACCGTTATAGTTATGATAATACTTCCAGCCTGTCTCTTGGTCTTACATACCCATTACACGTTTCTCATGGTTCAGGTCATGCATAATTTTTTACTTACCAAAGAATTGTTTTCTCAACTTATACTCTTGTTGCCTATCAGTTGTTTATTCCCAATCCCTTTCCTGTGTTTGGAGCAATATAATGCTTTGTTTTGTAATATGGTACTCACCATTTTTTATATTTTTGTTTACAACTCTTTTGTGAACCCTTCCATCCTTTCTATTTGCTAATGTTGCTTACCCATACATAGTTTTCCCTGTATGTATATATGATGGGCGCAGTGTCTGCTGTGCCTATGTCCCTTGTTCTCATCAGACTGACACGGTCAAACCTGCGCTTCGTTTTTTTCTGTCATGTATCTTTTATGATAACAATAAAACATATTACTCCCCTGCCGAGACTATAACCTTGCCGTGGTAGGGGAGCTTGTGTACTTCAATGACCCTGTGAGCTCTGCTGGCGTAGATTTTATCTATATTGAGGGACACCCATGCCAGAAAGGTCACACGGGTAGAAGTCAGACGAATAATAGTCTCATCCATCCCTAACAAGGATCACACGTGCCACAGATTATTTTGCTTTTATTTCAAATTACGTTCTTTTGTTTGTATGTTTATCATATATGTCTTATCGCTAAACGGTGAATCCGTTGTTCTGTAAACCCCTTTCCTCTTTAGTTAATACGAGTGGTATGTTTAACATTTTCGTTACTGCCACATATCTATACATTATTATACCTCGTTCTGTTTTGTTAAGGGACATCACAGTTTCTATATAGAATATGCGATGTGGTAACATGTACCTGCTTATGTTTATGGGTTGACGTTCATGAATGTAAATATATGATTGACAGATATCTGTAGATAGAAAGATGTATATACATATATATATAGGTGTTAATGTCTAATGTTTTCAACTTGGATTCCTTATTTCATTTTTTTTTTCCATATCAGTTAACGATATATGTGCTGCACATGATGTTGGAAGCTTTTTTCCTCTGTCGACGTTCTCTGCCGGGAATCTGCACAAATGCAAAGCAGTACCACTTGTATAAGCACGTACTTGTATCATATGTTTTTTTTTTGTTTGATTGATTTATTCAGACGGCGCATACTGATGTATATGATTCTGACTGACATATGCTGTGTAGATATGCATGTATAAGCTATATATCTTCCATATCTGGTTTCGTTTCATATATACATATATTATATATACCCATATATTTCATATATACATATATTATATATATATTGTACATGACATATCGTATGTCATCACTTTCTGTACATTCAATAAACGTCTGTGTAACTAGAAAAGGCATAGCGTTTGTGTTATTTTACTCTTGGTGTAACAGGTTCACGTCTCGTGACTGTGCTGGTACGTCTGAGCGTGACAGGGGCTGTCTGCGTGAGTGTTTCCTGATGTGTGTGATGCAGGACTGCTGTATTGTCAGGTGGTTTTTTTTTAGATGTTATGTGTCATACACGTTGCCACATACAGACTGCTCATGTTTACGTAAATACATATAACTATACATATATACATCCAATACCAGTACATGGAATCGTTACGAAAAAAAATCACTAAAAACAAATGATAGAGTAAAGGAAGCGGGCTGTATGATTAACATTCGATGGTATTGCGCAACTTTACTGTAGACACGCCGTGACCCCATGTGTCGTGACTCAGTTTGTAACGAGATATGTTGTTTTCCCTGAACGTGTCAATCACGTGTGCACCAAAACGGGATGAATTACGCTCGCACGCTCATGTCAGCAGTGTATGTGTCAGTCACGTGACATAACAAGATAACGTATATAAGGGGCTGCAGGGCAGCGTTGCTTGCACACTGCCTGATGCTGGCGAAGCGAATACAGCAACTGGGTGGACCCATTGACACATACACTGATCATTCGTACGGATTGCGTGCCAGTCGAATAAAACGTGAGTGACCTTTTTTGTACATAGACGGGTGTAGTGACTGGACGACCGTGTCCATTATTTGTGCGGATCATGTGACGTAATGATGTGACGCGTGTCCATTTATTAATTGCAGTTTTCTTTGTATTGCCATTACACGAGTCAGACATGTCAGACATGTGGCCTCCGGTCGATCTTGCTGTTCATGACACAGGGCCCGACGGCATCATGGGTACATATTTCGGGATGGCGCACAAGGACGGAGCGGTGGTCTCTTTTGACACTGACCCGTCAGATCGCGTCCCCCGACTCTTCCACGAGACTGTATTTTTCAAACTGTCCGGCGCCACGTTTAACACGTACTGGGTTTGCACGGACGGCAAAGGACGAGTTTCACAGTTTGTTTTCGACATAAGGGACTGGCGACAGGAAATCGATCACGCAGGCGGGGAGGTTCACCTCATGGTGGGACGTTACATCCAATGCGAACACGGATTGGCCTTAGTTTGGGTGCCCGTTCGCGCATCGAGGTCGTCAATGGAGCCCGCCAGTCTTAGACCGTTTTACGTGTCGCCTTATGCAGTGGCACTAAACGTGGTGTACGTTGGTTGGGATCCGGAAGGGGTGGTCAAAAGAGATTCTGCTTGGTCGTGGCTCAAAAGGCAGCCTCCAATGGCGTACTACCAGGACGCTCCGGTGCAGTGCACGGACGCGGGAGGGCGGGTTTTCTGTGAATACCTGGACATGGAAGGTCTGATGTCTTTTGCGATGACCTGCTTTCCTGAGCGTTCGCGTCTGCGGGCAGTATTCGGAGCAGTTGAACCCAAATGGGCTTTGGGCCACTGTTGGGTGGAGCGTGAACGGGCCACAGGGAGAAAATACACCGTTTGGTCAGATGCCAGTTATCCCGAGGGCCTCAGACGCGGAACTACCGTACTTGAAAAGTACGAGTGGAGAGGTACACCGCCAGGTGGTGTTAAGATGAAACGGAGTTTGGACGGAGACCACCCTGTCACACTGATCGCAACCCTGCACGACCCTCAAGATAATGACGTGCGTATTTCTGGGGAACCTCCCACATCGATTGACTGGGCTGCAAACGTGCATCATGTCTGGGATGTCAGCTTGGGACAAAAAATCATGTCGAGGCATACCAGAATGGACCCATACGTGCGATTTTACAGCACATTGGCTCCCGGAAAAGACGTTAGTCTGTGGGACAGGGTACATATCGTTAAAACCGCTGCAACGTTCTCTCCGAGTGAAGTGATGAACCCTGAGCTGTATGTAGCGAGCGTAGTGAAAACGGTCGAGCTGTTCGACCAATACAGATCTGGTTTTGGTTGTCCTCGGGGACTATCTGTTTATATGAATATAATCAAAAAGTGCAAAAGGGACTGGCCGGACGAGGTCGAATGCATACGCGATGGTCGCGTGGGACGAAAAGAGTATGTGTTGCACAGGACTGATACGCCTGGAGGTAATCGGTATCCGTCAGGTGGAAGCATTCGCAAGCAACCATCGTGCAACATGTATCGGATGCATAAAAGGTTTGTACATGCCATATTACCGAACTTTTCCACAGTTTCCATAGAACAAAAAGATGTGCCAGTACTGATATAAGAAGGGTATGACTTTAGCAAGCCGTGATCATACGTGTGCACATTTTGTTATGAAGTATATTATTGATAAAACTTTACAGAGTGTTATATGAGTAAAGATAACGTATGACCGAGTGTTTCTTTTATTACAGGTGAAGGTGTATATTATGAGAACGTATGAGGTCAGCTGACGCTGCCAGAACACGCAGAGAAACACGTGAGCGGAGATAACACGCGACGCATATTGACAAATATATTGAATTGGAAATCTCAGTATTAGACGTGCGACAGTTAGGCCTTCTGTGTGCTTTAACTTGCCAAACACGTTCGTTCATTGACGTTGGGCTATATCAAATGCACTTAGACACCAAAGACATGTACGTGTTACTAATGATCGAGATTTATGAGAAAGCTTGACAAACAGCGAAAAAAAAGAGGGGGGGGGGGTGTTTGCTACCAAGACATGTGTTGCACTCATGTTGCATCTGATGTACGTCGCAGCTCAGGATATGTGTCCATTATAAAATTTGTTATTCATCCTTGACTGTTATGTGTGGCTGTGAGCCCATTAAGAAATCCACACACACGCCGGCTGCATCCCTCGACTGATAGAAGTGGGTTTTATTATGAGCTTGGTACCGGCATCCGTCTGCGAAACATGTCCGTTCATATTTTTGATGGGTAGACGACCACATGTCATGATGTGTCTGAAGACATGTACACTTATAAACCTTCATTCAAACGGGAATCAAAGACATATGAGCATTGGTCATTGTGTCTGTTCTGCCTGGCGTACTGAAGCTCTGAAAGCATGCGCCTTATGATACCACGTGTTGTACATCCGAAGTAGACATACACGTTACCTCTTGGCACGTGAACCACTTACCGGCCAGACATGCCGATATATATATTCATATATTTATATAATATCAACAAACACAATAATACGTAGGTCTGTGCACATTCCGGAACCATTTAGGGTTTCACCGGATGTCACTCTGGCTCTTTGTATGTGTGACGTCACAAGCTAAATTGTGTATATAAGGACCCTACTCGTAACAGTGCAATCACTCTCGCTTAGAGACATACCACTGCAAGTGAACAGCAGCAAGGGACTTATATCGTAGCACACGGATACTAGTATAGAAGCAGTATAGGACTTCACTGAAGCAATTTACAGGCGTGAAGGATAGACAGAAGAAGCGAGTGAAGAATAAAGAGTATACTTACAACAGAAAGCGAGCAAGAAATCAAAAGTGAGTACATTTATTTTATCGTTCAACACATTTAGTTTACTGTAAAAGGTGTTCATCTCTTATTGATGTACATTCTGATCCAACTGTTCGGCAATGTCATATGTGATATATGACAACGGTTTTTGTAAAACCAGTGTTGCCTTTGGTTGTAGTGGCACAGCCCCCGAACAGCGCACCATCCCGACCCCAAGGCAACCATGTTCCGGGTACCTTACAAGGCCAGTGGTCGCCTTTGTTGCCCGTGGGTGCGCAGTATAATGCGCAACAGCATGTTGACGGTTTACCGGTGAACTTTCGCCGAAACCTGCCTCTGGTGCCGTACAGGCCAGAAACGTACCTGGAACGTATGATTCAAGGGAATGTTCAGATGTCGGACCAGATGCGCCAGCTACTGACGACAACTGTGACATTATTCATGTCATTATTCCCTTACACGTCACACGTGTTCGACCCTACCCCGAACAGCAACCCCAGGCAGACAGGAGATCACATCTTGGTGTTCATCAGGAACATTCTTAACCGGAACCGGCCGGACAGAGAAACCCACATAATGCTGTTTCATTTCCTGGTTAACACGTTTGTCGGCGCATATTTCCAATCGATGCTGGCAGGTCAGTGAGGCACACGCCTTGATGCCTGTTGAGTTGCAGTTGCTGTTAAGTTGTTGCTTTATATATTTTTTTTTATTGTTATCGTTTTGTTTGTGTTGACTAGCATTGGAAGAGTACCTTGTCATTTATATTTCAGGGGGCAGTTGATAAATGTAATGATTTGAATATGGTTTGTGATAGGGATACTGGCATTCACCATATGTGGTTGTCGTTTCCTGTTGTAGATTATCAATGGTGACTGTGTGTTCTTACGGTGTTGTTGTTTTATTGCAGAGCAAAGCGAAGACATATAAAGAAGAGAGACACAAATCGTTCCGGATATCACAGCTAAATGTGAGTACAATATTGTTTATGAAATCTTATTGTACAGACCGCATTTCTGACAGTTTGTAAATAATGTTGACAAACAAATATTAATAGTACTATAATAATACTCAGTCATATTTATATGCTGACGGTAATCGAACGACATCCTGTTACTACGTAATCATGCACAGTATAATTTACACGGCGGCGGAATATTGACGTGTTACTACACGTACCTGCATCAAGTAAAACAAGAGATTCAACATCCTACAACTGAATGTAAATATCGGTCATCAACACGATATAGACATAACACATGGACAATTGTGCAGGACGGTCGTGATGATGTCGTTTGTATGTAATTGTAGTTCTGACAATGGAACACAACGATATTCTTGTGGAAGATGTACTTGGAAAGTTGAAATTAACTGCAGAAACGTGTCTACGTATTACTCCAAACAGCGACAATGACACGACGTTAAAGCAATATGTAGAATGTATTTCTATGTTCCAACAGTGCTTTGATCAATTGTTGGGGTGTGTCATATCATACCAAACGTATCCGTGTGAAAATATGGATATGGATCAAATACTTGCGGACCTGTCGTGTATCGCAAATAACGTGCTATCGTTGTCATGTTCTGAGCTTGTTGTGAAAGCACTTTGGGCGGTGTATAAGCGGTTGTGCGCTGTACACCGGAGATACGTACTCGTTATAGAAAACATGCAAACATTAGTATGTGTCGTTGATGAGCATAAACTGCAATGCCAAGAAATGAACCAGATGACACAGTGCTTGCTGGCTGATTTGTGGCAGACATATCCGGACTTTGTTACATGTATCCAATAATCATGGCCGGCACGACGTGAACCAATGAATACTGTGACTCGACGTAATAGACAGTGACATTGGTTTTGTATTTGTTACATAGGGGTTATATGTGTCATCATTACTCAGGTCGCGTTATAATTATTGCAGCACGCGCGATACATTCATAAAAACTACAGACATGAACTCATTAAGGATGAACGTGAACGACTCCCCAGATGAATACGACCCAGAGAAACATGAAATAGTGGGCAAACAAATGTTAGACGACATGGCGAAACTGGCCAAGGAGGCGGAAGAGCGATCATCGAAACTGGTCAAGGATACAGAACAGCGATCATCCGATGATGAAGATGAGGGTATGGCTTTAAAAGAGTTCGCTACATACATCAAGGATCTGATTGCCGTAATATCTCAGATCCCTGGGTACATTCAAAACTTCGAGGCAAGGGATGGACAACAAGAACATAACGGCTTCGTAGTAGATGGCGGATACGTGAAGACGTTCAAGAAGATGTATTCCGTCGTCGGCGTAATGCGTCGCAGGTCATGCAGTGATATATTGTGGCTGGCCTTATGTCAATTGTCGGCGTACATGTTATGGGTCAGGACCCTTTACATACGTAGGAGCATGGTTCACTGTAAGTCGATACCATCTGAAATGATGTGGCACCATCACCATTGGGAGGAGTTCGCACAGGGGGTGTTAATATTAGGTTGGGCTTTATGGTTAGAGAAGAAGGCTGCAGCGGACGAAAATGGAAGAAAGTAACAGTGTTATGTTTACAAAAGGACTTATGGCTGAACGGACTTGTGGATAAACATGTAAATATGCCAATATATTTACCCATTGCAGATGTTTGGTTTTTGTAAGTGACAGTAGATTGAGGGAATACGGGGATATTTATCGATCTTAATATCCCCGTATTCCCTCAATTAGAATACGTGATTGTCGTATCTTTTATTATTCAAGTTTTGTATTATCTCATCAGAATAAATGATTGTAAGTTGTATTAATGTCTTTTAGTTTTTTTCATGAATCACGTGATATGGTTGTTTCACTGTGCTGAGAGTTTGAATGTTGGCATGCTAAGTTGGATGGTGTTTTTCCTGCTACCCTTCCCTTAATGGCGTTTATGGATTATTACAGCACACCCGATACGATAATGGAAACGACAGAAGTTAGCGGAGAGATGAGCCCCCAAAAGATTAGCGCCCCGGACCCTCCAATGAATGGGCAGGCCAACCAGGACAGTCTAATTATCGGCCAAACACAAGAGGAACAGAAAATTGACCCTCCAGGGGACGACCCAGCCAATCAGGACCCTCCAATGAGTTTCCGGCAGAAGCACGAAATGTGGGTCAAAAAAGAAATGGAGGACCGCATACAAGAACTCAAGGATCTGGTAGACATTGCCGAAAAGCGAATCATAGAATCGCCTGATGATGATGAAGAGTGTAGGGAAGAGTGTAGGGGTTTAAAGGATTTTGCTGATAAGACCAAAAATCTTATTGATGTAATATCAAAGTTCCCTGGACATATACAAAAGTTTGAGGCAGATGCCATGGTTGGACCAACAGATGGGAAACGCGTCGTGAAAGACGGTGCATACAAACTGACGTACAAGAGAATGAAAGCTATCATCGACGCAATGAGAAAAACGCCGTGCCCGGATCTGGTGTATGATGCATTCGGTATATTATCTTTTTACATAGAGGCGATCCTGATCCTTTACACAGACATGCAGGACAGGCTGCGTGACTGCATACCCGAAGGGGAACTTCCTGTGGTACTAGTGGCACCGTGTTTTGTGCGGGAGTACCACAGTTGGAACTGGGAAAAACTCGAGCGATGTCAGTCATGGTTAGATCATGAGGTATCAGATGAGGTACAAGAGGCAATGGTTAAACAATCGAGAAAGAAAAAACGCCGCGTGACGTCTACCGTGCAGGATCAATCCAAAACCAAAACAGTTCAAACAGGTCGCGTCAACAAGAAACGCAAGAGGCGTGGCCGAAAAAATAACAAAAAGTAAACAAAAGAAAAACTTTCATCAACAAAGACATATTTCAACAAAGACATGTACAAATATTTCCTTTGCTCTCGTGATTTTGTTGTATACATTGACATTATCAGTAAATGGTATCGTATCTGTTTGCAGCTTGTGTTGGCACGATGACGGACATACAGGATATATTTGATAGACGGGTCTGCCGACAGTTGAGACGGCTGGCGGATATCTACGAAAGACGTGCCAAAAGGTCTACATCAGCTATACATAAGATGTACATGTTTGATTGCCGCCGGGTTGCATTAATGTTAGAGGTGTACGTGCGTATCTTCGACACGACAGGACTTCACGGCCTCCCTGATTTGTACCTCAGCGATAGATGCTGGTTTAAGGCCACATATCACACGCTGTTTAATTATATTTCTGGAAGACTGTACAAGCAAGACGCACGTTGCGATGGCTTCGTGGTCGCTGCATTGCTGTTATTGCATCGGTACTTTACCCGTGTACAGCAGAAATACAATTGTTTAATAAAGGAGCTGCAACACAATCGGAATACTCAAAGAGATCTGCAGAAAATATTGTATAAGTGCAACATGCTGCGTAAATGTAAGGTTGGTTTATGGTGTGAGATACAGAAACGTCGAGGTCGAGATGCCGCTGCTCGTGCAAGGAAACAAAGTATGCGTGATCGTAAACGACAGAACTCAGTGTGTGGTCTGATGTGAATATGTAGCCAACTTTTTCACACCAAGACTGCCCGATGCATAAATACCTTTGTACAGAACTGTTTTGTAATGTAATTCTTTCTTTTTTTGTCCATATTTACTGCTACGTACCTGTAATCCAAGAGTCTGCTACAGTTTTGTTTACATATAATATTTTGCTTACATATATTTTGTTGTATTTTCAACATATTTCGTACAGTTACATGTGTGTACCTGATGTAAATATTTTAACAATATGTGCCTCATAGAAGTAGGTTTGATGTATAATGTAAGCGTTAGGTTGTTTGATATTCATATAACCACCAAAAAAATGTAACATATAATTTTGTGATGTATTTGATTTCTGGTGTATGTTTTGTTAGGTGATGATGAGACTGTTTGTTAATTTTTATAACCATCGGCATAAACATTCTTTGTAACATTTAGTCGGAATAAATGATGTAACTTTCATTTCCGTCTCCGTTTTAATGTACCGCAGGCAAGCATCGGAGATTTGCCAGCGAAACAGGGGTATGGATGTTTCACTGTACAGAGAGTTTGAATGTTGGCGTGCTAGCTTGGATTGTCATTTTCCTGATACCCTGCCCTTAATGCGTTTTGTGTGTATTGCAGCACGCCCGTTACAAATGGAAACGACAGAAGTGTGCGACCAAACAATGACTGATATGGTGGACGCCCCGAGCCATCAAACGGACGACCCTGACAACCAAGACTGTTCACTCAACTACCAAGGAAAAGCCAACACCCCAGATTCCGACATATCGGATGACTCGTCGTCATCCGATGACTCGTCGGATAAAGAAACCCGAAATCTGTGGGGACAGATTATCGAAACGTCAGCCAGAAGAGCGTTAAAGGACAACACTGAGGCGCTACTACAACTGGCCAATGGTGCGGACAAACGTGTACAAGAATCACCCGATGAAGAAGGAGAGTGCCAGGTTTTGATGGATTTCTCATTAAAGATGAGGTTGTTGGTTGATATCATGTCGCGGTACCCAGGGTACATCAAACAATTCGAGGAAGAATCCTGTCATGGACGAAACGAAAGTGAAGTATCCGTGAACGATAGAGAATACTGGGGTACGTTTAAGCAGATGTCTGAAACCGTAGACGAACTGACAAAAATGCCGTGCCAAGACCTGGTGTACCCAGCTCTATTGAAACTTTCTGGGTACATGTATTGGGTGGAGACCCTTTATAATTATATGATTGACACACTGGAACGTACGACCAAAAGGATACCATATTATGTGGTGCATGACCACAGCATAATCTGGAACAGGCTCGCGTGTTATTTGAAATGGTTAAATAATGAGGCCATATGTGTCTCAAAAGAAAAAGCGGAAAAATTAGCGAAAAAACGCCGCGTGACTTCTACCGTGAAGGATCAACCTGAAACCAAAACAGTTAAAACAGGTCGCGTCAACTAGACCCTTGTGAACGGCGGTACACGCTGTGTGGTGTACAGGATATATATGTGGCATCTTTGACCAAGAGGACTTTTGTTATATAATCGCATTTTAATATCCATTTTTTTTATGCCACGTACGTGTAATCAAGGTACATGTTATGGTTTTTGTTAACTGAGATTGTGTGTGTTATTTTTATCATAGATCTCACGTAATATGTATTTTGTTTAATGTGTACCTACTGTAAATATTTTGTCCGTGTATGCCTTACATATATCGGTTTCATAGTTTATGAGACAGTTTTTGATATATATTGTTTGTAACAGTTTAGTTCGGAATAAATGATGTAACTTTCACTACCGTCTCCGTTTTCATGTGTCGCATGTAGGAATCGGAGTTTTGCCGGCGAAACTGTGGTATGAATGTTTCACTGTGCAGAAAGTTTGAATGTTGGCGTGCTAGCTTGGATTGTCATTTTCCTGATACCCTGCCCTTAATGCGTTTGTGTATATTGCAGCACGCCCGTTACGAAAATGGAAACGACAGAAGTGTGCGACCAAACAATGACTGACATGGTGGACGCCCCGCGCCATCAAACGGACGACCCAGACCACCAAGACTGTTCACTCAACTACCAAGTAAAAGCCAACACCCCAGATTCCGACATATCGGATGACTCATGGGATGACTCGTCGGATGACTCATCTGATGAAGAAACCCGAAACAAGTACCGACTGATGCACGAAACGTCAGCTAGAGAAGCGTTAAAGAAAAACACTGAGGCGCTCCTAAAACTGGCCAATGATGCGGAAAAACGTGTACAAGAATCACCCGATGAAGAAGGAGAGTGCCAGGTTTTGAAAGATTTCTCATTAAAGACGAGGCTGTTGGTTGATATCATGTCGCGGTACCCAGGGTACATCAAACAATTCGAGGAAGAATCCTGGGATGGACGAAACGAAAGAGACGTTTTTGTGCACGATAGGGAATACTGGAATACGTATATGCAGATGTATGAAACCGTCGACGAACTGACAGACATGCCGTGCCAGGACCTGGTGTACCCAGCCCTATGTAAACTGTCTGGGTATATGGATTGGGTCGAGACCCTTTATATTGATATGATTGACACACTGGATAATACGACCAAATGGGTACCATATGAAGCGGTGCAGGACCACCGCATGAACTGGGACAGGCTCGCGGATTATTTGATGTGGTTAAATGATGAGGCCATATGTATCGCAGAAGAAAAAGCGGAAAAAATAGCGAGGAAGAAAAAACGCCGCGTGACTTCTACCGCGCAGGATCAACCTAAAACCACAACAGTTAAAACAGGTCGCGTCATAAAGAAACGCAAGATGCGTGGCAAAAAAAGGAACACAAAGTAAAGAAAATCATTTCAACCAAGAAATGTACATTTTTTGCCCCTGTGAAGGGCGGTACACACTGTGTGGTGTACAGGATATATGTGGTATCTTTGACCAAGAGAACTTTTGTTATATGATCGCATTTTAATACCCATTTTTTAATGCCACGTACGTACAATCCAGGTACATGTTATGGTTTAGTTAACTTGTCCTATTTTTATCATAGATCGCACTTGATATGTATTTTGTTTAATGTGTACCTTTTGTAAATATTTTGTCCGTGTATGCCTTACATATATCGGTTTCATAGTTTATAAAACAGTTTTTGATATATATTGTTTGTAACAGTTTGGATGATAGCGCAGTAGATATTCTTGTACCAGTTAGTTCGGAATAAATGATGTAACTTTCACTACCGTCTCCTTTTTCATGTATCGCATGCAAGAATCGGAGTTTTGCCGGCGAAACTGCGGTATGGATGTGCCTGTACGCAGGGTTTGAAATGTTGGCGTGCAAGGTCGGATGGTCATTTTTACATGATACCCTGTCTGTAATTTATCTATCTCTATCTCTCTCTCTCTGTTCTGTCACAGATGGCCCATATCCGGTCTGAGGTGTATGCGAACAGCGAAGCTGTAATGAGGTACATGGGACGTCAGATACCCACACTGGCTCAGAAAATCCACACGAAGGTGACATCCCCCCTTTGGAATATAATGTTGCAGCTCGGTTTCCTTGATCGTACGATGTTTGAAAACATCATGCAAGAAAAACGTGCCAAAGTACGCGGCGTCATGCTGCTTAGTCATCTGGCAGGGCGGTTCCCTTTAGAAAAAATGGACGAGGCCATGAAGCTATTTTGCAAAACCGGTGAATCGCAGGTGTATTATTTTTTTTGGAACGTGGTCATGCGACACGCCATACAGAGCCTGCCGCGGGCCCCGACTGCGGATCATAAGATGAATAAAACAGTACAAGATCCTGCTTACAGTAAAAAACTGTCTCGGCTGGAGGCATTCTTTCATTCCCGACGGTACACATGTCCAAGAGCATCCACAGGCGGCGAGAAAGACCTTGGTGTCCTCATGGCTGTATATATACGTCCCCTGTTTATCCGGGATGACATCCTGTGCATGGACGAGTCCTGTGTCGTTACGCGTTTGTGCGTAGACTTGCATATAATGAACCAGTTTCAAAGGGATAAACTGTTTCTCATCACCGGATTAGCGTTTAAAAGGCGCTTGACTTTTTTGACTTACCTTGAAAAACTTCCGCTGTGGTACTGGAACAAACTGGCGGTTATCTTTCGCGAGGCAGGATACGGGCAGATAGGTGGAACAATCGAACGTGGTCTCAGATTGTCAGGCGTGCAGGTCTTGTTTCCCGATTACATCGCATTCCTGCAGAGTAACCGGAAAAAATAACCCGTACGTTGTTATCTGAACATTCGTGACATAAATGCACATGTGAATAAACCTCTGCTTGGAATGTGGGAAATGTTCATATAAACATTCGTAATTGGTTGTTATGATACGTTTCTGCTTGGTGGAGATAACAGAACATTCATGACCATATATGCACATGTGATTAAACCACTGCTTGGTATGTAATAACCTGAAATAAACGTTTATGGTACATGTTACATATGTGTCATTCTCGTCTACACGTATACGTGTTAATGAATGTGTCAGACGGTTGTCCTCGTGTCACAAAATATGGATTCTGCCACTACCACCACCTCCCCCTCCCTCCCCCCCTTTTGCCCCCTTCCGTTATAACAATCTTGCATTCACCGACTGGTCGCCCGCCTCATATCACACAAACTTTCTCACTGCAATGATGATGATAAATACGATGAAGCGACGTGACGATGTGAACGTGTATCTATTTGTACTGATGATAGATACTTGTGTATGGGGCTGTGTGACGGACTCCTGTACATGGACGAAGGAACCATGGATGCATGTGTCACAAAAGGTCAAAGTAGCAACGATGTATACTGTGATAAATGCAAGTGCTTGCTTCACGTGACATGCGATTGTGACAGTGATTGTAAAGACGTGGATGGCCACTGCTGTGACTGTTCATTGGAAACAACATATGACATGAGTGAACGTTTTGAAGACGCTTTCTCGTGTGAACGTTCTGTTCAGCTATATGACGAACTGGACAAACAGGATGCAATAGCTCCCCTTATGGAGAAGTACCTGCCTGTAAATTGCGGCAACGATGTGGAGACATTTCATGATTTCGCAGATTTCGTGTCAAATGCGCCAATGGCGCGATGGCATTTGATGGAGTCGCTGATGGCGGAATTGCAGATAATATTGCCAGATGTGGATTTTACACCGTGGTCAAAGGTCAAACATCGGGTCACATGTTTGTTCACAGAATGGAGGTCAGAGTTGGACATTGAGCGCCCCTTTTACAAGGGAGGGGTGTATCCGTTGTTATAAACGGCACCTGGTTTGCGGGAGAAAGATGAATATGTCGATCCTTTTTTTTTTTTTTTTTTGGCTTGGGGAATACACAGCTTACATCAGGCAAGGTTCAAATAAACGGACATGAATGTGCAGGTGTGTTTGTTGTTTATGTTCGTCGAACATGGGATATGATGTCGTCGTTTGTATGTCGATCTTATGATGTCGATGTTATGATTGTTACATAACAACTCCTTCTCTCGGCGTCTTCCGTTTCACACTTGCCCCCCCCTTTTCCCCTCTCCCCCCGTCTTCCCAAATCCGGAACATTGTCGCTGTAAGAAATGTGCGCAGTTGATTGTTATTTTAACATAAACATTTATAACCTTCTGGTTTCGTCAGCCAGCCGTATGTACATGTTGTGTCATGTGTGAGCACATTGATGTGGGTGTTGTGGCTCAATGGATAGAGCACTGGTTTCCGAAGCCAGGGGTTGTGGGTTCGAATCCCGCCAGCACCTTTATGATACATTTTTCTCCGTCTGTTTGTCATCTATACAATTTTCTTTGTGTAAGTTTTGTCTATCACGTCAGTTGTTCGTGTTCATAACAGACAATCCACTCGGCATTACTTTTTTGTTGCGTTATATCTACTTGGCGTGTCGTGTCTGTTTATATAGCACAGTCACCGCCAGATGGCAGTTTATGCACCCTTGCCGATGTTTTTATTTTTTGTTTGAAAACCATATGTTGGATGTATGTCTTTCACGTATGTTGGATGTCTGTCTTTAGCGTATATTGGATGTCTGTCTTTCGCGTATGTTGGATGTCTGTCTTCCTCGTGTTACAATTTGTTTTTTTCAAAGGGATAGTGTCGTTCAATGTCTGATATTAAGGCCGGGTACGTTTTCATATTTCCTGAGGCTATGTGGACTATAACAACGTACACTGTACACCAGCTTACAAAACCACACATTTACATATAAGCACACACGTATATATCTGCACAAAGGATTGGTAATCTTCTAATATGTCTTCAGGTGATGAGGGCGATCGTAAAACATACCCCAACACACCGCAAGCAAAGCACATTTTACACATAAACGCACACACATACATCTGCATACACACGGAAACATGAAATGAATAATGAGACATGTTGTCAGGTATACATAAATATATTGTTCACTTAAACATTTTACATTTATACAGGTTTACATATATCAGATATATTTCATATCATCGATAAACATACATGGCAAGCGTGCAAATGTCATAAAGGTCATGTGTAGTCACAGCGAATTGTCCCACAATATACAGAAGCGTGACCAGCGTGACAGACGACAGCGAATTGTTCCACAATATATATATATATATAATAAATATATATATGTACCTTTTCGATAAAATGTTGTTTGTACAACGTGCGTGGAAATGGTCACGGGTACAGGTTTATAAGAAAACCTAACAACTCTGCAGGCTTCCAGCGCAGCTTTGGATGAATTTTCCGTTGCATATCAGATGTGAACATGAACTGTCGCTCGGGTGTATGATTGTGTTTTTTTGTACCAGGTGCCCGTACACGCTCCAGCCTCACTCTCAGGCATTTGTCAATCCGGCAAGGTGACTGTATACGCTCCAGTCTCACTTTAAGGCATTTATCAATTCGGCCATCTAACCGAATGCATACTTTCAGCCCCTCTCTTCGCGTTGACATGTAGCATCTGCATATCGCTTTTGGGTTCATCTGGAACATAAGCAAATGATAATGTAAAAGTACACTTGTAGAAGAAGAAGAACAAAACCTGTGGGGGGGGGGGGGGGCAGCAAATCATGCAAACATGTGAAACATTGCCAGATGCTCGGATGGAATGTCCCATTTGACCCTGAAATAAATAAACACATATGTATAACGACACAACACTATCATATTACAACATATATATATTGTTTATATATATATTTATATATATTTATATATATATATCAATATACAACAAGTATATTAACACCAACACACATACAGACAGATGGACGGTCAAAACATATTTACAAAACGACACGCCACCCACCAGATGTATATCTTCACCACATCAGTGCGTTTGTTGGGTACCCTGCATGTCGGACAATGGACCTCCTCACGGGACGTGGAACGGAACATGTTGTCGCGCAAGCGATTTATCAACGCTTGAAAGCCGTTTCTATTTTCATTGTAGGAGAACACCGCCATTATACATCTGTGACAAAACATGTGTCCGCATTTTTTTAGGAAACAGTCCACGGTGTTCTCCAAACAAATTGGACACCGGAAGCGACTTAGCCTTTCCTGGGCATCCCTTTCATTACTTTGAAGCTGGGCAATCATGGTCTGAGCGTGTGCGAGCTGCTCCTCCACACTGGAAACGACAACGCCTGGATCTGAAACGTTTGCCGAACCTCTGCATGTAGAAACTGTCGCCGAACGGATTGATGTGTCAGGTGCTGCCGAAACTGTTTCCGCATTGCCACCCGTATATGGAGGAAACATCGCTGCTTCGGTGGCGCCCGTCCTGACGTGTCGAAGCTTTAACCTTTTGGGTGCAGGCAAAATGTTATCAGATCGGGTCTGACCTCCCTGGGTTGATGTATCATGTTCCGATGAAGGCGCAGGGTCCACGGGAGGTCGACGTTCAGAAGTCAATGGATCAGAGGCGTCTGTGTCGTCAGCGACATTTTGGGGCGGGTTGGTTGCTGTTATGGAATTCATCAACTGCAATAATTCCCGACCTGCATCAAACGGGCTCTCAGTACGCGATTGTGACGAGGTCGAAGACGGGGCGGGTGATGACGGCCTTGTGGTATATCGCCTTTTTCTCCTGGGAAAGCGGCCATTCCAATTCATGTCAGGATGCAACGCTACGTTGCATTTATGTGAACCGGTGATCCCTGAAACACGACCTGGTTGATTAAAGTCCATCTCTGCCGGCAGGAAATCCTGGAGACACCTATCGGCATCTGTCTGCCTCGCCACCTGGACGCAAAACCTCAGGAGTAACAGGCGTTTAAATGCTTTCCTCCGTGTTGTCTCCCCAGGGCGATAGATATGACCAAGCACGCGTCGGACGTCCTGTTTCTTATAGATGTCTTCGACTTCAGTTTTGCTCAAGGAGGCGTCTATCATACCGTGTTTTTTTAGTAATTTCATTAAAAGCCTAGTTAAACGTATACTTCCGACAAGGTCGGCCACCAAGCTGTCCCATTGCGTGGCATCAAACAGGGTGTATGCGATCCTGAACTCCGGCTCATACCAAACGTCTTTCTCGATATACGCTAAAACAGCCTCACGTACGCGTTGGTATTCACGTTCTGTTGAAACCTCCCGCGCATCCAAACCTTCCTCACCCTCGTCCTCTTGGTCTGCATTTTCCGCCCCTCCTTCTTGCTGCGCATGCGGCTCAGGACATGTTACGTCATTGTATCCGTCTCCCGGCATGAATTGTTCTTCTTCACACTGTGTAAACCGCATGATGTGTTCATCGTCATCAGACACCAACACGATCGGGTAGTAACGGTGCGGGACCACATTGTTGAAACAGTCTTGTAATATGCCGATTTCAAATACCTCGCTTAACAGGGCACATGCGTTGGACATGCCTCTTTGGAAGAGCCTGTGGTATAGCTCCAATATGTTTACATTGAACAAAGAACAGTTCACGTATAAAGCAGTGGTAATGGAGCGCGCTTCCGATTTTCCACTTTCCCTATACGACTGCACGTACTTGAGGTCATCCCTGTGTGGCAGCAGCGTAGGTAGATCTATCAGATTGAGGTCTGTGGCTAAAGCGAGGAGATCAACACGGAGGCTCAGAGCATCTTCAACCTCCATGTAGTTCAGAAACAAACCTCTGATGCTTAACGCTTCCGACTCGTTCCGCTGGCGTTCGGTGCCGATGTATATAACGTCCTCCTCTTCTATGGACGAACTGTCGGACTGTTCAGTCTGTTCCATCGCTCTGAAATGATAAGGAAATACACATGAGACGTGTTATGGCAAAAGAAGAGGGGGGGGGGGGTGTACATGGTATGTATGTGTGATGTTGCCTGTGATGACATAGCATCATACGTAAACAGAAGAGAACAGATGACAAGTCAATACAAACTAAGATAAAACATAATTACTGTTTCTTTACAACAGAAACACACCGACAGCGCTGCACGTATCTTAGAAGATATATTTTGTACACAAACATGACTACATATCCTGATTAAAAACGTACATGCACTGCAAAAAAAACCAGCATACCTGAACATCCGGCGATGGTTTCAACCGGTGAGGGCGGCGGGGACCATCACTCCGACACTCGTTCTGGGTTCTTTTTGAGAGATGACAAGAAAGCCGGAGCATCTGCCCGCCCGCCCTCCGGCTCCAACTTTCTTGTCATCTTTTAGACGTCTTGGATAATTGCTGCTTGCTTGGTGATCTGTGGTGATGGTGAAGAAACCCAAGGGCGTCTGCCAGCCCGCCGCCGGCCCTTTGGATTCCTTCAGCATCAACCACATGTTAAAAGGATTGTCCATTTACACACACGTAAACAAAATAACATACCCTGTATCAAATATACAATGACCTTTATTCTGATAACATAACAGATACACAGATCTGGTGTATACAATATATACAGAAAAAGCTATAAAATATGACATATACAAACATTTGAAATATTGAACGTTTCATTGTACAGGAGATGAAACGTTTACCAATTTTTAATACGTTTTTGGTATTATCAACCCCAATTTTCAATTACAGTTTTCCATGTTTTTACAAAGTTTATTTACATTTCAAACCCAATTTCAATTAAAGTTTACCACAGTTCATATTTTTTTTTTACACTTTAACCCCAATTTTCAATCACCCCCCATAATTCCGGGCAACGTTCTGTGAATTTACGTTTTTGGTGCAATATAGGTCTTTTCACATGCGGGGTGAAGATAAATTTACCAATGAAATCCCTCCCCAGTACACCCGACACACTGGGGAATTTCCAGTCATATACAACATTCATATCCACGTTATTATAGAAACATTGCCCCAGTGCGTCCTCGAAGAGCATTTGTTGTTTTTTTTTTTATACGGATAAACTGTAATATATACATGTTACTCCTGTACAATATTTATATAGAGATGATATATACAATCAATTTGAAATGTTCAATTAAAGTTTACAAAGTTTTTACAAAGTCTATTGACATTTCCAACCCAATGTTCAATTAAAGTTTACCACAGTTCATAAGTTTTTTTTTTTTTACACTTTAACCCCAATTTTCAATCACCCCCCACACGTCCGGGCAACGCTCTGTAAATTTCCTTTTCTGGTACAAGGCGGGTCTTTTTACATGAGGGGTGAAGATGAATTTCCCAATAAAATCCCGTCCCAGTACACCTGACGCACTGGGGAATTTCCAATCATGGACAATGTTCATGTCCACATTATTATAGAAACATTGCCCCAGTGCGTCCTCGAAGAGCACTTGTACGTTTCTTTTTTTATATGGGTGTACTGCGGCCCCTCTGTGGGCACCCCCACAAGCTCTGCACGGCTCTCGCACTAATAATGCTTTGTGCAGAATGTCGTCCCACATCGGGGTGTACCAGAAGTTCTGTGGTAGAAACACCTTCATGTCAACCATAGAGATTGGACTCTCTGTGTCCAGGATGAAATGCTTGCACCCGATGCCATCAACAGTTACGTTGTAGTATGTCATCTTTCTACAAACGAAACACAAACTCTCATAAACAGATCATACAAATTCTCTCTCTCTCTCTATGTCTCATTTAAATAGGATGGAGAAGATATGCATGCCATGCATTAATTTTTTACTGACGTTAATCCCTGTTTATCACACGTATATACCATAACTGGAGGTTACCACGAGCCAGTGGTAATTGGTTAATCACATAAACTGATTATGCAACAATATCAGATACATATATCAGATACATAATATAATTATACAAGCTTTTCTTTCACATCAAAAAACATATCATTATTACGGCCCAGTACAGGGACGCAGACTAAAAACTACAATAATTAATTGTTGTCAGATGTGCGTTCCTTCGTCTGCCATTCCGTCTCGTTATCAGCCCATTTGTACCCGATCATTATATTCTGATTGAAAACATAAAACAACCACAAACCGTACACAAAGGTAAAAATGTCAAATGTGCATACTTACATCAGCGGTGTCTGCGGGTCGATGTTTGTTGATGCAATCTCTGCTCTAGAAAAAACAAAACAATGACATATCTTCAATCAATTGTCCATCGTCACCTTTCCAAATATGGCTATAACACATGTTCATACAGTTGCTGCTCGTACCACATATGGTTCTTCATTTTACAAAATATATACACGCGGCACCTCCTATTCCAGAAAATGTTTATTGTAAAGGGTTAACGCGTAATCTGGCGCGCTTCATCCCCCTTTCACCGAAATATTCTTTCGGAGGCCGTCGACATGTCACCCTCCTTCGTGCACTCATACCACCATCTGTATATGCCTCATAAACACCAAACTGCCAAGGTACTGTTGCACAAACACAGTTCCCCTGTTTGACAAGTCTGTTCACGTCCTTTGATTTGTCGGGCAAGTCTACACGGCACCACAGCTGCTGTATGATCTCGTGAGGCCGGGTCGGTCCCCAATACCTGGACACGTAAAGGGCACCTCTGTGCACCCAGCAAATCATGTCGGGCCACTCGGATATTGTCTTATATTGTTCGAGGTCGACGTCTCGGTGAAACGACGCGTGCAAACGCATATCTCTCGTTATGACCTTGCACTTTGTGCACCTCAGCACGGGAGGCTCCTTGCACATGTCGCGTATGAATTCATCGCCGGTGCACTTAGCGTTGCACTTCCTGCAAAATTGTGTCGTCGAAGCTGTTTCTATCAACTCGTCTAATATTATGTCCGGCACGGTCAACCAAAATATCTGCGGGTTGTACCGCTCGCATAAGTATTCCTTTGTCATTGTGTACAGTGGTTTAGGATTGTACACAGGGTTTATTGTTGTCTTTTCACTCAGCATCATTTGTCTGAAACGAGCGCAAAATCCACCTTTACTGTCAGCGCAACGCTAACTGTCCAAGCGAAATACATCTCCCCTTGTACTTGGAGAGAGTGTAAAATCATTTTAAAAAAAAAGGAGGGGGGGTGGGGGCAGGACGCAACTAGACCGGAGATGCCTTGCACAAATGATGCATCTGATGCAGGTCCCACCTTATGATACATCAAAAACCGAAACGCAGTGTTTATCGTATCTGCTGTCAGTTTTTGTTATGTACATGGTACGAAAGATTGACATGCACACATATTGCCATGGGACATGCAGTAACTCCTAGAAACATAATTTGCACCGACTGTTACTGTTACAAGTGTTGTATACCAGTCCCGTCACCGAGGCCGCCCCCCCCCTCATGACTGTAACATGTATTACAACAACAACTGAATACTGGTACATATACAATTACATAAACAATCTAAAGCAACATGGACAAAGCAACATGAACATCAAACATATAATATTGTGCCTGTAGTACAGGAGCCATGAACGGGTGCTTCTATAAGAACATATGGTACATCCAATGCAGAATCACTGGTACCTAGCCAACATGCTAAACGTATTATCAATATCGAAAAAGACATAATATACATATATATATATCATGTTGAATATACATTCCGGAAACACACTGTGTATCTACCAGATGCAGGTGATGGAGTCTGATAGAATGACGTCACAGGCGGAATTATGTATATAAGGAGACGTTTGGCAACAGTGCAATTGGTCTCGTTGGAGACCAAACGGGCTAACGTGAGCAGCAGCAGCACTGAACGATACCATAACCAGAGCGAAAAACGGATATGGACTTGGCAATATTTTGTCTGTGTCCTGTACTGGACGCCACATTTAGGTTCGTGGAATATATGAGAAGGTTTTTTTACGTAAATAAGTTTCCGTACCTGTACTGGTACGGACGTCTATATAAGGTGATCAAAACAGAGCGCTTTTGTTAGTGAGTGTACGTGTCCTGTACTGGACGCCACATTGGAGTTCACCATAAACTGGAATTTCGTTTTTCAGATTTACTCGACCAAACATCAATTGTCGAATCTGTACCTGTACTGGTACGGACGCTTACAAAACAGGGGGAAAAATGACCGAGCGTTTCCGTCAGACTGTTAGTGTGTGTCCTGTACTGGACGACACATTGGGCCAACGCAGGAAGCTGGATTATCCTTTGTGGGATTCACCTAACGAGACATTATACGTCGTTTTTCCGTGCCTGTACTGGGACAGACGATTTCAAAGTGGAAAAGCGCTCAGCACTTCCGTCTGTCTGTTAGTGTGCGAGTCCTGTACTGGACGCCATCTACAGTTCCCACAAAAAATGGATTATCGTTTTCCGGATGTACACGACAAATACCTTAAGTGTTTTTGAATCCGTGCCTGTACTGGTACGGACGTCTCAGAATTGGAACAGAACGAGCGGTTGGATCGGTCCGTTAGTGTGTACCTGTACACTGGGTAAACCATTTACATGATGTCGGCGAAAACGATTTAGAATAAAAATAAAGATTGAATTACCTTTTGCAGTTTTGATTTCTTCTGTCTTCTGCTGGAGTACAGTCTTGTTTGGGTATCTGTGTGGAAAATAACATAAACTTGAAAAAACGTCTATTTCGGTTATAGGAAAGTCCACAAATATATACATCTGTACAGTAAGGCTCCCGCGGTTTCACGTTAGAAGTTTGGTTTTCTAAAGAAACCGACAGAATCAAAATAGTATAGTTCCAGCTGCAATTTTAGAATGTTCGAGATCAGCATCAGGTTCAGGTCTCCTATTGAAGAATACCTGTCGCGGTGCCTGGCGTAGGCCCTCTTTCCGAACATCCTGTGCGTTTCGTACAACTGCAACGCGTGTCTGTATCTTTTGTATATTTCAGGTATATCGTCTGTGCTCATTTTCTCAAAGAGTTTAACCATTATGAGAGCCAGGTGATACGCCGCATCGGACCGTTCTGTCGTGTGCCCCGTTTCCAAACACACTTTTCGTGCTCGTTCCAGCCCAATGGTGCATGTCCTCATCCAATAATCGATCTCATGGTGCATCATCGTGACATGCCGCACGAACCTCCTGTCCTTCGCGGCGAAAAAAGAGTTATTATCATGTCGGTAATTCCATATGTGCCTCTGCAACTGTGCCATCCACGTTTGTATTTCTCCGCACGCCTTCTCCTCAAAGTGGTAAACTAATTCTGGCTCCATTGGTTAGGATGACGGGTTTCTGTAATACAAACAAAGAAACAAGTGTCATCCAACCACAGTCGATCTGTCCATTTGTACATATTTAGTGCATCTTTGTCTTCATGTGTCTTCTGATGGGACGTTGCTGCTGCTGCTGCTGCAATAATACCCCCCTGTACTCCTCTACGGCAGACAGTAGACGTCCATGTTTGCTGTTTCTGGTGTTTTCTCATGTATCATGTCCGCCCGCATCATCTTGTCCTCAGACTGGTTCCACCACCACTCAGTTGCTTTGCACATTTATCACATGAGATTCAAATACAGTCATGAAAGTGTTGTTATGTTATCTGTACATTCTCCCATGTCTCAAACAATTACACGGGTTATCAAATGTAACACTCTGCATTATTCCTGGAATTCACAAGTACGAATTGATGTAACCAAATGTTTTCAATTTGGCAAGATATATGGTATGCGAAGCCGTTACAGAATATACTGATGTCACAAATGCAGAGGAGTTACAAAGCGACGGTGAGATTTAACGAATTCAGTTCAAATCCTACATCCGTTTCTGTACTGAAACAGAGCTCTTTTAAAAGCCAATCATATTCGTCTGTCTGTCCGTCCGTCCGTGCGTGTGTGTCCTGTACTGGACGCCACCTTTCGTGAACAGACTGAACATTTACACTGGGACACGTTGATGATGGGACCTACAGTGCGCGTATTCCGACTTATTTAGACGAGCTGCTGTCCGCGTTTGTCACTTGTGTGTGCAAGCCATCGTTGTTAAACTGTCCCAGCTCGAAAGCCAAATTTTGCCTGTGTTTCCAAAGCAGAAACTGAAACGAGGCTATGGATTGCTTGTTCTGGTGGTGCCTCTTCTGCACAGGGCCTTTAAACCGACTGTGACTTTGGTAGTGCTGCACAACTCGCGTGTATGCGTCTGCCGTATGTTTGAGTGTTCCGTCATAGGTATCCTTCAACCACTCTGTAAACAGTTTCGCCATCCGCACGGCAATTAATGTCTGTTCCGTCTGGCACCGCTTTTGTAAACATATCTTTTTCGCTAACATAAGTCCTTTGAGAATCCGCGCGTTCCACCACCAGTCTTCGTCGACCAGTGCTTTCAGAGTCAGCTGAAACACTCTGTCGCTGTCAACGAAAAATCTGTCTGGTGTGGACAGGAACGACTTAATACAGTCATTTAGCTCACGTGTTTTAGCTGGAATATCTACCAGCAATGCATGGTCAAATTCTTTTGACAGGTTTGAGTCCATGTTGGACAGCAAACGAGCAGAAAGGACTATTTTATTGTGTCGGTCTGTATGTTTACGTTACAAATACTTATCAACCGCATAAAGGGAGGACAGGTCTTAAACATATCTCCAGTGTTTGTACACCACGCATAACCTTTCCAGTCATCTTGACATGCATCACCTCTCTCTTTTTCTGTGTGTTAACAGACACGATAAAGCAGTTATTATGTTACTAAAATATGTTTTATTCCTGGTATACTTACAAAATACAATCACCACCCCTATATTGGGAGGTAAAAAAGAATACCAAAAGAATACCAATGACATATATACATAAACGTGTGTTTTCTTACACGACCTCTACAAGTGAGGATTTGCAATGTGTTACACAGCCGATATATCTAAATATGGAAAAGTCAAGAAGAAAAGTCTTTGATACTTTGACCGATAAAACATTTATACAGTTTGTATCTTCTTCACAGCACGTTTCTTGCATAATTGTACATAATTTTGCATGTCCTCTATTAGCACACGTATCTCGAGAAATGAAAACGACCGGGCGAGGTGGCGACTGTGGACGGCCGGTGTCACATTAGGGCGGTACTCCTCTACGATATTCTTGTAGAGTTCCTCACAACGGAGGACAATATCATAGATGTCCTCCGTTAGGCGCATCACCTTATCCATGAGGACTGCGATGCGCGTGGCTTCAGTGATATTCGCATACGAATTAATATATTGGTAAAGTTTTGTTCCAGTATTGGCCGTGAAGCGATCATGTACATCGAGGAGAGGTGTTAGACATTTATCAAATTCGTCCCCGTCCCTTGGTTCTTTCAAATACGTATCAGGCGACGTTTGTAACTTTTTTATGACATTCAGTATGGCCTCTCCTTGTTTCGGCACAGCAACTATGGCTGCATCCAGTTCACATTCAAACTTCTCGTTCATCATCATCATCATGATTCCCTGTAAGTCACAAGGACGTCTTATAACAAACAGCTTTTTCGCTATAGGACTTTTTTCTGTGTTGTTTAGGGTTATACTTTAATGTACCAAACAAAAATATTAAAAATAACCTCCCCCCCCCCCCCCCTCTCCACCTTCCTTACTCCTCTTTCCTCAATCGACATTTGTGATTGGTCGTGTGTCGAAATGTCGTTTTTTTTTCCGTTGTAGTTGTTTACTAAACTAACGAGGTCATGTTATACAATAAACGTGAAGGGACTGATATCCGTGACGAGGTTACATATTACATTCATGCAAGGTGTCACGCATAGTGGCGCTCTGCTTCATAACCTTTTGTTTATTATTATTTTTATCCTAAATGAATTTTTTTTTGTTCACAGTAATTACCTACTTATTTTTTATCAGTTACAGAATTAATAGTGTTTCTCATTGTCCTTCCGAAAAAAAACTAAACTCTTGCAATACCTTTTTGCTCTACATTTTTTGTTAAAAGGTCCGCGTGTCTGTTATTTTCTTTTGTTAATGGTTAAAAAAATACAAATTCTCTTCCCGTTTCTATGTCACAACATTACTTAATCGTCGTTACGGTTAGTCTGTGTCACTTGTGTGGCAAAAAACCGCTCCGAGTTGGATGGATGGATGGATGGGGGGGAAAACACGTCACCCGACCTTGCTTACTGGTCAGGGGTTTAATAGTTTTTTTTTATCAGGGGAAAAACACGTCACCCGACCTTGCTTACTGGTCAGGTAGTATAAACATGGCTTTTATCTAACTCCTGCGCATCTGGAAGTTTTTAAAGTGATGTCAGTCCGTTGTGTACACAACCATACACAAAATAAATGTAACCCCGGCCTACCTTACTGGCCAGTGGGTGTCCTAAGTTTTCTAACAACAACCAAACAAAAACATAATTCCCCCCCCCCCCCCTCCCCTCTCATCCATCCCCACCTCCCAATGACCTTCGTTACTGGTCACATTTTTGTTTTTTGTTTCTGTTACTGCCAACAACCAAATATTAGGGACCCTTCGTTACTGGGGCCCTCTCAAATACAAACTAAACATTCACTCCCTAAACAAAAATATTATTCACCCCCGGCCTACCTTACTGGCCAGTGGGTGTGACATTATTATTGTTCGAAAACAACACCAATTACAAAATACACCTACCGGTATTGTTGTTTTGTCACAAACTCAAATCTTCAACAAACTTTCAAATCTTTGCTTCAACTTGCTTTCTGTAGCTTCAACACAACGACGGCTTCTATATATCCAAAGTGTAGTTATTACCAGTACTAGTACCAGTCAAAACCAGAGTCTGACTTTACTCCGTCCAAACTACCTCCTTATATACCTTATTTCTCCTGTGACGTCACACACACAATTTCAAACAAACCACCCCCTGTCGTTTCCGCCGGATACACATACATCCTTATTTTACCTCCCCGTTGGTTTCCGCTTACTGTGACGTCACTCCACTGCATAACCAATCAAATCCTTTCTTACATCCCCCCAACCAATCAACGCTCTCCTTACACATACATCCATCCACCATCTTGAAAATTTTTACCCGGGGGGGGGGGGTAAAAAATCAAACACACGTATCATCGCTCACACACACACACCACCCTCCCCGGCACGCGGGCCCGAAATCGCACACAACCACCCTCCCCGGCACGCGGGCCCGAAATCGCACACACTAATTTATTCATGGCGAAGCGTCGAGGGTCGAGGTGCCGGGTGCGGGTGTGCCCAACTTCCGGTAGAATAGTACTTCCGGTTGTGCACCGCTTCAGGATTTAAATGAGTTGTTGTAGTGATGTTAATAAGGCGATGATGGTGAAATCTTGCATAATTGTCCAGTTATGTGAGTAAAGTGGGATATGATGCCAATCCGGAAGAAAACGTGAGAGAAAAAGGTTTAAAAAAAGGTTTGAAATGTGTGGACGAATGGGTCGGGGATGATGCAATAGACCACGTGGACAGCGCGTGTTTGATTGTTGTGAATGAGACCTGACCAATGGGCGGACTGAATGCACACCACGTGACCTGATCTGACCAATGAACTAACAGCGCATGTACCGGAAGTTTGCTTTACACCCGGCAGTCGTGATCGGGGTCACACTTTAGGGTCACGCTTAACCATTGAGTAAATGGGACTTCCGGTGCGGGTACGTAGGGTGGTGTTGGACCGGAAGTGAGGAAGTGTGAAGGGTCGTGAACGGAAGTGCCGGGTCACATGGGGTCAGACGACAGGAAGTGACGGTTGGATAACACGTATTGATGAGTCATGTGAACTCGGGTTCGTCCCGGGTCGCCTTATCTGTTGTCATCTGAACACAATGAGATATGTATATATATATATTTACATATTATTATATATTATATACATAATCGTAACACCACGAAATATCTGTTGTTGATCTTGCAGATACGTGAGCGATGTTTTGTATATTTACCTCATAAACATTAATTTCAACCGACACACACGTATATGAAATATATATTAGACAAAAGTGAATGTCACCGCCGGGATTCGAACCCGGATCCGAACTGAACCTTGCCGGAACTGCAAGTACAAACTATTGGTCCAGGTAGGAAAGTTTGAATTAGCCCGTTACGCCACGGGGACTTTCACATCAGACCCGGACATTATGACACGTATGTAATAAAAGGGACACGAAACAAAAAAACAAGGAATGCGTCATCGTATTTCTTATGAACTATGTGGGCACACGTGACTCACACATGTCATTCAAGCCCTGCCGTGTCTCATATATGTAACATTATTTGGGTTAACAAGTATCCACGGTCTGGTGTCAGGCTCTGCGTGATCGACCGTTAATTGTTAACGGGCCAGGCAGCGCCCAACATACACGATGGGGGACCGCTGTGCACACTCACGCCATCGCCGGGATGTAGTCGGTCTTTTCACTGGTCCACGGGGTAACAGTTACGGTTACGCGCCTTCCGACGGGAATTTCTTTAGTAACCGGTTACGACGGAGGGGGGTGACGTGGCGAGAAGAACACATAGTTGTGGACAAATGCTCAATGTGTGCAGACGATTACCTGTACCATCACAACAGACGGGGCAGGTTATACTGCCCCACGTGTCAAGAGACAGAACTGAGGGCACTGCTCACAACCGAGAAAACCTACGATTTGGGGCAAGGGATAACGTTCAGGTGGCGGCCGTTGTTACGTCATGGAGATACAGTGTTGTTTCGACATAGAGACAAGACAATCCACGTGGAAGGCTTCGGTTCCGTGTTGCGGGCCCTGGTCGGACATCTCGACAGGATGCTGTCTGATGCTCAAAAGGCTAACAGCAGCTTGACCGGTTGGATATACCCTAATGTCTCCGGTATATGTAAATCTTTGCATATCCAGATGGACCCGTATGGCACTGTGTCATTCTACGACCGCATTTACAAGGATGACGCGCGTTTCACAATGCAGGTGGCGGCCCACAGGGATGAGACGATATCGCTGACGACAGAAGTACTGTTCCAATTGTTGGAGCACGTGATCACCGATTACCAGGATGTAACCATTTACAGCTGGAATCCTCCGGCGGTGTCTTATGACAACATTGTAGACGCAGTGCCGGGATATCCAGGGCAGCATGCCCACGCGAACACGGGTGATACTACTGAAGCGGGTGTTGACAGTGTGGCGGGACCATCAGACGGTGTCGTACCTTTTGACGGCAGGTTCTTTCGAGGTCATGTACGAGGATATGACATACTTTACGACCGCGAGAAGATAGTAGTGATACAGTGCGCGAGGTGCAACCCGGATTACGAAAGTGTGTTTGATGACGTACGGGAATACTGCCCTATATGCGACCAGAGTGAGTTGGAGTATCTGTTCACATGTGAGGAATTCTTCAACTTCCTACCGTCTTCCACTCCCGAATCTGATTGGATACATTTTCTCTGGGAACCGTACAGGCGTTTCAAGGGCAGGGTAGGGTTGATAGGACAGAACAAAGATGTACAAATACCAGGAATACTCGCCATGCTGGAGGATAATAATCTGACCGGTGATTTAGACGTTTTGTTCCTGGCCGCTCAAAAGGAAAACTGCCGCATAAACGCACTGTTTCGCTATAATCGAAAAAGGTATAATCAAATGCACGACCTTCAACTTTCGATGGACCCGGACGGTACGATAACGTTTTATGGACCTTTGATAACGCGGTATATCTTCGACACCGACGGGGTACAGGAGACCATACAAACCGACATTTTGAATGCGCTATCGATCAAGGCCTGGGATCTTGTATCATTACTTAACACAATGATCAGGCACTACCCGCCGAGAGACTTGTCGGGTACGATGTACACTTATCCTCGGTTGTTCCCTGAGAAAACTGAGGTTGAAAAGTACGAAGAAGAGCAGATGGATGATGACGATGCTGACGATGATGAGGAGATAAATGAAGACCATTAATCACGGGGGGAAGTCACATCGGAACCAGTATGTAATGTACACATTTGTGTACACGAAATATGTTACACAGCATGCGGCAGACGGTTCATCGGAGGTGAAGGTGAGGCCTTGCGTAATCTGAGACGTGTCGTGAACCACATGTGTCAGCAGATTATGTGGAACAACTCTGGAGCACGTGACTCACATATGACGAGGTCTATATATTTAGTGACGGCGGGACAGTGATGTTGAGTTGGAGAGTGGAGCGGGTTGTTGAGGAGACGCCACGTATATAAACGCTGTCCCAGGCAGCGCTGGGCATATACGATGGGGGGCCTCCGTGCAGACACACGCCATCGCCAGGAGGTTATCAGTATTTTCACTGGTCCTCCGGGTAACACTTACCGTTTCGCGCCATCCGGCGGGGCTTTCTTTGGTAACGTGTTACGACAAAGGGGAGTCAGGTGGCGGGAACAACAAATAATTGTAGATAAATGCTCAATGTGTGCAGACGATTACCTTTACCGTTCCAACCACGACCATGCAAGGATATATTGCCCCACGTGTCAAGAGACAGAAGTGATGGCACTGTTCACAAACGAGAAAACCTACGATTTGGGGCAAGGGATAACGTTTACGTGGAGACCGTTGTTACGTCCAGAAGATACAGTGTTGTTTCGACACGGAGACAAGACAATCCACGTGGAAGGCTTCGGTTCCGTGTTGCGGGCCCTGGTTGGACATCTCGACATGATTCTATGCGAGGCTCAAAAAGCGAACCGCAGCGTGACCGGTTGGATATACCGACGTTTTCCGGGTATCTGTGAGTCCTTGTATATCCAGATGGACCCGTACGGCACTGTGTCATTCTTTGACCGCATTAACAAGGACGTCGTGTGTTTCACCATGCAGGTGGCGGTCCACAAGGAGAAAGCGATATCGCTGACGACAGAAGTACTGTTCCAGCTGTTGGAACACGTGATCACTGATTACCAGAATGTAGTCATTTACGGCAAGAAACCTCCGGCGGTGTCTTATGACAACATCGTAGACACAGTGATGGAATCCCCAGGGCAGCATGCCCACGCGAACACGGGTGATACTACTGAAGCTGGTGTGGACAGTGAGGTCGGACCATCAGACGGTGTCGTACCTTCTGACGGCAGGTTCTTTCATGATAATGTACGAGGGTATGATATGTTTTACGACCGCGAGAAGATGATAGTGATTCCCTGCAAGACGTGCAACCCGGATTACGAAAGTGTGTTTGATGGCGTACAGGAATACTGCCCTATATGCGACCAGAGTGAGTTGGAGTATCTGTTCACACGTGAGAGAACCTTCGGCTTCCTACCGTATGGCACCGACACCTCGATTTGGGTATACTGCAAACCCCCCTGGGATTGGTGGATACACCTTAGATGGAAACCATATCTGCGTTTCAAAGACAAAGTCACGCTCGTAACAGAAGACGAGGTACAAGTACCAGGAATGCTCGCCATGTTGGAGGATAATATTCTGACCGGCGATTTAGACGTTTTGCTCCTGGCCGCTCAAAAGGAAAACTGTCGTATGAACGCAGTGTTCCGCTATAATCGGATAAACCATGATCAAGTGCACGACCTTCACATCTCGATGGACCATGACGGTACCGTAACGTTTTATGGACCTTTGGAAACGCTGTATATCAACTTCCGCGACGAGATACAGACGATGATACAAACCGACACTTTGAATGCGATACCGCTCAAGGCATGGGATGTTGTATCATTACTGGAGTGTGTGATCAGTAACTACCCGCCGATAGATTTGTCGGGTACGATGTACACTTATCCTCGGTTGTTCCCTGAGAAAACTGAGGTTGAAAAGTACGAAGAAGGGCAGATGGATGAGGTCAGTTAAAAACGCGGAATGTTGTCATATGATTTCATACCCCGGACGTGTTATCGGAACCTGCAGGTACCGTACACGTTTGTACATATACAAACATATATCCGTCATGCCACCCGCTGTTCTGGTGATACACGGGGCACGTACAATAACAAACACACATGGGTATCAAAGGGGGGGGGGGAGGTGCTGATTGCTGAGGAGACTGTACGTATATAAAACGGCGTTCCAGGCACAGCCGTTCAGACAAGATGGGGAATACATGTGGAGACCGATGCAGTTCCCCGGAGATCCCGAGTCCTGACGCAGGTCGGCCCCGCAACCCGGGGAGATACGAACCGTCAGACGGGACGTACTTTCAGGACAGGTTGCGAGAGATGGGATTCCAATGGCGAGAACGCATACTTGTGAGGGCGTGCCAGAAATGTCAAACATCTCCCGGCATTACAGTCCCCCACGACCGTGTCACGTTCAAGTGGTACTGCCCCACGTGTGACGAGACGGAACTGACGGAACAGTTCGCAAAGGTTAAAACATATCAAGTAGGGAAGGGCAAATGTTTAAAATGGAGGCCGTGGGCCGTCCGAGGCGATGCTGTAATTTTGGAACAAGACACAGAGCAAGTACACGTCGGAGGTTGGGTTTTCGTGTGGAAAAAACTGGCCAAATATTTAGACCTATTACTCAATGAGGCCCAAAAAGCAGGCGGTAGTGTTACAGGCTGGATATACGACATTGATGAAGGACTTGGTGAATCTGTGCATATCACAATGGACACATTTGGAACAGTCTCGTTCCACGCGCGCTTAGACAAGAACAACGAATCATTTAAGGGAGACGTTGTGGTTGACCACGAAACCGCGATCTCCCTGACAACAGTGGAACTGTGCCAGCTTCTGGATAACGTGATATCCGATTACCAGAAAGTATGCTTTATCTGCACGCCATGGAGGCCTCCTGCTGTGTCTTGTGAACACAAGATGGTAGGAGAACAGGCAGTGCGACAGGCGAAGACGGGTGCCCGTGAAAGTTACGAATGTGAGACAGAAAGTCACAATGTGTTAAACGTGCCGGGTATGCTAGTCATGTTTGAGGACGAATTTCTGAGTAGCAATCTCAACGCTTTGCTGTTGATTGCTCAACGAGAAAACCGCAGCGTCACCGCAATGTTTCTCTATGAACGGTGGGTTTGTGACGATGACCATGTTTTGCACTTGTCAATGCATCCTGATGGGACAGTCACGTTTTACGGGTCTTTAAAACATGTTGATGTCGGAGCCTGCGGGTACGTTGCTAAGATACAAACCGACACTGCGACAACGATATCGTTGGCGGCTTGGCAGGTTTCAAAGTTGCTTGGGTACATTATCGAAGACTACCCACTCAGGGACCTGTCTGGCACCATGTGCACTTACTCCCCGTTTGTTCGCAGGCAAGACTCTGGACGAAGAAAAACAGGAACGGGTGGCATAGGGACATAAAACATGTATAACGTCCCTGGGTGGGTTCGAACCACCAACCTCCCGATTAACAGCCGGACGCGCTAACCGATTGCGCCACAGGGACTACATGCTTTTTGTACATGAGTTTCTTCTGTTATCATGAACAGGTACTATTCCTTGATTTGATTGGCTGATGGAAAGTGTGACGTCACAGACGATCTTTATAAATGCCTTAAATCCCAGCAATACATGTTGTTTTCTTTACAATCTTATTCTTAAATCTGGGGCTCACGTGACACCAAACTATTTGTCAATACCGATCACGTGCCTGCGTAAGAGATATATAATAATGGTGCGTTTGTCTACACTCTAGACAGTTGGCAACATGATGGCAAACGATACTCAAGAGCAGAACGTGGCCGTGCAACAAGAAACGACGTTACACATGGTCGTTAATGCAGGACTGTCATCGTTTTACTATACAATGGAGGATTGTTATTACAAGGCTAAATACATGAAATGGCTATCTTGCGATGACCAGTTCTTCGTGTTTCTCGTATACGCCGAGCCCCGCCACATGCCAGATGTTATTGTACCCGTGAGTAATGGAGGTGACAAACCTTTGGTTGGGACACCCGCCGTGAGGTACAACTACCAAGACGAACGGATACTCGTGTGCAATAACACAACTGTGGCTGACATGGTCCGAGCCGCCCGAAAAGACACCAGCACCCAAGAGTTAATCAAAGCACGCTTGATCGCACTACTGCCACAAAAACTGTGCCAAAAGCGTAACGTGGAAATGAGGATTTTAGATGGGGATGGATTCAGTCAGTTCCCCGTGGATGGACAATACATCGGAAACATTTGCGTGGCGATGAGACTGGATAAAAAACCAGGGGTAGCTGATAGCCCGGCACGCGTACCTGAAAATAAACCAGAGACTACGCCTGCATTTAACTTCGCTAGTGATGGTAAATCTACGGCGGGATTTTCGTTTGGTCAGAATGCGTCCTTTGGTAATGCAAATTCCACCTGGGGTACACCTATCAACACTGAAGCGACACGCAACACATCATCGAACACAGGTGCCACATTGGGTACATCATCTAACGCAGCTGTGACGTTCCCTTCATTGGTATTTGGTTCACCACAAACTTCACGTCCAATATTCAGTCAGCCTTTCAACGCGAGTACGGTATTTGGTTCACCACAAACGTCACGTCCGATATTCAGTCAGCCTTTCAACGCGAGTACGACTTTCGTTTCGCCATTTAACAAGACTGTCACCACGACGTCTTCTAACTCGTCAGCTGGTTTATTCAGCAATCCATCCAAAATTCTCTTTCGTTAAACTGGTGCGTGTGATACCACGTTTCCTGTCTGTGCTGGAATTGCGTCATCAACAAAAGGTATAAATAGATAAATAACGTTTTATATATAACAATATAAAGACACACTGAAGAGTAAACGTCATGTCAATCACAGACATGGTCGACAACAGAATAGTCCGTGGTGCTGTATACGTCCTTCGCGCCGCCATACAAGAACTGCACGAAATAGGTGACGCTATCGCTTTACGCATCCATGAGGTATACGATAATTTTTATAACCTTTTCGACCAACCTGTTTTCAACAGAAGCGCACAGGACTATTCATGATTAGTATTCAGGCATTTGGTGCGGGACATACGGTGAGGATATAAAAAAAGGGAATTGGTCTGAATAGCCCGGAAAGGGATCATTTGTTCCTTTATGCATCATGGGAACAACATATTTGGAGACAGTGATACAGACAGCGACACAGAATTGTGATGACGCAGGGAGGATTAATGTAACACGTGTTACACATGTTGCTAATGTGATTGTAGAAACTGAAGCTGTACAATATATGCATATTCATATATATATACGTGTCATATATACGTGTTTATGGATCATATATCTTTGATTAATACTGATACATTTAAAGGTGTCATTGTTTGGACGTTGTGAAATGTGAAAACGTAGATAGATCTGGTTGACATGTTATTTTTTACTGTTAATGTTTTGACATATACATGAATGTATTGTTGATTACTGGACCAAAAAAAGCGGATCCCTTGTACTGTATCATAACACAATACAATATGATATCCATGCAAACATGTGTCGTGTTATATGTATCAATAAAACGAAATTGACATGGTTCAACGTCATGATTATATGGCATGCATGGTGTTGTGCGTTTGTAAATATTCAAAACAAGTATGTGTTCTGTGACGCGACTGTGCATCGTCGGGTAAACAAGCATTTTTTTACATATGTGTCAGCGTTATCCAAACAACGACCTTGAAAACCCCTGCGCCCGACCTGTTTGTTGACCGGAATCTCAGACATGACGGAGCATGAGCCGTCTCGTTGAGTCACGGAAATGTATGGAATGAAAACAGATGACGGACGGATGATTGGCTATTTAAAGAATTGACGCCCCCATATTAATGTACATTAACCAGCCTGTTAGCCAGGTTGCACAGTTGGCGGAAATACACCCGTCTGTACAATGATTAGAAAGATATGCAAGACGTATAGAATATACCTATCATACGAAATATCTACACGTTATGGGAGCGAGTATAGGCATATTGTGAGATGTTTATACTGGTACGAGTGGGGAAAATGTTGGTATTTGACTATCACGTACAATAAATAATCCGGATTTGTGACAGTCTTAGCACATGCGCGGATTATAAACATAGTTCGACTGATACGGGCTAGCTGCTGTACCAGTTTGAAAAGGATTTCTGCAAAGCTGTGGTCTGTACAATGCTATATGTGAGACGGAAGAACCAGCAAGCATGTGAAAATTAGGGTAACTGACAAACAGACAAACATACTTACAAGGGTGACACAAGAATGAGACCAGATGACTCAGGTTATGGAAGAGACCCAGTTGACGAAAATAAGCTATAGTTTATGTAACGGAGGTTTATAGTTTTTGAAAATATGGCCAGAACATGATACGTCGGTGAGGTTTGAGTAAAGCGCCTCCTAGTGGCCATATTCGGAAAATGATAAATACCTTTCGAGATATTAGAGTCAACCATAAGTTATATTAGTTTCAAAAGGATTTCTTTAAAACTGTGGCCTATAGAATGCTATATGTGAGACGCAAGAGCAAGCAGGCGAATTTGTGGACAACTTACGAACAGACAAACACACTGACAAAGTGACACACGGTTGTGACAGGATGAGTACATCAGGTTATGGAAAAGACTCAGAGGAAGAAAATAAGCTATAGGTTATGTAATTGAGGCTTACGGTTTTGGAGATATGGCCAAAACATGATATGTGTGGGAGGTTCACATCCAGCGCCCTCTAGTGGCCGTATTCAAAGAATAAAAAAAAAACAATTTCGAGATACTAATGTAGGACATACAGTATGTCAGTTCCAAAGAGATTCCTGTCACAATATGGCCTCCAGGGTAAGATGAATGAAATCTCGAAATGTTTAGTTTGACGAGATATTTTACGAGATATTGCGAGACTTTAATAATATCTTGTATTTCTAATTGTATGCTACCTAATGCAAATCACTAGATCTTTCTAGCGTTAAAATAGACAAATTAGTCCATTGATTTTCAAATAGAATCATTATTCCCCAAAAAGGCGTTACCATGGTAACAGAAAATTTGAGTCAGCTACACATCATCAGAAAGGCCTTGGAATGACGATTAAAATAAACTGCTGTTGAAGTAGATACGACTTATAGTGCCAAAGATATGAAGAAAAAACCGTTTTGTATACTTCTGTTGATCTTGACCTTGCCTTTCACTGATCATGGCCGAAAAACAATAGGATCAGAGTTTAACTAAATTATACCCTTTTTCTGTACGTCTGAAAGCGATTGCTGAAACTTTGTGGCCAGTAGAGCATCAGCAAACAGATTAGACGACCATAGGTCGAGCGCTTGCCGGAAGTTGAAAGAGAAATAGGTCAAGGTCACATTATTCTTTGATATCATGAAAATGAACAGGAGACTAAAACGAGCAATTTTATATGTGGATGCGATAATTTATAAACAAATTAGGAAGGAAATACGATATTAGGACATGTTTGTGGCCTTGGCATATGACCTTTAACCCAATGTTTAAAAAGGAAACAAAGGGGTCTGATGGTAATAGATATTTACCATTGGTATAAGTTTCAGAGCGATCGCATCAAACGTGGGCCTGTGCCAGATATGGAAATATTTGAATATTTCTAAGTTTTATAAGTTTTTATCCGAAATTAGGTCAACATGATTATGGCGAAATATGGCCAAATCTGCAGAAGGATAAGGCCATGTTTTTTAGTTTCAGGTGCAGTAATGTAAATTATAATATCATTTGTAGCTTTTCGGATATGACACAATAATGTGATATTACAATGTTGTCAATGCAGTGCCCCCTGGAGGTCATATACCGAAAATGAAAATTGTTTTTGTAGATATTACTGTAAAACATAATATATATTAGTTTGAAAATGATTGCTGCAAACCTGAGGCATGTAAGGCATCATTTAGTGAGATATCGCAAAAAGCTTCTGCAGCGCCCCCTGTTGGTCATCTTGCAAACATTACAATATGATCTTGTAACACTGACTGAACTCTACCTGATGCAAAAAGCTACATCCCTCTAGCGTAAAAAAATGACATAGTTCAAAAGATAAGGTAAAATGCCAAGAATTGTACTTAATATAGGTCACCATGGCCACCGAAGAATTAGGTCAAGTGTATCCACGAATAAGAGTATTGATAATAGTTTCAGATTATGAAATAAAAATGATGACATATTTTATAGTTGTGAAGCTATTAGAACAAAATCATACTTTGACCTGCTTTAGTTGCAGCGCCCTCTGCTGGCTATATTCAAAACATGTAAATTTGTTTTTCTCGAGATATTTCTGTTTAACATATTATGTACGAGTTTCAAAGTGATTACTTCAAAATGCGGGCCTCTAGGCCATAATAAATGAAATTTACCCAAAATGTCGTACAGCGCCCCCGGGTGGTCATATTCGAAAATCTTCAGACAACCGAACAAATTCTAATTAAACTTTACATATTGCCAAAAACTAGACCTCGCTAACTTAAAAATAGCGAAGTAACAAAAATACTTTTTTAAAAAATGTGAAATTTCCATTATGCCCCCCCCCCCAATTGTGTTACAATGGAAACCACAGAATGAGACGGTTTTACCTCAAGAAGTAAGAGCATTCGATGACGAATAAAATGAGCTATAGTTTATGTAGCTACGATCATCCTACACGTGTGTCTTAGCATATAACATATAACACGTGTCCTAGGAATAATTCCATTATTTCACACCAGATGGCAGCATGTATACTCGATATCCGAACTTAAAGGAGACCTATCACATGTCTGACCTTCAAAATCTAAACGTAATCCTTTGGAACGGTCATACAAGATCCTGGTAAAATAAAGACATCTCTCACACACACAAAGGTTGTTTTGTTTCCTAACAAACAATATGTTGATAACATGTAAGGACCTGCCTTAACAATAAACACGAATTGACAAGGGCATTCTTTGGCACATCTATACAATTGGAGAGTTTTGCAACGAGTGTTCTATCGACCTCCACTTAGATAATATGTATATCACGTGTGTCAACATTTGTTTTGTTTACAAACACGTTCTTGATCAAATACATTGTTTCCTTTAATATCTGGAATATACATTTTCAAACATTATCGATATATACAAATGGATAAATATATATATATACAAGAAAAAAGGCAATATTGTTTGCGAAGGTTATGGGAATAGGTCCCTTTATCAGCACGTCCTTAGATAACTTTATCTTATCAACTGCATCTGATAACATAGGCGCTCAACAGCTGTGTAAATACGTACAGACTTGTTCAGGCAGTAATTACTGATATCAGTGAGAATAATAGCTGGCCCCGGCGTATTTACACAAACATAAATCCATTCAGCAAACAGAACTGTGTGGTTTTAGTGATTGCAGCAGGCTACTTGTTCCGAGCGAGCGAGCTATTTCCTATTATATATTATTAACCATCCTGGTACAAACAGTTTTCCGCTACTATTTGGACCAGTCTACATGCCATTTTAACAATATCGAGCTATGAGCTGCTACACGTGTATATTCCTTGCAGGCAAAAGAGAAAAGGTACGAGTGTTTATTTTTATTTTAAATATTACAATAATATTTTACCAGGATATTTTATTCTGAGACTGACTCAAATGTTTCCATTTAAATCAGCTTTAGCAATTAATCAAACGTTAAACTGTACAATCTGTTAAATATACCACCAATGACGTTCATTTAAATATAATGCTAAAAGCTATGATATAAATATTTTGTTTTAATTTTAAAATGCGCATATATAATACATATAATATTCTTAATTCCAAGGTGACCTATATCAGTTGTTCCACAGACTTTGAGCTTAAATAAGAGCGAATTAACTTGTAATATACAGGTGTAGGCAAATGTTTAAATATTTAACGAATAGGGATTGCGCAAGAGCAAACAAACAAAAAAACAGCTACATTATTTTGAATGTGAATGAATCAGAATATTTAGTATACACTTTAAACACTATCAATGGAAGCCACAATATCAGTTATATTTTTATATATTTGTATTGGCAATTTTATAATTCTCATTTAAATTACTACTGATAAGTATTGTAAACTGTTATTTAAATAATGATTATGCTTAAACCCTGATCAATGGGGACTCTAGTGGTTTCGGCACTGTTGAAGCAACTGCTGCTATGCGAGTTTTAATCAATGCATACTGAAATGGTTACCCAAGTAGCTCAAAAGAGTAGTGGAAACCTGGACTGATGTAAATCAGGATTTAATCAATGATTTTAAAACACATGATTTTAATCAAATTACATATAATACTACGAGCTCCATCACAGTTTGGCTCTAGTCAAAGCATATGGATGACAAACGTATTAAACGTAACCAATACAGTTTGTATAATTGTGAGGATACGCTACCCTTTGTAACTGACGTAACGATATCTTAAGCATGTATTTGACATCAAAACAAAAACATGTAACTGTCGTTATCCATCAACATTTTACAATCTACATCATTCATTCCACGTGTTATTGCACATTGTAATGCCTTTGCGTATTTTATCTAAAAAACAGCTTCCATCTGACTTGATTCTCTTTCTATCAAAATCAAAAATATAGCCATATAATGTATAACATACAGTATTCATATTACATTATTTGATCATATTGCAACTATATTTCTCTAGTTGCCCCTCATCAGTCTGTGTGCTAAAATCTTATTACGTAATCAGTATTCTTTGTATATTTAAACTGGAAAAAAAGAAAGGCATTTACATACAATTAGCTGGTTATACTAAACAACACCGTCTGTTTAATAATAATAAGATATGAAGAAACAAAGTAGTCAATATCGTTTCAGTCAATGTCAAAATGAACCGACTGCTTTTCAGCCAGTTTGTAAAATGCCTGATATTTTCAGTCATTTTATAAGTGTTTGATCATCAGATAAATCGGAAATCGACTGAGATTTTCAGATACTTTATGAATTGAATTATTTTACACATTGACTGTAATATATAAACATCTATCTTGGTATTGAGACATATAATATCTAGTTCTATACATTGTTAAATAAAATGAAACGTATTTGAATATACATCAACTACATGAGAGTATATAAATATTCCTGTTTGATATACATTTTATAACCAGTGCATGGGTTCAGCTCGATACCAATACATTAAATCCGAGCCACATAATCATATATTGATCACTATGTGATTTTTTTTATCAACAGAATACATGTATACTGTTACAATATTATATGTACAACGTAATTATGTCACCACGTCTTGTGTTTTTTCTGCATTTCGGACACTTAATTCCAGCAGAAGTGCTGCTACTTAAATTTTCTATAAGACAGTCACGGCAATATGCATGTCCACATTTTTGTAATACACAATTAACAACCTCTGTCAGACAGATTTTGCACATAAACAATTCTTGTTCGTTGACGGATCTCAGACGTGCGATTTCATTGTTGGCTTGTTCCAGTCGTACCCTGATGTCGAGATCATTTGAGACCATTGGTGCATTATTCGAATCATGGGTGCTCAAATCATCAGTCAGGCGACCTGTGTCGTGTAGTGAGTTATTTGTTTCACTTCGGTTCCGCTGTCTTCCTGTTATTCGAAAGTCCAATTGTGGTGGCAGAAACATACGAATGAAATTATCAGCACGCCTCTGTCTGACCACCTGAACGCAAAGTCTGAGTAGTAACAGATTTTTAAATGTTCTGATTGAATTGTTCACGTACAGACTTCTGATTAGACGTCGTACGTCTTGATGTGTGTATAAACGATCGATGTCGGTATCACTGAACGCATGGCTTAAGAGGTCGTATCGTCTCATCTGTCTCAGTAGCGATTTTGTCAACCACAAGATATCTGATAATGCACTCAGAAATGCTACGAACTCAATTTCGTTGATTGTATGAAACGGCAGGGGCGAATTTACACGCCAGGCGTCCACGTTGATGAACCTGAGAACAGCTTGCGTGGAGCAGTAATAACGTGTCATTTCGCTGCATGCAAGAACACACTTTGGATAATATGAAATCAGCCTACCTGTGTAAGATTTGTTGAACAGCTGAATTCGATCTGGAATTCTGTCTTCAAATAATAGCATCTATCGGTTGGCTCTCCCTTTTATAGTAAATATAACACAATGGCAAAACTTCCTCAAAACCCCCTCTTAACGTTATTGTTAAATATTTCTAAAAAAATATGACATATAAATTACGCTTTCGTGATTTTCAATAGGCTTGGGATGTTATGAAACAGTTATTTCCGTGAGGAAATGGAGATTAATGTTCATCGGTCGATATAACTTCCTGGTCCATTTCAATATATTTCCTGATTAATTATAGATATATGGGTCTTCCTCAAGGGGGTGTTATTTCATAAAATACCCAGCCTATTGCATAATTGCAGAACGTGACATTTTTATGACATTATGTGAGTAATAACTCACTGTAACTTTGGAAGGGGAATTCCCTGTAAGGCATTCTTGTTCCTCATTGGATAAATGTTGCTGTGGTCTATCCTAGAAGGTTCCTTTACATCATTGTATGGATCATAAAAGTAGCATTGATGTAACCATATTTTATAGAATTCAAAACGTATTGTATTCTTTCGCCGAGATACATGATACAAGAATACCAAGATTTATAAGTACATACTTTACTGTGGATTGAAGTATTAGAGATTTAAGATTTATATATGGATTATTAAATATCATGTAAATGAATAATACAAATCAGATTGTTTTAAATGCAATAATTACATGAAGATTTTTGCTGTGCTGTAGACAACACAAATTAAAAAAAACGCAAGGTGCTAAAGTATACATTACAGATAAATGAATTTTTATAACTGTTCAACAAAAACTGTGAAGATTGAATTAAGATACGAATGTTACTATAGTAAAACAATTAATAGCATGTCATGAAGGATGAATTTAAATGTGTTCAACTGTTCAACAGAAACGGTGAAGATTGAATGAAGATTAGTATGTTACTATAGTAAGACAATTAATAGCATTTCATGTAGAATGATTTCAATATTCTTACTAAAAAAGGTCAGTGAACAATATTTATTTCAGAATAAATCATCTCGTTTTGCTCTCCTGTTGGATTTAATTAGGATGTGTTCATCCCCACATGTGCATACGTTAAATTGTCAACGCACTATATCTTTTAAGTGATCAATCCGAACAAACTGACAATATGTGTAAAATGGTTCAATAACAGCTATAGATTAAAAATAATTATATCATTTACCGTTTCACGTGAACGTAACCACAAAGACAACACGTCCACAATTATATATCATGATTTATGGTATATATAATTGGCTTCAATATTTGTTCGAGTGCTATATACGACCAACGGCTTGAGTCTATTGTGCTTCCTGAGTGCTATACAAACAAGGCCTGGAGGCGACGTAATTCCCCCATAAATCGTCCTTGTTTTGCTTCCTGAGTGCTATACAAACAAGACCTGGAGGCGACGTAATGTCCCCCCATAAATCGTCCTTGTTTCGCAGAGGAAGTTTATACACCTAAATATAACAAGCCCACTGTTAATAGCATCCGCACTTGTTTCATCAAATACTTAAATAAGCCATTGTTTTATAAATGAACGTGACTCGTCCACATTATATAAATGTTTTTCAAATACATGTATACAGCATTTATTAAATATATAGATTATTGCTTCAGAATACTACACGATGCATATGGAGTTGATATAACAAATATTATAAAATAGTATTATGTTTATGCTTATGATTATCATGTATAATGATATCAGTATTTATATTTACATTATGATTATCTGGATATCTGCGATATTAATATATATACATATATAAAAATATATTAATAACATATATTGGTAAATACATCAGATATACTACACAATAAAATATAATCTGATTAATATAAACATGTTATAACCTCATACCTTTATGTCTAATTAAATAATCATATTCCTTAACATTTGATGCATTATGTAGTATAATAGAGTATAATTAAATAGAATGTGATAGTGATTCATACAATACATATAAATGAATCAACATATTACAGCGAACACAAAAACCTTGTATCACAAAATAACATAATATTTCACATGTTAGTTAAAACAATTGCATGTAGCTTTATATATGTTTCTTTAAATATATTCCTCATTAAGTATATCAAATACAATATACAACCATATTAAACAACGTCATATATATATATATATATATATATATATATATATATATATCATTCAGCGATGATTTATTTCTTCTACACCGCTTTCGTAATAGCTGATAAGCAGTGCTGTGCCCATTTGATCATATATAAACCATCACATGATTTACTTATTGTACAGTAAATGCCGTGGCCACGTGTCATTGTAATGCCAATTGCTACTTGACTGATAAGCGGGGTCATAAAACTGAACGACTTCACACCTCGTTATCTCGAACCGACACTTCAAGCGTGATGTATCCCACCTTGTTCTCTCTACGTGCTGGATTTTACTGGATTTTACTCAGCCTAAAAATACCCTATAATTGCATTTAATATATATTTCTTACCGCCATCGCTTTCGTATAAATCTCCGAAACATTCTGACCCGGAATCACGTCCGTGAAGCAGGGAATCGTGTACTTTCCACCGTAAATGCCGGCCGTCGCTGTTTTCGCTGCTTCTGTCCAGACATGACTGATTTTGGAATAACCGTACAGGCCGGTTCTTAAAACTCACCATGGGACATCACATTAGGTGAACGAATATGCGTATTACTACGCATCTCCAGATCAATTCTCGAAAAGAAATATCCGCTAAAATTCATTTATAATTATCGATAAATACCTGAAATGTATACCCGTCATATGTATCGGGGATCAGATATACCGTTTTGTTTAGACATAGGTATTTAATACTGTGGACGAATTGGCACCATTTTTGCAAATATGAGGACGAACAGGTCGAGGACCTCATTCCTGGGGGCGAACCGGACCTATGGAGAAACAGGGGGGAGTACGAAAAGACGAGAACGAAATGGATTTGGGGACGAATCAGCCTGTTCCCCTTCCTCTTCGGAGACCCTCCAAACAAGTGGGTAGACTTCCTACAGTGCACCTCCTTATGTGTGCTGTTCAGTCAAAGACTGTAAAATACGGAAATATCTGGAAAAGCGTGTCCGAACTCGTATCACAGTTAAACGCCACTTAGACGCCCATGACGATTTATCAGTAAAGTTATGAAACATTTAAAAGACGGCTGCACCGACCAGTGAAATAACTGATTTAAAGCAGGCCCTTTTATGCATCTTACGCTAATAACCCTAATGTATACAAAATATGACCCAGACAGTGGAGAAGCCATTCAGCCAACTGTAAGGTTTAGACAAAATAAAGCATAGTGTATATCTTTTATCATTAATGCCACTGAAAATGTGATATAAAAGTAACCATATTCATATAACTCCGATCTCGAAAACTCATGACGTAAAAAGGCGATTTACAAAACAAGTAACAATCAGTATATCTGTCTTGATAGGATCCTGGTTGGAGCCGGAGTTGAGAAGGATTGGCCGAAGGGACGCGGGATCTTCCATAACGCCAACAAGACTTTCCTGGCCTGGATCAACGAGGAAGACCATATCCGTATCATCTCCATGCAGAAAGGAGGAAACGTGGCCGAGGTGTACAAGAGGCTGGTCACGGCCATTAAGCATATCGAGAAGAGTGTCAAGTTTGCTCACGACCCCCGCCTTGGTTACCTGACCTTCTGCCCTAGCAACCTGGGCACCACATGCCGAGCCAGCGTCCATATCAAGATCCCTCGTGTCAGTCAAATGGCAAATTTTAATCAAATTGTGAAAGAATTAGGACTTCAACTTAGAGGTAAGATTTTATAAGCATTTACAAATTTACTAAATCATGGTTTCAATGTTTTCACTGTGAGATTCAACTGGGGACCAATTGATATGTGAGGACTTAATGCTCACATGTCGGTCAAATAGCCAGACATGATAAAAAGTGTGTGCTCCAAATTTACTAATAAGAATATCAATATATTTTAGGTGGTGTTTAGTCGCAAATACCTCATGTTGAACAATAAGTCAATTAAAACCAGACTTGGGAACACAAGCGTTAACATAACCACTTTGACGCAGTGAAGAACGTTAGGTAATGCTGAATGTAAGCATTATTAAACTTATAATTAAGATTTATTTATGGAAAGTACATTGATATAGTAAACAGTGAGATAATATCATTTTTAGGAGAATGATAATATTGCACAAAATACCAATGGCAACAAATATAGCGTCGCATTTTTAATAAATATTCCATAATGGTGTATTAAGATTAAATTTGTCTAATGCAGGTACGACAGGCGAGCACACGGAAAGTGTGGGCGGAGTCTGGGATGTCTCAAACAAGCGTCGTCTAGGTTACACAGAACTAGATGCCCTGACGGAGATGACAAATGGCGTCAAGGTCCTTATGTTGTTGGAAAAATCACTAGAAAAGTTATAGACTGTACCGGGGATGCTGCATATGCATTTATTTCTCTCATTTGACTCATTCACCCACATGGGCTTAATTTTTGTGCTTTCTGTTGCCGGTCGATATATTATATGGTAATAAATATAATGTCGTTTAATGTACATTGGTTCTGTTTTATGGTATAAAATTTTACTAATCTTCCTATGTCCCTTATATTCAGTTGATCGAACATTGGCCCTACCTTTAAAAAGTTTTGCTAGCTTCCATTCAGTGATCAATATTGATGCTATGATCTACTAGATACCGTGTGTGTGTGTTTGTGCTTGGTGCGACTGTTTAGGTCTGAATGATATGGTTGTTATGAAAGGGTATATTATCCCACGGCGAAGTGATTAAAGACGGTATCACTTAGGAGAAAGTCTCCGGCTGCAGTTTTATTCATATATTTAAATGTCTACATATGATTTGTAAATGTAAACCTTTATTTGTACATTTCGTGCTAAACTGGTTGTTTCAGAGCAAAGACTGGGTTACAAAGTGCGAGTAGGCGGGGTGATGGTGGTGTAGATAGGATATGATATTTTGGCTTTGGGGCCTCATGCGTGTTGAACATTTGCTGAAAGGTAATGTTATATTGTGTAGTCGGCTTTTCGGATGTTAGGGGTTGGGGATTTTTTGGGTCGGATTTTTTGGTACTCTCGATGTAACGATGTAAAAATCTACGAAAGGCCAGCTTCACTAGGAGTCATATATATTAACATCAACTGAGGTAACAGAGCCGTGAACCTGAAATAGAAAAGTGAATTTTGGGTTGATCTATTTGGCTCTAGTAAATATGCCACGGTGCTTTAAAAGCCCCCCCCCCCCTTTGATTTTATAAAGTTTAAGCATAATCTCAAATAAAGTTAACAGCACTGGTCAGTTATTATTTTTTAACCTGTGGCCAGTAAAGAGATGATGTACAAATACTTGTTTGGGACTACATTTTTGGCTTCAGATCAATATTGCCAGGATTTTTGGAAAAGGAGATGCACAAGCGACAATTTTCTTGGCCTTGTTTTACCGTAGAAAAAGCAAACTGTCCGGTTACAAAATTTTAGTATAGGAATTGAATTTTAATGATGCCAAAAAGAGGCCCAGACTTCAAGCCTTTTTCAGATCATATAAATGAAAATAAAATTAATAAATACAGCCACGTGTCTTATGAGATATGCAAACATTTCTATTGGCATCTGCCGAAAGCATGAGAGTGATGACGGCGTGCTTTGCCGGGCATGGCGCACCAGCCTGACAGAAATAAGTGAAACCCTGATGTGTTTAGAATCTTCTGGTGTCGGAAAATAAAAGTGTGGCAGGATTTCCGGGGGCAATGTTTCTGAAAGAAAATGGGCGATAAAAGTGTGCGGACATGCATTCGTTTGGTAAATTTCACAAAGTGACAGTAGGAGCCGTTGTCGGCGAATACTTTGGTCACTGTTGCTTAGCTTGGCGATTTATGCATTTGAAATATTGAAGACCCTGCAGAAAGGTATGAGAAGCTCAAAAAGGGCAATTAGTCTATGGTTTTTCCTTAGTTGTGGAAACGCCTACCCAGACCGCAAGACCGAATTGGACCCATGCGGGATTTAAATTGGTTGTCCCAACATTGCCCCCTTAAAACAATTTTTTTTTTTCGGTAAGTTTTAAACAGACCAACGTTTGGAAATTTTACCTGTGCGGGTTCGTAGAAAAGAATTGCCCTCGTAGCAATATAATTTCAAAATGAATATAATTATTATATTCCCTTCCACCAATATTCTTTTTAACCGTTTAGGAATTCTATAATTTGAGGGTTTTTGCCAGGGCCCTAAAAGAGTTATTTCGCTCCAAACTTTGCCGATACACGCCCCCTCTTTATCAAACTCTCTCTGCTTTCGTGCCGCAACTCACCGCCCTTATCGAATCCTAATAGTGTTTCTCCTGTTTTTCGAACCGCTCATGGGGGCTGCCACTGTGTGTTCACATTATAACCCGGACGTCACAGGTAGCATGGTTATATTATCGGTATACCGCTTGTATAAAAATTGAAAAAGCAAAATAATGAACACCACAGATGCAGTGAAGAATCGGGTTGCCGTTTAAGAAAGTCTGCTGGGATAAGGAAGCAACAGAAGGAAATAGAGCAAGTTGTTTGATCAGAGTCCGATATGTTCTTGTATTTATCTTTTCTATGTGAGAGTGAATTCTGAATTCTTTTGTATACAAAAGCAGTATAAAAATATATACCATCAAAAGTATATTTTAAAAATGGTTAAATTAATTGGTTTTTGTGCAGGCGACCCATTATTTTGGCAAGCGCGTACCTGTTTTTTGAATATGCATATTTTTTTTCGATCTCAATGAAGTCGTGTGAAAAAAAGTCAGGGCTATATTAAATGGTGTCTTTGACATGTAAATTATAATATATAACAAATATATATGAATCATCCGCGCACGGTGACAGGGCAAGCAAAGTGGCAAACGTGTGGATGGTAGCAAACGGGCGTTAATGTCGGCAGAAAAATGCACATTTAGCCGGTAAACCAGCTTGTGGTACACAGCATTAATTCACCGGGGGGGGGGGGGGGGCGGTCACGAATTTTAGCCACACGATTAGCGAGTGATCGGGATTATTTGGGGGATGGAAGGAATGTTGAAAGTGGTGTGGGTAGGTGCGTGTGTGGAAATCGTATATCTCAATTAATGATACCATGAAAGATAAGAATTATTTTTAACTGGAAGAACCTTCCCAATAACGCGCGAATTATATGTATATTTATGTATATATATATATATATATATGTTTGTGTGATGTAAATAACATATGACTAAAATCTGTAATAATTTATTAAATGTGTTTAGGCCCAGATAAACAAGGAAACGTGACTTTATCTGTACGGCCAGCGAATGTATTAATTGAAACACGCTAAACCGGAAGCGTAGCCCCCCCCCGCCCCATATAAGTGTCCGTATCCGTAACCGCATCCTTGTCAGGACCGCATCAGTGGAAACGCTGCTTTACTTCTTGATTGTCAGGGCCCATATATAATTCTAATTAAATACGTAACCTTACGGTATTCATTTTGCAAACATTTTAGTATATTTCATTCCATAAATCCGCTTTATTGCTGTCGGTTATTATGATTTATTTTTAATGAAGAAATATGACAAAATATGATATAATTGCTATTAAATCTCTCATTATTTCAACATAAGTTTGCAGCTTTTAAGTTCATCTAAGAATACATCATGGTAATTGAAGGCTTGAGGCATATTGAGACATAATTTTAGGTATAATATAGTCAGACTTTTAGAGACAAGTAGTTACATACACGGCGAACCCGAAGAAGGCCGAACAAGCGTGTACTTACTCTCGAAGACCGGATCATTTATAATATAAGTAAATAAATATTTTCTACACACAAGTCTACCTAAATAAGTAACCAATGGTACGATAAATGACTTACGTGCACACATCTGATTATCACCCTGGTCACAATTGAAACCAATGCTAATTAGACCTCGGATTACGTTCCAACACGCCCGTGCTGTACGTCCCATGGCGACAACAAAAGTGGCGTACTTGTATATAAACGGTTCCAGGAACGTTGATTCGACACTCGACAATTCGGGATCGTTCAAGTTAACACAGAGGAAACGGAAACCCACACGGCGACATGACGACCATCGACTACAGCGGAATCTTTAACAATCTGTTAACCGCAGCTGACTGTCACTCCCTGGCTAAGAAGTACTGCACGAAGGATGTGGTTGAGAGGTACAGAAAGACCACGACCAAACTCGGAGGCACGCTGGCTCATTGTATTAAACCAGGTAAACTTAATAATAAATATAATTTATTACGTTCATTTCATATATTTATTCGGTGTAGCGTTAGTCCTTTTTCATTACTGATATGTATTTATATATATGTATACCTGCTATCATGCAAAGTGAAGTAAACACCATCATAACAGTTTTAATGTTATCACAATAATTGCAAAGTTTTATCTTGACAAATTTTTGATAAAGGTTAAAGATTTTACTCCGGTGCATACATATAAATAAATCTATATATGATGTGTTGAATTGATTAATATATTTTTGGGGTCCTATTACATATATTAAGGGTGCTAGTGACATGTCAATAATAATTATTAGGTGCACAATTCCATCATCTCCACATCGGAGTCTACGCGTGCGACCCCGAGGCCTACCATGCGTTCAGGGATGTCTTTGACAATGTGGTGCGTGACTACCATGGAATCCCTCAAGGCGTGCCCATCGCCCACCCAGCACCATTCTTTGGTGACCTTGACAACTTACCTTTCGGCGACCTTGACCCCGAGAACAAATACATCATATCCACTCGAGTTCGTGTTGGACGGAGCATCGACGGGATGCCCTTCCCTCCTTTAATTAGTCTGAAGGTAAGAAAAATAATGAGAATAAACTAGAATTGGTCTTCTTTTTATTCAATTTTCGTGAATAAAACATGGAACATCTAATTTATGAACATCGAGGTCAAATCATTTGAGGAACAAGATCTTATGCTATTTTTATCATGAGCTTTATTTCGTAAGGCAGCTCAAATAATAAACTAAAATGAACGATATCAATTTCCCTCTAAAACAAAATGAATATGTATGATTTCCTGGAAATCACTTAAAATTTGTATTGTGCTTTCTATAAGTGATATCAATCTTTGACTACTGACCATTTAACATTTCATTGCATTTACTCCAAATAATATGTACACAAAATATTTTGTCTTCTAACAGCAAGTTAAGGATTGTGAGAAGCAGATGGTGGCCGCCTTGAAGACCTTCACCGGGGATCTGGCCGGTACTTACTACTCTCTGGAAGACATGGACGACAAGACCAAACAGCAGCTGATTGATGATCACTTCCTCTTCGGAGACCCTCCAAACAAGTGGGTAGACTTCCTACAGTGCACCTCCTTATGTGTGCTGTTCAGTCAAAGACTGTAAAATACGGAATTATCTGGAAAAGTGTGTCCGAACTCGTATCACAGTTAGACGCCACTTAGACGCCCATGACGATTTATCAGTAAAGTTATGAAACATTTAAAAGACGGCTGCACCGACCAGTGAAATAACTGATTTAAAGCAGGCCCTTTTATGCATCTTACGCTAATAACCCTAATGTATACAAAATATGACCCAGACAGTGGAGAAGCCATTCAGCCAACTGTAAGGTTTAGACAAAATAAAGCATAGTGTATATCTTTTATCATTAATGCCACTGAAAATGTGATATAAAAGTAACCATATTCATATAACTCCGATCTCGAAAACTCATGACGTAAAAAGGCGATTTACAAAACAAGTAACAATCAGTATATCTGTCTTGATAGGATCCTGGTTGGAGCCGGAGTTGAGAAGGATTGGCCGAAGGGACGCGGGATCTTCCATAACGCCAACAAGACTTTCCTGGCCTGGATCAACGAGGAAGACCATATCCGTATCATCTCCATGCAGAAAGGAGGAAACGTGGCCGAGGTGTACAAGAGGCTGGTCACGGCCATTAAGCATATCGAGAAGAGTGTCAAGTTTGCTCACGACCCCCGCCTTGGTTACCTGACCTTCTGCCCTAGCAACCTGGGCACCACATGCCGAGCCAGCGTCCATATCAAGATCCCTCGTGTCAGTCAAATGGCAAATTTTAATCAAATTGTGAAAGAATTAGGACTTCAACTTAGAGGTAAGATTTTATAAGCATTTACAAATTTACTAAATCATGGTTTCAATGTTTTACTGTGAGATTCAACTGGGGACCAATTGATATGTGAGGACTTAATGCTCACATGTCGGTCAAATAGCCAGACATGATAAAAAGTGTGTGCTCCAAATTTACTAATAAGAATATCAATATATTTTAGGTGGTGTTTAGTCGCAAATACCTCATGTTGAACAATAAGTCAATTAAAACCAGACTTGGGAACACAAGCGTTAACATAACCACTTTGACGCAGTGAAGAACGTTAGGTAATGCTGAATGTAAGCATTATTAAACTTATAATTAAGATTTATTTATGGAAAGTACATTGATATAGTAAACAGTGAGATAATATCATTTTTAGGAGAATGATAATATTGCACAAAATACCAATGGCAACAAATATAGCGTCGCATTTTTAATAAATATTCCATAATGGTGTATTAAGATTAAATTTGTCTAATGCAGGTACGACAGGCGAGCACACGGAAAGTGTGGGCGGAGTCTGGGATGTCTCAAACAAGCGTCGTCTAGGTTACACAGAACTAGATGCCCTGACGGAGATGACAAATGGCGTCAAGGTCCTTATGTTGTTGGAAAAATCACTAGAAAAGTTATAGACTGTACCGGGGATGCTGCATATGCATTTATTTCTCTCATTTGACTCATTCACCCACATGGGCTTAATTTTTGTGCTTTCTGTTGCCGGTCGATATATTATATGGTAATAAATATAATGTCGTTTAATGTACATTGGTTCTGTTTTATGGTATAAAATTTTACTAATCTTCCTATGTCCCTTATATTCAGTTGATCGAACATTGGCCCTACCTTTAAAAAGTTTTGCTAGCTTCCATTCAGTGATCAATATTGATGCTATGATCTACTAGATACCGTGTGTGTGTGTTTGTGCTTGGTGCGACTGTTTAGGTCTGAATGATATGGTTGTTATGAAAGGGTATATTATCCCACGGCGAAGTGATTAAAGACGGTATCACTTAGGAGAAAGTCTCCGGCTGCAGTTTTATTCATATATTTAAATGTCTACATATGATTTGTAAATGTAAACCTTTATTTGTACATTTCGTGCTAAACTGGTTGTTTCAGAGCAAAGACTGGGTTACAAAGTGCGAGTAGGCGGGGTGATGGTGGTGTAGATAGGATATGATATTTTGGCTTTGGGGCCTCATGCGTGTTGAACATTTGCTGAAAGGTAATGTTATATTGTGTAGTCGGCTTTTCGGATGTTAGGGGTTGGGGATTTTTTGGGTCGGATTTTTTGGTACTCTCGATGTAACGATGTAAAAATCTACGAAAGGCCAGCTTCACTAGGAGTCATATATATTAACATCAACTGAGGTAACAGAGCCGTGAACCTGAAATAGAATAGTGAATTTTGGGTTGATCTATTTGGCTCTAGTAAATATGCCACGGTGCTTTAAAAGCCCCCCCCCCCCCCCCCCTTTGATTTTATAAAGTTTAAGCATAATCTCAAATAAAGTTAACAGCACTGGTCAGTTATTATTTTTTAACCTGTGGCCAGTAAAGAGATGATGTACAAATACTTGTTTGGGACTACATTTTTGGCTTCAGATCAATATTGCCAGGATTTTTGGAAAAGGAGATGCACAAGCGACAATTTTCTTGGCCTTGTTTTACCGTAGAAAAAGCAAACTGTCCGGTCACAAAATTTTAGTATAGGAATTGAATTTTAATGATGCCAAAAAGAGGCCCAGACTTCAAGCCTTTTTCAGATCATATAAATGAAAATAAAATTAATAAATACAGCCACGTGTCTTATGAGATATGCAAACATTTCTATTGGCATCTGCCGAAAGCATGAGAGTGATGACGGCGTGCTTTGCCGGGCATGGCGCACCAGCCTGACAGAAATAAGTGAAACCCTGATGTGTTTAGAATCTTCTGGTGTCGGAAAATAAAAGTGTGGCAGGATTTCCGGGGGCAATGTTTCTGAAAGAAAATGGGCGATAAAAGTGTGCGGACATGCATTCGTTTGGTAAATTTCACAAAGTGACAGTAGGAGCCGTTGTCGGCGAATACTTTGGTCACTGTTGCTTAGCTTGGCGATTTATGCATTTGAAATATTGAAGACCCTGCAGAAAGGTATGAGAAGCTCAAAAAGGGCAATTAGTCTATGGTTTTTCCTTAGTTGTGGAAACGCCTACCCAGACCGCAAGACCGAATTGGACCCATGCGGGATTTAAATTGGTTGTCCCAACATTGCCCCCTTAAAACAATTTTTTTTTTTCGGTAAGTTTTAAACAGACCAACGTTTGGAAATTTTACCTGTGCGGGTTCGTAGAAAAGAATTGCCCTCGTAGCAATATAATTTCAAAATGAATATAATTATTATATTCCCTTCCACCAATATTCTTTTTAACCGTTTAGGAATTCTATAATTTGAGGGTTTTTGCCAGGGCCCTAAAAGAGTTATTTCGCTCCAAACTTTGCCGATACACGCCCCCTCTTTATCAAACTCTCTCTGCTTTCGTGCCGCAACTCACCGCCCTTATCGAATCCTAATAGTGTTTCTCCTGTTTTTCGAACCGCTCATGGGGGCTGCCACTGTGTGTTCACATTATAACCCGGACGTCACAGGTAGCATGGTTATATTATCGGTATACCGCTTGTATAAAAATTGAAAAAGCAAAATAATGAACACCACAGATGCAGTGAAGAATCGGGTTGCCGTTTAAGAAAGTCTGCTGGGATAAGGAAGCAACAGAAGGAAATAGAGCAAGTTGTTTGATCAGAGTCCGATATGTTCTTGTATTTATCTTTTCTATGTGAGAGTGAATTCTGAATTCTTTTGTATACAAAAGCAGTATAAAAATATATACCATCAAAAGTATATTTTAAAAATGGTTAAATTAATTGGTTTTTGTGCAGGCGACCCATTATTTTGGCAAGCGCGTACCTGTTTTTTGAATATGCATATTTTTTTTCGATCTCAATGAAGTCGTGTGAAAAAAAGTCAGGGCTATATTAAATGGTGTCTTTGACATGTAAATTATAATATATAACAAATATATATGAATCATCCGCGCACGGTGACAGGGCAAGCAAAGTGGCAAACGTGTGGATGGTAGCAAACGGGCGTTAATGTCGGCAGAAAAATGCACATTTAGCCGGTAAACCAGCTTGTGGTACACAGCATTAATTCACCGGGGGGGGGGGGGCGGTCACGAATTTTAGCCACACGATTAGCGAGTGATCGGGATTATTTGGGGGATGGAAGGAATGTTGAAAGTGGTGTGGGTAGGTGCGTGTGTGGAAATCGTATATCTCAATTAATGATACCATGAAAGATAAGAATTATTTTTAACTGGAAGAACCTTCCCAATAACGCGCGAATTATATGTATATTTATGTATATATATATATATATATATATGTTTGTGTGATGTAAATAACATATGACTAAAATCTGTAATAATTTATTAAATGTGTTTAGGCCCAGATAAACAAGGAAACGTGACTTTATCTGTACGGCCAGCGAATGTATTAATTGAAACACGCTAAACCGGAAGCGTAGCCCCCCCCCCCCCGCCCCATATAAGTGTCCGTATCCGTAACCGCATCCTTGTCAGGACCGCATCAGTGGAAACGCTGCTTTACTTCTTGATTGTCAGGGCCCATATATAATTCTAATTAAATACGTAACCTTACGGTATTCATTTTGCAAACATTTTAGTATATTTCATTCCATAAATCCGCTTTATTGCTGTCGGTTATTATGATTTATTTTTAATGAAGAAATATGACAAAATATGATATAATTGCTATTAAATCTCTCATTATTTCAACATAAGTTTGCAGCTTTTAAGTTCATCTAAGAATACATCATGGTAATTGAAGGCTTGAGGCATATTGAGACATAATTTTAGGTATAATATAGTCAGACTTTTAGAGACAAGTAGTTACATACACGGCGAACCCGAAGAAGGCCGAACAAGCGTGTACTTACTCTCGAAGACCGGATCATTTATAATATAAGTAAATAAATATTTTCTACACACAAGTCTACCTAAATAAGTAACCAATGGTACGATAAATGACTTACGTGCACACATCTGATTATCACCCTGGTCACAATTGAAACCAATGCTAATTAGACCTCGGATTACGTTCCAACACGCCCGTGCTGTACGTCCCATGGCGACAACAAAAGTGGCGTACTTGTATATAAACGGTTCCAGGAACGTTGATTCGACACTCGACAATTCGGGATCGTTCAAGTTAACACAGAGGAAACGGAAACCCACACGGCGACATGACGACCATCGACTACAGCGGAATCTTTAACAATCTGTTAACCGCAGCTGACTGTCACTCCCTGGCTAAGAAGTACTGCACGAAGGATGTGGTTGAGAGGTACAGAAAGACCACGACCAAACTCGGAGGCACGCTGGCTCATTGTATTAAACCAGGTAAACTTAATAATAAATATAATTTATTACGTTCATTTCATATATTTATTCGGTGTAGCGTTAGTCCTTTTTCATTACTGATATGTATTTATATATATGTATACCTGCTATCATGCAAAGTGAAGTAAACACCATCATAACAGTTTTAATGTTATCACAATAATTGCAAAGTTTTATCTTGACAAATTTTTGATAAAGGTTAAAGATTTTACTCCGGTGCATACATATAAATAAATCTATATATGATGTGTTGAATTGATTAATATATTTTTGGGGTCCTATTACATATATTAAGGGTGCTAGTGACATGTCAATAATAATTATTAGGTGCACAATTCCATCATCTCCACATCGGAGTCTACGCGTGCGACCCCGAGGCCTACCATGCGTTCAGGGATGTCTTTGACAATGTGGTGCGTGACTACCATGGAATCCCTCAAGGCGTGCCCATCGCCCACCCAGCACCATTCTTTGGTGACCTTGACAACTTACCTTTCGGCGACCTTGACCCCGAGAACAAATACATTATATCCACTCGAGTTCGTGTTGGACGGAGCATCGACGGGATGCCCTTCCCTCCTTTAATTAGTCTGAAGGTAAGAAAAATAATGAGAATAAACTAGAATTGGTCTTCTTTTTATTCAATTTTCGTGAATAAAACATGGAACATCTAATTTATGAACATCGAGGTCAAATCATTTGAGGAACAAGATCTTATGCTATTTTTATCATGAGCTTTATTTCGTAAGGCAGCTCAAATAATAAACTAAAATGAACGATATCAATTTCCCTCTAAAACAAAATGAATATGTATGATTTCCTGGAAAGCACTTAAAATTTGTATCGTGCTTTCTATAAGTGATATCAATCTTTGACTACTGACCATTTAACATTTCATTGCATTTACTCCAAATAATATGTACACAAAATATTTTGTCTTCTAACAGCAAGTTAAGGATTGTGAGAAGCAGATGGTTGAAGACCTTCACCGGGGATCTGGCCGGTACTTACTACTCTCTGGAAGACATGGACGACAAGACCAAACAGCAGCTGATTGATGATCACTTCCTCTTCGGAGACCCTCCAAACAAGTGGGTAGACTTCCTACAGTGCACCTCCTTATGTGTGCTGTTCAGTCAAAGACTGTAAAATACGGAAATATCTGGAAAAGCGTGTCCGAACTCGTATCACAGTTAAACGCCACTTAGACGCCCATGACGATTTATCAGTAAAGTTATGAAACATTTAAAAGACGGCTGCACCGACCAGTGAAATAACTGATTTAAAGCAGGCCCTTTTATGCATCTTACGCTAATAACCCTAATGTATACAAAATATGACCCAGACAGTGGAGAAGCCATTCAGCCAACTGTAAGGTTTAGACAAAATAAAGCATAGTGTATATCTTTTATCATTAATGCCACTGAAAATGTGATATAAAAGTAACCATATTCATATAACTCCGATCTCGAAAACTCATGACGTAAAAAGGCGATTTACAAAACAAGTAACAATCAGTATATCTGTCTTGATAGGATCCTGGTTGGAGCCGGAGTTGAGAAGGATTGGCCGAAGGGACGCGGGATCTTCCATAACGCCAACAAGACTTTCCTGGCCTGGATCAACGAGGAAGACCATATCCGTATCATCTCCATGCAGAAAGGAGGAAACGTGGCCGAGGTGTACAAGAGGCTGGTCACGGCCATTAAGCATATCGAGAAGAGTGTCAAGTTTGCTCACGACCCCCGCCTTGGTTACCTGACCTTCTGCCCTAGCAACCTGGGCACCACATGCCGAGCCAGCGTCCATACCAAGATCCCTCGTGTCAGTCAAATGGCAAATTTTAATCAAATTGTGAAAGAATTAAGACTTCAACTTAGAGGTAAGATTTTATAAGCATTTACAAATTTACTAAATCATGGTTTCAATGTTTTACTGTGAGATTCAACTGGGGACCAATTGATATGTGAGGACTTAATGCTCACATGTCGGTCAAATAGCCAGACATGATAAAAAGTGTGTGCTCCAAATTTACTAATAAGAATATCAATATATTTAAGGTGGTGTTTAGTCGCAAATACCTCTCATGTTGAACAATAAGTCAATTAAAACCAGACTTGGGAACACAAGCGTTAACATAACCACTTTGACGCAGTGAAGAACGTTAGGTAATGCTGAATGTAAGCATTATTAAACTTATAATTAAGATTTATTTATGGAAAGTACATTGATATAGTAAACAGTGAGATAATATCATTTTTAGGAGAATGATAATATTGCACAAAATACCAATGGCAACAAATATAGCGTCGCATTTTTAATATATATTCCATAATGGTGTATTAAGATTAAATTGGTCTAATGCAGGTACGGCAGGCGAGCACACGGAAAGTGTGGGCGGAGTCTGGGATGTCTCAAACAAGCGTCGTCTAGGTTACACAGAACTAGATGCCCTGACGGAGATGACAAATGGCGTCAAGGTCCTTATGTTGTTGGAAAAATCACTAGAAAAGTTATAGACTGTACCGGGGATGCTGCATATGCATTTATTTCTCTCATTTGACTCATTCACCCACATGGGCTTAATTTTTGTGCTTTCTGTTGCCGGTCGATATATTATATGGTAATAAATATGTCGTTTAATGTACATTGGTTCTGTTTTATGGTATAAAATTTTACTTATCTTCCTATGTCCCTTATATTCAGTTGATCGAACATTGGCCCTACCTTTAAAAAGTTTTGCTAGCTTCCATTCAGTGATCAATATTGATGCTATGATCTACTAGATACCGTGTGTGTGTGTTTGTGCTTGGTGCGACTGTTTAGGTCTGAATGATATGGTTGTTATGAAAGGGTATATTATCCCACGGCGAAGTGATTAAAGACGGTATCACTTAGGAGAAAGTCTCCGGCTGCAGTTTTATTCATTTATTTAAATGTCTACATATGATTTGTAAATGTAAACCTTTATTTGTACATTTCGTGCTAACCTGGTTGTTTCAGAGCAAAGACTGGGTTACAAAGTGCGAGTAGGCGGGGTGATGGTGGTGTAGAGAGGATATGATATTTTGGCTTTGGGGCCTCATGCGTGTTGAACATTTGCTGAAAGGTAATGTTATATTGTGTAGTCGGCTTTTCGGATTTGAGGGGTTGGGGATTTTTTGGGTCGGATTTTTTGGTACTCTCGATGTAACGATGTAAAAATCTACGATAGGCCAGCTTCACTAGGAGTCATATATATTAACATCAACTGAGGTAACAGAGCCGTGAACCTGAAATAGAATAGTGAATTTTGGATTGATCTATTTGGCTCTAGTAAATATGCCACGGTGCTTTAAAAGCCCCCCCCCCCCCCCCTTTGATTTTATAAAGTTTAAGCATAATCTCAAATAAAGTTAACAGCACTGGTCAGTTATTATTTTTAACCTGTGGCCAGTAAAGAGATGGTGTACAAATACTTGTTTGGGACTACTTTTTTGGCGTCAGATCAATATTGCCAGGATTTTTGGAAAAGGAGATGCAGAAGCGACAATTTTCTTGGCCTTGTTTTACCGTAGAAAAAGGAAACTGTCCGGTTACAAAATTTTAGTATAGGAATTGAATTTTAATGATGCCAAAAAGAGGCCCAGACTTCAAGCCTTTTTCAGATCAAATAAATGAAAAAAAAAATTAATAAATACAGCCACGTGTCTTATGATATATGCAAACATTTCTATTGGCATCTGCCGAAAGCATTAGAGTGATGCCGGCGTGCTTTGCGGGGCATGGCGCACCAGCCTGACAGAAATAAGTGAAACCCTGATGTGTTTAGAATCATCTGGTGTCGGAAAATAAAAGTGTGGCAGGATTTCCGGGGGCAATGTTTTTGAAAGAAAATGGGCGATTAAAGTGTGCGGACATGCATTCGTTTGGTAAATTTCACAAAGTGACAGTAGGAGCCGTTGTCGGCGAATACTTTGGTCACTGTTGCTTAGCTTGGCGATTTATGCATTTGAAATATTGAAGACCCTGCAGAAAGGTATGAGAAGCTCAAAAAGGGCAATTAGTCTATGGTTTTTCCTTAGTTTTGGAAACGCCTACCCAGACCGCAAGACCGAATTGGACCCATGCGGGATTTAAAATGGTTGTCCCAACATTGCCCCCTTAAAACAATTTTTTTTTTTTCGGTAAGTTTTAAACAGACCAACGTTTGGAAATTTTACCTGTGCGCATTCGTAGAAAAGAATTGCCCTCGTAGCAATATAATTTCAAAATGAATATAATTATTATATTCCCTTCCACCAATATTCTTTTTAACCGTTAAGGAATTCTATAATTTGAGGGTTTTTGCCAGGGCCCTAAAAGAGTTATTTCGCTCCAAACTTTGCCGATACACGCCCCCTCTTTATCAAACTCTCTCTGCTTTCGTGCCGCAACTCACCGCCCTTATCGAATCCTAATAGTGTTTCTCCTGTTTTTCGAACCGCTCATGGGGGCTGCCACTGTGTGTTCACATTATAACCCGGACGTCACAGGTAGCATGGTTATATTATCGGTATACCGCTTGTATAAAAATTGAAAAAGCAAAATAATGAACACCACAGATGCAGTGAAGAATCGGGTTGCCGTTTAAGAAAGTCTGCTGGGATAAGGAAGCAACAGAAGGAAATAGAGCAAGTTGTTTGATCAGAGTCCGATATGTTCTTGTATTTATCTTTTCTATGTGAGAGTGAATTCTGAATTCTTTTGTATACAAAAGCAGTATAAAAATATATACCATCAAAAGTATATTTTAAAAATGGTTAAATTAATTGGTTTTTGTGCAGGCGACCCATTATTTTGGCAAGCGCGTACCTGTTTTTTGAATATGCATATTTTTTTTCGATCTCAATGAAGTCGTGTGAAAAAAAGTCAGGGATATATTAAATGGTGTCTTTGACATGTAAATTATAATAAATGACAAATATATATGAATCATCCGCGCACGGTGACAGGGCAAGCAAAGTGGCAAACGTATGGATGGTAGCAAACGGGCGTTAATGTCGGCAGAAAAATGCACATTTAGCCGGTAAACCAGCTTGTGGTACACAGCATTAATTCACCGGGGGGGGGGGGGGGGCGGTCACGAATTTTAGCCACACGATTTGCGAGTGATCGGGATTATTTGGGGGATGGAAGGAATGTTGAAAGTGGTGTGGGTAGGTGCGTGTGTGGAAATCGTATATCTCAATTAATGATACCATGAAAGATAAGAATTATTTTTAACTGGAAGAACCTTCCCAATAACGCGCGAATTATATGTATATTTATGTATATATATATATATATGTTTGTGTGATGTAAATAACATATGACTAAAATCTGTAATGTATTAATTGAAACACGCTAAACCGGAAGCGTAGCCCCCCCCCCCCCGCCCCATATAAGTGTCCGTATCCGTAACCGCATCCTTGTCAGGACCGCATCAGTGGAAACGCTGCTTTACTTCTTGATTGTCAGGGCCCATATATAATTTTAATTAAATACGTAACCTTACGGTATTCATTTTGCAAACATTTTAGTATATTTCATTCCATAAATCCGCTTTATTGCTGTCGGTTATTATGATTTATTTTTAATGAAGAAATATGACAAAATATGATATAATTGCTATTAAATCTCTCATTATTTCAACATAAGTTTGCAGCTTTTAAGTTCATCTAAGAATACATCATGGTAATTGAAGGCTTGAGGCATATTGAGACATAATTTTAGGTATAATATAGTCAGACTTTTAGAGACAAGTAGTTACATACACGGCGAACCCGAAGAAGGCCGAACAAGCGTGTACTTACTCTCGAAGACCGGATCATTTATAATATAAGTAAATAAATATTTTCTACACACAAGTCTACCTAAATAAGTAACCAATGGTACGATAAATGACTTACGTGCACACATCTGATTATCACCCTGGTCACAATTGAAACCAATGCTAATTAGACCTCGGATTACGTTCCAACACGCCCGTGCTGTACGTCCCATGGCGACAACAAAAGTGGCGTACTTGTATATAAACGGTTCCAGGAACGTTGATTCGACACTCGACAATTCGGGATCGTTCAAGTTAACACAGAGGAAACGGAAACCCACACGGCGACATGACGACCATCGACTACAGCGGAATCTTTAACAATCTGTTAACCGCAGCTGACTGTCACTCCCTGGCTAAGAAGTACTGCACGAAGGATGTGGTTGAGAGGTACAGAAAGACCACGACCAAACTCGGAGGCACGCTGGCTCATTGTATTAAACCAGGTAAACTTAATAATAAATATAATTTATTACGTTCATTTCATATATTTATTCGGTGTAGCGTTAGTCCTTTTTCATTACTGATATGTATTTATATATATGTATACCTGCTATCATGCAAAGTGAAGTAAACACCATCATAACAGTTTTAATGTTATCACAATAATTGCAAAGTTTTATCTTGACAAATTTTTGATAAAGGTTAAAGATTTTACTCCGGTGCATACATATAAATAAATCTATATATGATGTGTTGAATTGATTAATATATTTTTGGGGTCCTATTACATATATTAAGGGTGCTAGTGACATGTCAATAATAATTATTAGGTGCACAATTCCATCATCTCCACATCGGAGTCTACGCGTGCGACCCCGAGGCCTACCATGCGTTCAGGGATGTCTTTGACAATGTGGTGCGTGACTACCATGGAATCCCTCAAGGCGTGCCCATCGCCCACCCAGCACCATTCTTTGGTGACCTTGACAACTTACCTTTCGGCGACCTTGACCCCGAGAACAAATACATCATATCCACTCGAGTTCGTGTTGGACGGAGCATCGACGGGATGCCCTTCCCTCCTTTAATTAGTCTGAAGGTAAGAAAAATAATGAGAATAAACTAGAATTGGTCTTCTTTTTATTCAATTTTCGTGAATAAAACATGGAACATCTAATTTATGAACATCGAGGTCAAATCATTTGAGGAACAAGATCTTATGCTATTTTTATCATGAGCTTTATTTCGTAAGGCAGCTCAAATAATAAACTAAAATGAACGATATCAATTTCCCTCTAAAACAAAATGAATATGTATGATTTCCTGGAAATCACTTAAAATTTGTATTGTGCTTTCTATAAGTGATATCAATCTTTGACTACTGACCATTTAACATTTCATTGCATTTACTCCAAATAATATGTACACAAAATATTTTGTCTTCTAACAGCAAGTTAAGGATTGTGAGAAGCAGATGGTGGCCGCCTTGAAGACCTTCACCGGGGATCTGGCCGGTACTTACTACTCTCTGGAAGACATGGACGACAAGACCAAACAGCAGCTGATTGATGATCACTTCCTCTTCGGAGACCCTCCAAACAAGTGGGTAGACTTCCTACAGTGCACCTCCTTATGTGTGCTGTTCAGTCAAAGACTGTAAAATACGGAATTATCTGGAAAAGTGTGTCCGAACTCGTATCACAGTTAGACGCCACTTAGACGCCCATGACGATTTATCAGTAAAGTTATGAAACATTTAAAAGACGGCTGCACCGACCAGTGAAATAACTGATTTAAAGCAGGCCCTTTTATGCATCTTACGCTAATAACCCTAATGTATACAAAATATGACCCAGACAGTTGAGAAGCCATTCAGCCAACTGTAAGGTTTAGACAAAATAAAGCATAGTGTATATCTTTTATCATTAATGCCACTGAAATGTGATTTAAAAGTAACCATATTCATATAACTCCGATCTCGAAAACTCATGACGTAAAAAGGCGATTTACAAAACAAGTAACAATCAGTATATCTGTCTTGATAGGATCCTGGTTGGAGCCGGAGTTGAGAAGGATTGGCCGAAGGGACGCGGGATCTTCCATAACGCCAACAAGACTTTCCTGGCCTGGATCAACGAGGAAGACCATATCCGTATCATCTCCATGCAGAAAGGAGGAAACGTGGCCGAGGTGTACAAGAGGCTGGTCACGGCCATTAAGCATATCGAGAAGAGTGTCAAGTTTGCTCACGACCCCCGCCTTGGTTACCTGACCTTCTGCCCTAGCAACCTGGGCACCACATGCCGAGCCAGCGTCCATATCAAGATCCCTCGTGTCAGTCAAATGGCAAATTTTAATCAAATTGTGAAAGAATTAGGACTTCAACTTAGAGGTAAGATTTTATAAACATTTACAAATTTACTAAATCATGGTTTCAATGTTTTACTGTGAGATTTAACTGGGGACCAATTGATATGTGAGGACTTAATGCTCACATGTCGGCCAAATAGCCAGATATGATAAAAAGTGTGTGCTCCAAATTTACTAATAAGAATATTCAAAATATTATAGGTGGTGTTTAGTCGCAAATACCTCTCATGTTGAACAATTAGTCAATTAAAACCAGACTTGGGAACACAAGCGTTAACATAACCACTTTGACGCAGTGAAGAACGTTAGGTAATGCTGAATGTAAGCATTGTTAAACTTATAATTAAGATTTATTTATGGAAAGTACATTGATATAGTAAACAGTGAGATAATATCATTTTTAGGAGAATGATAATATTGCACAAAATACCAATGGCAACAAATATAGCGTCGCATTTTTAATATATATTCCATAATGGTGTATTAAGATTAAATTGGTCTAATGCAGGTACGGCAGGCGAGCACACGGAAAGTGTGGGCGGAGTCTGGGATGTCTCAAACAAGCGTCGTCTAGGTTACACAGAACTAGATGCCCTGACGGAGATGACAAATGGCGTCAAGGTCCTTATGTTGTTGGAAAAATCACTAGAAAAGTTATAGACTGTACCGGGGATGCTGCATATGCATTTATTTCTCTCATTTGACTCATTCACCCACATGGGCTTAATTTTTGTGCTTTCTGTTGCCGGTCGATATATTATATGGTAATAAATATAATGTCGTTTAATGTACATTGGTTCTGTTTTATGGTATAAAATTTTACTAATCTTCCTATGTCCCTTATATTCAGTTGATCGAACATTGGCCCTACCTTTAAAAAGTTTTGCTAGCTTCCATTCAGTGATCAATATTGATGCTATGATCTACTAGATACCGTGTGTGTGTGTTTGTGCTTGGTGCGACTGTTTAGGTCTGAATGATATGGTTGTTATGAAAGGGTATATTATCCCACGGCGAAGTGATTAAAGACGGTATCACTTAGGAGAAAGTCTCCGGCTGCAGTTTTATTCATTTATTTAAATGTCTACATATGATTTGTAAATGTAAACCTTTATTTGTACATTTCGTGCTAAACTGGTTGTTTCAGAGCAAAGACTGGGTTACAAAGTGCGAGTAGGCGGGGTGATGGTGGTGTAGAGAGGATATGATATTTTGACTTTGGGGCCTCATGCGTGTTGAACATTTGTTGAAAGGTAATGTTATATTGTGTAGTCGGCTTTTCGGATTTGAGGGGTTGGGGATTTTTTGGGTCGGATTTTTGGTGCTCTCGATGTAACGATGTAAAAATCTACGATAGGCCAGCTTCACTAGGAGTCATATATATTAACATCAACTGAGGTAACAAAGCCGTGAACCTGAAATAGAATAGTGAATTTTTGATTGATCTATTTGGCTCTAGTAAATATGCCACGGAGCTTTAAAAGCCCCCCCCCCCTTTGATTTTATAAAGTTTAAGCATAATCTCAAATAAAGTTAACAGCACTGGTCAGTTATTATTTTTAACCTGTGGCCAGTAAAGAGATGATGTACAAATACTTGTTTGGGACTACATTTTTGGCTTCAGATCAATATTGCCAGGATTTTTGGAAAAGGAGATGCACAAGCGACAATTTTCTTGGCCTTGTTTTACCGTAGAAAAAGCAAACTGTCCGGTTACAAAATTTTAGTATAGGAATTGAATTTTAATGATGCCAAAAAGAGGCCCAGACTTCAAGCCTTTTTCAGATCATATAAATGAAAATAAAATTAATAAATACAGCCACGTGTCTTATGAGATATGCAAACATTTCTATTGGCATCTGCCGAAAGCATGAGAGTGATGTCGGCGTGCTTTGCCGGGCATGGCGCACCAGCCTGACAGAAATAAGTGAAACCCTGATGTGTTTAGAATCTTCTGGTGTCGGAAAATAAAAGTGTGGCAGGATTTCCGGGGGCAATGTTTCTGAAAGAAAATGGGCGATAAAAGTGTGCGGACATGCATTCGTTTGGTAAATTTCACAAAGTGACAGTAGGAGCCGTTGTCGGCGAATACTTTGGTCACTGTTGCTTAGCTTGGCGATTTATGCATTTGAAATATTGAAGACCCTGCAGAAAGGTATGAGAAGCTCAAAAAGGGCAATTAGTCTATGGTTTTTCCTTAGTTTTGGAAACGCCTACCCAGACCGCAAGACCGAATTGGACCCATGCGGGATTTAAAATGGTTGTCCCAACATTGCCCCCTTAAAACAAATTTTTTTTTTTCGGTAAGTTTTAAACAGACCAACGTTTGGAAATTTTACCTGTGCGGGTTCGTAGAAAAGAATTGCCCTCGTAGCAATATAATTTCAAAATGAATATAATTATTATATTCCCTTCCACCAATATTCTTTTTAACCGTTAAGGAATTCTATAATTTGAGGGTTTTTGCCAGGGCCCTAACAGAGTTATTTCGCTCCAAACTTTGCCGATACACGCCCCCTCTTTATCAAACTCTCTCTGCTTTCGTGCCGCAACTCACCGCCCTTATCGAATCCTAATAGTGTTTCTCCTGTTTTTCGAACCGCTCATGGGGGCTGCCACTGTGTGTTCACATTATAACCCGGACGTCACAGGTAGCATGGTTATATTATCGGTATACCGCTTGTATAAAAATTGAAAAAGCAAAATAATGAACACCACAGATGCAGTGAAGAATCGGGTTGCCGTTTAAGAAAGTCTGCTGGGATAAGGAAGCAACAGAAGGAAATAGAGCAAGTTGTTTGATCAGAGTCCGATATGTTCTTGTATTTATCTTTTCTATGTGAGAGTGAATTCTGAATTCTTTTGTATACAAAAGCAGTATAAAAATATATACCATCAAAAGTATATTTTAAAAATGGTTAAATTAATTGGTTTTTGTGCAGGCGACCCATTATTTTGGCAAGCGCGTACCTGTTTTTTGAATATGCATATTTTTTTTCGATCTCAATGAAGTCGTGTGAAAAAAAGTCAGGGATATATTAAATGGTGTCTTTGACATGTAAATTATAATAAATGACAAATATATATGAATCATCCGCGCACGGTGACAGGGCAAGCAAAGTGGCAAACGTATGGATGGTAGCAAACGGGCGTTAATGTCGGCAGAAAAATGCACATTTAGCCGGTAAACCAGCTTGTGGTACACAGCATTAATTCACCGGGGGGGGGGGGGCGGTCACGAATTTTAGCCACACGATTTGCGAGTGATCGGGATTATTTGGGGGATGGAAGGAATGTTGAAAGTGGTGTGGGTAGGTGCGTGTGTGGAAATCGTATATCTCAATTAATGATACCATGAAAGATAAGAATTATTTTTAACTGGAAGAACCTTCCCAATAACGCGCGAATTATATGTATATTTATGTATATATATATATATATGTTTGTGTGATGTAAATAACATATGACTAAAATCTGTAATAATTTATTAAATGTGTTTAGGCCCAGATAAACAAGGAAACCTGACTTTATCTGTACGGCCAGCGAATGTATTAATTGAAACACGCTAAACCGGAAGCGTAGCCCCCCCCCCCCGCCCCATATAAGTGTCCGTATCCGTAACCGCATCCTTGTCAGGACCGCATCAGTGGAAACGCTGCTTTACTTCTTGATTGTCAGGGCCCATATATAATTCTAATTAAATACGTAACCTTACGGTATTCATTTTGCAAACATTTTAGTATATTTCATTCCATAAATCCGCTTTATTGCTGTCGGTTATTATGATTTTTTTTTAATGAAGAAATATGACAAAATATGATATAATTGCTATTAAATCTCTCATTATTTCAACATAAGTTTGCAGCTTTTAAGTTCATCTAAGAATACATCATGGTAATTGAAGGCTTGAGGCATATTGAGACATAATTTTAGGTATAATATAGTCAGACTTTTAGAGACAAGTAGTTACATACACGGCGAACCCGAAGAAGGCCGAACAAGCGTGTACTTACTCTCGAAGACCGGATCATTTATAATATAAGTAAATAAATATTTTCTACACACAAGTCTACCTAAATAAGTAACCAATGGTACGATAAATGACTTACGTGCACACATCTGATTATCACCCTGGTCACAATTGAAACCAATGCTAATTAGACCTCGGATTACGTTCCAACACGCCCGTGCTGTACGTCCCATGGCGACAACAAAAGTGGCGTACTTGTATATAAACGGTTCCAGGAACGTTGATTCGACACTCGACAATTCGGGATCGTTCAAGTTAACACAGAGGAAACGGAAACCCACACGGCGACATGACGACCATCGACTACAGCGGAATCTTTAACAATCTGTTAACCGCAGCTGACTGTCACTCCCTGGCTAAGAAGTACTGCACGAAGGATGTGGTTGAGAGGTACAGAAAGACCACGACCAAACTCGGAGGCACGCTGGCTCATTGTATTAAACCAGGTAAACTTAATAATAAATATAATTTATTACGTTCATTTCATATATTTATTCGGTGTAGCGTTAGTCCTTTTTCATTACTGATATGTATTTATATATATGTATACCTGCTATCATGCAAAGTGAAGTAAACATCATCATAACAGTTTTAATGTTATCACAATAATTGCAAAGTTTTATCTTGACAAATTTTTGATAAAGGTTAAAGATTTTACTCCGGTGCATACATATAAATAAATCTATATATGATGTGTTGAATTGATTAATATATTTTTGGGGTCCTATTACATATATTAAGGGTGCTAGTGACATGTCAATAATAATTATTAGGTGCACAATTCCATCATCTCCACATCGGAGTCTACGCGTGCGACCCCGAGGCCTACCATGCGTTCAGGGATGTCTTTGACAATGTGGTGCGTGACTACCATGGAATCCCTCAAGGCGTGCCCATCGCCCACCCAGCACCATTCTTTGGTGACCTTGACAACTTACCTTTCGGCGACCTTGACCCCGAGAACAAATACATCATATCCACTCGAGTTCGTGTTGGACGGAGCATCGACGGGATGCCCTTCCCTCCTTTAATTAGTCTGAAGGTAAGAAAAATAATGAGAATAAACTAGAATTGGTCTTCTTTTTATTCAATTTTCGTGAATAAAACATGGAACATCTAATTTATGAACATCGAGGTCAAATCATTTGAGGAACAAGATCTTATGCTATTTTTATCATGAGCTTTATTTCGTAAGGCAGCTCAAATAATAAACTAAAATGAACGATATCAATTTCCCTCTAAAACAAAATGAATATGTATGATTTCCTGGAAATCACTTAAAATTTGTATTGTGCTTTCTATAAGTGATATCAATCTTTGACTACTGACCATTTAACATTTCATTGCATTTACTCCAAATAATATGTACACAAAATATTTTGTCTTCTAACAGCAAGTTAAGGATTGTGAGAAGCAGATGGTGGCCGCCTTGAAGACCTTCACCGGGGATCTGGCCGGTACTTACTACTCTCTGGAAGACATGGACGACAAGACCAAACAGCAGCTGATTGATGATCACTTCCTCTTCGGAGACCCTCCAAACAAGTGGGTAGACTTCCTACAGTGCACCTCCTTATGTGTGCTGTTCAGTCAAAGACTGTAAAATACGGAATTATCTGGAAAAGTGTGTCCGAACTCGTATCACAGTTAGACGCCACTTAGACGCCCATGACGATTTATCAGTAAAGTTATGAAACATTTAAAAGACGGCTGCACCGACCAGTGAAATAACTGATTTAAAGCAGGCCCTTTTATGCATCTTACGCTAATAACCCTAATGTATACAAAATATGACCCAGACAGTGGAGAAGCCATTCAGCCAACTGTAAGGTTTAGACAAAATAAAGCATAGTGTATATCTTTTATCATTAATGCCACTGAAAATGTGATTTAAAAGTAACCATATTCATATAACTCCGATCTCGAAAACTCATGACGTAAAAAGGCGATTTACAAAACAAGTAACAATCAGTATATCTGTCTTGATAGGATCCTGGTTGGAGCCGGAGTTGAGAAGGATTGGCCGAAGGGACGCGGGATCTTCCATAACGCCAACAAGACTTTCCTGGCCTGGATCAACGAGGAAGACCATATCCGTATCATCTCCATGCAGAAAAGAGGAAACGTGGCCGAGGTGTACAAGAGGCTGGTCACGGCCATTAAGCATATCGAGAAGAGTGTCAAGTTTGCTCACGACCCCCGCCTTGGTTACCTGACCTTCTGCCCTAGCAACCTGGGCACCACATGCCGAGCCAGCGTCCATATCAAGATCCCTCGTGTCAGTCAAATGGCAAATTTTAATCAAATTGTGAAAGAATTAGGACTTCAACTTAGAGGTAAGATTTTATAAACATTTACAAATTTACTAAATCATGGTTTCAATGTTTTACTGTGAGATTTAACTGGGGACCAATTGATATGTGAGGACTTAATGCTCACATGTCGGCCAAATAGCCAGATATGATAAAAAGTGTGTGCTCCAAATTTACTAATAAGAATATTCAAAATCTCATAGGTGGTGTTTAGTCGCAAATACCTCTCATGTTGAACAATTAGTCAATTAAAACCAGACTTGGGAACACAAGCGTTAACATAACCACTTTGACGCAGTGAAGAACGTTAGGTAATGCTGAATGTAAGCATTGTTAAACTTATAATTAAGATTTATTTATGGAAAGTACATTGATATAGTAAACAGTGAGATAATATCATTTTTAGGAGAATGATAATATTGCACAAAATACCAATGGCAACAAATATAGCGTCGCATTTTTAATATATATTCCATAATGGTGTATTAAGATTAAATTGGTCTAATGCAGGTACGGCAGGCGAGCACACGGAAAGTGTGGGCGGAGTCTGGGATGTCTCAAACAAGCGTCGTCTAGGTTACACAGAACTAGATGCCCTGACGGAGATGACAAATGGCGTCAAGGTCCTTATGTTGTTGGAAAAATCACTAGAAAAGTTATAGACTGTACCGGGGATGCTGCATATGCATTTATTTCTCTCATTTGACTCATTCACCCACATGGGCTTAATTTTTGTGCTTTCTGTTGCCGGTCGATATATTATATGGTAATAAATATAATGTCGTTTAATGTACATTGGTTCTGTTTTATGGTATAAAATTTTACTAATCTTCCTATGTCCCTTATATTCAGTTGATCGAACATTGGCCCTACCTTTAAAAAGTTTTGCTAGCTTCCATTCAGTGATCAATATTGATGCTATGATCTACTAGATACCGTGTGTGTGTGTTTGTGCTTGGTGCGACTGTTTAGGTCTGAATGATATGGTTGTTATGAAAGGGTATATTATCCCACGGCGAAGTGATTAAAGACGGTATCACTTAGGAGAAAGTCTCCGGCTGCAGTTTTATTCATTTATTTTAATGTCTACATATGATTTGTAAATGTAAACCTTTATTTGTACATTTCGTGCTAAACTGGTTGTTTCAGAGCAAAGACTGGGTTACAAAGTGCGAGTAGGCGGGGTGATGGTGGTGTAGAGAGGATATGATATTTTGACTTTGGGGCCTCATGCGTGTTGAACATTTGTTGAAAGGTAATGTTATATTGTGTAGTCGGCTTTTCGGATTTGAGGGGTTGGGGATTTTTTGGGTCGGATTTTTTGGTGCTCTCGATGTAACGATGTAAAAATCTACGATAGGCCAGCTTCACTAGGAGTCATATATATAAACATCAACTGAGGTAACAAAGCCGTGAACCTTAAATAGAATAGTGAATTTTTGATTGATCTATTTGGCTCTAGTAAATATGCCACGGAGCTTTAAAAGCCCCCCCCCCCCTTTGATTTTATAAAGTTTAAGCATAATCTCAAATAAAGTTAACAGCACTGGTCAGTTATTATTTTTAACCTGTGGCCAGTAAAGAGATGATGTACAAATACTTGTTTGGGACTACATTTTTGGCTTCAGATCAATATTGCCAGGATTTTTGGAAAAGGAGATGCACAAGCGACAATTTTCTTGGCCTTGTTTTACCGTAGAAAATGCTAACTGTCCGGTTACAAAATTTTAGTATAGGAATTGAATTTTAATGATGCCAAAAAGAGGCCCAGACTTCAAGCCTTTTTCAGATCATATAAATGAAAATAAAATTAATAAATACAGCCACGTGTCTTATGAGATATGCAAACATTTCTATTGGCATCTGCCGAAAGCATGAGAGTGATGTCGGCGTGCTTTGCCGGGCATGGCGCACCAGCCTGACAGAAATAAGTGAAACCCTGATGTGTTTAGAATCTTCTGGTGTCGGAAAATAAAAGTGTGGCAGGATTTCCGGGGGCAATGTTTCTGAAAGAAAATGGGCGATAAAAGTGTGCGGACATGCATTCGTTTGGTAAATTTCACAAAGTGACAGTAGGAGCCGTTGTCGGCGAATACTTTGGTCACTGTTGCTTAGCTTGGCGATTTATGCATTTGAAATATTGAAGACCCTGCAGAAAGGTATGAGAAGCTCAAAAAGGGCAATTAGTCTATGGTTTTTCCTTAGTTTTGGAAACGCCTACCCAGACCGCAAGACCGAATTGGACCCATGCGGGATTTAAAATGGTTGTCCCAACATTGCCCCCTTAAAACAAATTTTTTTTTTTCGGTAAGTTTTAAGCAGACCAACGTTTGGAAATTTTACCTGTGCGGGTTCGTAGAAAAGAATTGCCCTCGTAGCAATATAATTTCAAAATGAATATAATTATTATATTCCCTTCCACCAATATTCTTTTTAACCGTTAAGGAATTCTATAATTTGAGGGTTTTTGCCAGGGCCCTAAAAGAGTTATTTCGCTCCAAACTTTGCCGATACACGCCCCCTCTTTATCAAACTCTCTCTGCTTTCGTGCCGCAACTCACCGCCCTTATCGAATCCTAATAGTGTTTCTCCTGTTTTTCGAACCGCTCATGGGGGCTGCCACTGTGTGTTCACATTATAACCCGGACGTCACAGGTAGCATGGTTATATTATCGGTATACCGCTTGTATAAAAATTGAAAAACCAAATAATGAACACCACAGATGCAGTGAAGAATCGGATTGCCGTTTAAAAAAGTCTGCTGGGATAAGGAAGCAACAGAAGGAAATAGAGCAAGTTGTTTGATCAGAATCCGATATGTTCTTGTATTTATCTTTTCTATGTGAGAGTGAATTCTGAATTCTTTTGTATACAAAAGCAGTATAAAAATATATACCATCAAAAGTATATTTTAAAAATGGTTAAATTAATTGGTTTTTGTGCAGGCGACCCATTATTTTGGCAAGCGCGTACCTGTTATTTGAATATGCATATTTTTTTTCGACCTCAATGAAGTCGTGTGAAAAAAGTCAGGGCTATATTAAATGGTGTCTTTGACATGTAAATTATAATATAAGACAAATATATATGAATCATCCGCGCACGGTGACAGACCAAGCAAAGTGGCAAACGTGTGGATGGTAGCAAACGGGCGTTAATGTCGGCAGAAAAATGCGCATTTAGCCGGTAAACCAGCTTGTGGTACACAGCATTAATTCACCGGGGGGGGGGGGTGCGGTCACGAATTTTAGCCACACGATTAGCGAGTGATCGGGATTATTTGGGGGATGGAAGGAATGTTGAAAGTGGTGTGGGTAGGTGCGTGTGTGGAAATCGTATATCTCAGTTAATGATACCATGAAAGATAAGAATTATTTTTAACTGGAAGAACCTTCCCAATAACGCGCGAATTATATGTATATTTATGTATATATATATATGTGTGTTTGTGTGATGTAAATAACATATAACTAAAATCTGCAATAATTTATTAAATGTGTTTAGGCCCAGATAAACAAGGAAACCTGACTTTATCTGTACGGCCAGCGAATGTATTAATTGAAACACGCTAAACCGGAAGCGTAGCCCCCCCCCCCGCCCCATATAAGTGTCCGTATCCGTAACCGCATCCTTGTCAGGACCGCATCAGTGGAAACGCTGCTTTACTTCTTGATTGTCAGGGCCCATATATAATTCTAATTAAATACGTAACCTTACGGTATTCATTTTGCAAACATTTGAGTATATTTCATTCCATAAATCCGCTTTATTGCTGTCGGTTATTATGATTTTTTTTTAATGAAGAAATATGACAAAATATGATATAATTGCTATTAAATCTCTCATTATTTCAACATAAGTTTGCAGCTTTTAAGTTCATCTAAGAATACATCATGGTAATTGAAGGCTTGAGGCATATTGAGACATAATTTTAGGTATAATATAGTCAGACTTTTAGAGACAAGTAGTTACATACACGGCGAACCCGAAGAAGGCCAAACAAGCGTGTACTTACTCTCGAAGACCGGATCATTTATAATATAAGTAAATAAATATTTTCTACACACAAGTCTACCTAAATAAGTAAACAATGGTACGATAAATGACTTACGTGCACACATCTGATTATCACCCTAGTCACAATTGAAACCAATGCTAATTAGACCTCGGATTACGTTCCAACACGCCCGTGCTGTACGTCCCATGGCGACAACAAAAGTGGCGTACTTGTATATAAACGGTTCCAGGAACGTTGATTCGACACTCGACAATTCGGGATCGTTCAAGTTAACACAGAGGAAACGGAAACCCACACGGCGACATGATGACCATCGACTACAGCGGAATCTTTAACAATCTGTTAACCGCAGCTGACTGTCACTCCCTGGCTAAGAAGTACTGCACGAAGGATGTGGTGGAGAGGTACAGAAAGACCACGACCAAACTCGGAGGCACGCTGGCTCATTGTATTAAACCAGGTAAACTTAATAATAAATATAATTTATTACGTTCATTTCATATATTTATTCGGTGTAGCATTAGTCCTTTTTCATTACTGATATGTATTTATATATATGTATACCTGCTATCATGCAAAGTGAAGTAAACACCATCATAACAGTTTTAATGTTATCACAATAATTGCAAAGTTTTATCTTGACAAATTTTTGATAAAGGTTAAAGATTTTACTCCGGTGCATACATATAAATAAATCTATATATGATGTGTTGAATTGATTAATATATTTTTGGGGTCCTATTACATAAATTAAGGGTGCTAGTGACATGTCAATAATAATTATTAGGTGCACAATTCCATCATCTCCACATCGGAGTCTACGCGTGCGACCCCGAGGCCTACCATGCGTTCAGGGATATCTTTGACAATGTGGTGCGTGACTACCATGGAATCCCTCAAGGCGTGCCCATCGCCCACCCAGCACCATTCTTTGGTGACCTTGACAACTTACCTTTCGGCGACCTTAACCCCGAGAACAAATACATCATATCCACTCGAGTTCGTGTTGGACGGAGCATCGACGGGATGCCCTTCCCTCCTTTAATTAGTCTGAAGGTAAGAAAAATAATGAGAATAAACTAGAATTGGTCTTCTTTTTATTCAATTTTCGTGAATAAAACATGGAACATCTAATTTATGAACATCGAGGTCAAATCATTTGAGGAACAAGATCTTATGCTATTTTTATCATGAGCTTTATTTCGTAAGGCAGCTCAAATAATAAACTAAAATGAACGATATCAATTTCCCTCTAAAACAAAATGAATATGTATGATTTCCTGGAAAGCACTTAAAATTTGTATTGTGCTTTCTATAAGTGATATCAATCTTTGACTACTGACCATTTAACATTTCATTGCATTTACTCCAAATAATATGTACACAAAATATTTTGTCTTCTAACAGCAAGTTAAGGATTGTGAGAAGCAGATGGTGGCCGCCTTGAAGACCTTCACCGGGGATCTGGCCGGTACTTACTACTCTCTGGAAGACATGGACGACAAGACCAAACAGCAGCTGATTGATGATCACTTCCTCTTCGGAGACCCTCCAAACAAGTGGGTAGACTTCCTACAGTGCACCTCCTTATGTGTGCTGTTCAGTCAAAGACTGTAAAATACGGAATTATCTGGAAAAGTGTGTCTGAACTCGTATCACAGTTAGACTCCACTTAGACGCCCATGACGATTTATCAGTAAAGTTATGAAACATTTAAAAGACGGCTGCACCGACCAGTGAAATAACTGATTTAAAGCAGGCCCTTTCATGCATCTTACGCCAATAACCCTAATGTATACAAAATATGACCCAGACAGTGGAGAAGCCATTCAGCCAACTGTAAGGTTTAGACAAAATAAAGCATAGTGTATATCTTTTATCATTAATGCCACTGAAAATGTGATATAAAAGTAACCATATTCATATAACTCCGATCTCGAAAACTCATGACGTAAAAAGGCGATTTACAAAACAAGTAACAATCAGTATATCTGTCTTGATAGGATCCTGGTTGGAGCCGGAGTTGAGAAGGATTGGCCGAAGGGACGCGGGATCTTCCATAACGCCAACAAGACTTTCCTGGCCTGGATCAACGAGGAAGACCATATCCGTATCATCTCCATGCAGAAAGGAGGAAACGTGGCCGAGGTGTACAAGAGGCTGGTCACGGCCATTAAGCATATCGAGAAGAGTGTCAAGTTTGCTCACGACCCCCGCCTTGGTTACCTGACCTTCTGCCCTAGCAACCTGGGCACCACATGCCGAGCCAGCGTCCATATCAAGATCCCTCGTGTCAGTCAAATAGCAAATTTTAATCAAATTGTGAAAGAATTAGGACTTCAACTTAGAGGTAAGATTTTATAAGCATTTACAAATTTACTAAATCATGGTTTCAATGTTTTACTGTGAGATTCAACTGGTGACCAATTGATATGTGAGGACTTAATGCTCACATGTCGGTCAAATAGCCAGACATGATAAAAAGTGTGTGCTCCAAATTTACTAATAAGAATATTCAAAATATTATAGGTGGTGTTTAGTCGCAAATACCTCTCATGTTGAACAATTAATCAATTAAAACCAGACTTGGGAACACAAGCGTTAACATAACCACTTTGACGCAGTGAAGAACGTTAGGTAATGCTGAATGTAAGCATTGTTAAACTTATAATTAAGATTTATTTATGGAAAGTACATTGATATAGTAAACAGTGAGATAATATCATTTTTAGGAGAATGATAATATTGCACAAAATACCAATGGCAACAAATATAGCGTCGCATTTTTAATATATATTCCATAATGGTGTATTAAGATTAAATTTGTCTAATGCAGGTACGGCAGGCGAGCACACGGAAAGTGTGGGCGGAGTCTGGGATGTCTCAAACAAGCGTCGTCTAGGTTACACAGAACTAGATGCCCTGACGGAAATGACAAATGGCGTCAAGGTCCTTATGTTGTTGGAAAAATCACTAGAAAAGTTATAGACTGTACCGGGGATGCTGCATATGCATTTATTTCTCTCATTTGACTCATTCACCCACATGGGCTTAATTTTTGTGCTTTCTGTTGCCGGTCGATATATTATATGGTAATAAATATAATGTCGTTTAATGTACATTGGTTCTGTTTTATGGTATAAAATTTATATTATATATATCCCTTATATTCAGTTGATCGAACATTGGCCCTACCTTTAAAAAGTTTTGCTAGCTTCCATTCAGTGATCAATATTGATGCTATGATCTACTAGATACCGTGTGTGTGTGTTTGTGCTTGGTGCGACTGTTTAGGTCTGAATGATATGGTTGTTATGAAAGGGTATATTATCCCACGGCGAAGTGATTAAAGACGGTATCACTTAGGAGAAAGTCTCCGGCTGCAGTTTTATTCATTTATTTTAATGTCTACATATGATTTGTAAATGTAAACCTTTATTTGTACATTTCGTGCTAAACTGGTTGTTTCAGAGCAAAGACTGGGTTACAAAGTGCGAGTAGGCGGGGTGATGGTGGTGTAGAGAGGATATGATATTTTGACTTTGGGGCCTCATGCGTGTTGAACATTTGTTGAAAGGTAATGTTATATTGTGTAGTCGGCTTTTCGGATTTGAGGGGTTGGGGATTTTTTGGGTCGGATTTTTTAGTGCTCTCGATGTAACGATGTAAAAATCTACGATAGGCCAGCTTCACTAGGAGTCATATATATAAACATCAACTGAGGTAACAAAGCCGTGAACCTGAAATAGAATAGTGAATTTTTGATTGATCTATTTGGCTCTAGTAAATATGCCACGGAGCTTTAAAAGCCCCCCCCCCCCCCCCTTTGATTTTATAAAGTTTAAGCATAATCTCAAATAAAGTTAACAGCACTGGTCAGTTATTATTTTTAACCTGTGGCCAGTAAAGAGATGATGTACAAATACTTGTTTGGGACTACATTTTTGGCTTCAGATCAATATTGCCAGGATTTTTGGAAAAGGAGATGCACAAGCGACAATTTTCTTGGCCTTGTTTTACCGTAGAAAATGCTAACTGTCCGGTTACAAAATTTTAGTATAGGAATTGAATTTTAATGATGCCAAAAAGAGGCCCAGACTTCAAGCCTTTTTCAGATCATATAAATGAAAATAAAATTAATAAATACAGCCACGTGTCTTATGAGATATGCAAACATTTCTATTGGCATCTGCCGAAAGCATGAGAGTGATGTCGGCGTGCTTTGCCGGGCATGGCGCACCAGCCTGACAGAAATAAGTGAAACCCTGATGTGTTTAGAATCTTCTGGTGTCGGAAAATAAAAGTGTGGCAGGATTTCCGGGGGCAATGTTTCTGAAAGAAAATGGGCGATAAAAGTGTGCGGACATGCATTCGTTTGGTAAATTTCACAAAGTGACAGTAGGAGCCGTTGTCGGCGAATACTTTGGTCACTGTTGCTTAGCTTGGCGATTTATGCATTTGAAATATTGAAGACCCTGCAGAAAGGTATGAGAAGCTCAAAAAGGGCAATTAGTCTATGGTTTTTCCTTAGTTTTGGAAACGCCTACCCAGACCGCAAGACCGAATTGGACCCATGCGGGATTTAAAATGGTTGTCCCAACATTGCCCCCTTAAAACAAATTTTTTTTTTTCGGTAAGTTTTAAGCAGACCAACGTTTGGAAATTTTACCTGTGCGGGTTCGTAGAAAAGAATTGCCCTCGTAGCAATATAATTTCAAAATGAATATAATTATTATATTCCCTTCCACCAATATTCTTTTTAACCGTTAAGGAATTCTATAAATTGAGGGTTTTTGCCAGGGCCCTAAAAGAGTTATTTCGCTCCAAACTTTGCCGATACACGCCCCCTCTTTATCAAACTCTCTCTGCTTTCGTGCCGCAACTCACCGCCCTTATCGAATCCTAATAGTGTTTCTCCTGTTTTTCGAACCGCTCATGGGGGCTGCCACTGTGTGTTCACATTATAACCCGGACGTCACAGGTAGCATGGTTATATTATCGGTATACCGCTTGTATAAAAATTGAAAAACCAAATAATGAACACCACAGATGCAGTGAAGAATCGGATTGCCGTTTAAAAAAGTCTGCTGGGATAAGGAAGCAACAGAAGGAAATAGAGCAAGTTGTTTGATCAGAATCCGATATGTTCTTGTATTTATCTTTTCTATGTGAGAGTGAATTCTGAATTCTTTTGTATACAAAAGCAGTATAAAAATATATACCATCAAAAGTATATTTTAAAAATGGTTAAATTAATTGGTTTTTGTGCAGGCGACCCATTATTTTGGCAAGCGCGTACCTGTTATTTGAATATGCATATTTTTTTTCGACCTCAATGAAGTCGTGTGAAAAAAGTCAGGGCTATATTAAATGGTGTCTTTGACATGTAAATTATAATATAAGACAAATATATATGAATCATCCGCGCACGGTGACAGACCAAGCAAAGTGGCAAACGTGTGGATGGTAGCAAACGGGCGTTAATGTCGGCAGAAAAATGCGCATTTAGCCGGTAAACCAGCTTGTGGTACACAGCATTAATTCACCGGGGGGGGGGGGTGCGGTCACGAATTTTAGCCACACGATTAGCGAGTGATCGGGATTATTTGGGGGATGGAAGGAATGTTGAAAGTGGTGTGGGTAGGTGCGTGTGTGGAAATCGTATATCTCAGTTAATGATACCATGAAAGATAAGAATTATTTTTAACTGGAAGAACCTTCCCAATAACGCGCGAATTATATGTATATTTATGTATATATATATATGTGTGTTTGTGTGATGTAAATAACATATAACTAAAATCTGCAATAATTTATTAAATGTGTTTAGGCCCAGATAAACAAGGAAACCTGACTTTATCTGTACGGCCAGCGAATGTATTAATTGAAACACGCTAAACCGGAAGCGTAGCCCCCCCCCCCGCCCCATATAAGTGTCCGTATCCGTAACCGCATCCTTGTCAGGACCGCATCAGTGGAAACGCTGCTTTACTTCTTGATTGTCAGGGCCCATATATAATTCTAATTAAATACGTAACCTTACGGTATTCATTTTGCAAACATTTGAGTATATTTCATTCCATAAATCCGCTTTATTGCTGTCGGTTATTATGATTTTTTTTTAATGAAGAAATATGACAAAATATGATATAATTGCTATTAAATCTCTCATTATTTCAACATAAGTTTGCAGCTTTTAAGTTCATCTAAGAATACATCATGGTAATTGAAGGCTTGAGGCATATTGAGACATAATTTTAGGTATAATATAGTCAGACTTTTAGAGACAAGTAGTTACATACACGGCGAACCCGAAGAAGGCCAAACAAGCGTGTACTTACTCTCGAAGACCGGATCATTTATAATATAAGTAAATAAATATTTTCTACACACAAGTCTACCTAAATAAGTAAACAATGGTACGATAAATGACTTACGTGCACACATCTGATTATCACCCTAGTCACAATTGAAACCAATGCTAATTAGACCTCGGATTACGTTCCAACACGCCCGTGCTGTACGTCCCATGGCGACAACAAAAGTGGCGTACTTGTATATAAACGGTTCCAGGAACGTTGATTCGACACTCGACAATTCGGGATCGTTCAAGTTAACACAGAGGAAACGGAAACCCACACGGCGACATGATGACCATCGACTACAGCGGAATCTTTAACAATCTGTTAACCGCAGCTGACTGTCACTCCCTGGCTAAGAAGTACTGCACGAAGGATGTGGTGGAGAGGTACAGAAAGACCACGACCAAACTCGGAGGCACGCTGGCTCATTGTATTAAACCAGGTAAACTTAATAATAAATATAATTTATTACGTTCATTTCATATATTTATTCGGTGTAGCATTAGTCCTTTTTCATTACTGATATGTATTTATATATATGTATACCTGCTATCATGCAAAGTGAAGTAAACACCATCATAACAGTTTTAATGTTATCACAATAATTGCAAAGTTTTATCTTGACAAATTTTTGATAAAGGTTAAAGATTTTACTCCGGTGCATACATATAAATAAATCTATATATGATGTGTTGAATTGATTAATATATTTTTGGGGTCCTATTACATAAATTAAGGGTGCTAGTGACATGTCAATAATAATTATTAGGTGCACAATTCCATCATCTCCACATCGGAGTCTACGCGTGCGACCCCGAGGCCTACCATGCGTTCAGGGATATCTTTGACAATGTGGTGCGTGACTACCATGGAATCCCTCAAGGCGTGCCCATCGCCCACCCAGCACCATTCTTTGGTGACCTTGACAACTTACCTTTCGGCGACCTTGACCCCGAGAACAAATACATCATATCCACTCGAGTTCGTGTTGGACGGAGCATCGACGGGATGCCCTTCCCTCCTTTAATTAGTCTGAAGGTAAGAAAAATAATGAGAATAAACTAGAATTGGTCTTCTTTTTATTCAATTTTCGTGAATAAAACATGGAACATCTAATTTATGAACATCGAGGTCAAATCATTTGAGGAACAAGATCTTATGCTATTTTTATCATGAGCTTTATTTCGTAAGGCAGCTCAAATAATAAACTAAAATGAACGATATCAATTTCCCTCTAAAACAAAATGAATATGTATGATTTCCTGGAAAGCACTTAAAATTTGTATTGTGCTTTCTATAAGTGATATCAATCTTTGACTACTGACCATTTAACATTTCATTGCATTTACTCCAAATAATATGTACACAAAATATTTTGTCTTCTAACAGCAAGTTAAGGATTGTGAGAAGCAGATGGTGGCCGCCTTGAAGACCTTCACCGGGGATCTGGCCGGTACTTACTACTCTCTGGAAGACATGGACGACAAGACCAAACAGCAGCTGATTGATGATCACTTCCTCTTCGGAGACCCTCCAAACAAGTGGGTAGACTTCCTACAGTGCACCTCCTTATGTGTGCTGTTCAGTCAAAGACTGTAAAATACGGAATTATCTGGAAAAGTGTGTCTGAACTCGTATCACAGTTAGACTCCACTTAGACGCCCATGACGATTTATCAGTAAAGTTATGAAACATTTAAAAGACGGCTGCACCGACCAGTGAAATAACTGATTTAAAGCAGGCCCTTTTATGCATCTTACGCCAATAACCCTAATGTATACAAAATATGACCCAGACAGTGGAGAAGCCATTCAGCCAACTGTAAGGTTTAGACAAAATAAAGCATAGTGTATATCTTTTATCATTAATGCCACTGAAAATGTGATATAAAAGTAACCATATTCATATAACTCCGATCTCGAAAACTCATGACGTAAAAAGGCGATTTACAAAACAAGTAACAATCAGTATATCTGTCTTGATAGGATCCTGGTTGGAGCCGGAGTTGAGAAGGATTGGCCGAAGGGACGCGGGATCTTCCATAACGCCAACAAGACTTTCCTGGCCTGGATCAACGAGGAAGACCATATCCGTATCATCTCCATGCAGAAAGGAGGAAACGTGGCCGAGGTGTACAAGAGGCTGGTCACGGCCATTAAGCATATCGAGAAGAGTGTCAAGTTTGCTCACGACCCCCGCCTTGGTTACCTGACCTTCTGCCCTAGCAACCTGGGCACCACATGCCGAGCCAGCGTCCATATCAAGATCCCTCGTGTCAGTCAAATGGCAAATTTTAATCAAATTGTGAAAGAATTAGGACTTCAACTTAGAGGTAAGATTTTATAAGCATTTACAAATTTACTAAATCATGGTTTCAATGTTTTACTGTGAGATTCAACTGGTGACCAATTGATATGTGAGGACTTAATGCTCACATGTCGGTCAAATAGCCAGACATGATAAAAAGTGTGTGCTCCAAATTTACTAATAAGAATATTCAAAATATTATAGGTGGTGTTTAGTCGCAAATACCTCTCATGTTGAACAATTAATCAATTAAAACCAGACTTGGGAACACAAGCGTTAACATAACCACTTTGACGCAGTGAAGAACGTTAGGTAATGCTGAATGTAAGCATTGTTAAACTTATAATTAAGATTTATTTATGGAAAGTACATTGATATAGTAAACAGCGAGATAATATCATTTTTAGGAGAATGATAATATTGCACAAAATACCAATGGCAACAAATATAGCGTCGCATTTTTAATATATATTCCATAATGGTGTATTAAGATTAAATTTGTCTAATGCAGGTACGGCAGGCGAGCACACGGAAAGTGTGGGCGGAGTCTGGGATGTCTCAAACAAGCGTCGTCTAGGTTACACAGAACTAGATGCCCTGACGGAAATGACAAATGGCGTCAAGGTCCTTATGTTGTTGGAAAAATCACTAGAAAAGTTATAGACTGTACCGGGGATGCTGCATATCCATTTATTTCTCTCATTTGACTCATTCACCCACATGGGCTTAATTTTTGTGCTTTCTGTTGCCGGTCGATATATTATATGGTAATAAATATAATGTCGTTTAATGTACATTGGTTCTGTTTTATGGTAAAAAATTTTACTTATCTTCCTATATCCCTTATATTCAGTTGATCGAACATTGGCCCTACCTTTAAAAAGTTTTGCTAGCTTCCATTCAGTGATCAATATTGATGCTATGATCTACTAGATACCGTGTGTGTGTGTTTGTGCTAGGTGCGACTGTTTAGATCTGAATGATATGGTTGTTATGAAAGGTTATATTATCCCACGGCGAAGTGATTAAAGACGGTATCACTTAGGAGAAAGTCTCCGGCTGCAGTTTTATTCATTTATTTAAATGTCTACATATGATTTGTAAATGTAAACCTTTATTTGTACATTTCGTGCTAAACTGGTTGTTTCAGAGCAAAGACTGGGTTACAAAGTGCGAGTAGGCGGGGTGATGGTGGTGTAGAGAGGATATGATATTTTGGCTTTGGGGCCTCATGCGTGTTGAACATTTGTTGAAAGGTAATGTTATATTGTGTAGTCGGCTTTTCGGATTTGAGGGGTTGGGGATTTTTTGGGTCGAATTTTTTGGTGCTCTCGATGTAACGATGTAAAAATCTACGATAGGCCAGCTTCACTAGGAGTCATATATATTAATAACAACTGAGGTAACAAAGCCGTGAACCTGAAATAGAATAGTGAATTTTGGATTGATCTATTTGGCTCTAGTAAATATGCCACGGAGCTTTAAAAGCCCTCCCCCCCCCCCCCCCCCCTTTGATTTTATAAAGTTTAAGCATAATCTCAAATAAAGTTAACAGCACTGGTCAGTTATTATTTTTAACCTGTGGCCAGTAAAGAGATGGTGTACAAATACTTGTTTTGGACTACTTTTTTGGCTTCAGATCAATATTGCCAGGATTTTTGGAAAAGGAGATGTACAAGCGACAGTTTTCTTGGCCTTGTTTTACCGTAGAAAAAGCAACCTGTCTGGTTAAAAAATTTTAGTAAAGGAATTGAATTTTAATGATGCCAAAAAGAGGCCCAGACTACAAGACTTTTTCAGATCATATAAATGAAAAAAAATTAATAAATACAGCCACGTGTCTTATGAGATATGCAAACATTTCTATTGGCATCTGCCGAAAGCATGAGAGTGATGCCGGCGTGCTTTGCCGGGAATGGCGCACCAGCCTGACAGAAATAAGTGAAACCCTGATGTGTTTAGAACCTTCTGGTGTCGGAAAAAAAGTGTGGCAGGATTTCCGGGGGCAATGTTTTTGAAAGAAAATGGGCGGTTAAAGTGTGCGGACATGCATTCGTTTGGTAAATTTCACAAAGTGACAGTAGGAGCCGTTGTCGGCGAATACTTTGGTCACTGTTGCTTAGCTTGGCGATTTATGCATTTGAAATATTGAAGACCCTGCAGAAAGGTATGAGAAGCTCAAAAAGGGCAATTAGTCTATGGTTTTTCCTTAGTTGTGGAAACGCCTACCCAGACCGCAAGACCGAATTGGACCCATGCGGGATTTAAATTGGTTGTCCCAACATTGCCCCCTTAAAATTTTTTTTTTTTCGGTAAGTTTTAAACAGACCAACGTTTGGAAATTTTACCTGTGCGGGTTCGTAGAAAACAATTGCCCTCGTAGCAATATAATTTCAAAATGGATATAATTATTATATTCCCTTCCACCAATATTCTTTTTAACCGTTTCGCGTACGTTTAAGGAATTCTATAATTTGAGGGTTTTTGCCAGGGCCCTAAAAGAGTTATTTCGCTCCAAACTTTGCCGATACACGCCCCCTCTTTATCAAACTCTTTCTGCTTTCGTGCCGCAACTCACCGCCCTTATCGAATCCTAATAGTGTTTCTCCTGTTTTTCGAACCGCTCATGGGGGCTGCCACTGTGTGTTCACATTATAACCCGGACGTCACAGGTAGCATGGTTATATTATCGGTATACCGCTTGTATAAAAATTGAAAAAGCAAAATAATAAACACCACAGATGAAGTGAAGAATCGGGTTGCCGTTTAAAAAAGTCTGCTGGGATAAGGAAGCAACAGAAGGAAATAGAGCAAGTTGTTTGATCAGAGTCCGATATGTTCTTGTATTTATCTTTTCTTTGTGAGAGTGAATTCTGAATTCTTTTGTATACAAAAGCAGTATAAAAATATATACCATCAAAAGTATATTTTAATAATGGTTAAATTAATTGGTTTTTGTGCAGGCGACCCATTATTTTGGCAAGCGCGTACCTGTTATTTGAATATGCATTTTTTTTTTTTTCGATCTCAATGAAGTCGTGTGAAAAAAAAGTCAGGGCTATATTAAATGGTGTCTTTGACATGTAAATTATAATATATGACGAATATATATGAATCATCCGCGCACGGTGACAGGGCAAGCAAAGTGGCAAACGTGTGGATGGTAGCAAACGGGCGTTAATGTCGGCAGAAAAATGCGCATTTAGCCGGTAAACCAGCTTGTGGTACACAGCATTAATTCACCGGGGGCTGGGCGGTCACGAATTTTAGCCACACGATTAGCGAGCGATCGGGATTATTTGGGGGATGGAAGGAATGTTGAAAGTGGTGTGGGTAGGTGCGTGTGTGGAAATCGTATATCTCAATTAATGATACCATGAAAGATAAGAATTATTTTTAACTGGAAGAACCTTCCCAATAACGCGCGAATTATATGTATATTTATGAATATATATATATCTGTGTTTGTGTGATGTAAATAACATATGACTAAAATCTGCAATAATTTATTAAATGTGTTTAGGTCCAGATAAACAAGGTAACGTGACTTTATCTGGACGGCCAGCGAATGTATTAATTGAAACACGCTAAACCGGAAGCGTAGCCCCCCCCCCGCTCCATATAAGTGTCCGTATCCGTAACCGCATCCTTGTCAGGACCGCATCAGTGGAAACGCTGCTTTACTTCTTGATTGTCAGGGCCCATATATAATTCTAATTAAATACGTAACCTTACGGTATTCATTTTGCAAACATTTTAGTATATTTCATTCCATAAATCCGCTTTATTGCTGTCGGTTATTATGATTTTTTTTTAATGAAGAAATATGACAAAATATGATATAATTGCTATTAAATCTCTCATTATTTCAACATAAGTTTGCAGCTTTTAAGTTCATCTAAGAATACATCATGGTAATTGAAGGCTTGAGGCATATTGAGACATAATTTTAGGTATAATATAGTCAGACTTTTAGAGACAAGTAGTTACATACACGGCGAACCCGAAGAAGGCCAAACAAGCGTGTACTTACTCTCGAAGACCGGATCATTTATAATATAAGTAAATAAATATTTTCTACACACAAGTCTACCTAAATAAGTAACCAATGGTTCGATAAATGACTTACGTGCACACATCTGATTATCACCCCGGTCACAATTGAAACCAATGCTAATTAGACCTCGGATTACGTTCCAACACGCCCGTGCTGTACGTCCCATGGCGACAACAAAAGTGGCGTACTTGTATATAAACGGTTCCAGGAACGTTGATTCGACACTCGACAATTCGGGATCGTTCAAGTTAACACAGAGGAAACGGAAACCCACACGGCGACATGACGACCATCGACTACAGCGGAATCTTTAACAATCTGTTAACCGCTGCTGACTGTCACTCCCTGGCTAAGAAGTACTGCACGAAGGATGTGGTGGAGAGGTACAGAAAGACCACGACCAAACTCGGAGGCACGCTGGCTCATTGTATTAAACCAGGTAAACTTAATTGTAAATATAATTTATTACGTTCATTTCATATATTTATTCGGTGTAGCGTTAGTCCTTTTTCATTACTGATATGTATTTATATATATGTATACCTGCTTTCATGCAAAGTGAAGTAAACACCATCATAACAGTTTTAATGTTATCACAATAATTGCAAAGTTTTATCTTGAAAAATTTTTGATAAAGGTTACAGATTTTACTCCGGTGCATACATATAAATAAATCTATATATGATGTGTTGAATTGATTAATATATTTTTGGGGTCCTATTACATATATTAAGGGTGCTAGTGACATGTCAATAATAATTATTAGGTGCACAATTCCATCATCTCCACATCGGAGTCTACGCGTGCGACCCCGAGGCCTACCATGCGTTCAGGGATGTCTTTGACAATGTGGTGCGTGACTACCATGGAATCCCTCAAGGCGTGCCCATCGCCCACCCAGCACCATTCTTTGGTGACCTTGACAACTTACCTTTCGGCGACCTTGACCCCGAGAACAAATACATCATATCCACTCGAGTTCGTGTTGGACGGAGCATCGACGGGATCCCCTTCCCTCCTTTAATTAGTCTGAAGGTAAGAAAAATAATGAGAATAAACTAGAATTGGTCTTCTTTTTATTCAATTTTCGTGAATAAAACATGGAACATCTAATTTATGAACATCGAGGTCAAATCATTTGAGGAACAAGATCTTATGCTATTTTTATCATGAGCTTTATTTCGTAAGGCAGCTCAAATAATAAACTAAAATGAACGATATCAATTTCCCTCTAAAACAAAATGAATATGTATGATTTCCTGGAAATCACTTAAAATTTGTATTGTGCTTTCTATAAGTGATATCAACCTTTGACTACTGACCATTTAACATTTCATTGCATTTACTCCAAATAATATGTACACAAAATATTTTGTCTTCTAACAGCAAGTTAAGGATTGTGAGAAGCAGATGGTGGCCGCCTTGAAGACCTTCACCGGGGATCTGGCCGGTACTTACTACTCTCTGGAAGACATGGACGACAAGACCAAACAGCAGCTGATTGATGATCACTTCCTCTTCGGAGACCCTCCAAACAAGTGGGTAGACTTCCTACAGTGCACCTCCTTATGTGTGCTGTTCAGTCAAAGACTGTAAAATACGGAATTATCTGGAAAAGTGTGTCCGAACTCGTATCACAGTTAGACTCCACTTAGACGCCCATGACGATTTATCAGTAAAGTTATGAAACATTTAAAAGACGGCTGCACCGACCAGTGAAATAACTGATTTAAAACAGGCCCTTTTATGCATCTTACGCCAATAACCCTAATGTATACAAAATATGACCCAGACAGTGGAGAAGCCATTCAGCCAACTGTAAGGTTTAGACAAAATAAAGCATGGTGTATATCTTTTATCATTAATGCCACTGAAAATGTGATATAAAAGTAACCATATTCATATAACTCCGATCTCGAAAACTCATGACGTAAAAAGGCGATTTACAAAACAAGTAACAATCACTATATCTATCTTGATAGGATCCTGGTTGGAGCCGGAGTTGAGAAGGATTGGCCGAAGGGACGCGGGATCTTCCATAACGCCAACAAGACTTTCCTGGCCTGGATCAACGAGGAAGACCATATCCGTATCATCTCCATGCAGAAAGGAGGAAACGTGGCCGAGGTGTACAAGAGGCTGGTCACGGCCATTAAGCATATCGAGAAGAGTGTCAAGTTTGCTCACGACCCCCGCCTTGGTTACCTGACCTTCTGCCCTAGCAACCTGGGCACCACATGCCGAGCCAGCGTCCATATCAAGATCCCTCGTGTCAGTCAAATGGCAAATTTTAATCAAATTGTGAAAGAATTAGGACTTCAACTTAGAGGTAAGATTTTATAAGCATTTACAAATTTACTAAATCATGGTTTCAATGTTTTACTGTGAGATTCAACTGGTGACCAATTGATATGTGAGGACTTAATGCTCACATGTCGGTCAAATAGCCAGACATGATAAAAAGTGTGTGCTCCAAATTTACTAATAAGAATATTCAAAATATTATAGGTGATGTTTAGTCGCAAATACCTCTCATGTTGAACAATTAGTCAACTAAAACCAGACTTGGGAACACAAGCGTTAACATAACCACTTTAACGCAGTGAAGAACGTTAGGTAATGCTGAATGTAAGCATTGTTAAACTTATAATTAAGATTTATTTATGGAAAGTACATTGATATAGTAAACAGTGAGATAATATCATTTTTAGGAGAATGATAATATTGCACAAAATACCAATGGCAACAAATATAGCGTCGCATTTTTAATATATATTCCATAATGGTGTATTAAGATTAAATTTGTCTAATGCAGGTACGGCAGGCGAGCACACGGAAAGTGTGGGCGGAGTCTGGGATGTCTCAAACAAGCGTCGTCTAGGTTACACAGAACTAGATGCCCTGACGGAGATGACAAATGGCGTCAAGGTCCTTATGTTGTTGGAAAAATCACTAGAAAAGTTATAGACTGTACCGGGGATGCTGCATATCCATTTATTTCTCTCATTTGACTCATTCACCCACATGGGCTTAATTTTTGTGCTTTCTGTTGCCGGTCGATATATTATATGGTAATAAATATAATGTCGTTTAATGTACATTGGTTCTGTTTTATGGTATAAAATTTTACTTATCTTCCTATGTCCCTTATATTCAGTTGATCGAACATTGGCCCTACCTTAAAAAAGGTTTTGCTAGCTTCCATTCAGTGATCAATATTGATGCTATGATCTACTAGATACCATGGTGTGTGTTTTTGCTAGGTGCGACTGTTCAGATCTGAATGATATGGTTGTTATGAAAGGGTATATTATCCCACGGCGAAATGATTAAAGACGGTATCACTTAGGAGAAAGTCTCCGGCTGCAGTTTTATTCATTTATTTAAATGTCTACATATGATTTGTAAATGCAAACCTTTATTTGTACATTTCGTGCTAAACTGGTTGTTTCAGAGCAAAGACTGGGTTACAAAGTGCGAGTAGGCGGGGTGATGGTGGTGTAGAGAGGATATGATATTTTGGCTTTGGGGCCTCATGCGTGTTGAACATTTGTTGAAAGGTAATGTTATATTGTGTAGTCGGCTTTTCGGATTTGAGGGGTTGGGCATTCTTTGTGTCGGATTTTTTTGGTGCTCTCGATGTAACGATGTAAAAATCTACGATAGGCCAGCTTCACTAGGAGTCATATATATTAACATCAACTGAGGTAACAAAGCCGTGAACCTGAAATAGAATAGTGAATTTTGGATTGATCTATTTGGCTCTAGTAAATATGCCACGGAGCTTTAAAAGCCCCCCCCCCCCTTTGATTTTATAAGGTTTAAGCATAATCTCAAATAAAGTTAACAGCACTGGTCAGTTATTATTTTTAACCTGTGGCCAGTAAAGAGATGGTGTACAAATACTTGTTTGGGACTACTTTTTTGGCTTCAGATCAATATTGCCAGGATTTTTGGAAAAGGAGATGCACAAGCGACAATTTTCTTGGCCTTGTTTTACCGTAGAAAAAGCAAACTGTCCGGTTACAAAATTTTAGTATAGGAATTGAATTTTAATTATGCCAAAAAGAGGCCCAGACTTCAAGACTTTTTCAGATCATATAAATGAAAAAAAAAATTAATAAATACAGCCACGTGTCTTATGAGATATGCAAACATTTCTATTGGCATATGCCGAAAGCATGAGAGTGATGCCGGCGTGCTTTGCCGGGCATGGCGCACCAGCCTGACAGAAATAAGTGAAACCCTGATGTATTTAGAACATTCTGGTGTCGGAAAATAAATGTGTGGCAGGATTTCCGGGGGCAATGTTTTTGAAAGAAAATGGGCGATTAAAGTGTGCGGACATGCATTCGTTTGGTAAATTTCACAAAGTGACAGTAGGAGCCGTTGTCGGCGAATACTTTGGTCACTGTTGCTTAGCTTGGCGATTTATGCATTTGAAATATTGAAGACCCTGCAGAAAGGTATGAGAAGCTCAAAAAGGGCAATTAGTCTATGGTTTTTCCTTAGTTGTGAAAACGCCTACCCAGACCGCAAGACCGAATTGGACCCATGCGGGATTTAAATTGGTTGTCCCAACATTGCCCCCTTAAAATAAATTTTTTTTTTCGGTAAGTTTTAAACAGACCAACGTTTGGAAATTTTACCTGTGCGGGTTCGTAGAAAAGAATTGCCCTCGTAGCAATATAATTTCAAAATGGATATAATTATTATATTCCCTTCCACCAATATTCTTTTTAACCGTTTCGCGTACGTTTTAGGAATTCTATAATTTGAGGGTTTTTGCCAGGGCCCTAAAAGAGTTATTTCGCTCCAAACTTTGCCGATACACGCCCCCTCTTTATCAAACTCTCTCTGCTTTCGTGCCGCAACTCACCGACCTTATCGAATCCTAATAGTGTTTCTCCTGTTTTTCGAACCGCTCATGGGGGCTGCCACTGTGTGTTCACATTATAACCCGGACGTCACAGGTAGCATGGTTATATTATCGGTATACCGCTTGTATAAAAATTGAAAAAGCAAAATAATGAACACCACAGATGCAGTGAAGAATCGGGTTGCCGTTTAAAAAAGTCTGCTGGGATAAGGAAGTAACAGAAGGAAATAGAGCAAGTTGTTTGATCAGAGTCCGATATGTTCTTGTATTTATCTTTTCTATGTGAGAGTGAATTCTGAATTCTTTTGTATACAAAAGCAGTATAAAAATATATACCATCAAAAGTATATTTTAAAAATGGTTAAATTAATTGGTTTTTGTGCAGGCGACCCATTATTTTGGCAAGCGCGTACCTGTTATTTGAATATGCATATTTTTTTTCGATCTCAATGAAGTCGTGTGAAAAAAAGTCAGGGCTATATTAAATGGTGTCTTTGACATGTAAATGATAATATATGACAAATATATATGAATCATCCGCTCACGGTGACAGGGCAAGCAAAGTGGCAAACGTGTGGATGGTAGCAAACGGGCGTTAATGTCGGCAGAAAAATGCGCATTTAGCCGGTAAACCAGCTTGTGGTACACAGCATTAATTCACCGGGGGGGGGGGAGGGGCGGTCACGAATTTTAGCCACACGATTAGCGAGTGATCGGGATTATTTGGGGGATGGAAGGAATGTTGAAAGTGGTGTGGGTAGGTGCGTGTGTGGAAATCGTATATCTCAATTAATGATACCATGAAAGATAAGAATTATTTTTAACTGGAAGAACCTTCCCAATAACGCGCGAATTATATGTATATTTATGTATATATATATATGTGTTTGTGTGATGTAAATAATATATGACTAAAATCTGCAATAATTTATTAAATGTGTTTAGGCCCAGATAAACAAGGAAACGTGACTTTATCTGTACGGCCAGCGAATGTATTAATTGAAACACGCTAAACCGGAAGCGTAGCCCCCCCCCCCCGCCCCATATAAGTGTCCGCATCCGTAACCGCATCCTTGTCAGGACCGCATCAGTGGAAACGCTGCTTTACCTCTTGATTGTCAGGGCCCATATATAATTCTAATTTAATACGTAACCTTACGGTATTCATTTTGCAAACATTTTAGTATATTTCATTCCATAAATCCGCTTTATTGCTGTCGGTTATTATGATTTTTTTTTCTTTAATGAAGAAATATGACAAAATATGATATAATTGCTATTAAATCTCTCATTATTTCAACATAAGTTTGCAGCTTTTAAATTCATCTAAGAATACATCATGGTAATTGAAGGCTTGAGGCATATTGAGACATAATTTTAGGTATAATATAGCCAGACTGTTAGAGACAAGTAGTTACATACACGGCGAACCCGAAGAAGGCCAAACAAGCGTGTACTTACTCTCGAAGACCGGATCATTTATAATATAAGTAAATAAATATTTTCTACACACAAGTCTACCTAAATAAGTAACCAATGGTACGATAAATGACTTACGTGCACACATCTGATTATCACCCCGGTCACAATTGAAACCAATGCTAATTAGACCTCGGATTACGTTCCAACACGCCCGTGCTGTACGTCCCATGGCGACAACAAAAGTGGCGTACTTGTATATAAACGGTTCCAGGAACGTTGATTCGACACTCGACAATTCAGGATCGTCCAAGTTAACACAGAGGAAACGGAAACCCACACGGCGACATGACGACCATCGACTACAGCGGAATCTTTTACAATCTGTTAACCGCAGCTGACTGTCACTCCCTGGCTAAGAAGTACTGCACGAAGGATGTGGTGGAGAGGTACAGAAAGACCACGACCAAACTCGGAGGCACGCTGGCTCATTGTATTAAACCAGGTAAACTTAATAATAAATATAATTTATTACGTTCATTTTATATATTTATTCGGTGTAGCGTGAGTCCTTTTTCATTACTGATATGTATTTATATATATGTATACCTGCTTTCATGCAAAGTGAAGTAAACACCATCATAACAGTTTTAATGTTATCACAATAATTGCAAAGTTTTATCTGGACAAATTTTTGATAAAGGTTAAAGATTTTACTCCGGTGCATACATATAAATAAATCTATATATGATGTGTTGAATTGATTAATATATTTTTGGGGTCCTATTACATATATTAAGGGTGCTAGTGACATGTCAATAATAATTATTAGGTGCACAATTCCATCATCTCCACATCGGAGTCTACGCGTGCGACCCCGAGGCCTACCATGCGTTCAGGGATGTCTTTGACAATGTGGTGCGTGACTACCATGGAATCCCTCAAGGCGTGCCCATCGCCCACCCAGCACCATTCTTTGGTGACCTTGACAACTTACCTTTCGGCGACCTTGACCCCGAGAACAAATACATCATATCCACTCGAGTTCGTGTTGGACGGAGCATCGACGGGATCCCCTTCCCTCCTTTAATTAGTCTGAAGGTAAGGAAAATAATGAGAATAAACTAGAATTGGTCTTCTTTTTATTCAAGTTTCGTGAATAAAACATGGAACATCTAATTTATGAACATCGAGGTCAAATCATTTGAGGAACAAGATCTTATGCTATTTTTATCATGAGCTTTATTTCGTAAGGCAGCTCAAATAATAAACTAAAATGAACGATATCAATTTCCCTCTAAAACAAAATGAATATGTATGATTTCCTGGAAATCACTTAAAATTTGTATTGTGCTTTCTAAAAGTGATATCAATCTTTGACTACTGACCATTTAACATTTCATTGCATTTACTCCAAATAATATGTACACAAAATATTTTGTCTTCTAACAGCAAGTTAAGGATTGTGAGAAGCAGATGGTGGCCGCCTTGAAGACCTTCACCGGGGATCTGGCCGGTACTTACTACTCTCTGGAAGACATGGACGACAAGACCAAACAGCAGCTGATTGATGATCACTTCCTCTTCGGAGACCCTCCAAACAAGTGGGTAGACTTCCTACAGTGCACCTCCTTATGTGTGCTGTTCAGTCAAAGACTGTAAAATACGGAATTATCTGGAAAAGTGTGTCCGAACTCGTATCACAGTTAGACGCCACTTAGACGCCCATGACGATTTATCAGTAAAGTTTTGAAACATTTAAAAGACGGCTGCACCGACCAGTGAAATAACTGATTTAAAGCAGGCCCTTTTATGCATCTTACGCCAATAACCCTAATGTATACAAAATATGACCCAGACAGTGGAGAAGCCATTCAGCCAACTGTAAGGTTTAGACAAAATAAAGCATAGTGTATATCTTTTATCATTAATGCCACTGAAAATGTGATATAAAAATAACCATATTCATATAACTCCGATCTCGAAAACTCATGACGTAAAAAGGCGATTTACAAAACAAGTAACAATCACTATATCTGTCTTGATAGGATCCTGGTTGGAGCCGGAGTTGAGAAGGATTGGCCGAAGGGACGCGGGATCTTCCATAACGCCAACAAGACTTTCCTGGCCTGGATCAACGAGGAAGACCATATCCGTATCATCTCCATGCAGAAAGGAGGAAACGTGGCCGAGGTGTACAAGAGGCTGGTCACGGCCATTAAGCATATCGAGAAGAGTGTCAAGTTTGCTCACGACCCCCGCCTTGGTTACCTGACCTTCTGCCCTAGCAACCTGGGCACCACATGCAGAGCCAGCGTCCATATCAAGATCCCTCGTGTCAGTCAAATGGCAAATTTTAATCAAATTGTGAAAGAATTAGGACTTCAACTTAGAGGTAAGATTTTATAAGCATTTACAAATTTACTAAATCATGGTTTCAATGTTTTACTGTGAGATTCAACTGGTGACCAATTGATATGTGAGGACTTAATGCTCACATGTCGGTCAAATAGCCAGACATGATAAAAAGTGTGTGCTCCAAATTTACTAATAAGAATATTCAAAATATTATAGGTGGTGTTTAGTCGCAAATACCTCTCATGTTGAACAATTAGTCAATTAAAACCAGACTTGGGAACACAAGCGTTAACATAACCACTTTGACGCAGTGAAGAACGTTAGGTAATGCTGAATGTAAGCATTGTTAAACTTATAATTAAGATTTATTTATGGAAAGTACATTGATATAGTAAACAGTGAGATAATATCATTTTTAGGAGAATGATAATATTGCACAAAATACCAATGGCAACAAATATAGCGTCGCATTTTTAATATATATTCCATAATGGTGTATTAAGATTAAATTTGTCTAATGCAGGTACGGCAGGCGAGCACACGGAAAGTGTGGGCGGAGTCTGGGATGTCTCAAACAAGCGTCGTCTAGGTTACACAGAACTAGATGCCCTGACGGAGATGACAAATGGCGTCAAGGTCCTTATGTTGTTGGAAAAATCACTAGAAAAGTTATAGACTGTACCGGGGATGCTGCATATCCATTTATTTCTCTCATTTGACTCATTCACCCACATGGGCTTAATTTTTGTGCTTTCTGTTGCCGGTCGATATATTATATGGTAATAAATATAATGTCGTTTAATGTACATTGGTTCTGTTTTATGGTATAAAATTTTACTTATCTTCCTATGTCCCTTATATTCAGTTGATCGAACATTGGCCCTACCTTTAAAAAGTTTTGCTAGCTTCCATTCAGTGATCAATATTGATGCTATGATCTACTAGATACCGTGTGTGTTTGTGCTAGGTGCGACTGTTTAGATCTGAATGATATGGTTGTTATGAAAGGGTATATTATCCCACGGAGAAATGATTAAAGACGGTATCCCTTAGGAGAAAGTCTCCGGCTGCAGTTTTATTCATTTATTTAAATGTCTACATATGATTTGTAAATGTAAACCTTTATTTGTACATTTCGTGCTAAACTGGTTGTTTCAGAGCAAAGACTGGGTTACAAAGTGCGAGTAGGCGGGGTGATGGTGGTGTAGAGAGGATATGATATTTTGGCTTTGGGGCCTCATGCGTGTTGAACATTTGTTGAAAGGTAATGTTATATTGTGAAGTCGGCTTTTCGGATTTGAGGGGTTGGGGATTTTTTGGGTCGGATTTTTTTGGTGATGTCGATGTAACGATGTAAAAATCTACGATAGGCCAGCTTCACTAGGAGTCATATATATTAACATCAACTGAGGTAACAAAGCCGTGAACCTGAAATAGAATAGTGAATTTTAGTGATTAGTTATTGATCTATTTGGCTCTAGTAAATATGCCACGGAGCTTTAAAAGCCCCCCCCCCCCCTTTGATTTTATATGGTTTAAGCATAATCTCAAATAAAGTTAACAGCACTGGTCAGTTATTATTTTTAACCTGTGGCCAGTAAAGAGATGGTGTACAAATACTTGTTTGGGACTACTTTTTTAGCTTCAGATCAATATTGCCAGGATTTTTGGAAAAGGAGATGCACAAGCGACAATTTTCTTGGCCTTGTTTTACCGTAGAAAAAGCAAACTGTCCGGTTACAAAATTTTAGTATAGGAATTGAATTTTAATGATGCCAAAAAGAGGCCCAGACTTCAAGACTTTTTCAGATCATATAAATGAAAAAAAAAATTAATAAATACAGCCACGTGTCTTATGAGATATGCAAACATTTCTATTGGCATCTGCCGAAAGCATGAGAGTGATGCCGGCGTGCTTTGCCGGGCATGGCGCACCAGCCTGACAGAAATAAGTGAAACCCTGATGTATTTAGAACCTTCTGGTGTCGGAAAATAAAAGTGTGGCAGGATTTCCGGGGGCAATGTCTTTGAAAGAAAATGGGCGATTAAAGTGTGCGGACATGCATTCGTTTGGTAAATTTCTCAAAGTGACAGTAGGAGCCGTTGTCGGCGAATACTTTGGTCACTGTTGCTTAGCTTGGCGATTTATGCATTTGAAATATTGAAGACCCTGCAGAAAGGTATGAGAAGCTCAAAAAGGGCAATTAGTCTATGGTTTTTCCTTAGTTGTGAAAACGCCTACCCAGACCGCAAGACCGAATTGGACCCATGCGGGATTTAAATTGGTTGTCCCAACATTGCCCCCTTAAAACAATTTTTTTTTCGGTAAGTTTTAAACAGACCAACGTTTGGAAATTTTACCTGTGCGGGTTCGTAGAAAAGAATTGCCCTCGTAGCAATATAATTTCAAAATGGATATAATTATTATATTCCCTTCCACCAATATTCTTTTTAACCGTTTCGCGTACGTTTTAGGAATTCTATAATTTGAGGGTTTTTGCCAGGGCCCTAAAAAAGTTATTTCGCTCCAAACTTTGCCGATACACGCCCCCTCTTTATCAAACTCTCTCTGCTTTCGTGCCGCAACTCACCGCCCTTATCGAATCCTAATAGTGTTTCTCCTGTTTTTCGAACCGCTCATGGGGGCTGCCACTGTGTGTTCACATTATAACCCGGACGTCACAGGTAGCATGGTTATATTATCGGTATACCGCTTGTATAAAAATTGAAAAAGCAAAATAATGAACACCACAGATGCAGTGAAGAATCGGGTTGCCGTTTAAAAAAGTCTGCTGGGATAAGGAAGCAACAGAAGGAAATAGAGCAAGTTGTTTGATCAGAGTCCGATATGTTCTTGTATTTATCTTTTCTATGTGAGAGTGAATTCTGAATTCTTTTGTATACAAAAGCAGTATAAAAATATATACCATCAAAAGTATATTTTAAAAATGGTTAAATTAATTGGTTTTTGTGCAGGCGACCCATTATTTTGGCAAGCGCGTACCTGTTATTTGAATATGCATATTTTTTTTCGATCTCAATGAAGTCGTGTGAAAAAAAGTCAGGGCTATATTAAATGGTGTCTTTGACATGTAAATTATAATATATGATAAATATATATGAATCATCCGCGCACGGTGACAGGGCAAGCAAAGTGGCAAACGTGTGGATGGTAGCAAACGGGTGTTAATGTCGGCAGAAAAATGCGCATTTAGCCGGTAAATCAGCTTGTGGTACACAGCATTAATTCACCGGGGGGGGGGGGGTGGTGGTCACGAATTTTAGCCACACGATTAGCGAGTGATCGGGATTATTTGGGGGATGGAAGGAATGTTGAAAGTGGTGTGGGTAGGTGCGTGTGTGGAAATCGTATATCTCAATTAATGATACCATGAAAGATAAGAATTATTTTTAACTGGAAGAACCTTCCCAATAACGCGCGAATTATATGTATATTTATGTATATATATATATGTGTTTGTGTGATGTAAATAACATATGACTAAAATCTGCAATAATTTATTAAATGTGTTTAGGCCCAGATAAACAAGGAAACGTGACTTTATCTGTACGGCCAGCGAATGTATTAATTGAAACACGCTAAACCGGAAGCGTAGCCCCCCCCCCCCCCGGCCCCATATAAGTGTCCGCATCCCTAACCGCATCCTTGTCAGGACCGCATCAGTGGAAACGCTGCTTTACTTCTTGATTGTCAGGGCCCATATATAATTCTAATTAAATACGTAACCTTACGGTATTCATTTTGCAAACATTTTAGTATATTTCATTCCATATATCCGCTTTATTGCTTTATTTTCTTTAATGAAGAAATATGACAAAATATGATATAATTGCTATTAAATCTCTCATTATTTCAACATAAGTTTGCAGCTTTTAAATTCATCTAAGAATACATCATGGTAACTGAAGGCTTGAGGCATATTGAGACATAATTTTAGGTATAATATAGTCAGACTGTTAGAGACAAGTAGTTACATACACGGCGAACCCGAAGAAGGCCAAACAAGCGTGTACTTACTCTCGAAGACCGGATCATTTATAATATAAGTAAATAAATATTTTCTACACACAAGTCTACCTAAATAAGTAACCAATGGTTCCATAAATGACTTACGTGCACACATCTGATTATCACCCCGGTCACAATTGAAACCAATGCTAATTAGACCTCGGATTACGTTCCAACACGCCCGTGCTGTACGTCCCATGGCGACAACAAAAGTGGCGTACTTGTATATAAACGGTTCCAGGAACGTTGATTCGACACTCGACAATTCAGGATCGTTCAAGTTAACACAGAGGAAACGGAAACCCACACGGCGACATGACGACCATCGACTACAGCGGAATCTTTAACAATCTGTTAACCGCAGCTGACTGTCACTCCCTGGCTAAGAAGTACTGCACGAAGGATGTGGTGGAGAGGTACAGAAAGACCACGACCAAACTCGGAGGCACGCTGGCTCATTGTATTAAACCAGGTAAACTTAATAATAAATATAATTTATTACGTTCATTTCATATATTTATTCGGTGTAGCGTGAGTCCTTTTTCATTACTGATATGTATTTATATATATGTATACCTGCTTTCATGCAAAGTGAAGTAAACACCATCATAACAGTTTTAATGTTATCACAATAATTGCAAAGTTTTATCTGGACAAATTTTTGATAAAGGTTAAAGATTTTACTCCGGTGCATACATATAAATAAATCTATATATGATGTGTTGAATTGATTAATATATTTTTGGGGTCCTATTACATATATTAAGAGTGCTAGTGACATGTCAATAATAATTATTAGGTGCACAATTCCATCATCTCCACATCGGAGTCTACGCGTGCGACCCCGAGGCCTACCATGCGTTCAGGGATGTCTTTGACAATGTGGTGCGTGACTACCATGGAATCCCTCAAGGCGTGCCCATCGCCCACCCAGCACCATTCTTTGGTGACCTTGACAACTTACCTTTCGGCGACCTTGACCCCGAGAACAAATAAATCATATCCACTCGAGTTCGTGTTGGACGGAGCATCGACGGGATCCCCTTCCCTCCTTTAATTAGTCTGAAGGTAAGGAAAATAATGAGAATAAACTAGAATTGGTCTTCTTTTTATTCAAGTTTCGTGAATAAAACATGGAACATCTAATTTATGAACATCGAGGTCAAATCATTTGAGGAACAAGATCTTATGCTATTTTTATCATGAGCTTTATTTCGTAAGGCAGCTCAAATAATAAACTAAAATGAACGATATCAATTTCCCTCTAAAACAAAATGAATATGTATGATTTCCTGGAAATCACTTAAAATTTGTATTGTGCTTTCTAAAAGTGATATCAACCTTTGACTACTGACCATTTAACATTTCATTGCATTTACTCCAAATAATATGTACACAAAATATTTTGTCTTCTAACAGCAAGTTAAGGATTGTGAGAAGCAGATGGTGGCCGCCTTGAAGACCTTCACCGGGGATCTGGCCGGTACTTACTACTCTCTGGAAGACATGGACGACAAGACCAAACAGCAGCTGATTGATGATCACTTCCTCTTCGGAGACCCTCCAAACAAGTGGGTAGACTTCCTACAGTGCACCTCCTTATGTGTGCTGTTCAGTCAAAGACTGTAAAATACGGAATTATCTGGAAAAGTGTGTCCGAACTCGTATCACAGTTAGACGCCACTTAGACGCCCATGACGATTTATCAGTAAAGTTATGAAACATTTAAAAGACGGCTGCACCGACCAGTGAAATAACTGATTTAAAGCAGGCCCTTTTATGCATCTTACGCTAATAACCCTAATGTATACAAAATATGACCCAGACAGTGGAGAAGCCATTCAGCCAACTGTAAGGTTTAGACAAAATAAAGCATAGTGTATATCTTTTATCATTAATGCCACTGAAAATGTGATATAAAAGTAACCATATTCATATAACTCCGATCTCGAAAACTCATGACGTAAAAAGGCGATTTACAAAACAAGTAACAATCACTATATCTGTCTTGATAGGATCCTGGTTGGAGCCGGAGTTGAGAAGGATTGGCCGAAGGGACGCGGGATCTTCCATAACGCCAACAAGACTTTCCTGGCCTGGATCAACGAGGAAGACCATATCCGTATCATCTCCATGCAGAAAGGAGGAAACGTGGCCGAGGTGTACAAGAGGCTGGTCACGGCCATTAAGCATATCGAGAAGAGTGTCAAGTTTGCTCACGACCCCCGCCTTGGTTACCTGACCTTCTGCCCTAGCAACTTGGGCACCACATGCCGAGCCAGCGTCCATATCAAGATCCCTCGTGTCAGTCAAATGGCAAATTTTAATCAAATTGTGAAAGAATTAGGACTTCAACTTAGAGGTAAGATTTTATAAGCATTTACAAATTTACTAAATCATGGTTTCAATGTTTTACTGTGAGATTCAACTGGTGACCAATTGATATGTGAGGACTTAATGCTCACATGTTGGTCAAATAGCCAGACATGATAAAAAGTGTGTGCTCCAAATTTACTAATAAGAATATTCAAAATATTATAGGTGGTGTTTAGTCGCAAATACCTCTCATGTTGAACAATTAGTCAATTGAAACCAGACTTGGGAACACAAGCGTTAACATAACCACTTTGACGCAGTGAAGAACGTTAGGTAATGCTGAATGTAAGCATTGTTAAACTTATAATTAAGATTTATTTATGGAAAGTACATTGATATAGTAAACAGTGAGATAATATCATTTTTAGGAGAATGATAATATTGCACAAAATACCAATGGCAACAAATATAGCGTCGCATTTTTAATATATATTCCATAATGGTGTATTAAGATTAAATTTGTCTAATGCAGGTACGGCAGGCGAGCACACGGAAAGTGTGGGCGGAGTCTGGGATGTCTCAAACAAGCGTCGTCTAGGTTACACAGAACTAGATGCCCTGACGGAGATGACAAATGGCGTCAAGGTCCTTATGTTGTTGGAAAAATCACTAGAAAAATTATAGACTGTACCGGGGATGCTGCATATCCATTTATTTCTCTCATTTGACTCATTCACCCACATGGGCTTAATTTTTGTGCTTTCTGTTGCCGGTCGATATATTATATGGTAATAAATATAATGTCGTTTAATGTACATTGGTTCTGTTTTATGGTATAAAATTTTACTTATCTTCCTATATCCCTTATATTCAGTTGATCGAACATTGGCCCTACCTTTAAAAAGTTTTGCTAGCTTCCATTCAGTGATCAATATTGATGCTATGATCTACTAGATACCGTGTGTGTCTGTTTGTGCTACGTGCGACTGTTTAGATCTGAATGATATGGTTGTTATGAAAGGGTATATTATCCCACGGCGAAGTGATTAAAGACGGTATCACTTAGGAGAAAGTCTCCGGCTGCAGTTTTATTCATTTATTTAAATGTCTACATATGATTTGTAAATGTAAACCTTTATTTATACATTTCGTGCTAAACTGGTTGTTTCAGAGCAAAGACTGGGTTACAAAGTGCGAGTAGGCGGGGTGATGGTGGTGTAGAGAGGATATGATATTTTGGCTTTGGGGCCTCATGCGTGTTGAACATTTGTTGAAAGGTAATGTTATATTGTGTAGTCGGCTTTTCGGATTTGAGGGGTTGGGGATTTTTTGGGTCGAATTTTTTGGTGCTCTCGATGTAACGATGTAAAAATCTACGATAGGCCAGCTTCACTAGGAGTCATATATATTAACATCAACTGAGGTAACAAAGCCGTGAACCTGAAATAGAATAGTGAATTTTGGATTGATCTATTTGGCTCTAGTAAATATGCCACGGAGCTTTAAAAGCCCCCCCCCCTTTGATTTTATAAAGTTTAAGCATAATCTCAAATAAAGTTAACAGCACTGGTCAGTTATTATTTTTAACCTGTGGCCAGTAAAGAGATGGTGTACAAATACTTGTTTGGGACTACTTTTTTGGCTTCAGATCAATATTGCCAGGATTTTTGGAAAAGGAGATGCACAAGCGACAGTTTTCTTGGCCTTGTTTTACCGTAGAAAAAGCAAACTGTCCGGTTACAAAATTTTAGTAAAGGAATTGAATTTTAATGATGCCAAAAAGAGGCCCAGACTTCAAGACTTTTTCAGATCATATAAATGAAAAAAAAATTAATAAATACAGCCACGTGTCTTATGATATATGCAAACATTTCTATTGGCATCTGCCGAAAGCATGAGAGTGATGCCGGCGTGCTTTGCCGGGCATGGCGCACCAGCCTGACAGAAATAAGTGAAACCCTGATGTGTTTAGAATCTTCTGGTGTCGGAAAATAAAAGTGTGGCAGGATTTCCGGGGGCAATGTTTTTGAAAGAAAATGGGCGATTAAAGTGTGCGGACATGCATTCGTTTGGTAAATTTCACAAAGTGACAGTAGGAGCCGTTGTCGGCGAATACTTTGGTCACTGTTGCTTAGCTTGGCGATTTATGCATTTGAAATATTGAAGACCCTGCAGAAAGGTATGAGAAGCTCAAAAAGGGCAATTAGTCTATGGTTTTTCCTTAGTTGTGGAAACGCCTACCCAGACCGCAAGACCGAATTGGACCCATGCGGGATTTAAATTGGTTGTCCCAACATTGCCCCCTTAAAACAATTTTTTTTTTCGGTAAGTTTTAAACAGACCAAAGTTTGGAAATTTTACCTGTGCGGGTTCGTAGAAAAGAATTGCCCTCGTAGCAATATAATTTCAAAATGGATATAATTATTATATTCCCTTCCACCAATATTCTTTTTAACCGTTTCGCGTACGTTTTAGGAATTCTATAATTTGAGGGTTTTTGCCAGGGCCCTAAAAGAGTTATTTCGCTCCAAACTTTGCCGATACACGCCCCCTCTTTATCAAACTCTCTCTGCTTTCGTGCCGCAACTCACCGCCCTTATCGAATCCTAATAGTGTTTCTCCTGTTTTTCGAACCGCTCATGGGGGCTGCCACTGTGTGTTCACATTATACCCCGGACGTCACAGGTAGCATGGTTATATTATCGGTATACCGCTTGTATAAAAATTGAAAAAGCAAAATAATGAACACCACAGATGCAGTGAAGAATCGGGTTGCCGTTTAAAAAAGTCTGCTGGGATAAGGAAGCAACAGAAGGAAATAGAGCAAGTTGTTTGATCAGAGTCCGATATGTTCTTGTATTTATCTTTTCTATGTGAGAGTGAATTTTGAATTCTTTTGTATACAAAAGCAGTATAAAAATATATACCATCAAAAGTATATTTAAAAAATGGTTAAATTAATTGGTTTTTGTGCAGGCGACCCATTATTTTGGCAAGCGCGTACCTGTTATTTGAATATGCATATTTTTTTTCGATCTCAATGAAGTCGTGTGAAAAAAAAGTCAGGGCTATATTAAATGGTGTCTTTGACATGTAAATTATAATATATGACAAATATATATGAATCATCCGCGCACGGTGACGGGGCAAGCAAAGTCGCAAACGTGTGGATGGTAGCAAACGGGCGTTAATGTCGGCAGAAAAATGCGCATTTAGCCGGTAAACCAGCTTGTGGTACACAGCATTAATTCACCGGGGGGGGGGGTCACGAATTTTAGCCACACGATATGCGAGTGATCGGGATTATTTGGGGGATGGAAGGAATGTTGAAAGTAATGTGGGTAGGTGCGTGTGTGGAAATCGTATATCTCAGTTAATGATACCATGAAAGATAAGAATTATTTTTAACTGGAAGAACCTTCCCAATAACGCGCGAATTATATGTATATTTAAGTATATATATATATATATATGTGTTTGTGTGATGTAAATAACATATGACTAAAATCTGCAATAATTTCTTAAATGTGTTTAGGCCCAGATAAACAAGGTAACGTGACTTTATCTGGACGGCCAGCGAATGTATTAATTGAAACACGCTAAACCGGAAGCGTAGCCCCCCCCCCCGCCCCATATAAGTGTCCGTATCCGTAACCGCATCCTTGTCAGGACCGCATCAGTGGAAACGCTGCTTTACTTCTTGATTGTCAGGGCCCATATATAATTCTAATTAAATACGTAACCTTACGGTATTCATTTTGCAAACATTTTAGTATATTTCATTCCATAAATCCGCTTTATTGCTGTCGGTTATTATGATTTTTTTTCTTTAATGAAGAAATATGACAAAATATGATATAATTGCTATTAAATCTCTCATTATTTCAACATAAGTTTGCAGCTTTTAAGTTCATCTAAGAATACATCATGGTAATTGAAGGCTTGAGGCATATTGAGACATAATTTTAGGTATAATATAGTCAGACTTTTAGAGACAAGTAGTTACATACACGGCGAACCCGAAGAAGGCCAAACAAGCGTGTACTTACTCTCGAAGACCGGATCATTTATAATATAAGTAAATAAATATTTTCTACACACAAGTCTACCTAAATAAGTAACCAATGGTTCCATAAATGACTTACGTGCACACATCTGATTATCACCCCGGTCACAATTGAAACCAATGCTAATTAGACCTCGGATTACGTTCCAACACGCCCGTGCTGTACGTCCCATGGCCACAACAAAAGTGGCGTACTTGTATATAAACGGTTCCAGGAACGTTGATTCGACACTCGACAATTCGGTATCGTTCAAGTTAACACAGAGGAAACGGAAACCCACACGGCGACATGACGACCATCGACTACAGCGGAATCTTTAACAATCTGTTAACCGCAGCTGACTGTCACTCCCTGGCTAAGAAGTACTGCACGAAGGATATGGTGGAGAGGTACAGAAAGACCACGACCAAACTCGGAGGCACGCTGGCTCATTGTATTTAACCAGGTAAACTTAATAATAAATATAATTTATTACGTTCATTTCATATATTTATTCGGTGTAGCGTTAGTCCTTTTTCATTACTGATATGTATTTATATATATGTATACCTGCTTTCATGCAAAGTGAAGTAAACACCATCATAACAGTTTTAATGTTATCACAATAATTGCAAAGTTTTATCTTGACAAATTTTTGATAAAGGTTAAAGATTTTACTCCGGTGCATACATATAAATAAATTTATATATGATGTGTTGAATTGATTAATATATTTTTGGGGTCCTATTACATATATTAAGGGTGCTAGTGACATGTCAATAATAATTATTAGGTGCACAATTCCATCATCTCCACATCGGAGTCTACGCGTGCGACCCCGAGGCCTACCATGCGTTCAGGGATGTCTTTGACAATGTGGTGCGTCACTACCATGGAATCCCTCAAGGCGTGCCCATCGCCCACCCAGCACCATTCTTTGGTGACCTTGACAACTTACCTTTCGGCGACCTTGACCCCGAGAACAAATACATCATATCCACTCGAGTTCGTGTTGGACGGAGCATCGACGGGATCCCCTTCCCTCCTTTAATTAGTCTGAAGGTAAGAAAAATAATGAGAATAAACTAGAATTGGTCTTCTTTTTATTCAATTTTCGTGAATAAAACATGGAACATCTAATTTATGAACATCGAGGTCAAATCATTTGATCTTATGCACAAGATCTTATGCTATTTTTATCATGAGCTTTATTTCGTAAGGCAGCTCAAATAATAAACTAAAATGAACGATATCAATTTCCCTCTAAAACAAAATGAATATGTATGATTTCCTGGAAATCACTTAAAATTTGTATTGTGCTTTCCATAAGTGATATCAACCTTTGACTACTGACCATTTAACATTTCATTGCATTTACTCCAAATAATATGTACACAAAATATTTTGTCTTCTAACAGCAAGTTAAGGATTGTGAGAAGCAGATGGTGGCCGCCTTGAAGACCTTCACCGGGGATCTGGCCGGTACTTACTACTCTCTGGAAGACATGGACGACAAGACCAAACAGCAGCTGATTGATGATCACTTCCTCTTCGGAGACCCTCCAAACAAGTGGGTAGACTTCCTACAGTGCACCTCCTTATGTGTGCTGTTCAGTCAAAGACTGTAAAATACGGAATTATCTGGAAAAGTGTGTCCGAACTCGTATCACAGTTAGACTCCACTTAGACGCCCATGACGATTTATCAGTAAAGTTATGAAACATTTAAAAGACGGCTGCACCGACCAGTGAAATAACTGATTTAAAGCAGGCCCTTTTATGCATCTTACGCCAATAACCCTAATGTATACAAAATATGACCCAGACAGTGGAGAAGCCATTCAGCCAACTGTAAGGTTTAGACAAAATAAAGCATAGTGTATATCTTTTATCATTAATGCCACTGAAAATGTGATATAAAAGTAACCATATTCATATAACTCCGATCTCGAAAACTCATGACGTACAAAGGCGATTTACAAAACAAGTAACAATCAGTATATCTGTCTTGATAGGATCCTGGTTGGAGCCGGAGTTGAGAAGGATTGGCCGAAGGGACGCGGGATCTTCCATAACGCCAACAAGACTTTCCTGGCCTGGATCAACGAGGAAGACCATATCCGTATCATCTCCATGCAGAAAGGAGGAAACGTGGCCGAGGTGTACAAGAGGCTGGTCACGGCCATTAAGCATATCGAGAAGAGTGTCAAGTTTGCTCACGACCCCCGCCTTGGTTACCTGACCTTCTGCCCTAGCAACCTGGGCACCACATGCCGAGCCAGCGTCCATATCAAGATCCCTCGTGTCAGTCAAATGGCAAATTTTAATCAAATTGTGAAAGAATTAGGACTTCAACTTAGAGGTAAGATTTTATAAGCATTTACAAATTTACTAAATCATGGTTTCAATGTTTTACTGTGAGATTCAACTGGTGACCAATTGATATGTGAGGACTTAATGCTCACATGTCGGTCAAATAGCCAGACATGATAAAAAGTGTGTGCTCCAAATTTACTAATAAGAATATTCAAAATATTATAGGTGGTGTTTAGTCGCAAATACCTCTCATGTTGAACAATTAGTCAATTAAAACCAGACTTGGGAACACAAGCGTTAACATAACCACTTTGACGCAGTGAAGAACGTTAGGTAATGCTGAATGTAAGCATTGTTAAGCTTATAATTAAGATTTATTTATGGAAAGTACATTGATATAGTAAACAGTGAGATAATATCATTTTTAGGAGAATGATAATATTGCACAAAATACCAATGGCAACAAATATAGCGTCGCATTTTTAATATATATTCCATAATGGTGTATTAAGATTAAATTTGTCTAATGCAGGTACGGCAGGCGAGCACACGGAAAGTGTGGGCGGAGTCTGGGATGTCTCAAACAAGCGTCGTCTAGGTTACACAGAACGAGATGCCCTGACGGAGATGACAAATGGCGTCAAGGTCCTTATGTTGTTGGAAAAATCACTAGAAAAGTTATAGGCTGTACCGGGGATGCTGCATATCCATTTATTTCTCTCATTTGACTCATTCACCCACATGGGCTTAATTTTTGTGCTTTCTGTTGCCGGTCGATATATTATATGGTAATAAATATAATGTCGTTTAATGTACATTGGTTCTGTTTTATGGTATAAAATTTTACTTATCTTCCTATATCCCTTATATTCAGTTGATCGAACATTGGCCCTACCTTTAAAAAGTTTTGCTAGCTTCCATTCAGTGATCAATATTGATGCTATGATCTACTAGATACCGTGCGTGTGTGTTTGTGCTAGGTGCGACTGTTTAGATCTGAATGATATGGTTGTTATGCAAGGGTATATTATCCCACGGCGAAGTGATTAAAGACGGTATCACTTAGGAGAAAGTCTCCGGCTGCAGTTTTATTCATTTATTTAAATGTCTACATATGATTTGTAAATGTAAACCTTTATTTGTACATTTCGTGCTAAACTGGTTGTTTCAGAGCAAAGACTGGGTTACAAAGTGCGAGTAGGCGGGGTGATGGTGGTGTAGAGAGGATATGATATTTTGGCTTTGGGGCCTCATGCGTGTTGAACATTTACTGAAAGGTAATATTATATTGTGTAGTCGGCTTTTCGGATTTGAGGGTTTGGGGATTGTTTGGGTCGGCCTGTGGCAGGATTTGTGTGTGCTCCCGATGTAACGATGTAAAAAATCTACGATAGGCCAGCTTCACTAGGAGTCATATATATTAACATCAACTGAGGTAACAAAGCCGTGAACCTGAAATAGAATAGTGAATTTTGGATTGATCTATTTGGCTCTAGTAAATATGCCACGGAGCTTTAAAAGCCCCCCCCCCCCAACCACCACCCCCTTTGATTTTATTGAGGTTATGCATAATCTCAAAAAAAGTTAACAGCACAAGTCAGTTATTTTTTAACCTGTGGCCAGTAAAGAGATGGTGGCTTCACATCAATCTTGTCAGGATTTTGGTTTGGAAAAGGAGATACAAAAGCGACAATTTTATTGGCTTTGTGTGACTGTCGAAGCAGCAAACTCTCATATTACAAAAGTTCTTTATAGGAATTAAATTGTTGAAAGAAGTCCAAAACAGGCCAAGACTTCACGACTTTTTATATTATAAATGAAAACAATAGATACAGCCACGTTTAGTTTGAGATGCATATACATTTGTATTGGCATCTGCCGAAAGTGTGAGAGGGGGGCCGGCGTGCTTTGCCGGGCATGGCGCAGCAACCTGACGGAAATAAGTGAGACCCTGATGTGTTTAGAATACCGTGGTGTCGGAAAATAAAACGGTGGCAGGAATTCCGGGGGCAAAAGTTTTGAAAGAAAAATGGGCGATTGAGCAGCCCCAGTGCCAAATGCTGACGGGAATCCGCCATGTAATTTTTTGGCCTGCTGTTACGAATGACAGCAAGGTTGGTTTTGGTATTTTCAAATTTAGTGCCTAACTTGTCGTCGTATGTATGGGTTTGAAAGTATTCGAGTTCAGGGCTGGTGGATTAGAGGGCTATGTTTCTTTCATTTTTCTATTTGTGTGAGAGTGAACGTTAATATAAACAGAAACAGTAAAAATAATAAATTATCAAAATTATATTATTAAACAAGGGACCCATGGGTCACGGCGCTCAGCTGAAGTTTGAAGTTTTTGCAAAGGCAAAATATGCAAAATATTTAATCGTAATGTTTTTCATATATATAAGCATATGAGAAGCAAAGAGGAAAGGGGCCCTCCTACTTGGTTACAGTGAAGTTCTAAATATATGATTAAATATATATAAATATAAACTCTGACAAGACTGTCATGAAGAAAAACAGTAAAAGTTTTGAAATACTGTGATGCATATAAAAAAATTACAGATGGACAGGCAAGTGGACAGAATGGACTGATACCTTTATTCCACTTTCAAGAAAATAATGCATTTAAGTTTATATTAAAGCCTATTTTTTAGCTTATCCATTTTTTTCCATTAATAGTTTTTATCAGATTTATTTTTTTATTTAAAAGTAAAAAAATCTGAAAATATAAGTTGAAATATCAGAGTTCTAAGTTGCAATCATTATTTATCCAGAGTGTACGTAGCTCATATCGGGTCATATTATGCATACACATATATTTTATTATTTTTTCACAAATGTTTAAACTGAATTTAAAAGAATATAATGTCATAACATGGCATCTTCTAAGTTTATTCTTTGAATCACTATTAAAAAGTTTTGTACATAGGATTTTTCAGTACATGCTTAATTTTATTCACCAAAAATAAAATTCAGTAAATTTGATAAAATGAAAACCTCTTTTCAAATTAAGTATACACACTGTTGGTTGAATTAGGGATAAACAATATCATTGTGCTGATAACTATCTCAGATATAATTTATTATTGGAATTAATAGTCAATTTCACACCTGGTGAAGTTTTTACTCTTCTGAAGTAAGGAATTCCTTATCTGATGAACATCCACACTTGCATAGCAATACACCACATTGTGGACACAATTAAATGTGCACTTTAAACATTGTAACCGTGGTGGTGCAATACAAAATCTAAAATGTAACTTGCCTAGAATAAGAATGAATCAAATATAGAAAATTATAACATTCATCTAGTTTATGCACCAGCGGGGGGGGGGGAAGGGCAGGGCAGAGGGAAAGCCTGCTTTTAGTGGCCAAGCTGAACCAAGGCAAGCTGCCTGGAGTGGGTTGAATAACACAGGTGAAGGCTGTACTAGGTGGGCTTGGATGTAAAGAACACTTGACATGGTGTATGAAAACTTGAACAAAAGCTGCTCTTTTCAATCAATTCCCTTGAAATTTCAGATTTTAAAAGATGATATCCTTATGTATACATGCTGTGAAAATAAGTCACTGTGCTTACAGGGAAAAAACGGCCATTGCCAAAGTTTGACAAAATTTAAGGTATTGATTTTTTATTTATGCTAATAACTTTAAAAATTTGCAAAATTCAAGTCTAATTTTGGGTAAACAATTTAATTTTGATTAAATAAAGTTATATCCCTGAAAAAAAGTCTCCAGCTTCAGCAATTTTCATGTAAGGTGAGAAAATATATTTCCTGACTTTTTAAAATTGCATCATGTTTGGGCCAATAACTTCAAAACAATATGCAATACTGACCTAATTTTTGGTATGTTTATAGAAAATTTAGGAAGAAATATGCCTTCTAAATATGATCAAAAACGGATCAATGGTTTTGATATTAGGCAGCCTTGAAGTGTAACAATGGCTTTTTTTATGTAAAACGGAGGTTTTTCCTTAATATCTCAAAGGAACGAAGCCATAGTGACCCAATTTTCGGTATGGTAGAAGATTTTGGGGACATCTAACGGTATGCAAAATTTTGGATTCGTAGGTCCAACGGTTTCAAAATGTGCCCTGTTAACGGACGGACGGACGGCCGGACGTACGACGGACAATGGACCACGACTATAGCTCAGATGACTTATATTAAGCTGAGCTAAATATTTTAATATATTTTTAATACAAATACATTTAAGCCTCAAAAAAACTTCAATAGCTAGACTATTTTTTAAGCTTATACTTTAAATTTAATAAATTCATCAGATTAAATCCATAGTAAACTGGCTGTGAAAATTAAATCAAATGTACTTACAAGAAAAAAATGTGCCATGGTCAAAGTTGGGCAAAATCTTAAAAGTGTTTATGTTTGGGCCCATATCTTTTTAAAATTATATAGTACTGACCTTATTTCAGGCATGTATATAGGTTATATATAGACAATTATATATGAAAAATGCAAAGAAAAAAGTGAGTGGTATTGATATTAGGCATTCCTGAAGTGTGAAATGATTTGAATAAAAAATTGAGGTTTCCCTTAATTTCACAAAGGAAACATGTCACAGAGACCCAGTTTTTGGCTTGAAAGGAGATCTTAGGGACATCTAACATTATGCCAATTTTTGGATTACCAGGCAAAGTTGTAGTAAACAAAAGTGGGGTCATGATGCTAGAAAATACAAATACATTAAGGCCTCTAAAAAACTTCAATACCTAGACTATTTTTTAAGCTTATACTTCAAAATTTAAAATTTCATCAGATTAAATCCATATGTAAACTGGCAGTGAAAATAAGTTTGAATGTGCTTACAAGAAAAAAAGTGCCATAGTCAAACTTGGGCAAAATGTAAGGTACCAGTTTTTATTTTTGCCAATATTTTAAAAGATTTAAAAGATTTTTATCTAATTTTGGGTATACACTTTAATTTTGATTAATTTAAATTATGTTACTGGAAAAAAGTCCTAAGCTTTAACATGATTTGTGTTAAGTGATCAAATATCTTTCCTGATTTTTTACAAAATGCATTATGTTTGAGCCCATAACTTTTTTAAATTATATAATACAGACCTGATTTCTGGCATGTACATAGGAACTATATACGGGAATATTTGTGGTAAATAAGAGGAAAAACAGATGAGTGGTTTTGATATTAGGCAGTCCTGAAGTGTAAAAATATGTTTTTAATAAAAAAAAAATTGAGGTTTTTCCTTTTCCTAGGCCTTAATTTCTCAAAGGAACGAAGTCACAAAGACCCAGTTTCGGCTTGGTAGGAGATCTTGGAGACATCTAACATTATGCCGAATTTTGGATTCCTAGGTCTTACGTTTTCAAAACGTGCCAAATCTACGGACGGACGGACAGACTGACGGAAGACGGACAATGGACCACGACTATAGCTCAGATTACTTATAGTCAGCTGAGCTAAAAAAAATTAACAGATTTTGATCTAATTTCTGGTATACAATTAAATTTTGATTAATTAGAGTTGTATTTCTGAAAACAGTCCCTAGCTTTAACACCTTTTCTCTTAAGTGACCAAATATCTTACCGGATTTTTTTTTTACAATTCCATTATGTTTGGGCCCATAACTTTTTAAATTATATAATACAGACTTAATTTCTGGCATGTACATAGGAATTATATAGAGGAAAATTTATGGTAAATATGAAGAAACCAGATGAGTGGTTTTGATATTAGGTAGTCCTGAAGTATGAAAATTGATTGAAATATAAACACAGATGTATTTTTTTTTCTAAAAATATATCTTTTAAATTTGCAAAATAATAAAACTGAAAATAACACTTGATTCAGAATTGGAAATGATGTATACACTGGATCGGAAAGAGCAATCGGTTAAAGAATGTAAGTAATGCAATATATCTTGTTGGGGGGGCAGGGTTGCAACATGTGATTCTACATTTGTAAAAGCAGTGTTGCATCACTGATACATTTACCCAGACAAGGCTGCAGGGACCAGACATGGCTGGTCTGAAGGTTCAAAATGTAAATTCATTACAGCCTCAGAAAAACTTCAATAACTAGAATAATTTTTAAGCTTTTACTTTCAAATTTCAGAATTTAACAGATTAAATCTATATATATACAGACTGTGAAAAGTAAATCAAATGTTCTTACAAGAAAAAAACGTGCCATGGTCAAACTTGGGCAAAATTCAAGGTACCAATTTTATATTTTGCCAATATTAAAAAAAATTTAACAGCTTTTGATCTAATTTTTGGCATACAATTAGATTTTGATTAATTAAAGTTGTATTTCTGAAAACAGTCCCTAGCTTTAACACTTTTTCTCTTAAGTGACCAAATATCTTTCCTGATTTTTTACAAAGTCAATTATGTTTGGGCCCATAACTTTATAAATTATATAATACAGACTTAATTTCTGGCATGTACATAGGAACTATATAAAAGAATATATATGGTAAATATGAAGAAAACCAGATGAGTGGTTTTGATAATAGGCAGTCCTGAAGTGTGAAAATAGATTTTTAATAAAAAAAATTGAGGTTTTTCCTTTATATCTCGAAGGAATGAAGTCCTACTGACCCAATTTCGGCATGGTAGAAGATTTTGGTGACATCTAACTGTATGCCGACTTTCAGATTCGTAGGTCCAATGGTGTTGAAACGTGCCAGTCTTACGGACGGACGGACGGACGACGGACAATGGACCACGACTATAGCTTAGATGACCAATAATCAGCTGAGCTAAAAATGGTTAAGAATATTGGCATTTTTTTTGTTTCGGCTCATATTTTTTATATAAAATTATAGTAGGCCCTACGGCCATATTAAAAGATGTGCGTTGACATGCTAGACTATAGGGGTTATAGGCTCACAGAGGCACGGCCAGCATAGGAAAGGCAAAGTGACGACAAACGTGTAAGGAACAAGTCCGAATCAAGGGCCATCTACTCCAAGTCTTAGTCCGAGTCCGCAGAAATTTGACTCGAGTCCGGGCTCGAGTTCAAGTCCAGATTCCATTCTCATATCCCTGGTTGAACATATCAGTGCTATTGACATTAATTTGCACATGCAAACACATATAACCAACGCATCAGTCAGCTGAGGGTCGTGATCGATGGGTCACTTGTTTATGTAGAACCCATTTAGCGGATCTCATCATTAAATATGGCCTTTGGTTAAATAGATGGTACACGACCAGATACATTGAATCCGCCATAAATATAAGGTTAGTTCTCAGCTGATCCATGTCATGGGGTAATTTCAGAGTGAGTGGTGTAGCATAACGGACTTAAGACACCGGCTGAACTTTGAAACAATGTCATGATGTGTCCTGGGTGTAGTGATTACAGAATACCCCCTCTCCATATTACCGAGGGTATTCTGAAATCGATTTCGGATTATCCCTACGGTTTCAGATTACCCCTTCAGAATAGTTGTTTCATTATGCTTTTTTACTTAAAATTCATATTATTTATTTCTTCTTGATTTCCAAATTTATTTGAATCTTAGTATATTTTATGTTTTCATTTAATGTGTCATGAGTCAATATAAATGTAATTCATTATATATTTAACATTTTGTGACCACATTGTCTTAGATTGATTCCATATTTTAAATATGGTGTCTTCCTCGTGGTTTATTAAAATAATATATCATGAGATAAAATCATTATAATTTAAATTGAGTTAAATCAGCAAGGTCAGTCTGAACAGTGAGCGGACAACCTAATTATCTACTTATGCCGACTTTATTACCCGGGGTAGTTTTTTCAATATATTTTTGGCGGAGGTAACGACCTCCATTTTTTAATGCTTCTTCCACCACATTACACCATGAATGGTTGGTGTTTTGCGGTCTCCCTTTCAGGGTGTGCCAGTCTGGCGTCTTCCTGTCAGGTGCGCCGGAATTCATAATGAGCCCCAGGTGTGAACCCGAGCCAGCCAGCAGCTGGTTATAAACCACTGGATAGCCATTAGATCTTCCCAAAAAGACTGCCCGTACCTGTCTTAAAGACAGTCGGCCAGCCCGATATCAGGAAGCGAGCGCCCCGATATCTTCCCAATTATTTGAAGACTCTGGGTGAAAGTCCGGCATGGGAAGACACCTGCCGCAGTCAGGCTCGAACCCACGCCTCCCAGTACACCGGCTTAGTAGTCAGACACGCTAACCACTTGATCAACGGGACTGGTTTACCCGGGACACTTTGTGATTTAAAAATGATCTTAAAGGGGCCCATACCGTAATCTGGCGTCTATTATCTATTATGGATAATCCCTTGAACATTTCATGAAAATATACTAGAAAACGCCGATCCAATCGCACGACGCTTATTTAATTGTTTTTAACGTGTGGGACCGACAAAACAATCCTAACACATTAAACAAGGACATCTGGCGGCAAGTTAGATAAACCAGAGTATTGCAATGTACATACGCACTCAGATAATAATTCATAAATAATATATACATACCAGCGCCCTAGCCCTATTGCAATCCTAGTTCTGTTTTCTTGATAACAAGTTTAGCCGGGGTATGGGGTCGCCCGAGTAAAGAGACAAGACACTCAAGTTCTTGGTCAGCACCGGGCGGATACTGGCATTGTATTACATGTCTTAAGGTGTCCAAAGTCTCTGTAAAGTGACTGTCAAGCGACGCCCACCACGCCTAGCGCCTAATAATTTTGTAAGAGTTTTTATGAACTTCCTAAATCGTGTAGGGTATGTACCAATATCAACATACACTGACACACACACAAGTATATATATTGAATTTATAATAATCATTATATGTCTTGCATCTAAGTCGCGAGTCTTAATAATTAGGCCTAATCAAGATTTAGACATTTGCGTTCATGGAGCGCAGACCTGCGCTAAGGCAGCTCATTACTCCCATATGTCATTGTCAGAATTTTTTTTATAAATCCTGGTTCCAGATGGTGATCCATGTCACTCCAAAAATTTAATCAATTGTTTCTTTTATCATTGCCGAGCTATTCTGCAAATTCCATCCAAATCCGTTATATATTTGGGTAGTTTCGTTAACAGACAGACAACCAGACAAACCAAACCCGGCAGAATAATAACCCCCGCCCCTTGGCGGAGGTAGAAATCAAACACTTCTTATCTTCATTACTAAATTTTTTTTCAATACCAGATTATCTTGTTCTATACCGACCACTTATTTATTTATTTATGCATTATGCATTCTTTATATTTTTGGAAATATTTAGATACGGACAATAGCCATAAATTTTGGTAGCAAAATGACATTTCAAAATTTGGAAATGTCAACGTACCCATAACCAATCATATTAATATGGTTAAGTTTGCATATTATAATCACAGAAATATAATTATAGCATGGAGGCATAACATTAAAACTACTTGATTATAGCTATAGTTTTATAATAATAATTACAGTTACTTTTCAATATTTCAACATAACAGAAGATTTATTCTCTACACTAAATCGCTTGCATTTGATTTTATCTCATAAAGAATATCACCATTCCTATAAACAAAATATTAAATATGACTGATTACAATCACTTGGTAATGCAGTGGAAATCAATGTTATTAATCAGTATAAAAATGACTTCAAGGTCGTAATAACTATTTTTCTTACAGATCTGGTATATGCCGGCGGTAAAGGTATAATTCATTCAGTGGGGTTGTAAAACAAAGGTAAAAAATGCATTAAATCGAAGCCAGTGATGAATCGATAATCAAACTGCGTATCAATAATGGTTTGTATCCATCATAGCATTTACAGTTATTTCCTACCTTTTCTCTCCCTGGTTCATACCTACGGACATGGTATTATAAGAAGTGTCATTCAACAAAGAATTCAAGTAATATCCTACATTTGACATTAGAAGTTATGGAAAATCTAAAATAGCAGAATCCATTTAGGTATTTTATAATGTTCATCTTAGCATCGTCTAAAAATAAAATGTTTAAGCAGATATTCGTCTGTGTCAAAAATAGTATAAGAGAGCCGAACTTCTTTTAAATATGGCTTCCCAAAGTAATAATGGAAAGTTACAGCGGTAAGTTCTGCATGTCAAAATAATGATACGGTGGGTCAGAAGAAATATGGTGCTGTTGTTGCCATGGCAATGGAATTTTGAATAAAACACTTAAAATTAAGTTTTATTTTTAATGAAAGGGAGTTAAATAAAAAAGGAATCTCTATATTTAAAAACAACTCCAAGGGGATAAGATAAGAAAACCAATTTTGCTTTCAATGTGTTAACAGTACTACTGTTCAGCATGGTACAGATCAAAGCCAGTTTCATGTTTGAAATCAAGTAACATGTCGTCCATCCTCCGTGCTTGCTCCTCGGTGAACGCCCCTCTCCAATCACCAACAATACCTTTTCTCCAGAAGGACGACCCTTGCTTCAGAAACATATTTGATCTATAATACAAATGTCCATCCTTCTTCATGTTTTCAAACTCCACTTTATCGGCGATGTGACCTACAGTTGCCGCATCCAATGACTTTCCTAAGAATTCCGCAATCTTTGAAATCCAGGTTTGCGTGTCTTTCTTTAAATCTTCGTATTTCACCATCAGCAGGTTTGTGTCATGACGATGGTTCCAGAATGACTTGGTGTGATCTAACCAGCCGCCGTTGATCGTGTCACCTTTAAAAAACGCATCTACAAATGTTTCCAAGGTACCATGCCATGGCCCATATGGAATAAATGCTTGATGGTAGTGATAAAACGAGACAGCGATGTCTCTCTGATTTCGCAGAATATACACAATTTTACTTCCTTTTTCTTGGATTTTGGTTGAAAGTTTTTCGAAGTAAAAATGTCCACAAAATAAGTTTGGCCTCGGTAGAGCAATGGCTGATGGGTAATCGAAGTTTAAATGGTGTTTACCAAAAGAATCTGCCCTCTCTGTTTTCTCGTATTTGGGCAAATCATTGTGCCGTTGTATGGCCTGGATAATTGTAAAAAGCCACAAATTACCTGCAATTATAGGAAATACAGTTGATAATTGTATTTTAGATTCCATAGCGCTATACCCTTAATTCCGATATACGACTTCCGACCGACCGGTTTCAGTCTGTGCGCAAAATGGCAGCTCCACGAACAGTTTCGGAATTTTGCGAGGTCAGGGTCTGATTAGTGCACGATAGAGAAGTACCCCGAGGAAAGTCTCAAGGTCACTATGCTTAGTTTGGTGACCAATCGACCGCGCTCTCATCAACAAATTATTGTAGAATCACTTTTTGTCTTCAAATTCTACAGCTTAACCGATCATTTAAACCCCATCCCCACTCTCATAAAAGTTAATATATTTATGAAGAGAGTCAGAATACATATATAGTAATCACTATTTAAACAATATATTTCCACATACGACAGGAATGTATATTGTACTTCATCACCTTTCGAGGTATTAGATACAAATAAATTATAGCAGACTATATGTAGATACATTTATCAGTCTTTTTTGTTAAAGCAAGGTTTAACATAAAAGGAGAGAGCACTATGACCGAAATGCTTACGCGGAAGCTCTACCCCGAAGTTTATTGCCCTGGCCTAGCGCCCCGACCGCGTCCGGCTATAGGACTCGATTCCCCCTATGGTAAAATAACTCCTTTTTTAATATGAGGTCCCTTCGCTGAAGTTGAAAGGTAAAACATGATATGAAGAATAATGAGGAATTGCTTTTTTTTTACAAATTATATCAGATCTTTAAAATTATTTTCAATTAATGAATAAAAGTTTTCATGTTCCGTTTCGATGTTCCCTTGGGTCTCCGTGTAATTAATAAGATTTTGCTCACTTATATTTGTTTATGATATACAAATTATAATGAAAATAAACTGTGTAGGTCTTTTGTAAGGCGAGATCGCGAAAATCAAGCCTTCGCGAACCCTGAAAAGTTAAATCGCGAATATGGAGCTAACCACAGTATCTCAACATATTATTAAGCGCAGCCTGGCGAATTCCACGGTGCGATCTGGCTTGCGCCCGTGGGTGTTTGACCATGAGATTTGGCATGATTTAAAAGATCATTGGAATCAATGGAAGTGAATATTCATTTACTGCGCATTTAATACTTTGACGACAAATTCACTTTGAATTCATATGTCAGTGTACCGATAGTTACACTGTGCAAGTCACATGACCGAGAAGACCAAGTCACATGATTTGCAACGGAGATACGTGCATGCATGTAAAAGTTTGTAACTAATAAGTTGCCAATTTCAAAGTTATCTTAAATATTCTTTCTAATTACTATTTTATTCCTAAAGACATTGTGCTAAGGGTGCAATTGCTGTTTAAATGACGCTAGAATCTTGTCAGACAAACCAGAATCGGGGCTTTTAAACACAGGTCTCCGGCCGTTTGGAAACAGAGGGCGTGCCCTTTGCTTCCTTTAATATCGTTTGTAAACTATACTTTATAACTCGTGTTATTGAAAAATTACCAGTTGTAACAACTAGGACAGATCTGCCATTTTGAGGATTAGATAAACTTTGGTTCTTGGCACATACACACGGTGGCGCTGCGTTACCCAAAGTGGTGAGCCTGTGAAAGAGGTTACCGCTGACCGGCGCCAGCAGCCACGCGAGTCATGTTTCACGCTTATCAAATTTCGCAGGTGACATCGTGACAACCGGGGAGTGTTCTCTCCTTCTATGTTAAACATTCGTGGTTGAAGTTACAAATTCACACCTCACTTAAAGATTCAATTTGTTTACTTTATAAGTAATTATTTTAGTTATGATACATGTGTTTACTTTAATCAATATGCACAACACTTTAAGAGCGCCTAAGCAAATCCATTTTATATTTACCCGACTTGGGATATCCACACATATATATCATCTTCGTGCACATCAAAATCCTTGATTTTCTGAAGGAACTCAGGTCTTAGATATTTAATATTTCGAATCCCGTCTACGACGTGGATGTTTTCCATGGTGTATGGAGGGATATCAGATGACCCAGCCAGCGCCATGGTGTTATAGTCTACAGTAACTTAATTGTTGTCGTGGGTATTATGCACTTTATGGTGTATGTATGTACAAAATAAGTGAGACACATGTCCCTTTGAACGCACAGTCACGGCTCATTGTTCATTTTGGGGTCAACGATTTTATTCGCCGCATCTATGTTAATGCGATAAAGCTTTATCCACATAAACCTCTTTCACCCTTACAGAGTTTGAAACAGATAAAAGGAAACACCTGAAAGTTAAATGGTTAAACGTTGAAACCCATTATCCATAGTTTAAACTGGCAAGTACTGTAAAAACGTTTCCTGCATGTTAAACTCTCATATAGAAGCAGTAGATTTTGACTGCACTCGGAGATGGACCAGCTTAAAATTTAGAATTCGAGATAGAGAGTTTAAAGTTTATTTTAAAATTGGTGACATATTAGAAGGGACAATAGACAAAACATCGTTGATATTCAAGGGCAAAATATGTACATTCAAGCCCCTCTGGCATATTGTCCCATATTCACCAGAACTGAAAGCATTTGGTTTCAAAATGCATACTGAATGTGCTTCCACACTGCTCTGTCAGAATAATAACCATACAAAGACCTCGTTAAGATTTATGTAATTTTTCAATTATATTCAACTATAATTAGTTTTTAGTAGATTATCTTTTAACTTATTTTTACAACACACATATACATCTTAATGTCAGTGGTAAATAAAAGATAGATAGAGTGTGTACATATGTAAATGCATCAGTAAATGTGAGGGTGCTGCGGCCTAATTGTTTTCAGCGGCAAAGGAAAAATATATAAAAATCCTTGAAACTATCAAGGATTTTTCGTTCGATTTTATTCCGCGCCCGGAAAATTCGGTAGATGTGATTGCTGAATCACAACCTAATTTTCCTTTCTATCATTCCTGACGCCAAGAACAGTTTTGGCGAAGTGACCTAAATGAACTTAAAGATTTCATGATCTGCGTGGATAATCGGTATATGTGCGGGCACTAGTGGCCGGCGGGCGACACTTTTTTTTCCGGCAGATTTAGCAAAATAAAAAAAAAATCCCCCACCCCCGAAAAAAAGAAGAAATGGTCCGTGTCAGGCCGGCTTTATGCGGACCTATAAAGATCACTCCTCGAACTTTCTGTCATGCCGTTCGTTGACAGGCCACAAATTTGAGCCGTTAACTCTTAGAGAGTCCAGATGAAACATAGGAAACCCCATTCATAGCCTGTTGTTCCTGTCAGACAAACCAGAGTTTTGCAAAGGGCGTTTTGCAACTATTTGCCTTTCGACTTCCGTACATATGCAAGCAACACTTTTGGTTATATGTATTTTTTTATCGTTTGTCAAAATTGTTGTATATTTGCTAACAACTTGTAGATAAAAGCTTAAATACCTGAATGTCCGGCAAAGAGGCGCTATAAGAACTTTTCTTAAGATATATTATATACAGTTCATTAATAAACACAGGATTAACATTCTCTCAGCAGAAAAAAAGGTTCATGCAGTCGCCTGGTGCCGGTTATGTGCAGGTTTACAATATCCATCTTCTATTCAGCATCTAACTATAGCTAGGTCAAGTTTAAGGTAAATATACGCAGTCAGACCATTTTTCTTAATAACAAGTTTAGCCTGGATATGGGCACGGGCAGATCACAAAGTCCATGTAAACTTACTGTTAGGCTGCCTCTTGTAACAGTTTAACGATGCTTATGATGAACACCAAGGTATCTTTTGATATAAACACGCACACGCATATACATACATAAAGTAAAACTTCGGAATTACGACCACCAACGGGACCATGATAAAGTGGTCGCATTTTCCGAGGTGGTCGAATAAGTGAGGTTTTGCCATCAAGGGCTTTACAACAGCTCGTCTAGCTGTATTTGGTTAGCTTTAAGTGCTCTTGACTTGCACAGAGCTATCCAATACATTTTGGAATTACTGATTGTTTCCAACCTTTATCTCTAGTGCGGTAAAGATTAATCGATTAAATCGATGACTGGTCGTTTTCTTTCACTTTTGCATAATCGATTAAACGATTGTATGCACATTGCAAAAAATGTGATCCTGTCAGAGATAATACGAACACAAATTCACGAACAGCGTCTAAACTCAACCTTGCGCAGCCAACAATCGTCGGACGGCAAGTTGTATTTGGATGCGGGTGGATTGATGGTTTCACTATGAGATATGAGTACCCCTGCATTTACATGTCACACTATTTTCTGGGGTAAAAGTATACAGCAGATTTCAAAGTTATATAGAAAGTACATAAAATAATCGATAGATAATCGATCATCGGTCGTTTTTATTTTTCAATCATCGATTTTGATTTTAAAACAAACTCCTACAACTAATATCTACATGATAAGACAGGAAATTAAGATCACAGTTTTGTATATTTTTTTTAAATACTGAAAAAATAAGAAATAGTCAAACTTTTCTCAGCCAATATTTAAAATAATGATGTGTTAATATGAGCCAATTATAATTTTTTATCATTCTCTGAGTTAATCAAAGCTAAGGGTCTATACGTCATGAATACATGTACAATTAATGGCAGGCCTCCTGAAAAGGCAAGGAACCGTGACGCAAACCTTCCTAGGCTTGTGTGACCATCCGTGAACATGCTTTGATGTAGGCCCTGCCATTCATCTACTGCCCTTTACTAATACACTTTGTGCCCGAGCTTCCGCTACGCCTGGCCAGGCAATGTTTACTCTGTACTTAGCGGTCGCATAATTGAGTATCAGGTCCCCCGTTGGGACAAAAATTATTGGTTGTAAAGCGGCAAAAATGAGGTGCCCGCTATTCCGAGGTATAAATATATGATGTAAAGAGCGAAAAAGTTCGGGACCATGAAAAAAATGGTTGTAATTTCGAGGTGGTCGCTGTACGGAGGTGGTCGTTAGGCAAGGTTTTACTGTATATATGTACATATATATATATATATATATATATATATATATTTATATATACATATATATATATAAAAAATAAATCGGGAATTGTAACCTCGCGGAAGTGAAGTAAACCACAGTATTCTAGTTTATAATCATTTTGAAAAAGATAGAAGCTGGTTTAACTATATATACTTGGTTGCTTTGAAGCCATACGCCAGCGTGATAAGTGCGATGATTCCAAGGTGTATCAAACATTAGCTTTCTGTATTGAAATATTGTAGAAACTTTTAAAAAAATGCGTTTCAAGCCTGTCCACAAGTCCCATATGAATAAAGTCCCTGAAAGTTTTTTTATTATATTCAGTTTCAATACAAGAATATTATCTTTATTTTAATAGATAGATTTAATTCTTTTTTTCATCAGCGTACCCACAACGTGTCATATTTATATGGTAAAGTTTGCAAAATATAATTACAGAAAAATAATTATAGCATGGTGGCATAACATTATTACTCTGCGATTATAGTCTTTTTTTATTATTATAGTTATAATTTTATTATTACATTTACAGTTATCTATGAATATCTCAACATAACAGAAGGTTTGTTCGCTAATATGAAACAGCCTGCATTTGTTTTTCTAAATTAAGAATATCGCCATGTCTGTAAACATTGTATAATATATGACAGAGGTAACAATCGCTTCGTAAAGCAGTGGAAATCAATTATATAAATGAGTATAATATGACTTCTTAATCGTCAGATAGCTGTTTCACATACACATTTCTTATAAACTTGGCGGAAAAGAAAATGTCCATTCCGTTGGGTTGTATAACAATAGATAAAAGATGATAGTAGAACTGGGTATCAATAATCGATTTGTGTCCATTGGTGCACTTGCAGTAATTTCATAACTTCTCTCTCTCTCTCTCTGGTTCATACTTTAAGAACATGGTGTTTAAAGCATTGTTATTTAACAAAGAAAGTCACGTAATATCCTATATTTGACATATAGCAGTAAGTTAAGGGAAAATCTAAAATAACATAATCCATTTATGTGTTTTATAATGCTCATCTGAGCATCATCTGGCAAGACATTTTAATTGATATTCGCCTGTTACAGAATAATATGACGTCACAACAATCGAATTGAGAATCGAACAGATAGGCAAAAATCGAGAATCAAACCGAAGATACCTTAGCAATCAACCCTTTGTGGAGACTGGATGATATTAATTAATATTCATGACTCTGCCAGAAATTCAGCTGATTCAGACATGTGGAAGAAAATATTATAAGAGACGAATTTCTACGGGCTCTAAACGTGGTTATTTTTTATTTTATTTTTTTTTTCAAAATGGCTTTCCGAAATAATAATAATAGACATTTGTATGGGGTAATTTCTGCATGTCAAAATGATGATTGGGTGATTCAGACAGAATATGGAGATTCTCTTCATGGTAATGGAATTCGGAATAAAACATTACAAGTAAAAGTTTAACTTTCAATGAAATTGGTTAAATAAAGAAATAATCTATATTTTATAAAAATAAATTTATAAAAAACGGTCAAAATCAGCCAAAAATATCTTAGTCTCAAAGGGATTACAGTTCTACTATTCAGCTTGATACAGATCAAAGTTGGTTTCATGTTTGAAATCAAGTAACATGTTATCCATCTTCTTTGCTTGATCCTTGGTGAACGCACCTCTCCAGTCACCAACAACGCCTTTTCTGAAGAAAGACGACCCTTGCTTCATAACCGTTTTTGATCTAGGGTACAAATGTGCATCCTTCTTCATGTTTTCAAACTCAACAATATCGGCGATGTGACCTACAGTTTCCGCATCCATTGACTTTCCTAAGAATTCCGCTATCTTGAAAATGCATAATTTTGTGTCTTTCTTTAAATCTTCGTATTTTACCATCAGCAGGTTTGCGTCGTGACGATGGTTCCAAAATGACTTGGTGTGATCGAACCAGCTGCCGTTGACAGTGTCACCTTTGAAAAACGCATCTACAAATGTATCCCAGGTACCACTCCATGGCCCATATGGAATAAATGATTGGTGGAAATGATAGTATGAAACAGCTACGTCCCTAGGATTTCGCAGAATATACACAATTTTACTTCCCTTTTCCTGGATTTTGCTTGGAAGTCTATCGAAATGCAAATGACTCCAAAATATGTTTGGCCTCGGTAGCGCACTGGCTGATGGGTAATCGGCGTTAAAATTGTGTTTACTATAATTTTCCCTCTCAGTTTTCTCGTATTCGGACAGGTCATTGTGTCGTTCTATGGCTCGGATGATTGTAAACATCCACAAATTACCTGCAAATATAGGACATATACTTTAAAAATGTATTTTATATTCACTAGCTGGGTACCCTTATGAGACTTTTGACAGACCGGGTTCAGGCTGTACGCAAAAAGACACAAACACTTCCGGATGTTTTGCTAGGTCAGGTTCTGATTAGTGCACAAAGGAAGTACCCCAAGGAAAGTCTCAAGGTGTGGCTCACGTTGCGGAGTTTGGTGACAATTCGACTCGTACGTCACAAGTACAAGCCAGAGGAACGCCTTGGAGAATACCGTACTCTCATCATCATATTATAGTAGGATTATTATCGGTATTCATTTTCTATAGTTTAACCGATCATTAGAAGGCAAATTCAAACGCATAAGTTCGTATTCGTATGTCAATATCCGATAGTCACACGGTGCAAGTCACATGACCGAGAAGACCAAGTCACGTGATTTGTAACGGAGATAGATGCATGCATGAGACGCAATGTGGAAGTTTATAGCTCATGAGTTGCCAATATTAAAGTTATCTTAAATAGTCTTTCTAATTACTAAGTTAATCCCAAAGACGTGCCTAGGGTGCAATTGCTGTTTGGATAACGCTAGAATCTTTTCAGACAAACCAGAATCGGGGCTTTTAAGCACAGGCCTCCGTCCATTTGGAAACACGGGCGGTGCCCTTTGTAAACTATCGTTTGTAAACTATACTTTATAACTCTAGTGTTATTGAAAAATTACCAGTTATAACAACTAGGAGAGATTTGTCAATTTGAGGAATAGATATACTTCAGTTCCTGACACATACACACGGTGGCGCTGCATTACCCCCTGTGGTGAGCCTGGGGAAGAGGTTACCGGTGCCCAGCGCCAACAGCCACGCGAGTCGGGTTTCACACCTATCAAATTTTGCAAATGACATCGCACCTGACCTGAACCGGGGAGTGTTCTCTCCTTCTATGTTAAACATTCGTGGTTGAAGTTACACATTCACACTTTCAGACCTCACTTAAAGATTCAATAGGTTTACTTTCTAAATGATTAATTTAGTTATGATACATGTATTTACTTTAATCAATATGCACAACACACTTTATGTGCGCCTAAGCAAATCCATTTTAAATTTACCCGACTTGGGATATCCACACAAATATATATCATCCTCGTGCACATCAAAACCCTTGATTTTCTGAAGGAACTCAGGTCTTAGATATTTAATATATCGAATCCCGTCTACGACGTGGCTGTTTTCCATGGTGTATGGAGGGATATCAGATGACCCAGCCAGCGCCATGGTGTTATAATCTATAGTAACTGAACTACTCTCGTGGATATTATGCATTATATGCTGCATGCATGTACAAATAACTGAGACACACGTGCCATTGAATGCACAGTCACGGTACATTTTTCATTTTGGGGTCACAGATTCCAACAACGCCTTATCAACATAAACGCCTTTGATCCGGACAAAGTTTGACACATATAAATGGAAATCAAAGTCACATCTGAAAGTTGAATGGTTAGACGTTGAAACCCGTTATCCGTAGTTTAAATTGGCAAGTACTGTAAAAACATTTCCTGCACGTTAAACTCTCATATATAAGCAGTATATTCTGAATGCACTCAGAGATGGACCACATTAAGTTTTAGAATTTGAGATAAAATGTTAAACTTTATTTAAGAATTGGGGACTATCAGAAGGGATAACTGACCAAACATGCTTGATATTGTCAACTCAAGGGTAAAACATGGATTTGGTTTGAACCCCAGATCTTCTCTTCTCAGAGTATCACTAACGTTTCTGTAGAATTTATGTAATTTCTGGTTTACTAATTGCACATATCAATGAACTCTTGGTAATACTAGTTCAGAAATGTTCATATAACGCATCCCGGATGGATGCATGAGATTGCTTATCTACAAGCTCTAGGAAACAATTTATACAAAGTATCCGAAGCCAATTGTCCTTACATTTGATATCCCCTTAGTTTTTTTTTTTTTTATGTTGGCACAGTTTACCCGTTCCAAACTGCCTCGTGCGCACTAGGTGATAAAAAATATAGGACCTTTTTTAATTTTTTTAATACTTTATTTCACATTTCATTTATACATAGTGTTGTATATTAACAAAAATATATTAATGAAGAGTATAATAATGAATGCGAGTAAATAATCGGTATCTACTGGTCTACTGTTTTTCTACATATTATGATACATATATTTTTTTTGTTCAATTTACATGATCACAAAAGCCGATATTCACATTCTTTTTCAAACAACAGTAACAAGTTAGGATAATTTCCATACTTGAATTTACTAATACATAATTTTCCAATTAAAATAAGATGGTTTGCACATTTAAAATGTCCTACTGCTGACAACTCATACCCAAAAAGAATATTTATTTTGCTTAAATCGACTCTTTTCCCATAAAAAGCATTACACTTTTTCCTCATGTCATTCCATAATGCCAAAACATGATCACAGTTAACAAAAAAATGTTCAATATTGTCTTTCTTAAATTTGCAAAAGATGCATTGTTCACTGTCTCTTTTTCCCCATCTTGTGCAACAGAATCCCTGTCGGGTAGATATTATGTAAAATCTTCCATTGCAATGACCTTATTCTACCCTCTGTTGTACACTTGTAAACATTTTCCCAGATTTTGTCCCAAATAAATTTCCGGTCAAATTTCTTTTCCCAAAAACATTGAGCTGCTGGTTTTACATAGGTCAATTAAACATTGTTAATACACCTTTTTTCCATTTTTTGTATATCATGTCCTTTAATTTTAAATTGATCAATTCCTCCATTACACTTTATATTCTGATTATAAAGAGCACCGCGCAATGCATTGTATTTAAATATAAAACCAGCACCACCTTTCACTTTTTCTTTCAGCTGGTCACAGGATTTAATACAACCATTATGGCTAAGTACATCTGAAACATGCACAATACCTTTTTTCAACCAATCGCCAAGGAATAAAGTATTACCTCTGTATTTAACATTAACATTATTCCATATCAGTTGGACTTGATCTCTGAACATTTTGTCTTTCCATAATGAGGGTAAGAACAGAGAGTACTTTGAATATGGACTCATATACTGGTGTGCAAATTGATCCTCACTAAATTAGTTGCCGCCATCTATAGTTATCTCGCTCTCATGTGTAAGCATCTTTCTCTCAGTGTTTCGGTATATTAATATTTTACACAGCCACTTAATATGTTTATACCCTGAAAGAGAAAGCGCTATACATTATGATATATTGGAACTTTGGATTTTCAATAAAAGGTTGATTTTCTACAATTTAAATATTAGATGTATTTCAGACATAGAACTTAAAAGCACAACTTCTGGCACACTTGAAGTAGATGCAGAATTCCACAGGAAATTATGGTTTGAAATGAATCGAATTATTCTATGCTCTTTTTTTCATACAATGCAATATACATATACATATACATATATATATATATATATATATATATATATGTAGACCTTATGGTTAACAACCTGAATGGGCTAGCATGCAAATTTCTTAAGAATATTATGCAAAATTAAAAATTACTTGATAATAATCATACTGGTATAGGAACTAACATTATATAATATATTCAGTTACAATTTTCGATACCTATGTATTTACTTGTATATGATACTGTCATGCAATAAATTTTTATATGTTTGAGATTACACTCTCTATCAGGGCTGTGTGGAAAATCAGTATATTCTGAACAAGCCTCACTGCTTAAAGATAAATTAATAAATAAATCAAATGTGGCTGAGAAATATCGATTTAAAGTTAAACAATAAACCAATAATTTTGTTTTTTCATCTTTAAAAATTAGATAACTTTAAAGTAACCACAGTTTTATATAGCACATGAGAATGGATATTTTGCTATCAGATTGATATATTACATTAAAGTTGGTCCGAGAACAACTTGGAAAATCAGTAAAGAAATGACAAAATATCAAGAAAGCATATATTAAATAGCTTCACAATATACAAATATTATTTCAGGTCTTCTTCCTGGTAAAAACTACATTGATGTGTCTCTTGTGGTTTTAAGGGTGTCACATGAAAAGATTGTCTGCTGTCAAAGTTAACATACACACAAACATACAGACATTGACAATACAACGGTTTATCAAAGGTAATCTACAATGATGATGCTGTTTATGTGAAGCTTTAAAAAATATGGGTAGATAACGAAAAGCATCAAAGTCCTATAAAGACACATCTATTTAAAATTTTCCACTGTACACTCCCACTTTCTCGGCAGGCTTTGTTAATGAAGTTATTATGGTTAGATTTTAGTGGGCGATGGGATATTGCCCCCCCCCCCCCCCCCCCGCCCAAAAAACACACACGCCGTTTGACTTAATATAGCGATGGACAGGGCCACAATTACCACAGATTACATCCTTAAAAAGTATTTATTCTATAACACACAGGCATTCCTATTTGAACATCCTCTTTTCACTACAGGCTATTTAAGCAAAGATAATATATTGTTAATGTACATTCCAAGCCCCTCGCGCCATATTGGCACATATTCAAAATTTATAGGTCTGCATGCGTTTGTAAAATAAACAAGAAGAACTCCAGGTGCATTTTTGTCAGGAGAGGGTGCAATGTTTTTACATTCAAAAATGTCTGGTTTTCATTTGTTTTTAAGAAATGCACGAAACTTGTATATAATTTAATTGCAGAACTGAAAGCATTTGGTTTGCATTTGGTTTCCAAATGCATACTGAATGGGCTTCCACACTGCTCTCTCAGAATAATAACCATACAAAGACCTCGTTAAAAATTTATGTAATTTTTCAATTATATTCAACTATTGTTAGTTTTAAGTAGATCATTTTACTTATTTTTACAAGATACATAAACATCTTAATGTCAGTGGGGAATAAAAAATATGCAAAGTGTGTACATATGTAAACGCATTTGCACTTACACTTTGAGGTGGAGGTAACCACAACCGGCCTCCAATATACCGATTTTTTTTTTCTATTGCCGGCCGGTAAACCATTAGGATCGGAAAATGTGAGAGTGTTGCCGGTCAGTCGTTTTTAACCCCCAAAAAAATAAAATACAAAAATCTTTGACACTATCAAGGATTTCGGTCGATTTTTATCAGCGCCCGGTAGATTCGATAGATGTGATTGCTGATTTACACCCTAACTTTCCTTTATATCATTCCTGACTTAAATAACAGTTTGGCGAGGTGACCAAAATTAATTTAAAGATATCATGATCTGCACGGATAATCAGTATGTGTGCGGGCACTCGCCGGTTGGCGAGACTTGTAAATTTTTCTGGCATATTAAAAAAAATATATTGGGTTATATGTTTTTTTACCTGTTTATTTAAATAGCTGTGTTTGCTTACAAGAACATTAACCTTTTTTAAAATATATATTCATTAGTCTTTAATATCAATATCTCAACCTCACAGAAGGTTTATTAACAAAAATGAAATAGCTTGCATTTTCTTTTATTTGATTAAGAACATCGCCTTTCCTGAGAACATTATATAATATATATTAGAAAGGTAATAATCGCTTGTAATGCAGAGGAAATCAGTGATATTAATGAGTATAATGACTTTTCAAACGTGTGAAAAAATCCTATTTCACATACAGATTTCTTATATACCCGGCGGAAAAGAAAAGGTCCCTTCCGTTGGGTTGTATAACAAAAGATATAAGATGATAATCGAACAGGGTATCAATAATCGATTAATTTCCATTGTTGCACTTACAGTCTTATTTTTCTCTCTCTGGTTCATACCTTAAGAACATGGTGTTAAAAGCAGTGTTATTTAACAAAGAAAGTCACGTAAAATCCTATATTTAACATTACAGCAGTAAGTTATAAAATAACATAATCCATTTAGGTGTTTTATAATGCTCATCTGAGCATCGTCTTGGAAGACACATTTCAGTAGATATTCGCCTGTGGCAGAATAATATGACGTCACAACAATTGATTTGAGAATTGATCCGATAAGCAATAATCGAGAATCAAACCGAAGATACCTTAGATACCAATGAATATTCATGACTAGTAACTCAGCTGATTCAGACATGTGGAAGAAAATATTATAAGAGAGTCGAATTTCTACGTGCTATAAACGTGGCTATTTTCTCTCTTTTTTTAATGGCTTCCCCAAATAAAAAATAATGGACATTTGTATGGGTAATTTCTGAATGTCAAAATGGTGACCGGGTGATTCAGACAAAATGTAGAGATTCTGTTGCCATTTTAATGAAATTTTGAATAAATCACTACACATTAAAGTTTAACATTTAATGCAATTGGTTAAATTAAAAAGAATCTCTATATTTTATAATAATTCTAAGGAAATAAGAAAATGGTCAAAATCAGCAAAAAAATGTCTTACTCTCAAAGTGTTGACAAATCTACTATTCAGCTTGGTACAGATTAAAGCCGGTTTCATTATTGAAATCAAGTAACATGTCGTCCATCCTCTGTGCTTGCTCCTCGGTGAATACTCCTCTCCAATCACCAACAATACCTTTTCTGAAGAAGGACGACCCTTGCTTCATAAACGTATTTGATGTAGGATACAAATGTTCATCCTTCTTCATGTTTTCAAATTCCACTATATCGGCGATGTGACCTACAGTTGCTGCATCCAATGACATTCCTAAGAATTCCGCAATCTTGGAAATCCAGTGTTTAGTATCGTTCTTCAAATCTTCGTATTTTACCATCAGCAGGTTTGCGTCGTGACGATAATTCCAAAATGACTTGGTGTGATTGAACCAGCAGCCGTTGACGGTGTCACCTTTGAAAAACGCATCGGCAAATGTATCCCAGGTACCACTCCATGGCCCATATGGAATAAATGATTGGTGGAAATGATAGTATGAAACCGCTACGTCTCTTGGATTCCGCAGAATATACACAATTTTACCTGCCTTTTCTTGAATTTTGGTCGGAAGTCCTTCGAAATACAAATGGCTCCAAAATAAGTTCGGCCTCGGTAGCGCACTAGCTGATGGGTAATCGAAGACTAAATGGTGTTTACTGTAATCTTCCCTCTCAGTTTTCTCGTATTTGGTCAGGTCATTGTGTCGTTGTATAGCCCTGATTATTGTAAACAGCCACACATTACCTGCAAAATACAGGACATACATCGATGTTATAATTGACGGTGGCCACTCTCGACTTTTGTCACGAAATTACTGAGTGGTTACTCAGATATGCACAGTTTTGGTTTTGAACATTTGGAAATGAAACAAAGGTGGTCATTTTACTAATTTTCCATGCACAAATCCAGAGATATCTCAAATAACTTTCCGAATGGGCAATCGAAGCGCCACCTGTCGGCAACCAGGATCGTGTATTAGACAGAAAACAGTTTGTTTCATGGCTTATAGCCCTCCGTATTTTTACATTTTGGAGACTCAAAGCAGCAGACATTACGAAATGTTCAGTTTTTCATAGAGCGTCACCAAACACGATTTTATTTGATTTATAAAACATATGGTGAGTAGGGTTTGAGATAACCCGCCGTTTTATCTATATCGCTTATTAATTTACAAGTTATCTTCAGGCATGTTATTCCCATGGCTTGTGGAAACAAATGTGCCCCTGTCACGGGTGTTTTTGTTTTGTTTTGTTTTTTTTTATTTATCTTTTAATATTAAAATAGGCCCTAATACAGTCAGTCTTCATGTTATTGTTTTTGAAAAAACCTAAACTGGTTTTCAAATGCACTACAATTAAAGAACGGGTAGGATAAGCTGGTTTGTGTAATTGCCTCAGCTATGCGTTCATCCACGTTCGTGTGTTTGCTTGGTAATATGTGTGTTCACACCATAAACCATGAGTGGAATCTCGTGAAATTTTCAGGGCATTTGAGGAATGAGCCAATGAAGAAACGATTAGAATTTTGTGTGGATGTGACACTTGATTCGGATTTGGAAACCTCATCAAGGAATATTCACAAATTAGCCGTGACAATCCGACTCAGTAGGCAATCGGACAATGGGCTGGTAAGCCTACTGGAGTCGTGATACGAGTTATATCTAGGAATGTATCGTAGTGGTTTTGCATCAGGTTGCATTCATATCGTGGTAAACGGCCAATAATCTCAATATTATGCTAAAAATAATGAATTTACACAATAGTATACGTGAGCTCACAACCCAAACTGAAACAGCGTCTCCATGGACACAGGTCATTTCCTGTATCGTCTGCAAGCTGCCTGCGTCCTGTAACCCGTGCGAGCCATGCTTGTGTTCATGCGGTCATAAATTCAACAAACACGCCAAAGGGTTTACCAATGTGCTGGGTTAAAACAGAACTTTTCGCGCTCATGTTTGGTATTATTAGAAAGTACACAAAAATGGTAATGATTGGTCTGAATTATGTTGATTGACAGTGTACCTGTAGGCCATGAAGCGTTGTCAGAAATTACGAAAATATTTGCATCTTCATTAATGCATCTCTCAGACGTAGATGTAATGACACTCTGGCGCTAGTAATCTGGTCGTAATGCCAGAAGGTCGATATGACGCTATTCACAAATTTGCACATTTCTTGACCTTTTATAAAGATTCACTATGCCTGACTTTTGTTGCTCAGGGGTAGAACGCAGGACTCAAAACGGGGAGGTCGTGAGTTCGAATCTCAACCGATGCTGTGAGATTGTTCACGGTCGGCCCTCATGCATCAAGGTTAACAATTGGGCGCTCTGCAGACTTGATGGGAAGGCCGTGCCCAACGGCCGTGTTTCACTCACAAACAAGTGCGCCTTCCGGGGGCTCCTCGGTGGTATGACCCAGCAATAGGGACGATTAGGCACCAGGGCCAGCAGGTGCAGTAGTCACCGAGCTGGTTAACACGATGATGTAAAATGAGAGGAAGCATGTGATACTGCCCTGTCACGTAGTCCGAAACCGAAATGGAATTCTGCAGTTTTACGTATATGAAGTTAAGTTAGCAATAAAAAAAACGGAAGGTTTACCACAACTAAAATAAAAATAGTCCTGACTTCCTGAATTTTAATTTTTAGTTATGTATCGTTCAAATATCCTCATTAATCAATGCACAACTGTGTTATTGGAAGTGTTAGATGCGCATAGACAGATCTACCATACATAATATTTACCAGATTTGGGATATCCACACAGATAAATATCATCCTCGTGTACATCAAAATCCTTGATTTCCTTTAGGAACTCAGGCCTTGCATTTTTAAAATATCGAATCCCGTCAACGACGTGGCTGTTTTCCAAAGTGTATGGAGGGATATCAGATGACCCAGTAAGCGCCATGGTGTTAGTGTACAACATACCTGCCTTGCTGTTTTGAACACCATGCACAAGTGTGGTGAGTTTAACATCAGAATGACTCGTGCGACGTAAAATACTCTGGCGCTAGTAATCCGCCTCTTGATAACACAGTATCATTTTCAAGTTTTTGGTGACAAAGATCGGTCAGGGACCGACAGAGGACTTTAGAACCCTACCTGGTGAATATTTGTGTCGGATATTCCTATACATAACTAGAAATTTGCACTCGGAGGCTTCAGACCTCCGCCAAGGCAGCTCATTACCCGCAAATGACACTGTCAGAAATGTATGATTAATACAACAGGGCAATCACTGAATGTTATATAGCATACACTGAGCGCCACCTAGTGGGAATACGGCTCATTACCCCAATATTACATTGCCAGAAATGCAGCATATTCCATTAAATAATTCCTGAAGCCAGATGGTGATCCGGATCATCCCTAAATTTTAATTAGTTGTTTCTTGTATCCTGAAAATTTAATCAAAATCTGTTAAGAACTTTTTGAATAATGTTGCTAACAGACAGACAAACAAACACACCGACAAACGCCGGCAAAAACATTATCCCCGCCTCTTAGCGGAGATAACTATTACCTTAAGAAGTGAGGGAGAAAACAATGCCAGACGCAGATTTTTAGCTTTTTTGTATTAAGAGTGATCTTTTATTCTCTTTTTTTTCATATTGTTTTGTTAACAAAATTGGAGCTAAATCCACCCCTGATCAGAGAGTTTCATGTGTACGGAATAACGCTTTATCCGCAGCCACGCCATCGGAGCCATACAATTTAGGGACAATGTCACATATAAGCCTCTGATGTCAAATATTACCGCACAGCAAATATTTTGATCCGACTCTTTGAATGGGTGTTCTATTATGACTTGCATCATGACTCACAGGTCCCTATCAGTTATTTTAGAAGGCCTGAGTGTCATGTTGTCATGGCTCGGGCATTGCTGGATCAGGTGTCTCCTGTTAGCCGCTTTCATGAGTACATCCAGTTGTGAATATTAAAGATAATAAAACACTGTGCTTTAAATATAAAGTCCCTTGATAAAACATTTATTTTTAAGTCATATATTTCACTAAGATAGTCGATCTATGACAATTATTGTAGTCCTCGTTTAAACTCTGAGGTCTATATCTTGATATAATTTTTTATAAGATTAGATTCTCATATGAGCCTTTTTGTAGATTTTTACGTTTTTCCATGGAACTAACTTTTTCCTCAAGTACGACCATGCAGGTGGCAGAATTCGGCTCACTTTAGGTTAATGAAATGACGGCGATCGAAGTGTGTGTATAACTTAGAGCCCGGCGCCGCCGACATTTTGCGCGTCCGCCAAACGAGTCAAGATCATGCCGAGCCGGATTTATTATAGGAGCTAGGTGCCGCTGATATTTCATTCAGCCGAAGTGAGCCGATTTTGTGTAGCTCAGTTTGGCCTGAGAAAAAAAAACATTAATGGAAAATTATAAATCTTTTACAATTAAAAATTCGAATATATTCAGACAAATACAGACTGAAGAACAACATTTGTAAAAATGTTCAGGTTTAGTTATTTATTTAATTATTTATTTTTTGTCGCTTAAAGAAAAGTGCGATTGTTTAAGTATAAACGTGTTGGCCTATGAATACACCAGGATAAACTTTACTCGATATTTAACTACAAACTAGTTAGATGTAAAATTGATGGAATATGCCACACGTTATATCGATAACTTGTTTAATTGAAACGGGAACTTTGTAACATCGTCAAATGAATTACAAATGCATAGGCTTTCAGGTCAGTTAAGTCACCCTCGACATTTTGAAAGCCGACTCGAGCCAAGAAACTCGGTTCACTGCTTAAGTCAGCCGTCTTTTCCTCCAAGCCAGTCGCATTTGTTTGGCTAACCGGGCTCAATTGTTACTGGATACTTTATTGAGAGGCAGATCCAGAAAATTTGACAGAAAGGGGTCCAAGCCAGGAGAATGATGACAAAACCTGAAATAATCATCCTAAACTTCCAGAAGATGAGATATATCCTTTATATACTTAAACCAAATATTGGTGACTTTTACCCATGGATGTTTCAGCGCGAACTGTGGTTGCATTGGTTAGTCAAATCATTATTGATTTACCGAGGGAATTTTAACATTAAAAAATTCATGACTTTTTTCATAAATAACCATAAATAAGGTTGCGACGGCTGAAAATGGTATGTTCAAACCGCCTGGACTCTATCTGCATGTGCAACTCTTAATCTTAACCATTTTGTTCCCTTTAAAAGTTGACTTTGAGGCGCTATCTCTTTTTTTAAGGTAGCAGGAGTGGTCCCCCCGTAGTGTTAAATTAGTCATATTTTAAGCAAGTCGAAAATAATCGTCATTATGCGCATATATCAATCTAAACCATTATGTGATCTCATAATAATTTTTAAAAAATCAATGCTAGTTCGATTTTGTCTATCAAGTTGATTTCAAAAACACCAACGAATGATTTATGACAATATTTATTATAAAGAAAGAGTGCTTTTTTTTTGTTCGGTATTAAAACAAATTCTTAACTGTCAGCTGGCGCCATCTGCTGTCCCATATGCACACTATTAAGTTTTCTTGGCATAGAATCATAAAAACCATGGTAGTATAAGATTTTGTCAAGGGGCAACAAGATGCATTTGTAACTTGTGTTACAGAAACGTAGTAAGAGCTTTCTGGAAATTAATGCAGTCCAAATATACTATGGACCAAACGAATGACCATCAGGTTTACAGCGCCACCTTGTGTGAGGTTAGAGCATTGTTGCTCTCTATCGAAAGGAGACAATGAATTGACTTCCGGTTGTAGGGTCAAGGACGAATGTTGGCTTGGGTAGCAACCGATCTGCAGTTTGTATACACAGGAAACTAAGATAAATTAGGGTTGCAGCCTCTCGGATACAGAACACTCAGGACTAACAAGGTGAGCAGACAACTCTGTTTCTTATGATTATGCAGGAACCAGTTGTTTCAGTTTTAAAGTTCATTTGGTGAAAACTTAAAATCGATGTATACAGTCACTTAGCCTACTAAGTAAGCCTCCCAGCGAGGCTTACGAGCACTCTGTTGAAAATATTGGTGTGCGAGCGAGGACACAGATATTTAGATAAATCAGATAATAAGCTTAAAATAAACAAACGTGGGTCTTTACTGGAGGTGTGAACCATTTCTAATAAGTGAAAACGAGAAAATTCGCAGGGGGCTACTAGCCCCGCCTGGAACAATTGTTTTGCTTGCACTTTCTGTTTTATTCACTAGATGGCACTATTTAAGGGACCAAGCAGTAAATTTTATGCTTGGAATTAAGTTGGATTTCCATGATGAATGAGCCTGAAACCTAACAGCCTATCAGGGGAAGTAATTTGAAAACTGGCTTCTCCCTGTGTCCTTGACCCTAAAGCAACACATCATGTTTGGATAGAAACCTGCGAGCATCGCTTCTTAACTTTGAACCTGGATTATATGTTTCATTTTCTTATTTGAGCAAGAAAACAAGTAAGGAGTCTTAGTAAAGGGTATGTTAGCTAGATTATGTTTGGTAATTTGGCCAAAGGACGGACATTTAGTAATATCAGACAGGGCACCACAAGAATGCATGCAGTGCTTTCCGTCTCTGTATTATAGAGACGGACATTCTGTCTAACAGTCACTAAGTCAGGATTGATGAACTACCTTGTAAGTTGTATTTTTTAAGTTGTAACTGTAAGCTTATAATTAAATTGTACTTGTAATACGTTAAATGGGTACATTGTGACTGGTGTCAATCACTAAGTGTATAACTTTAATATTAAGGAAGTAGCAAAGTACGGTAAAACTTAAAGTAAGTTTGGGTGTAACTGTAAGGCCCAAAGGAAAAAAGGTATGGTTCTCAGGCACTTTTTTTCGTGAATCAATGCAGGTGGGCGATATTTTATTTTTGACCTTTTTTGTATGTTACATAAAAATTTCATATGATCAGCGAGAAGCATGAAAACAACATAATTTTATGGCTAAACAGGTAAAAGCACTACATAACAAAGGAAATACGATAAAAATTGTATTATTTTATCTTCTTGAAGGATGAAAATCAAAATAAAAATGTTTGATGCAGGGGGGCAGAATTGACGTGGGTGGTGTCTGGGAACCATACCTTTTATTTTTCTGGCCTAAATAATATTACATTTATTATTAAAACTTAACTAAAAGAATCATAATTTACATAATGTATGCACCTACCCATAATACCCTATATCAGGTGTGCGAGGTTTACTTTATTTATACAATTGATGTGGGTGGTGTCTGAGAACCATGCCTTTTATTTTTCTGGCCTAAATAATATTACATTTATTATTAAAACTTAACTAAAAGAATCATAATTTACATAATGTATGCACCTACCCATAATACCCTATATCTGGTGTGCGAGGTTTATTTATACAAAAAAAAGGTTTAAGGTATAAAATGTGTTGTAGAAATGTAGCATGGATGCTTTATGCAAATATCAGATTCGGGGATGGGGGTTTAAAAAAATGAGCCTGTGCCATTTACCTGCAGAAAAATGTGCGTTCAGAATTGAATAGGCACTTTACACATTGTAACCTCACATTTCTTGTTTTACTGACCACAAGTCTTTTTTGAAATTATTCCACATTTTTGTTGTTGTTGATGGACCAACTTTTTTGTTGTTGTCAATGATGTCACATATTATGGCGAGTTGTCAGGAAAATAAGTGAAAAAAATACCCCTTTATTTACCTATATACTACATAAATATAGAAATACTGTTACATATTATTTATCACATTATAGAAGCCTGTTAAGTATTGTATCCACATTTGTAGATGAGATTGTGAGTTGACTTTGTGCTCTAGCTAATTAAAGTTGATCCCATTACAGTGTACCTATATACTTTCTTGAGGAAACAGCATTTCTTAATTTTACTGAATTTAAAATATAATCATTCTTGCAAATCACATTTTGAAAAAATATTATGAACCAAAGATTACAATACTTTGATTTGTGTTCATTATAATAATTTATTCAAGATGGCTGCCTCTGGAATAGCAGAGCATAATGAAGCAAGAAGGAGAGAGAGAGTGGTTTATCTGAAGAAGGCTTACCTGGCAACAGAAAAAGTGGGTTTTATTTTGACTTATAATTGCAATATAGTATTTAATATGTTATAACATAATATAATTTATGTTATAATATAGAGTAATATATGAAGAATTATTCAGGAACTCTTTACAAAGTGCAGTCAAAGGCCAAATGTGCTACACAACTTTTAAATCGCATCTTAAGATATATATTCATTTAAAGAAGCCTCTAGTGTTTTACTCAGATTTAGTCTTAAAGCTTCATTTAAACCTGGTCAGGCTTGCTTATGTGATATAGCAACTTTTAAGAATTTAGTCTGCATGTTGTCATCATTTTATCTGTTTATTATCAATCTGAAGCACAATTGAACACCACAAGGTAATGAAAAATTTGCAGTATAAGAAATAATAATTTTTTTATTATTATTTAAATGATAATAATCAGTTTTGTGATAGCTAAAATTTTTGATTATTTGTAATATATATTTAAAATACTAAACTGATTCTATGAACCCTCCCCACACTTGTGCTATTGATGCTGTTTTATCATTAATGTAATTTATTCAAGGGCACATTTGGGATCATTGACTTTCAGAAGATGTTAAAAAGCGATTCTAACTCAAAGCATTTTAGTAGACTTAAGCTGCAACTAAAACTATATGTGAGTCCCATTTTTTAGGGTTAGTAGCTCTTATTTTTTTAACTAATAATTTGTAATAATTTAATTAATTGCTGTGATGTGATAGATGATCAGAGTAACTTTATTCAACTTTCAAGATGTTAATTAAAATATTCATACATGTAGATAAATAATTTTTTCCCTTTGTCACAGAAAGCCCAAGGAGAAATCTTATCTAGAAACCCTATTGGTGTTCCTAGCATGGCAAGAAGCATACCACCCACAACAACATATCAAGAAGAGTATGAGCACCGAGAACGCATGGGTCAGCTGTGTCCCCCAGACCACAAATCTGTAGACCAGTAAGTTTATGGTAGCTTTGATATCATGACTCATGGTCTGAAAAAGTAAAACTTTATGTTTAACTTTAAGGGAAAATGCACAATGGCAAACTTCACTGAAGTGGCTTCCTAATTTGGCATTATATTAAGAGAATTTTGTGTGTTTTTATGACAATATTCATAATAACTAGTAATGCTAATATTGGGGGGAAATCTATTTGAATAGCTTGGCAAATATGAAAAAACAATCGGTCTTTATTTGGGGAGGTGGTGGCGCTTATCGTACACTATGTTAATTTAATTTAAACATATTTATTTTAACAGGATTACATAGTAGCCATTATGGCTAATGAAACATGTTCTCCTGTCTGCAAAAAATAATGCATTTAAATACATAAATTATAATAAATATAAAACATATACAATACCAAATAATCAAAACAATAATAAACACAGTGAAACCAGCATTAAAAAACATAACTGGTCATTTACATTATACAGAAAGTATCAGTTATAAATGCGATATGTTTCACAAAACGCACACACTGAAGACAAAAAGGAGGGAAATATAAACAATTTATATTAATCATAATCTTTAATTGATTGATCACTAAGCATTTCGTCTAAAATCTCTTCGTATTCAATATATACTTCTGGATTAATATTAATACTTTATCTCTAATTGCATTAGTTGGGAAATTATCACCATACAATAATGCGTTTAATAACAGTTTTCGTTCGTTTTTTCCTCTCGGTCCATGGTTACTGAATAGGGCAGCCTGTAAATTTTCTTTAGATAGTATATTTTTAATTCCGTTATATAAGCTTGATCTGCAATTATTATACGTGATGCAATCTAGCATGTAGTGTTCTACGGTTTCATCTGCCATTCTACACTTACAGCGAGGATTATCTGATTTTCCTATATTAAAAAGATATTTATTTAATTGACAAGCCTGTTGATTATTATTTCTATTTTCCTTTGTTTAATGACATATATATTCTTCACAGTGTGTTCTTCGCGAAATATATGTTTTTTTAATACATTTTTAAAGGAGTCTATATTCTGAATAATCCGAATATTTAAAGGCAGTTTGTTCCATAGAAGGCAAGCAGCTGGAACAAATGAACGTCTGCTTTGTTCTTTTTTAAAGAAGGGTGGACGAAGGTCCTCCTTACCTCGAAGATTGTAGTGTACTATTGTAGAAGTGGTATTGGGTACCAGGTTACTTAAATAGGATGGAGCCAAACCATGGAACATTCGATGAAACGTTAGAATAATTTTAAATTCACGTCTGTTTTTTAGATTAGGCCATCTTAGTTCCTGCATTAATTTTTGTGAGCTTGTTGTAGCCAAAGCACCAGTACATATAAGTGCTGCTCTTCTTTGTATGCTGTCAAGTTTATTTGAAGTTTCGTAGAACAATTATTAAATAGTTGTGATCCGTACTCCAGGACTTGTCTGACCATTGCCTTATATAACCTTTCTAATGTTTTCATGGACAGATTATATTTATAATATTTTAAAATTCCCAATCGATTAGAAGCTTTAATGCATATACGATAAATGTGATCCGCCCAAGACAGGTTGTATGTCAGTGTGACTCCTAAATGTTTTACACTGTTAGTCTCATTTAATTTAATATTATTAAAATACAGAGGTTGGTAGTTGACTTTAGCCGTTTTGTTAGAAAAACATATCACCCTAGTTTTATTAGGATTAAACATTAGTTTCCACATTTGTGCCAACTGGTTTATTCTTCCTAGATCCCTGTTTAAGGATAAGGCAGTAACGTCTGGATAAGTAACTGTTGCATACAAACATGTATCATCGGCATACATTCTCAAGTTATTTTCTAGTCCGTTATATATATCATTAACGTATACTAAAAACAAAAGAGGCCCCCAAGATTGAACCTTGGGGCACTCCTGACTTAATATCGGTGTAGCTAGACTGTATTCCACTTAGTATCACGCAATTTTTCCGTCCGCTCAGGTAGCTATTTAAGAAATTAAGTAAGGCGCCCTCTATACCCATTAATTTAAGTTTGTGTATAAGACCTTTGTGCCACACCCTATCAAAAGCCCGCGAGGCATCGAGGCAGACAAGTCTAGTCACAGCCTTTCTTGAAACCACCGTATATATCGTGGCACAAGGAAATTAATAAGTATACTGCAGAATCATTTTTTTTTATATCCTGAATTATATGACGAGAGAAGCGCATTTCTAACAAGATAATCATATAATCTATTATATACAACCCGTTCTAGAACCTTTGATATATTATTTAAAAGCGATATTGGTTGATAGTTCTCAACGTTATTTCGTTCTCCTTTTTTGTAAACTGGTAACACATTTGCCTTTTTCCAATCCTCAGGAAACACTCCGTCTTATACAATGATTGAAAAGTTTACAAAATGGAATACTTAGAATGTCTGCTGTATGTTTACTCACAAAGTTATTTAATGTTTTGGACTTAATATATGTGTCATTCAGAAAAATTTTGGGATAATTTTAGGAATATTTGTTTTCTTGTATTTCTAATTAAGTTATAGACTTATAGATAGGCTTGTAAAGGATACACAAAATTTAATGCTTGCTTATTGAAAAATGGTGGTATTTGCCAGTATTTTGTTCTTAAACTGTTTTATCACTCCTGTACACAAGTGAAAAAAGCTTGCATCAGGCATGATCAGTAGTACAAATATTAACATAGCATGCATGCCACCTGGTGGCCATACAGCACAACTTCACAAATAATAATTTTTCAAGCTTCCAGCTGGTGTTTACTTCTTTTCTGTCACTTCTCCTTGTTTGGTAGTTATAGTACATGCACAAGGTTGGAGCTCTGGTCATGAAGTCATGTTATGGTAAACTGACACACATGGACTGTGTTAACTCACACACAGAACCATAATAATGTAAAAGCAGGTGAATTAGAGATGGTAAATGGATTAACCCATAAGCTGGCATGGTTTTGCAATGAAACTTTTTACACAGATAATACACATATTATTGCAAATGTTTAAGTACCGTACCTGTAATACTCATAACTGTATTCTCACAACTTCAGGCAAAGAAGGGAGGCCCATTACAAGCAGATGCAGGAAAATTATTCTGCGAAAATCAACAATCGATATTCAGTAAGTAGGACATTTATTCAAATTAAAATATTAATTAAATCCTCTCATTGAAATATAGGTTAATAATATTTTGTGTTAACTATTGCATCAACAATGCCCTGTTCTTGCACAGGCAGTTACTATATGAAGTTTAATTTGACACATTTACAATTTTACTTGATGTGTAGTCCAACCTCCCTACTTTCAATCCCCTTAAATGGAAAACCCACTAAAGCGCTAAAGGCCCTCTAACCTTTAAATATTACAACCATATAAATTATGCATCTATTAACAACTGGATATGTATTGACATTTTCTATTGATTTCTTTTGATTTTCATTTAACAGACATGAATTAAGGAAACATACAAAAAAATGTTTTATAGATTTGCTGCTCCCCATTTATTGATGATCTTTTTTTTTTTTAAATGTATTTTTTAGGCAAGATTACAAAATTCCATGTATTTTGTCTAGAATATTGACTAATGTCCTGACTCGCACCATGTATTTTGTCTTGAATATTGACTAATGTCATGACTCGCACCTTATTTTTTGTTCCAAGAGTCTATAGAACAATATATTTTTTTGTGTGTGGCCTCAGCATGACTTTTATTTATATAAGATAATAAACCATCAAAAATGATAAATACTCAAATTTATCTATTTATAGTAAATAAAGGGAAGAAAATTATAAGGTTTTGTACTGGTGTTCATAGTTTTCATTCTTGTATTTTCAGTCAATTGACTACATGAGTCAGTGGTAGATTTAAGAAGACTCAACTGGAACTACCAGTAAACATGGATATAAAATCAAGGATCTATATTATAACTGTAACAATATTAAGCCTGGCTGTATAATTGTAAACAGGCCCTATACATTATACACATGCACACCATGTAAATTACGTGAAATAGATTTCTGGATAATATTATTTATTTTGGTGAACATATGCACATTAATATTTGTAATATGAGGATAATTATCTGAGAGAAATATTTAATTAAACAGTAAAGCTGATGACATTTACACTGACAAGTTTCTGTATGAAAAGAAGATATTTAAGTTGTATGAAATTTTCATATATATCATATATGTCAATTAGGTGAATAATAATATAGTCTTCATTTTGTAAATGAACTTTAGGTTGTAGAATGATAAGATTCTGTATATATATCAATCAGATGAAGACTTGTTTTTTTTTGTCATAATTGTAGACAGTATTTGGATATTTTAATTAGATTCCATCATGTGCTATCTTGTGGTACCTGAGAAATTGATACAGACGAGGAACTGGTTATCTTCCAGGAATGGAGGCCTTATGACTATTAAGTATTAGTTGTGAAATTACTTAATAATGCTTTAACAGTATTCATAAATCGGTGCTAAAGGGACAAAATCAGACATGTTAATTCCAAATAATGCAAGAAAAATCACACTTACGATGCTTTCTATTTATGAGTAGGTACTTTCTTACATTTTCACCATTCAGTGTTGCAAAGTCGTCATGTGTTTTTTAATTAGCAGTTTTAGTTATCACCATGCAGTTTCCATAATATTTTGAGGTCTAGCCTGTTTGGCCATGACTTAATACCAGGAACTGTGAACAGATTCTCAAGACTGTATCTTTTAAATCAGGATACTGTCAGACACTGTGAATGATAAATTAATATAGTTGATTGGCATCAGCAGCACAAATGTACAATAACTATATAGATACATGTATACATACGTACATACCCATGTACATATAAACACAGTGGTACACTTACTTTCACACACAGCCTATCTGTGATAGAGTTTTAATCAAAACTTTCACTGTTTGTAAGCTTTACTAGCTATTATGGATAAAGGCTGCAAACAGGATTGGGGACAATCTTCAGTATTATATATGTATATTATGTTCAGGTCTGAACCTTATCAGTATTTTATATATTTAGGATTTAGATTATATATTTTTCACTTTTATCCAGTTATATATTTGTCACTCTGTTTTATGCAACTATTTATCAATGTGAAATAAAACGCTACACAGATTAAGTTCAGTGTTAACTTTCTTTGTGAAATATTCAGTCATATTATTTCTTATGTTAAACTGAATTTTTTCAAGGTCAGGTCCTTGTAAATATACTGGTAAAATCAGTGTCAAAAACTAGGAATACCTGTTTAAAATGGGTACTGATGAAGAGTAAGTGATGGATGAATAAGAAACGCCCTCCAGGAATCTGCCACAAAAAATACTACCATTGTTATTTCAAATGATATGCTGGTACTTTTCAAGTTTACGTCGTAAGTATTTAAGTCTTTTAGAAAGGAAGACGTATAGGGGTGTACAAATCTCAAGTTAGTCAGCACATGTCCTGTTGGTATTAGCAAACAGTGACACAGAAACACTGTAAAAGGGTGCCCTTTATAACATGTTAAATTTTAATTTTGATCCTGAAATAAATATAATCAATGGTAAAACTACTATTTTAACATTCAAAATTGGACAACAGGTACAGTATACTTTCAATCAAACTAAAACTACATATTTGGTTATGTTACACCAAACATGTTACTGATCTTATTTCCCCAACAGGGGGAATCCTATTTTGGCCAGATAATTTTAAATACGCTCCCTCAACACAAAGGGTACACATAACAGTCTATTACAGTACTGCTGGGACATTTTTGACCACCAGGTGTCACCTAAGTCTGCCACTGAATATTAAGCAACAACTGAATTTCTTCACAATAATTTTTCAAAACTTTTTTTGAACCTAAGCTTTAATCTTTTTAAAAAGATCCTGTATTGAAGTAGTGCTTTTTTTGTAATGTTTCAATTTTCAAAATTTGGGCCAACAGAAAAAATACAAGGCCTACAGGCCTAATGCAAACCTGTGCAATGGAAAATACATCAGATATATAGCTTCCATGATAACATGCTTGACCAATATTTGAAAAGTACTTGATAAATTTACATGCACATGTACAATTCAAGTACTAAACATTTTAAACTAAAGTTCAAGCACTAATAATTACACAAATCTCACTCCTGAAATACTGGCATGGATGTACACAACAGAAAAATGATTATAAGTGCAACCACCAGTCTTGTACATGGGAAAGTCATCAAAGATGTATGGACGTGTAAAATTTCAGGCAGGTACTTCATACGGCTCTTGAGCTATGCACAGATGTATGAAATCCAAAACAATTTTAGGTGGCGCCACAAGTCTTGTATTCGACAAAGCTATCCAAGATGTATAAATATGCCCAATTTCAGGCTGATATATCAAATCCCTCCTGAGAAATAAGCAGGGACATACACTTTGCAAAATCATTGTAGGTGGAGACATCAGACTTGTGTATGAGAATTTCTCGTCAAGAAAGCCATCAAACTTTTAGTATGTCAAGTTCACTGGTCTGACCAAGCTCAGATGAGGCCATGCAGCAGTTGCCCTGAGTGAACAGGAACAAATAAGTAGTTGCAGCTACTGCACTGAATGAACTCTTGACCTGTACCTGGCTGCACTGAGTGAACTCTTGACCTGTTGCAAAATCTGAAATAGTTGACAGTCTGCCATGCTATTTATAGATACAGACACAATCTTGGTCTGTTGGTAAATCTGTTTACACATACTGAAAGACTTTGGCTACAATGCTTTATTTTTCCAGCTGATATATTCATAAGATTTTTTTATCAAATGTTTAGAATTATAAAAGATGAAGTACTTTCATTGTTAAAGGTCCAGTAATTCTGCCAAGAATCATGTAAGTAAACTTGAACAAAGCCCTCCTAAGAATCATTCTTGTGCAATGTTACAGAAGTTGAAATGACAGTTTTGCAAAAGAAGACTATTGCAGCCCTCAGTTTGAAATGGGCTTACTAATGGCCACAAGACCAACTTCAGCTTTCTATCAATGAACCCAAGATATTCTTACACAACAGAAAAAGCCCTACCCTAGGATAATTCTTGTGAAAAATTAAACAATTCAGTTTGACAATTTCATCATAATACATTTTTAAGATGAAAGAGGCTAAAATTATGAGGGTTTTGGTTGATATAGGTGGCGCCACAAAAACTGCATTTTTAAATAGGAGTCATGTGACCAACATTTGCACAAACCTTGGTGGTGCTTGCTCCTGTTGTTTCTGAGATGTTAGTATGCTTACTTGGCTGAATGACTTAATTCAGCTTCCTGTAACTCGGCCAAAATTCACAAGACTTGAGATTGTTTCAGAGATTATGTGAACAATTTGGCTGCACAGTTTTGGAGAAGAAGATTTTCAAGGGTTTTCCACTTTTTCCCTATAAAATTTAAGTAAATGCAGATCTAAAAAACAAAGCAAAATCCGATAGTTTTTTAGATGATTTTTGCATAAAATTTGGTGATGCTAGCTCCTGCTGTTTTTGAGATAGTATGGGTTAACATATGGACGACGCCACACCATTGCATAAGCTCCCAGATTCGTTAAAAACTGGTACCTATGAGCATCAACTGTTCTACAGTTAACAAAACTGAAATAGCTAGAATGACACTGTTGGCTGGTGGAAATGAAGAAAAGGACCATATTTTCTCTAGCAGAAGCTGAGATTTATACAAGTGACCCATGGGTCATGACGCTCAGCTGCCAAGCATGACCTGTGACATCATGGACTGAGATTCACAACTTCCAGTCAAATTTTGAAGAACCAGTTTGCCAATTTGTTGAAAATTTTCTATGACAACAGAAATATATATCACCCATGTCTGGTTAAAACACAGTTAATTGATGGTCTGAGGAAAATGCATGATTGTTAAGCTATCAGGAACTATTCCAACAGCTTGCTTGAAACCTGTCAGTCTCAAAAGGAACACCACAAAGGGCAAATATAAGATCAAAATATATAGCAAAAAACAAGGAAATACATGCAAGAATCATTGAGAAACAGGTGCTTCTGTATGAATTTTTATTCAATACAAGCCAACTGTACTGCACTTTTATAAATGATGGTAATATTTATTCAGAAATATTTGACCCAATCCTTTACAAGATTACATAAATATACATCCAACTGCATTCACTTTAACTGTTCTTGAGATAATATGATCAAAAGGAATTAAAAGATGGTTGCCTGGTGGCCATATTGGACTTCTGACAAGTCTGAAATCAGACAACAAACATTCTCTAAATCGGACCAAACATTAAAGAAAAATTACTGAAACTGCCCTGAAGAAAGAATTTCTAAGGTGGCTAACTGGCAGACATAATGGATTTCTGACAAGTATGACATTTGATATCCCACATTCTCCAATAAGAGACCAAACTTGGGGCAAATTATCCAGTAATAAATGCCCAAAATAATTCAAAGGCATGTCCAGGCCCTCATATCAGATTTATAGATATGCAATTGTAAAAAGTGTAAGTCCAATATTTTTTATTTTTACTCTGCTTTTCAATGGGGTCAGCAGGGTAGGTAAACTGCCAAACCTGAAAGAAAAGAAATGCAGAAAGCATGACTAAGAGTCTTGAAATAAAACAAAAAGCCATCCTAAATCAAGGTACACATCCACATATTATAAGAACAAACACTTGCTTTTATATGTGGTGATATATATTAAAATATTCAGATATCTAGGAAACTAAGTTAATTGCTAAGATTCCATAAAATAACTGCAAAATGTTCCCATCATCTTATAAATCAGTAGCTAAACCTTAATACTATACTCTCATAGTCTTAATCCTGGCTGAAGCATTCTGACAACAGTGTTTTTGTTATGAAGTAACGAGGTACTTATCACTGAGCCTTATCACTTAATAGGCTGATACAAAAGGGAGTCATATGTCACCAGTGTCACTCACAATTACAGCCACACAGGGAGATGTACCAGCTGGAGTGGGATGGTTATATATACAAGAAAAATAGAGATGGTCTATAAAATAAGTATTGTGAACATCCCTGACCTATGACCTTGGCCTTTTGCCCATATATCAACTGGATTCTTTCTAAATGATGGGTAACTACTGACCACTTAAATCTGGTGTAATTACTTGGCAACCAATGGGTGGATAACTTTGACCTGAAACCTTTAACCTGCTGACCAGCTGACCCCTAAATCAATAAGTTATTTATTCAAGCAAAAAGACCCATAAATATGAAGTTTGAGTCAAACTGAGTGATGCATAGATGTGGCATATGTGAAAGACTGAAGGTTTGGGTTGAACAGTTACACTTGAAATATGCTCACAAGCATTTAGAACAATTAAATATTGTGACCTTGACCTTTGACTTTTTGACCTCAACATCAATAGGCTTCTTCCCTTATTGGTAGGTAAGCCATATATGACAGATGGAAGGTACAGATTGAAAAGTTTGCCTGAAAATGACTCCACGCAGGAAGTGGATGCTGTGAACTTGACCTTTGACCTCAAAATCAACAGGTCTTTTCCCCTGTTTGCAGAGAAGCGTTATCAGTGCTGGAAGGTTTGGAATGAAAAGTCTAGCTTGAAATGTGTTCACTACCTTTTCAAAGAAGTGGATCCTGTGACCCTGACCTTTGACCTTGTGTCCTCAAAATCTATAGGATTCTTCTCCAACTTAGTAGGTGAGCTATATGTGAAAGATCAAAGAATTGGGATGAAAGGGTTGGCTTAAAATGCATCCACTGGCTTTTCAAAGAAAAGGCTCCTGTGACCTTGACCTTTGACCTTTTGACCTAAAAAAAAATTATGGTTCATCCCCTGTTGGTAGGTGAGCTGTATGTGAAAGATGGAAGGTTTGGGATGAAAATTTTGTCTAAAAGAGTTATTTCTGGGGGGTGCAAACACACCCCATAACTTCGAGAATATAGGTCGCAGTGACCTAATTTCAGGTTTGCAAGGAGATCTTTTTATAACCTCTAAGACTGCATAGGGTTCATGGCCCTAGCCCCTACGGTTACGATTTGTGCCCTGCTAACGGACGGACGGACAGACGGAAGGACACCGGACAAAGACCCATCGCTATAGCCCAGCATGACTGAAAGAGAGCTGAGCTAAAAACCAGTGCTCTGAAATCCTTTGAATTCCTGCTGAGGGAATCAAGTGGACATGGTACAGAAAAGTCTGCCCAAGACTTTTAATAGTAATGCAACTGCAACTGGAGGAAAAAGGGTAGGTGAAGTGAAATGTCCTGCTTATGGTCACTCCCAAACCATAGCCCATTCAAGGCCAGTTTTTCTACCAAGCCATGAAAACTCTTGATGCCCCATTTCTAATAAGGCATCTTCTGTAGAGACTAATTGTGACCTGAATAAAGGGGATTAGTTGTATTTAACAAGTGACCCATGGGTCATGACGCTCAGCTGCCAAGCATGACCTGCAACATCATGGGCTGGGATTTATAACTTCAGTCAAATTGTTGAAGAACCTATATGCCAATTTTGTTGAAACTTTCGACATTGACATAATTATATATCACATATGTCTGGTTAAAACACAGTGAATTGATGGTCTGAGGCAAAATGCATGGTTGTTGAGCTATCAGGAACTAATCCCACAGCTTGCTTGATACCTGTCAGTCTCAAAAGGGATACAAAACCGGCCAAATATAAGATCAAAATATATAGCAAAAATCAAGGAAATCCATGCAAGAATTATTGTGAAATGAGTGCTTCTGTATTAATTTTTATTCAATACAAGACAACTGTACTGAGCTTTCATAAATGATGGTCATATTTGTTAAGAAATCTTTGACCCAATGCAAGGTTACATTAATATACATCCCACTGCATTCACTTAAAGTTCCTGAGATAATATGTTCTAAAGGAATTCAAAGATGGCTTCCTGGTGGCCATATTGGATTTATGACAGGTTGGAAATTGAACAACAAACATCCTCTAAAAGGGACCAAACATTAAAAAAAAATCACTGAAACTGCACTGGCAAAAGGATTTCTAAACTGGCTACCTGGCAGACAATTGTTTTTTTGACAAGTCTGACATTTGATATCACACATCCTCCAATAAGAGACCAAACTTGTGGCTCAAAAGAATGTTACAGTTATGAATGTCCAAAACCATTCAAAAGGCATGATCAGGTACGTTGGAGAGGTCTCATATCAGATTTATGGACATTCCAATGTAAAAAGTGTAATTCCAATATTTTTTAATTATCACCTTGCTTTTCAATGGGGTCAGCAGGGTAGGTTAACTGCAAAAACTGAAAGAAAAGAAATGCAGAAAGCATCACTTAAGAGTCATGTAATCAGATAAAGCCATCCTAAATTCAGGCACAGACCCACATATTATCAGAACAAACACTTGCTGGTATATATGATGATTTGTATAATAATATTCAGATATCTAGAAAACTAAGTTAATTGCTATAATTCCATGAAATAACTGCAAAATGTTCCCATCATCTTATAAATCAGTAGCTAAACCTTAACACTTTACTTTCATAGTCTTCATGCCTGGCCAGAGCATTCTGGCAAAAGTGTTTTAGTTATGCACTAATGATATGTCCTTATCAGTCCATGGGCTGATACAAAAGGGGAGTCATATATCACAAGCGTCACTGACAATTATGGGCACACAGGGAGATGTACCAGTTGGAGTGCAATGGTTAAATATACAAGAAAAATAGAGATGGTCTCCAAAGTAAGTTTTTATTGTGAACATCCCTGACCTATGACCTTGGCCTTTTGTCCACATATCAATTGGATTCTTCTTAAAGAGATGGGGAACTACTAACCACTTAAAACTGGAGTAATCCCTTGGCAACCAATGTGTGAATAACTGACCTGCAACCTTTAACCTCCTGACCAGCTGACCCTTAAAATGACTCCACGTGAGAAGTGGGTGCTGTGAAATTGACCTTTGACCTCAAAATCAACAGGTTTTTTCCCTGTTGGCAGAGAAGTAATATGTCAGTGCTGGAAGGTTTGGAATGAAAAGTCTAGCTTGAAATGTGTCCACAACTTTTTAAAAGAAGTGGATCCTGTGACCTTGGCCTTTGACCTTGTGACCTCAAAATCTATAGGATTCTTCTCCCACTTGGTAGTTGAGCCACATGTAAAAGATCAAAGGACTGGAATGAAAGGTTTAGCTTAAAATGCATCCACAAGCTTTTCAAAGAAGTGGGTCCTGTGACCATGACCTTTGGGAAGGTTTGGGATGAAAATTTTGGTAATGAGAATTAATTCTGGGGGGTGCAATCACACCCTGTAATTCGGAAGGACGACGGACATAGACCCATTGCTATAGCCCAGCATGACTGAAAGTCAGCTGAGCTAAAAATAGACTTGAGAGGCATTTCATTTCATGGTGCATGAATACTAAATGGTTATATTATCAGTTTGGGGCAAAGTTTGTTGTCCTTTAAGACAACTTTGCAAATGAAGCAATGAAATACAGGTTTTCATTGACATGGCCTATACACAAGCGCAGTCACAGACTCATATTTGTCCATTCACACAAACATACAGAATAAACTGCAGTTATAAATATGAACACAGTATAAAATAACCATATTATTTATTTCATATACTGGAATTGAAATGTACATGTGTCATCTCTATTTTAACTCTATTTTTAACATCCTTTAATGTCACTGCCATATTTTATTATAGATATTACAAGTTTGACAGATCTTTCACAACACACGATAAGACGACCACATAGGTTCACATTTAGACAGCGTTATACAACCATGAAAGGTTATAAATGTAATGCGCCATACCGGCATTTTATCATGTATCTGTATGTGATAGTGGTCCATCCGTTATTTTTGTTCCAGTGACTGATGCTCTGCTCTAAATCCAGCACATCTTGTTACCATGGAGATGAAAGCGCATATTGCACATCCTGTTATAGTGATGATGACATCAGTGATATTCAAAGAGATGAGATATTAAGTGTCCCTTAAATGAGTCTGTCAGGCTATGCTCTTGTGTATTTGCCCCATATATGCAACATAAACACGGATGCGATGAACAGCAAACTCATAACGAGAACTGGAACTGGTCCCCTGGAAAGACAGGAAAAAATATACTATGAAGATATTACAATTTATACATTTATTTTAGCCAGAATCCCAAGGCCTAATCCACAACATTTACTTGAATAATTGCCTTGCTTTAACATAAGATGCAATCATCCCCCCCCCCCCCTTCAGCTATTAAGAAAATAAGACATAATTAGAAATAAAATATATGAACAAATAGAATGATAGACAGTTTCCATTTCTGCCTTTCTGCTTAATGGACCAGCATTAACAGCTGGGTTGTAAGTTATTTTGAATGACTTAAGCCATGTCATACACAATTTATATATATATATATGTATGAATAGCCATGCTATATATATATACCCACCGCATGAAACCAAACAATCACTACTTTGTCCCTCTTTTGTCCATCTGTGACAAGAAGAAAACACTGATGAAGCAAGCTTCACTGGCAAAATCAGGCAAGATCAGTTGGGATGCTTCTGTAAGCCCGTCACATACAATATGATACATATGAACTTTTAAAAACCCCATGTTTCTACTCACACTTTGATTCCTGGCGAGTCCTCTGTGTAGAATCTCCACATACCAGCGGCTCCTGCTCCTGCTGCTTTTCTTGGGGCACCACTAGATGCTGATGTTGTTTTCCTGCAAAAAATATAATCAACTCCATCATAATTTCTGCACTCATGAAATGCCACCCATTTTTAATGTATGCTGTGGTAACTTTTGATAGTCATAAATTTGTAATCATCTATAGATTATGGTAACCAACATGGCTGATAACTTCTGTAAAACTAAAAAAGCTTATACCCCCACACAGAAAGTGTAAACTACAGTTTTTCAAGTCAGCTGCATTATTTGTTGTTAACTACTCTACAAGCTATTCAAGATTGATGGGCAATTCATTATTGGGCAAATCAAATAACAAGAAAATATGCCCATGCTTCAGAAAAAAATATGACTTTGAATTATCTTAACTGAAAATGGACCAACACAGTGCTAACATTCCAGTTTCTGTTACGAATACAGATACAGAAATGCTTGGTTTTTTTTACATCACGTTATTTAAAATTTATCAGTTTCGCTATAAATGGAAATGTCTCTAATTCATTAAAAATGATCTTCGAGGTCACTTTTATGGACTTCATGTAGAACCAGACCATCACTAATGCAGCAGAAATATTATGCAAGTAAATTTCATGTCCATTTTCCTTGTAGAAAAGTTGCACATTTGCTGGGGCTTTTCCTAGCTGTTTTACTTGAATGCCTCACCTCTGTCTGACTGTAGAACCACCTGATCGTGGGCTGACAGCTTTGGAGCTTGGGGAGCGACTCCCGGCTCCAACACTGGTGGCACTTGCTGGGGCAGGCTGAAAGAATGGATGAAAAACGTCTTTCAATAATATTAATACCAGAAAGAACCACACCCAAAAATGTATGGAAAAGGAACTCCTGTTGATGTTAGTTGATCATAGATGACCAAGTATTGACTGTGGCCTTGGGTGGGCACACCATCGCGGTCAAAGTGAGCAGACTCTTTGTTAAGGACTCCATTTCATTTAGAACACCTTTATTTCCTGTGGTGCATTACATAAATTTCTGCAGAGAAATAAGTCACTGTCTAATCTACCACAGGTTTTAGCAAGTTAAAGAACGCTTGCGAGAAGGGCAGAAAGTGGAAAATTCATATACTGGAATTGAAATGTACATGTGTCATCTCTATTTTAACTCTATTTTTAACATCCTTTAATGTCACTGCCATATTTTATTATATATATTACAAGTTTGACAGATCTTTCACAACACATGATAAGACGACCACATAGGTCCACATTTAGACAGTGTTATACAACCATGAAACGTTATAAATGTAATGCGCCAAATGGGCAATATTCCAGCACAAATCTATGACATTTGGTGGACCGATTCTCGAGGATAAAAACAGATAATCGAGAATCAAAGATTTTCAAAACATTGCTTTGATTAATCTATAATCAGTGATAATCGCAGAGCCCCAGGGGCTACCGGCCCTGTTTGCAGTGAGCCTTGTATAGTCCTTGTGAATGCATATCACTGTTACATCACACATTATGTCATAACTATCCCTGAAGGATAAACAGTGGTTACACAGTGGGACACCACGAAACATGGATATATATGTTTAAAAGACAGACAAATCAACAGACAGACAAGTCAACCAGGCCATAAGTGAATATCAGTTATATTTATATCATTAGCTGATATGATAATACAAAATATGCATTTTCTTCTTTCTGCAAATGGTGCAAGTTTATTTTGCTAAGTTTGGTTTTACCTAAACATAATCACAAAAAATGGGTGGACTTGGTTAGTTGAATGGATTACAGACGTGTTATATATATCTACCAAACTAGCGTCTCATATCAAAATATAACAAGAATCAAGGTCTATGCCCAGATTTCTCTAGTCCAAAGACACTTTATTTTAATTCACTCTGCACCTGTCCATCAATGCCTTTGAGTTTGGCCCTACAGCTTAAGCCATGTATGGTTCCAAACCATATTAGTGACCTTTTATCGGGTGTCAACATAAAATAATTGCCTGTTTGTTGCCTTCGGGTATTGTATATAACTTCTGAAAGGTTGTAACACCAATGAAATGCTCCATTGCCTTACGATTCCAATATTTTACAAGAGACCTACATAATCTTACATAGATAAGAAGTCACCATGATTGTATTAAGTATCCCACAGTCCTTTGCAATAGGATTTAGACTGGGACCTTTGCGACAGAATTTAGACTGGAACCCTGCTCTGTTATTATTGCTGTTGGAACTGGAAAAAGTAAGAATTAATAGGGGAATGTGCTGGGTACCAGTTGATCAACGTCCGCTCACAAAAAGCTCCTAAAGTTTAATATGTTTATATCATGGCAGACTTAAAAGGACCTTGGGGATGTTTCATTAAAATATTAAGGTTACAATGTGGTAATGTTGCCAGAAAGACTCAATTACTATCAAAGACACGATCCGGTGTATTTTGGTGTGTATATTTGCACTTCTTGAGTTCTTGGTGGCTTGGTGCTGTCTACAATTTCACCATTACACGGCCACAGTGTACAGGTCTGCGCCACAACTGTGATCTTATCACAGTTGTGGATTTCGCAACAATGCCCAGTTTAAACAAAAAAAAAGAATGTTCTTAAAGTTTTTAAGCATACTATTTTTTAAAGCAATAAAAATTCCCAAAGGCTTAATATAATCTGCCCTGTCCTTGACCAACTTGAAAATGGACCATATTGTATTGGTAATTATTTGTACAGTGATAATACTGATATACCATCAAAATAATTTCAAGTTAATGACCCTTTCGAAATTCGAATTGTGGTATGCAGTGATATACAATGTATATTGTTTAACATTCTGCAGCAAGGATCACTCTCTGTATCGTAAGTTTATAATTACATGCCACAAATACTGGGCTAAAATCCCAGAAACACTGGAACATTCAGTTTTGGGAGTGACACGTCGGCTTTGGGTGGACTGTCAAAAATGACAAAATGCTCAGATCATATGGCACCAAATTACAAAGCGACCCAGGTGTATTTTCTTCGCTGCGGTGACGAAGATGTTTGGTACCTCAGTTTAACTAGGCATATACAGAATCCTGACCATATCTGATTTACAGAAAAGGTAAAATTTGTCAAAAATATTGTCTAAATCAGGTGACGTGAACTTACCATGTTGATGTTGACGCTTCGAAGGGATGAAGGAAGTGACGTGTCGAATTGCTAGGCAATAAATAAAACTCGGAAGTCGGAAGTCGGAAGCCCTCGGAAGTCGGAAGCCGTTTTATATTTTAGTATAATTTTAAAAATAACGAACAAATCGACAAGTTTTTGTGTTAAAACGGAAGATATAGACACCCTTTTTCATACGAGAAAGTTTCAAAGATATATATTGATATATATGAAAATTTAAGCAAAATTAATGCGTCGGAAGCCTCTCGGAAGTCATCCTGAAGTGACAGATGATGCTCAAAATGCATAAAACCCGGAAGTCAAGCCACAGTATACCAACCGACAACGACACAAAAAGGGTCTTGCATCAACCCAAATATTAATTTAGGTAATGTTTATGTATTTGAATAAAATCATAATGTATATAACTAACAAAATAATATATGCATTAACCCAAAAATTAATTTAAGTGATATTAATGTATTTGAATAAAATCATAATGTATATAACTAACAACATAAAATATAAATTCATATTAAAATATAAAACATGAATATAAAATACTATAATTATAAATAAAAAAAAGTATAATACAATACAGATTTGTTTTGGTATTCTCTATTTTTTTCATTGAACAAATACATATATGATGCAAAATATAATTACATAATACAAGTATAATAAAATGTATACATAATGTGTTAAATAACACAGATGACTATATAATTATATATTCATTCAACATCGATATAATTTTATATTAAATTATATTATATGATAAAATAAATATTAAAAAAGTATGTATTTATCAAATATTTGAATATTATTATGTAAAAATATTATAATACAAATTAATTTAGAATACTTAACTTTTTTATATGATAAAATATTCTTATCTATTTTGTTATATAAGGAAAAAAAATTATCACACCTTTTTGATAAAATTACGAAATTTTAAATGCTTTTATATTATATTTATTAGAAATAACATTCCATATTAAAATATTACGTCGCGATATGATATATAATGTATTACATTTGAATGCATATTTCAACATTTATTTTTTCTATTTTATATATTATTATGTTTAATTAGTAATATACGTTATGGTTTCATTCAAATACATAAATATAACTTAAATTAAAATTTGGAATTATGCCAGACTTTTTCTGTGTCATTTTTGGTTGGTGCTATATGGTCTTGACTTCCGAGTTTTATGCATTTTGAACATCATCTGTCACCTCAGGATGACTTCCGAGAGGCTTCCGACGCATTAAAAATGCTTTGATTTTCATATATGGGAATATACGTTTGTGCGACTTTCTGGTTTTGCAAAGGGGGTCTATATCTTCCATTTTAACACGAAAAAGTGTTGGTATGATCGTTATTTTTAACATTATATCAAAAATTATAACGGCTTCCGACTTCCGAGGGCTTCCGACTTCCGACTTCCGAGTTTTATTTATTGCCGAATTGCTACGCCCTCTTGTGTAAAATGGGGGAAACTAAGAAATCACATCATTCGGCAAAATTCGGACCGTTTCTATCTCATATAAAAGCGGGAAGAAAATCCCGAAACTTAGTGAATGCTTATGTGCACCGTGTCTCGAAAAAAAGTAGGTTTCTTCATTTTATCACCACGATCGGTTGAATTTGTTATGACACAGTTAACAAACAGCAGTTTTCTGAAAATTGGCCCTGATTCTGGAGTAACCTCCAAAGACCTTGGAAAAAATGGAAACATTTAACGAGAAAAATTAATGCGCGCAGATATAAGTTACTATATTAATTAGATATGGTATCCACAAGTACCCTTAAGAAAATAGCCGTGGCAGGTGGAGTTATTGCACTATGCGGGGGAGGGTTCTTCTCATGGCGTATCCATTGTAAGTTATATTATTTTCCTATATTATCGCTTTCCATGGCATGGATTTTGCACCATCATTTATTAGTAATAGTATCAACTTGTCCCTTGCCTTGGCAGTTACACGTTTAATAATTGTTATAATAATCTCAATACGTATCATAAGATCAGTTGCAGAATTTAAAAAAAGAATAAAAGTTACTCATAATTCTTGGTGGGGGTCATATTATATGAATATACAGTCAAGCCCGCTTATTGTCATTTCGGTGGTGCATATATAAATTATGATAACAACTGGGATGTGACATTATGCGGGCTTCAACATCGAAGTCCTTTTCAGTCGTAGAAATATGTTATGTCTCAAATGATATTAAATAAAAGTAAACAGAAACGTTTATGAATATTTTTATTGCATAACAGCATACTAAATTTCGTTTATGCGCACCAAACAATTTATTTCCTGTAAGTTGTGTGCCACATGCCACATTAACTAAAAAAAGTCAGACTTGCCAACAGAAAGAGATGTAGTGTCTGGGCCAAGAGGTCAAATGTCTGGATATATGCGGCACAGTTATTCACTTATGCATTGGCAAACTATTTTACTAGATAATTCTTTCCAGAATTCTTTCCAGTCGTAAGCAACTTTAGAGCTCGTGCTTCATATCATCTCGGCAAAAGTAACTGAGGTGTAAACCACCTTTCAAAGGCCAGGAGTTCATTATGTATGATATCTGAACGCAAACATCACCCTTGTTAACGTACAAAGAAATGCAATGATCTGGATTAGCGTGGTATCTTATGACGTAAATTAGCTAAGGGTCAGGGAGTGACCTGCATGCATCACTGCACTTGCCTAGATGCGATCATTTGATACACCTGACAAATTACTGGCTCTTGGCCTCGTTGATTGCCTGATCAGTGTTTGATGTGATATTAACTGTGCAATGGTATCACTGCCAAGGGTTCCAAGCATGGCAATAAACGGGATTATGACAATAAACCATGATATTAAACGGTCAGATTTACCATTGTTTATATAGGAAATGGTTTGAGATTTCAGATTTATGTGACAATAAACAGGATTTTCTGTTAACCGATCTGACACAAAGTGGGCTCAGCTGTATCAATATTTATTTTTGTTATAATATAAATATATATATATAATATCATTAATGGACTGCATAGTAAATTCCCCATAAAAAATGACATTGATATTTAATTCAGGAGGAGAAAAATAGTACAAACATAATGCAATAAAAAAAGCCAGTTTCTGCAGCTCACAGGTTCTCATGTATGAACTACATCATACTTATTGATAGTTCTATTGTTAAATAAAAATAAACTGCACAATTAAGCATACCTGTAATTAATCATTCTTCATCTTTTTCAGCAAATTTTCGTGATGCAGAATACTATAAGAAGTCAATACAGCTTCTACAGAATTACAAACCTGCTGTTGACCGACTGGGGCAGCCAATCAAAACAGGACGACTTGATCTTGGGGACACCACCACAACATGGGTGGATGGGTTTAAAGCACAGGTTCTCAATTAACTCTGTTTCATTCCGAATAAACATAACGTAACTATATTTTACTATATTTGACATGTCAAATCTTTCACAGCCATATCCAGTATATTCGGAAGAGAAAAATATATATATGCTTATTTTGAACTTTGCTTTATAATTTTATATATTTGTGCCATAGTTCAATGCATTTATAAAAAAAATCTTGCGGATAAAAGTACAAACTTCACTTGAACTTCCTAGCAGACAATGAAGTTTTGGTGGATATACATGTGTAGCCTAGCATATGTGTGGTTCATCCAACTTGCCACCAGATGTCCTTGTTGAATGTGTTTGGATTTCTTTTGGCAGCCCCTCATCACATATTATTGACATGTAGATGTAAATAAAAAGGACAGTTTCTGTGTTATGGATTCAGTGTTTTCTGGCCTATTTCTATAAAAGGTTCAAGGGAAGACCTTGTATTAACAGATATCAGATACTGGAATAGACAACTTAAAAATACATGTATATCACCAAATCTCTTAAGCACAAATTTGGATTATTCTTAAATGATTTTGAATATCACATCTTGAATATTGCATTTAAATAATGGAACTTGGTTTTTATTAACCAGATATCATTCAAATAACTTTATAGGAAATGATAATTGTAAATATTTACACCACTTTTAGCTGAAAATCCCAGTTAAAGGACCAAAGAAGAAAGGGCAGTTATACTCGTGGGCAAGTAGAGAAACCATTAAAGATAGGTAAGTGAACCCCACCAAAAATACTGTCATACATTCCATATTCATGCTACATGTGAACTACATATCTTTCCAGTGCTTGCTGTTACTATATTCATTTACATATGATGCCCACTGTAAATACTTCCATTCTTTTGAAAGTCATACACTCCTTGTGCAGAGGCTTTATGCTACATTTTTACCTACTGCAAATCCTTCCAAATAACCACTGCTTGTTACAGCGGGGTATGCAGGGTTTTACCACCAGGCAGTTGGCACAGTTCCAAGAACTCTTAAATCAATGAGAGCAGGTTATCATAGGTTTTAAACTTGGATAAACAAAGCAAAACCCTGCTTTCATTGCATGGTTGATTTTCTTGTTTCTTATCTTTAGAAACCTTTCAAACTTGACTTTTTCTGATAAAATACAGTAATTTAAAAATAGTTAATAACATTCATGTATAATTAGTCTTGTGAAAGTAGTGGGTCTCCCTATTGAAAGGCTGATTTTCTGATTTTTTTAAAAAATTGATAAACATATGACTGTTATGTCATTTTGCGGCATTTTATAATATTATGAAACAAAAGTAAACTTTTTTAATAATTCAACTTGTTTTGTGGAATTGGTCCTCTAGACAAAAAACTTTATAGTTTTCTTTTGCTTTTTTTCTCCAGTTGGGAAGTGGATAAACTGGACCTACAGGTGGATGGGTACACAAGATGGACATTTTACATAAGACAGGGTGCTCCATATGTTCAAACTCGGCTAGACCAGGACGGGAACGTTATTCCTGAGTCTGTGAGGCCGATAATCACAGACCAGGATGAACTGCTGCCTAGTACAGATGATGATATGTTTTATACAAAATTAAAAGAGATTGGAAATAAAAAATAAATATGATTTTATTAACATTTGTGTTTTTTGTGCTGTTGGTTTTGTTGATTTAACAAAGCTTTCATTCCTGATCCACTGACTTCAAAATCTAAACACTTCCATACATTCAGCCTACATGGCCTACAACATAATTATGGATGAGGCCCAAAAAATAGGTATGGTTCTCAGGCAGTTTTTTTTTCAAATCAATATGGGCGGTCGATTATTTTTACCTTTTTTTATATTTTTTTATAAATATGTCATATGATCTGGGGAAAAAAGCATGATAAAAACAATGTCTTTGCTAAACAGGTAGAATCACTACAAAACAAAGGAAATCTTATCAAAATATTACTATTTTTTCTTGAAAGATGAAAATCAAATAAAAATTTTTGATGCAGGGGTTAAAATTGGTGCAGGGGATGCCTGAGAACAATACCTTTTTCTTCAGCCTCTAAAACAGGCTGGCAAGCACACCCTTGCGGAAAAGTAAGCCACACGGAGAACTTGAAATATAGAAAAGTAATACTTGAGTAGGAAAATAGAAAGGAAATGTAGGACAAATGTAAGACTGCAGTGACAAGTGTCATTTTTCATGCTCATTCTTGTTGAATGAATGTGAAATAAAAAAAAAGGGATTTTATCAGGAAAATATTTTAATTTACATGTGGTGTTCAGTTTGTACCGGCAATTTTGACATCACATAGTGCCTTAATAACACAAGCACAGTTTCACAGCATGTCCCAGCATTTGACGCTGCTCATTAGTGAGCAATACAAAAAGTAGAAAAAGAATTGATATTTCATGAATGTGTAGGCAAAAATGTTTTTACAGACTGCTTCACCAGTGACACCTAGTGGCAATGACTGACAGCCTGTTCAGATAACAGTGTCCAAATTGAAGATCATATTTTCATATGTCAGATGATTAAAGTTTTCTTAATGGTGTAATTACTATCAGAAATTTTTTTATTTTTATTTGATTTTTTTTTAAACTTATTATGCTGGCCCGTTTGACCCAAACACAGCAAGAGAACATTTGAGCATAGTATGCAAGGTTTGTCATCTTGCTTGGCTGTTTGCAAGTCTGTCTGTTATAAGTACAGTCCGACAAGGCTATTGTGACCTTTAAAGTCTCATTACATGGTTAAGTTTGAGAGAAGGGATCAAGAAAACTGTTAAAGGGGCCCAATTCCCTATAAAGCATGTTGTATTAGCATGAAAAAAAGCTTCTTCCCTTTAAAGTAAATGTATACCTGCCAAAATATTGTCCTGAAACCATTTGCTTACTCCTGTAAACATGTTTTATAAACAGTGGACCGGGCTCAATCACAGGTGTCAACATAAACACAGCACATGTATCACCTGGCCAGGTTTCAATCAGATGCCCTGTCTGACTTGGCACAAAAAATATAATGCATGTTCCTGCAGGCTGAAACGTGTGTTGCGTGGACTGTGTTAACAAACACACAGAGCAATAACAAGATGTTAAACAGCCGTATGCAAAGTACTGAGACATTGTGCCAGGATGGTTTTGCTGGAAGTTTTTTGTTGAGAGCAAAACTGAACTTATAGTGTGAAAGAATAGGCATAATATTGTTCAGATTATGTCCCTTTAAGGATTCTGGAAAATTATAAAATTAAAATAAACATAAAATATGTTGTTGTCAGTTCATCCATAGGTTTAACCATGTTATATGGGCCTACAGTAAAGTTTTTAAAGTCGCCCAATCACCTACTTTTGAGAAAAAGAATTTCTGTGATTTCCGGCTTCCTCTTGTGTATATATTAATGATCAAAGGGAAATTTTGTTGTTAAAAGTTCATATAAGCCTTTGTGAAGGATGTATGAACTTATTTATCAATATGCTTTTTACACAGCGCTTAACCTTTAGACCTTCTACCTTTATCTTAAGTGCTGTTTTGGCTTGGTTTTCTGGGTCCCTACACGAGAGGGGAGCATTGTATGTTGGGCCAATAAGATGAGACCTGATGCTGGAAGTAACATCCTCTAAGATTGGCTGAAATGGTCACATGATTTATACAACAGTGCTGTTGGCATATTATTTTTTAGGGGTGGAAGAGGCCATTGTGTATGAGCTTACTCCAGAAACTGATCCCATAAATATTTTTCAATTTGTGGTCTATTTTGACTGTGTAAACAATGCCCAAAACGTGAAACACAATTGATGTGAGACGGAGTCTTCATTATTATCAGGACGTGTTGCCAGCAAAACAGATACCAGCCAAGCCTGGAATGCACAGGGCCAATGTTGTTACATTTTGTTTAGATTAGAGTAGAGTTAGATCTAATCACCACGGCAACCATTTGAATAGGCCACAGGCTCAGAGAAAATGGCATGACACATGGCTAGCACAGGTACTTGGGTACACAGGATGCTATGCTGGTGATGTCACTCAAACAAAATGTAACAAGAATGGCTCTGTGCACACCTTGCTGGACTGGTGTCTGTTTTGTTGGCAACGGATACATGGCTATGTAAATATTAATGTCATAATATTAACTTAGAGTATCCTTAAAACTGTCATAAAGCCATGCTTGAAGCGCAGCCATGGGTGGAGCCATGTTGCCTGTCAAGTGTTTGTTAACTGGCATTTGGTTGGCTGCTGGTCACATCATACGCAGTGTTTTTTTTTCAGCAGACACCGACCAGCTAACTGGTGTCCAAGTCTATCTTAACTGGTCATACCAGGCAGCGGTTTAATCAATAGCTTCTTTAGCAACCAGATTTCCATAGCCTCGGAGGGTAAGTTTATCAACAACATGTTTGTAAACACAGCAATGTTGACAAACGTGGAAAAAAGTAACCTTAGGTGGTAGGTTGCATATATGTGGAGGTAGTCAGGTCACTTGTATTGAAAAGCTGTTTGCAAAGCTCTGGCTTATCAGATTTGCTGCCAGATGCCCTTGTTGAATTTAGTTTATTTTGGCAGATCCCCACATATTAGTAACACCTGATATAAACAAAACATCCAGTGATATCCACTTTTTCTGGCCTATTTTTAATAAAATTTAAGCTCCAATGGAATACATTCAGTTAATAAAGGACAGATTATGAAAATATAAATCAGATGTACAATAAAAGGAAATTAGCTCAACAAAATTGTTCGTCACAAGATTAAAATATTTTCTTTTTTTTTTTTTTTTTTTTTTTTTTTTTTTTATTTTTTTTTTTTTAAATATTTTTTTTGTTGGAGGTAACCGCCTCCATTTTTTAATGCTAGCTTAACTAAGTATATGTACATCTGCAGATTTCCATTCCGGTTTCGGACTACGTGACAGGGCAGTATCACGCGCTTCCTCTCATTTTATATCCTGGCGTTAACCAGGCCCGGTGACTACTGCACCTGCGGGCCCTGGGTTGGTAATCATACCACCGAGGACCCCCGAAAGGCGCACTCGTTTGTGAGTGAAACACGGCCGTTGGGCACGACCTTCCCATTAAGCCTGCAGAGCGCTCACCCTGGGTGGGGGCCGACCATGAAAAACCTCACCGCCTCGGCTGAGATTCGAACTCACGATCTCCCGGCTTTGAGTCCTGCGCTCTACCCCTGAGCCACATAAGCCAGTTTTATAAAATATGTTCAGTAGTAATTTAGTCACAATAATGATCATGGACTTTTTTTTTTGGGGGGGGGGGGGGAACACATCTACAGTAAAGATTTGTGAGAAGAAACCAGTCTATCACATGTAAACACACAAAGTAAAGAGTAGAAAAAAGTCTGTTGAATGCCATTTGCACATTTTATTGCACAACGTCATATATGACAAATAAATAGGAGCAGGAGCCAACAGACACAGGTACACAATAGATATGAATGTCTTTGGTCTAGCAGGTAGTCTACCTTCCCTAGATGAAAGAACATACAGAGAGCTAACGTCAGCATATCCACTGAATGAGGCCCCGGCATGATCTCCACAGATCAACATATTGGCCAACAGCCATCAATAAAAACAAGAAGCTGTACCCTACAGATCTATACCGTGCTTCACCAACTCCTGTTCACCTGATTTTTGGGGATAATTTTTTTTTTTAAATCTTATTTTTAATTAAATTAAAAGATATGTTGAAGCCCTAATATTGAATTAAAAGAACAAACTGAAAAAAAAATAATAATTTGCATAATTTTTTATGACAAGACAAATAAAATGTTTCCTTGTTTGAGAAGTCATCTTACATTTGCTGGTGTACATTAAGCTGCAGAGAGTTTTCTAAATAAAATTGTTTAAATATTGATTTGAGAATTTTTTAATATTATGGTTGGTTATATGTATGTCCCTTTGTTAATTTGGGTGATACCCAAGTTTTAAGTAGAAGTAATTTTTTTTTCATTGTTTAATCAAATGAAAAACAGGTGGACAGGGGGTGGTAGAACTGTATAGCAACACAGAATATGGCTTTACATGTAGGTACAAAATGTTATATACTTATTAAACACTCACATAAATCTTTCAGATGTACTTATCCAAGCTTGCCAAAATTATTATAAACAGCAATAAACCCTGGTATTAATGATAAACTAGAAATATCAAGACCATATCGTCAGGGCCTTCATGGCAGCTCAGTGATTACATCAACCACTCCCTCTGGTGCCAAAATAGGTAATTAATTGAATTTGATATTTTTATCAAGTTGTTTTCTTTTTCACCAAGATGTTATTGAGAAAAATGGTGACACTATCAATGAGCGCCCCCTGGTGTTGAATTCTGAATTTAATTCCTTGTTAGAAAATGGTCTGATAGCCATATGTTAAATTCATGCATGGATAATCATGCATTGAATGAATGGGTGGGATAATTGGCTTCAGTGTGGACCTGCCACAAACCTAAATTAATATCCTACATAACAATCTCTTCAGTTCAATCATGCAAAAACAATAAATACATGAAAAAGACTGTCCTTAAACAGTCTTTTAACTCAAAAGAGATGCCTCCAACTGATTAGTTATTCCCTTGCTTTGTTTGATGACAAAGTCTGATTGGTTGAATACATTTTAAATAATCTCTGACTGGTCTAAAAACAACCAATAGGCTAACTGCTTGGCAGCTACTGAGATAAATTTGCTATCTAATTGGTTATGTGTTTTTCAAGTGTTCTGATTGGTCAGATAACACCTACACCTGTTTCCTAAAAGATGATCTGATTGGTTGGTTATGAATCAGATCATCATATTGGTCATCTAACATATGACAAAAAGGCTGAATATTATAACCTAACACATGATTGGCCCTCTGTTGTAAATAAAACCTCTTATGAACAAGCTTAAAATGCCTAATAAATAATGAAGTATTTAATTGTGAAGGGAAATTCATTAATTTACAAGGCTGGATGATGCCAAACATCATTGTTTTAATTACATTTATAATCTTTCAAATATTACACTTGTTCCCTTTTCAGAATTGACAGCATGGACCTCTATCCAAAAAATTTGGTGGCTGACTTGAGATTTTTGCAAATGTTTTAAAAAAAGCCTCTAATAAAAACTTTCAAAATTGCATTCCATTGTCTTTGGACCAGAAATAAAATCATTTATTTCATCTGTTTGCAGTGATGGTATAGGATATTATCAGAAGTTTTAAAACAAATTAGTGTATTATTGAATTTAACCTAGGATCACCATTTTTATTAGAGATCCAGCCTCCTATTGTGTTCACAAATAGAACCCTTACATGCACTTGATCAGCCAATATGAATCCATAAATAAATTACTAATATATTAACTGAAAAATGAAATGCATTTAATTATTTTTTTTACTTTATTGCTTAAATAATTCAGTGCCTTTTATGACAAGGGACATGCCAGAAATCGAGGTAATGGCTGATAAGAAAATCTGGTGCACAAACTGATGAGTCGACAGTTGTGTTCTATAAAAAAAAAACACAATGCCTTTTCATGCAGCACTACTTGCCTTAATACGCCGTTTGAAAAATCGATTTAAAGATCCCTTAAAATGCAGAACAGACACTATAAACAACTCATGGAAAGGGGAAAAAAATGACGTTTGCAAAAGTTACACTGTACAAGAACAATTAAGAACCGTCACATGGTCAAACAGGCAGACATGACTGTAACATAGACCCAATACGATAATACATGCAGACTGTTCCTACATATTGTAATGAAAATATAACATGAACTTTACAATGACCTGTCATATATTGTAACATCATATAAAATCTAAACATCTGACAAAACAGGAAGAAATATTGAGTACAAGTTCTCGATTTACAAATCTTACTTTAATCGATTTACAAATCGTGCTTTGAGACGCAGCAAGCACCCTGTTCCGAATCCAGTGTTCACATCACACTGACTGGACACCACAGTTACACAGACTCATAAAACACTCAGCGAGAAATATTTAAAAATTCACTTTCACTACTGTCCTGTTGTATATACATGCTGTCAAAAAATACACAACTGCTATCCAGGTTGAAGCTATAAAATTATCTTTTCATCTTCCAACTTTAACCCAACCTACTGGCTATAATACCTACATGCACTGAACTTTTAATCACCTTTTGGAGTTAAACCCAATCAAATGCCTTTAAAATCTTAACTGCAAAAACTACTCCAGAATCTTTTTGGAATGCAGAACTACAACCATCTTTTAGACTGGTACCCTGCAATCAAAAGACCAGCTGAGCTCAGCCAATTACTTGAAAAGGCAAAGACACAACTTCCTTTTATTAAATTAAGTATAAAATTCCAGTATATGAGGTTCATTTAATTTTTTGTTGATGAGGTAAGTCAGCATCACATTAAGAATCATCTTCTTATTCTAAATACCACAATGGCAAAGTTGTTTTTTTTTATCATTTAGGATGTCCATATTACCAGTAATGCAAAATGTGCAAGAGAGATGTTTGAACAATTCTACTGAAATTGCAACAGCAAGTGACAAGGTTGAACGTATTTACCAGTCATTACAATGATTTACAATCAACTGCCCTAAATGATGCAGGGTACAAGTCTACATGTATCTCTTGATAACATGGGCATGAGTACTTAGTTTGTGAGAATTTAAAAATTCCCATAAATATAGCCATCCATCAACTACTAAACTGAATTTGCACACTTTACTGAATATGCTACCCAACAGAAATATTTGTTCGACTCCGGCTAAAAGCTCTATTCAAAGACAATGTAGCACATTTATGTTTTGTTTGTCCTAAGATTCTAGGTTAAGAATGTGTTGTTTGGTGGTGTCACTCTTTATTTTAAACAAATCTTTAAATTTTTTTTATTATAACATTTGACTGACTAGTTTTGGTCAAGGCAAGAAAGTGCAATTAATACAGGTAAAACTGTAATATTATGCTTTAGTTTTATTAAATTTGATATTTGATTAAGATTGCTATTTATTCTATTTGTGAACTGACATAGTTGCAAGATTTCAATTTTGCTCATGTCAACTTTAAAAGTCTTTCATAGTTAAAACATCAAATGCACAAAGATAAGGAAATGTGATCAAGCCTTCTGGGAAAAAAAAATATAAATCAAACACAACTAATTTAATACCTAGGTGTCACCACTGCCTCAGTGGTTGCTTTGGTTACTAGTGCATGTGCACTGAAGACAATTTACTAGGAATGATACAACACCTATTCACATGTTCTCTATGGGTAACCTGCAGGTGTGACATAAATGTATGTTGATTTATTCAATTAAATTCTGATAATACGATGAGATGTACCGGTAATGAGAAGCATTCATCCCTTGGAACCTGTCTGTCCCTGTCTGCAAACTTTCAATACCTATCTTTTAAACCCCTAACATGCCTTTCCTAAAGCTATTTGCCAACACTTAATTGGTGCACATTCCAGTGTCTGTAAGGTATGAGCATTTTTTCATTTGCAGGGGGGCACATCTGAAAAAAATTTCATAAGTTTAGGCCCATAAGAAAGTATGGTTCACAGGCACTTTTTTACCAGAAATCAGTGGGGGCAGGCAATATTTTATTTTTTTTAACTCTTTTTGTGTTTCGATAAATATGTCATATGATCAGGAAAAAGCATGAAATTTATTTTCCTAAACAGGTAAAAGCACTACATATCAAAGGAAATCTTATCAAAATGTATTATTTTATCTTCGTGAAAGATGAAAATTAAAATATATAAATTTTTTTATGCAGGGGGTTAAAATTAATGCTGGCCATGCCAGAGAACCATACCTTTTTTTTTTTGGCCTGAAAGATTTTTATGGCAAGCAAAATAGGTTTGGACTGCAACCCTTTTTGGTGTTATTAGGGTAAAAGGAAAAAGTGCACTAAAAGCAAGCTCAATTAAGTTTAATCACTATACTGAAAAATAATCCTGTGTATTTACCTGATTGGGATATTCCCTGAAAGAGAATTAATATTTCCTTTTGGGATGATTAGGGTAAAAGCAATAAATTATTTCCCATATTTATGGTAGTAGAATCATGTCATGCATAATTTTCTAACCAGAGTATAATGATATGTATCTGGTTGCTTGGCAACCATATCAGCTGACTGCTGCCTCCAACATGTCAGACCCGTCTAGACCCTCAGTCACCAAGTGCAGCACTGGGAACTACGTAATTTATTGACCAATGAAATCATAAGTTTGTATTTGCTGCTGTCCTGAGGCATACACTGAGCAAAAAAAAATTATAACCTCCAAATCACAAAGAAATTGTGTAGAATTTTATCTGCTGCACTTGAAGAACATTGTATACTTCACCAATGCCTGTCCAACTTTCTGTATAGTTATTTCAAGCATAAAAATTGTATGTTGTTGATAAATATCATAAATCATTAAAAATGGCACCCTAGAGTGACAATCGAAAAAGCAATAGAGAATTTACCATTAAGTCACAGGTTTCCATGTGAACAAAAAAATACAGACTTACACATTTCAATATATCATCTGCCGGAAGGGTATGCATTCATCCCCGTTTCTTGTGTTTATGAGTTTGTTCCAAACATAACTTGCACAATCCTGAAAAGAACCTCCTGAAATTTTCAGGGCATTTCAGGAAGGGGCCCATGGAAAACTGATTAGATTGATCCAGATTCAGGAACGTTATCAAGAAATATTCACAAATGTGCAGTCACTTGTGCATGCATGAACCTGCTAATATGGGCCGAAGAAGTGAATGCAGACATGGTTTTGGGAGCATCCCACAATAATGACCCATCACATGGCGGAGGCATGCATTCCTTAGAATGTAGATTTCTAGTTACGGTAGTTTTATTTTACTACATGCTTATTGTGCCAAAACAGGTTGAAAGTCCATCTGCCTGAATGGCCTTTTTTTCCAACTGTTGGTTACTTCCTGTAAGGTGTTTATTTGACAGTAGCACTAGCAGTTGATAAAAGCATTTCTTTATACATGAGACCAATTCATTTAAATACCTATTTTTTTAACTTGAGTTGTGAAAAATTATTTACACAACTTTCTCAGGTATGAAATTGTAACTGGAATTCATAAATAGATTTGAAGGTAGGCATTTGTCATAAATAAGATTAAAAATTATGCATTAAATCAACACTGCAATAAACATTTTTACAATGAAATTTTCTTTTTTTTTTAAACTACTGTAAAAAAAGTTGGACATACACTGGTGAAATTTACTATAACTATATTATATACAAAATAAATAATTCCCTAAACTTGTCAATTCTACCTGGTCTATAATATACCTTTAGTGAGATTTTAATTGATATATTATATATATATATATAAATATGAGGAAGATGTCTTATCTCAATCAGTATCTGTTTCATGATGTATAAGCATATTAACTAGGGAACCTGCAACTGGCAATGGTCATATGATAAATAACTAAAAATACACTAGTGCAAGGTTTACCAATTGCAACAAGAAGTATAACTGGTTAAAAAGCAACGAGGTTAAATAATGACCTTTGTTTTGAACCAATCACATACAGCAATGCAAACGATACACCAAAACAGGCATCAGTATAAACTTAATATTCATAAGAGTTGAAATTTTTTGTAAAACAGATGATTGCCTATTTGGTTGTGTTAACAAAAACTGAGGAGGAATTCAAATGCCGCTACACCAACGTTCCTTCACGCCACTTTAGCATAGATTACGCTTGGCGGCAACTTTCATGCTAAGTCATGATAAAATTTCAACAAAGTAGTAAATCTGGGTCTACCTACAAAACAACTGACTTCTCACAACAAGTTACCCACCATCAACATTAACGACAAATGACTGATTTTACACAAATATCAATGAACTATTACAATAACTACCAGTTTCTCAACACAGTCTGGGTAGCAGGGCAGGCCAGCGCATCAATAAGTACTGTCATATAAAATGCAGCATGCTGCTCGCACATACTGTAACACACTGATCCTTAAATTATACGATGCTACCTTGATAAATAGTCATAAATACATTACTGAAATAAATACAAATGTGTGTATGTTTTTTGTGAGTTATATATATTTTATAAATATTTATATACTTAGGTTATCTTCCGTAAAACTTGAGCACGTAATGGCTTTATAATGGGTCAAGCAGCATTTCTGACCTTTGCCCTTCGTAAATATGCACAAACACATCTGCTTTAAACATTGCAGGGTGATAGCATCATTAGGCATTAAAGAGACTCCCTGATGACAATCTTCCAATAAGAATGTGACAAGTGGAGGGATTGGTTAAAAACACGTCCGCTAAGCAGACACTGTTTCCACTATCGACTTTTTGATTATTTCTCCAAAATTTTGCGGACTCTCACAGCTACTTGTTGGGAGGTCATGACCTTCATCAGGTGACGCTTCATCGCAACCTGGCGTATCGAACGGAAGTAATGACGACATGTCTTCCGCCGCTATCCCATCAAGCACCTGTTTGCCGACTTCAGAGTCAAATTTAACATTTCCGTTTGTCACAAAGTTCTCTGACGTGCTCAGGAGTTTGTCTGGCATTCTCTCCTCAAGCTCGTTTACGGCCCGGCAGTGCCCGTGAATGTGGGGGCTACTGCCGCTTGGCCGACTGTGGGACAAGTCAGTAAAATTTTTCTCTCCTTCATCCAGTGAGGTATGAAGTTCTGCAGTATTACTGGTCACATCTGAGGAGCTGGTGACCGTCGCATCACCTCTTCCGTTTACAACTTCTTCATCTGCGCTGTTAGTGTGCAAAGGAGATGTTTGGGCTCCTGGCTCGTGTGTTGGTGGTCCAGCTGCAGGCCCATAATACATCTGGTCCTGTGGTACACGGTTATATGTCGTACTGCTGTGAACATGATTCGATCCATCAGCCGAGAGCTCTTCTGAGCCATGAGGAGACGTCTTGTTTAGACAAGGCAGGCTGAAACCCAAGCAACCTGTGAACGTTTCATCATTGAAACCAGGACCATAATCATCGGAGTATAAAGTAGCAGACATGGCACCATTTTGGTTAAGGTCGCCGGTGTATGTGGAATTTGGAGTGGGTTGTGGATCAGCTGCCGTGTAGGCCGGATAACTGAGTGGCTGACCGCCATGGGGTAGAGGAGTGTTGTAAATGGCGCTCCTGTTGTTTTCATTATGAGATTCGCTGCCAAGGGTGCTGGTATAGGGCGGATGGTACTGGGGCATCCCGCTAGAGATTTGATCGACGGGATATCCGTTAAAACGTATTGGATTCAGCATTTCTGAGATTGGCTCTAATTTGTATGCTGCTGATGAAGCATTATTTAATTCAGTGAACTGCTGGTCTGGAGATGCTCCCTTTGTTGAAGCTCCATTCACTTGGCTATTTTCAGATGACGACAATGTCATTGAACCCTCGTCAACACTGCTGACACTTGAGCATTCGCTGCTTTCAGAATAAGACCCTTCTTCCTGCTTATACCCAAACATCTCATTGGTGCCATCTGCAGGGAATTCTTCATCACTATCACTGTACATGATATCTTTCCGTTGCGGGTCATTCCGAGGTGGCACAGACTGGGGGCACTGGGTGGGGCTCTGGTCATGTTGAAGATCTTTCACAAAACGATGCGGCGCAAACTGACTAGCAGCTTCCATCTGACTCAACTGTACCTCCCGCATCATGACATCATTAACTTCCGTATTTTGACAATCTCGACAACTACCCAGCTCCGTTGAGTTATAAAACGACAGATCTTCTTGTTCCAGGCGGGGCTCACCGTTTGCGTCCCCGTTGGGCTGGTTTTTACACTGAGATTCAGACAGTGATTTCTTCAACACTTTTTCTGACTCTTGTCGTTTCTTCTCCAGTTCGAGTCGCATCAAAGTGTGAATAAAATGAGTGCGAACACGGATGGGATTGAACTCTATACGTCCTGCTTTGTTCCCACAACCGTCACGGCTGCAAGCACACGGGAACGACAATCTGTCCACCTGACATTTGATATTGGCAAGGCTGCAGGCGCAAGTTTTAGGGTCACAATACACTCGACAATCACAACCACAAACTTCACGAGAAATTCGAATGTCCTTGCATTCTTCCTTCTCAACACCTTCTATCTTTTTAATTCCCGCTTGCCGGAGGAGCAACCGCCTTTGCCGCGTGGCAACAGGTTGAAGAAAACAATAATCGCTGTAATCATCTTCGGAATCGGAGCTTTCTGACGAACATGTCTTATCTGTGATTGGTTTCATTGGTATTGAAGTTGGGAGTTTGCCAAGCTTTTGTTGTTCCTGCAACATCACCCTGTGCGTACGGCGTTGTCTCTGGATGTATTCTGATATTGTGAAGCTTTCAACTGTCGCATGTTTGTCAGCCATACCTGCAACAACAACAAAATGAATATTATATCTGTATACTGATATATAATTTCTTAGAAATAATCTTATAATATTGTCTATGGCTGATTATGTTCAGACATAAGGTACTTCAAGGGACACAGCCATTCCTGTAAAACAAAAAATCTGGAATTTAATATTAAGACAATATAATATACATTGGTTATTTTCTGATACAGTTACATGCTGTGCTTCTAAGCAGGTCCATCATACCTGAAATAAGGTTAACTTGAGCTTAACCTTTAAAAAAGTATTGTTTCATTGGTTATTTTTAAAAGAAAATCCTGAGATTATATGAACACTGTGCAGACCTACAGCAAAGATTACATGGAGCTCAACTGACAGTCAGCTTGAATATACGAAGTACAGTGGAACCGCGCCAAGGGAAATCCCGCAATTGTGCCCATCCCACAATTACAACCACTTTTCTCAGTCCTGAACATACAAATCAAATTACAAGAATGTCACAATACTACCACCCCGAAATTATGACAACTTTGGCCAGTCTAAGGTGGTCATAAATGTGAGGTTTCACTGTATCAGTACGCAAAAACTGTATTGTAAAGAGAAGTGTTTCTCGCTGTATCACTATACACTAGTGCTCTGGTATTACTGCCCATTCCTAGAAAATATTATACTATTCTTTTACTGATATCGAAATGAAATTTTATAATAAATTTTTACAAAGTCTTTTGGATTTTGTGTTTACCAGAGTCCAATGAGATGTCACCACTTTAGTACATCTGGATATTTCTGCAACTCAATTTGACATGCCAATACAATCACACGTCAATGCCTAAGCTGAATAAAGAGGCGACATTCAAAATTCAGTCATACAGCACAGTAACCTATTGCTGTACATATATAATCCAAGGCAGCAATGTCACAATGTGAAAGGTTTGTGTTGGGGATTTTTTTAAAGAAACAGTCCCTAAGTTGCATAAAAATCAGCTGTACCCATCACATGCATTTTTTTTTATCTTACTTAGTTCATATCCTCTAGTAAACATTGAATCTGAAATATCAGTCATGACAGTTAACTCTGAATGCTATTTTCATAACCTGGTGTGGCATCAGGATAAGTGGCTTTAGTATGATACTTTGTCATTATCAACGGCTATTTTCTCCTTTTCAAGTGCTGAGGTGCTGCTGTGTGTGTAAACAACAGATTACTTGGGTCTGACACACAAGACATACCACACCTGTGCATTATTTGGCCCATTGAGCACCTGGGACCCAAAGAGGTTTGGTGAAGGGATTATTTCTTAGATCTCAAGTGTTTCATGAATGCTTTGTATGTTAGTAAATCTTTACCCAACTAGATTTATCTTCTTTAACACCTATCAGATGCCGGCTAACATATGCATGGGGAACTGTTTCAGGGACTGGAGGAAGCTTTGGTAGAAGCTTGGCATTTAAGATGTGACAAGAACAGATTAGGAGGACATCTGGTGGAGACTTAACAAACTTGAGGGTCATCAAGTACAAAGCAGACAAGAAAACAGCAATAAGCTGCTATTCATTTATGGTACCTCCAAGAATTCTGTCAGAACTTAAAGTCTATATTGTTATGTATTGTTCAAGTTGGTGCGATTGAGACACCTTGAAACCATGATTATCACACTACAATGCACCGTATTGGCCTGGTTAGAGGGCACAAACAGATAAACAAAATAAGATTTTGGGTAGTATGTGGCACTTGATTATCATGTAGGCTTTGCGTCAATCACCCCCGCAGTAGGAGACACCGAATGCTGAAAGTGAGGCTAACTCAATACATTATCTCTGACAATATATCTGTACAAGAGAAGTAATATATAATGAATGTTGTATAACATAATTTTTGTACACAGCCACTTGTGCAGATTCCCCCCCCCCCCCCCCCCCCTTTAACTGACGATTATAAGCTCATCAGATGATAATTACGGCCATTACTTGGAATTCATGTTTATGTAACAGGACAACCTCAATACATTCATGAGTTTAATTTATCACTAGCTATCACCAACTTTGTATTGCGATGCTGGTAAATGGCCTGACGGTGTATTTCCCCATATTGGGAAGCTATGTAAAAAAACTATAGACATCTATCCCTTACAACTTCATTTATAGTGCTGTCTGTAATATGCAGACTCGCATTTTGTAAATAAAAAACAAACTGCTTTTTGTTCAAAAATGTTTCTTTAGTTTACATATTTGATATTTATACATATATATACAAGGTGACCTATAACATGCACTTTAACTCATAAGAAAATATGAGTAGCAGTTTCTGCCATGATATTTTTTTTGTCATACGAAAAGTCAAAGTCAAAACTCTTTAAAAAAGGATTGCCCAGAGGAGCCCATATTTTCAAACACTAATGAGCCCTATGAAGATGTTTGTTTGGAACATATACAGGAAACTTTCCATTAAAAACTGCACTGTGCATGTTCTAAAAACAACCAGGTTAGGAAACTTTGAGTTTCTGTTTGAAAAAGAAGAAATAAGGTATATTTAAATAAGAGAGACAGAAATGTATGACAAATTTTAGAGGAAAATAGATGGATCAGCAAAAAAAAAGGACTAAAACCTAGACAAGTATGACTCTTAGAGGAAATCAGACCGATAAAAAAATAGGCTAAAACCAGACATATTAACATTATAAATTCATGTTTATTTCTGGTGACTGAATGTGAAATGTAAAGTATGAGTACACGTTACAAATTTTTGAGTTTGTGCCTGCAGTTTTGAGATTAAACTACTGATTCAATATTGCCAAAAATATATACTTACAAATAACACATTGACAGCTTCACAGTAATTCATATATTTTTGACACTATTTTACAGCAACGAATTACTATGAAATAGTCTGTCTGTTATTCTCAAGTAAAATATTTTTTTGGCAATATATAGCACCATGTAATGCATAGAAATAATGTAGGAACAAGTAGGTATTTTCAACAAAAAGTAAGAAATACAGGACTGACTCGGCTGGAGACCAAAAAAGTAGGAACAGTAGAATCACTTGACAGCCGAAAGCAGGAGGACAAAATGGATTCTGGAAAAATTGTGATATACGAGCAACATATCAGGACTCCCAAAGGTAAATGACCAAAATAACAGCAAGTGCTCTAGGAAAAAAGGGTCAACTTCTTTGAAGTATAAAATAAGCGGAAAAGCCCCATTTTTTTACAGTGACTGAACAAAGACGGGCATGAAATACTACAAATGTGTACATCATTCCAAAATTCAGAAATTTCCATGGTGCACACCCCCCTTCATGAAGATAAGGGTATTTCCCACATGCTGGACATTAAATAAACACACAAAAATTGTTAAGTGTCAAATTCATATTCTTCTTCTTATTAGACTGTTTAAGCAGGACAAAAATATATATCAGAATTCTTTCACTGAAAAAAAAAGAGGAAATAAGGAGTGCTACTGAAAAAAGGGAAAAAAGAGTAATTAGCATCAGTTTTGGGAAATCCTCTATTAAAGAGTGTCTCTTTAAGTAAAAGAGATTTGGCAGGCCTGCATTTATAAGAATATCCTGTCTTAAAAGCACACACAAAAACACACACACACACAAAGAAGAACGGAGAAAGGTACAGACATGAGATCAACACGGAAATGTAGGAGTTGTAATAATAGCTCAGATGTCATTTATTTCACAGAGCTTCATTGTGCATTCAACACAGCCAACAGTATTGGCTCATATTACACTGGGCCCCTGGCCTGATGCTTTTTCCAACAAGCTACTCTCAATTAAAACGCCCTGCCCAGCAATATCAGTGGCCTCACTGCTGCAGTAATCATAGCTGGCCTTGAGAGCCAGCTCCAGTCTGATTAAAATGTTTTGCCCGTCATGTGTGTCTGTCTGACTCCGCTAAAAATTTGTAGTTCCAGTATGAGGAATTTTGAGCTTCACATTTACTCAAGACATCATTTTTAGCCTTTCAAAATCATTGCCTATTAAATGTTTTGCTTTCCATGAGTGCCTGTCAGACCTTCCAAAGGATTTGTAGATCCAGTCCAGTGAATTAAAAATAAGGACTAATAATAATCAGGAGCAATATTTTCCCTTTTCATTCACACTATCAGTATAGTTTTATACAAAAGTTTCCCAGAAAAACCATCCTAGCACATAGTCTTAGTACCTAGCATTTTTGCTGTTTAACACCTTGTTTTGGCTTTATGTGTTGGTATTGGTAAACACAGTCTATGTGTGTCTGTTTACCATAACAAGGCCTCATGCCAGGAGGTCTGATTGTGAGTCATGACATGTGGTGTTTCAGCCAGAGGGAACATGTACATTACATTTTCTAGGCCAAGTCAGTCAGAGTATCTCCTGGTTGACACGTGTTGTGGCTCCGCATGCTGTGTTTATGTTGACACCTGTGATCACGCCCGGTCCACCGTTTTAAACACTCTTTAACATGAGTATACAAATGGTATCAAGGCAATATTTTGGCAGATTTATAGGTGATTGGGCCCCTTTAAAATTACAGGTGTTACTTTAGACATCAAAAACACTTATCTCAATTTGCCCAAATAAATTAAAATTATACATTTTATTGTCCTGTGTGAAACTGAAATTTGAAATGCTTATCTTTGACACCTGGAACTAACTCGTTTTGCTAGATTTTAATGTCAAACATATTAGGAATATTTTTTCTGACTTTAAATATTTATCTAAGGTTTACATTACCTTTAATCAAGCGTTCTCAGTAGAGTAACTATTGAAAATGGAGTAAAGATACTATCACGACAAGTTATATATTACCCATAATATAATAATAATAATAATAATAATAATAATAATAATAATAATGTAATTAAGAATAAAACAAACACAGATATAAAAAAAACAATCTGAGCTGTGTGCATCATATCCAGCAAAACCATTTTCAAAATCAACCAGAAAAGTTGTTTTTAAATTCACGTTAGACCTACAAGCATAAAACATTTTAAACCTTGTACAGTGAACTTACAAACATGGTATACATGTATATTCTTGATGAAATATTTTGCTTTCCTATGTACATCATAATATGTATATCATAATAACAAGATGTAATTATTGATTCAACAATAGTTTCGAAAAAAAAATGTCAATCAAATCTTGAAACTTTATGACCATTTTCAGAAATTTCATAATATTTAGGAACTTAAAATTTAAAATATCAAATTTCACAACCTTTAATAATTTTTTTTTATAAATATTATTATTTTTATTGTGTTTGTCCTGTTATTTCCATCTTATGAACAAAATTACTCTATGCTTTAACCAGAATACCAATAATATATATGACTATATCCCCACCTAACAAAACAAGGGACCTATGGGTCACGACGCTCAGCTGTTATATATGATAAAAAAATATTATTTAGAAATGAGGCACATGCTGGTTTTGTGTGGTAATAAATATAAGCTGTATTATGAGTTGTTGTTGTTTAGCTTATGTATGATTTTGATAGTACCTTTGGAGACAGGGAAGAGGATTGATTTCATTTATTTTATTAACAATTGGAGTACTATTGTCACACAGATTTTGACTTGGCCATATAACTTATAAGCAGAACAGATAATATTAGTTTAACTATTTATTAAAAAAAATTACAAATATTGTCCCAAATATAATTTTTATTAAAAATAATAAGAGAATCATATGATTTTTTAAAATGAAATATAACTGATATGATTATTAAAATAATATTAAAGAATATATTCATGAATGCATTCATGAATACATTTTGAAAGTATTTGCACGAGTATTCATATACTTTCATTTTTACCTGAATTCCCATTCTTTATGCAAGAAATTTTATAATGGAGTACATAATCATATTCGTATTTAAATACAATTACAAAGTATTCGCACCATGTCTGGTATTTACTCAATTTTCACCAAACAATGATGTTGAGAATCCAGAATATACAAAATTCACACATTTAAATAATGATCATAAGTAGCTGATTTTATGGCTTTTATTTATATTAAAAAATAACTGTAAAAAATTCATTTTGGACTAATTTCACATCAATGTACACACTAGACACAGTAGGAATCTAGATTAATATTATCAACTGCATCTTTGTCTATCATTAATTTCCTTCATATGATCCCTAATGATTAGTAATGAATAATATGATTTACTTCTTTATCATTAAAACTGAACTGAAAAATGCCATAGGTGACTGCATGGTGTTATTTGGAATATGTGACATTCTACCCATCGATACAAGATTCTTATATCATCAGTAACTGCAAGTTAATTTCCTGTAACTATAAACTAACAAATTCCTTTTCTATTTTTCTTTAATTTGTTATTAAAAACCAATAAAAATTTATTAATTTGTTGTTTATTGTTATGTTGTTGGTTAAAACTACTAGATGAGTTGGGTTGGACACCTGGATCAACTGTGGCTGGCCATAAGCTGCCTGGATTCCTGTATGCCTCGCCTCAAGCGTGCATAATTTGATGAAAGGTCAATAAGGTCAACATACAGGTGACTCAAGAGGGGCTGGAGAGAGCCAAAGTCTGACAGGGTCTCATAAAAAACATTAATAAAAGCTACAATATTTGGCCAATTTCTTTCAGCTTTCTAAACTAAAAAGCTGAAATCCTTATGTGTGCATGATATGAAAATTATATCAACAGTGCTCACAGGAAACAAACGTGCCATGGTCACAGTTGGGCAAAATTTAAGGTACTAATTTTATATTTATACTAATAACTTATAAAATTTGAAAAATTCAGAACTAATTTTGGGTATTCAATTGAATCTTGATTAAATAATGTTACATCCCTGACAAAAAAATCTCTAGCAATGCCCTTTTTAAGGGAGTAAATATATTTCTTGATTTTTTACAAAGTGCATTATGTTTGGGCCCATAACTTAAAAAAATTACGCAATACTGACATCATTCTGGGATGTGCATAGAGAATGAAAAATATGTATAATGTTTACGATTAAATCAGATCAGTGGTTTCGATATTAGGCAGTCTTGAAGTGTAACAATGGGTTTTTAATGGAAAAATGAAGTTTTTCATTAATATCTCGAAGGTATTAAGTCCTAGTGACCAAATTCTTGGCATGGTAGGGGATTTTGGAGACATCTAACTGTATGCTGAATTTAAGGAACTTAGAGCTGAAGCTGGGGAGCTGAGCTTTTGCAAACTGCATAACACTAGCTTGATGTAAACAATATGTTACATGGTGCTTGAAAACTTGATTAAAATCTACAGTTTTTGATCAACTGGTTTCAAATTTTTAGTGTTAACAGTTGAAATGCTGACAAAAACATGCTGTGAAAATTAAATCCACAGTACTTACAGGAAAAAAACGTGCCATGGTCAAAGTTGGGCAAAATTTAAGGTACCAATTTTTTATTTTTATTAATATTTTAAAAAATTTAAAAGATTTTCATCTAAATTTGGGTATACAATTTAATTTTGATTAATTAAAGTTATATTACTGGAAAAAAGGTCCACAGCTTTAACATTTTTTGTGTTAAGTGATCAAATATCTTTCCTTATTTTTTTCAAAATGCATTATGTTTGGGCCCAGAACTTTTTTAAATTAAATAATACAGACATAATTTCTGGCATGTACATAGGAACTATATAGAGGAATATTTATGGTAAATATGAGGAAAAACAGATGAGTGGTTTTGATATTAGGCACTCCTAAAGTGTGAAAATAGGTTTTTAATAAAAAATTGAGGTTTTTCCTTAATTTCTCAAAGGAACGAAGTTGCAAAGACCCAGTTTTCGGCTTGGTAGGAGATCTTGGGGACATCTAACATTATGCCGAATTTTGGATTCCTAGGGCTTACAGTTTCAAAACGTGCCACATCTACGGACGGACGGACGGACGGACGGACGGACGGACGGACAGACGGACGGACGACGGACAATGGACCACGACTATAGCTCAGATGACTTATAGTCAGCTGAGCTAAAAAGGAAATAAGCATCTTTCTTGTTAAGCAATTTTTATGCAATGTTCTTCTTTAATAATTCAATTATTACAGTTACACACACAAAAGTATAAACATATAAGACCTCCCTGACTATTTAAATGACCAATTAACTGATTAATCAATCTTTCAGAAACAATTTACAGTAAAAAAATCCAGGTTTGAGGAACACCAAGCCATCTTTCCTGATCATACATGATAAACACAAAAAAAATTATAAATTACCACAAGTCTCTGATAAGAAATTATTCATTGCAGGTATGTACAAAAATTTCTGAATATATTCATGAATTTCTATAGACCTACATGATATATAAATTAGCACTAAGTGTTCAACCGCCAGCTGCATGTATAAGTCAATATGATGTCATGTAAAAGAACCAGCTAGCTGGCAATATTGATAAACAGGTGGGCACGGGCAATCAACTAAGCCCATAGGCAGCCTGTACAAACCTGGTTCTAAAACTACCACAGACTGCTTTAAAAAAATTCCATTCCTGGTCAACTGATGTGCTGTCGGGGAAGGATTAATATAAATCAATACTTCACTGGCTAGTTACCCACTGCCAGAGTCTCCAGGACCCAGAGCTATCAACACTCTAGTAACCAGCCTCCGCAAGGGCAAGGTCTTATTTACATAAGATTTACATGTATTAAAGCCACGTTAACAGCCCAAGCTCTGGGTCATCTCTCCTCTCAACTTGCAGAAACGAGCATTTATTTAACGTCTCATTGTCCTGTTATCAAATTACCTTGAGAAACGGACAAAAAGCAACGGTAGTACTGCAGGCTTCACTCATTGACGGCAACTTGTAAACTGGATTGAACATCAAAGCAAGATGTAACTAAAGGGCAGCATATAATGATAAGCTAATAATTTATGAGACCTCAGGTGTTTTATTTACAACATTACAATTGGTAGCGGAATTTCCAATATGCAATGTAGGACAAAACAGGAAACAGCTCATTGCCAAATTCCTTTATATAGAAATACCTAATGGGAGAGAAGCTCAGATATTTAAAGGTTAATTTGTGCAGGGAGATACATGAATAATGAATTATCACACGCAGCGCTGCCGACTCTCACTGTAACATAATCATAGCTGATTTTTTTATCATGATAAGTTAACAGTGAGCTTTTTTATGTTTATTTTAAGATCAAGTTCATTAATAAAAAGTAAGGGCCTTGGCTGGCTTATGAAGATGAAGATATATGCATGACAAAGGAATAAAAGGACAGGTTTCCAGATAAACTATTTTGCAGTATAATGGACATTATCAGACACAGACATGCACAAATTATTGAAGCAAGTCCAAACAGACCTATGCAATTACATTTTTTTGTTAATTTTCTTTTTCCTGCTGATCTTTGTACATTGGAATTATACCACCCTTTATAAGAACGTTTCAGATTTTTGTTCATTCTTCTGATTTCAAATAATCAATCAAATTTGAGGTTTTATTTTTAAATAGCTAATGAATGACTTTTTTTATGAACTGTGTTCAGACAAATGACACCCTATTGTAAATGGTTCAAATTTTTTCATGTTTTGCAAAAGTATATCAAATGTATGTTTTTTTTGGAGGAATTTATGCAGAATACTAATAAAGGGGGAAAACTGGTTTGATATTCATTATTATAAAGAATGAGAAAAAATAAGATAATAAAGAATGAGAAAAGAAACTTTTAAGATATGATCGGATTTATGTTTAATGGACAACCCACCTTGCTCAATGAGTAAATCTACAGTGGTCAAAGGAAGAGAAATTTCTTAATTTTGTAATTATACTGACAGTGTGTATGCCTAACAGCTGGGGGGAGGGGGGTGAATTCAAACTAGTAGCTGGTTGTGATTGGCTAATTTTGTCTAATGAAGAAAAACAAAGGTGAACTTCTGACAGGAGTTAACAAAGTCCAGAGCAATAATGCTGCCAAAAAATCAATCATTTAGACAATTTAATTATGCACATATACCAAAAATATGATATTTTTATAAATCTAGGAGGCAGGAGAAGAAAGGAATATCAGAACATTTGGATCCAATAAAACCTTGCTGGGAGAGTATTTGTTTGATGTAACGGCCAGTCTTATTATAGACATGATTGATTTAAAGGTCTTCGCTGCCGCTCACTGAAGTTCATCCACAAGAACCTACGCAGTCCACCCTAGCAGCGAACCCCATAACAACGCAGCCCACATTCACCCAGACCTATCTCTCTCTGCCGTCACAAACTAGCCACAAAATCAATGAACTTGCTCCCAATACCAGAGAGGTTGTCATGGCAACCAGCTTGGAACATTGCTTCACTGCAAACACAAAGGGGGGAGATGGACAAAGACGGACAAAGAGTGATCGCTATAGTTCAGATAACTTACGGTCAGTTGAGCTAATAAATAAACAGGAACATATGACATGTAAAACTGATCCTCATTATGAATATTGTCTCTATGTTATACACAACGTGTGCTCTTTTAGAGTGTTCAATATGGCAGAGGCTTTTAATCTTGGAAGATAAGTTTAAGTGATGCCGGAGTCAGTCCTAGCAGATAGCGCTGGCCAACCTGCAAGCATGTAATCAATTTTACCCTTTCACTGATGGTGTCTGTGAAAAAAAGTAAGTATTAAACAAACAGGATTTCCAAAGAATGATGGATAAAGATTGGTTGCTTGTGATATTGTCTTCCCAGCATGCCTTAATGCTAAACACGCAAATGATAAATGAAAATGATAAAGGCAGTCACTGGCTGCACAGAAAGCGAAGACAAAATGTTGACAGCAAAAAATATACCAATCCATGTACAGTGGAGATGTGCTGCAGAAGCAAAGGATTCCTCATTCAACAGTGCCTACAACATCTGTAGCCTTGCTTATGGTTACCATGGTGATGCAAGGTGTCATAGTGACAACAGACTACAACAAATGTGTCCAGATAAAGGAACCAAGATACAAGCCATAAATGCCTGGGATACCCTAATGATGGAACATGCACAATTACGCATGACAAAGATTTTCATTTGTTTGATGCCACAAAAATCCAAAACTGCACATTACGTTATTATTTGGTACAAGATTCCCCCAAAAAGTTGTCTTTCCTAATAATATATCAATATAGTGTATATTTCTGGAACATGTGGTCAACTCTTAATATTTGGTAATATCAGCAAAGTCATAAGCATCTTAGTATTAAAGGCAATTCAAAACATAAAACTCTCAGAGCTGACAATTGTCTATTCATTAAGTTCTAATTAATACAAACAATTAACATGGGAAAAAAATCAACTCATGATCAGCTAATATCTAAAATAGTTAGAACAAGCAACAGCTATTATTTCTAAATCATCCTTTAAAACCTCCTATTCCTATGATTTGATACTTGTCTTCCTAATCATAGGCTGATTTTGTAGGGTCCCAGGGGGCACAACCCCCTTTCTTTCTGCAAAAAAAATCTGGGAAATAAAACAATATACACCTAATACTGAAAAGCAGCTCCAGATACTGCGTCTCGCACCATTTTCTTTGCCATTTTTGCGTGCAAGAGTTATGTAAAAATTCTATCATAGCTCTCTCAGAACTTTTGTTAACTAATGCCTCTGTCACCAGACAATAGGTGACAATATGTACGGTGTTTTGTATCATAGTTTAACGAAGTCTGTTCTCTATTGATATTGACGTGAAGCGTCATCCTAAAGCGTTGACAGGTCTTGATTGTATATATATATTGTGTATTCTTGTATGAAATCCCATCGGCTATCAGCTGATTTATCCGTGTCACGCATCGTGTGTATTTTTCCATTTTTGTATGTGAGTCGCCATGGTGACGCTAACAGTCAAACTAGGTCACATATATCCTTATATGGGACACTTGAGAAATAAGCCAATCAGAGAACCGGATTGCCGTACACAGTGAACAGGCGATTGTGACGTCAGACTTCAAGAAGAGACGCTGAACGTTGGTTCAGTTGGGTCTTGAAGCTTGAGGTGGCAGCACGCACGCACGAACATTGAAACGCCAGGAACGGCATAGAAGCAAGCTTCTACATGAGGCAAAGACCCAGCTCATGAGAACTCAGCCGTGCTGCCGACAGAGCTACGTATTGGCGATAAAGTGAAAGAGCGCTCGTCACCTGCCGGCCTAGTTCAGCTTGACCTAAATACATAACCGCCGTAAGCCGCGAAACCATTGCTACACGAGCAAGGTCAAGGATTCTAAGCTCTACGTAAACAAAGAGCGCTATTGCATTCATGTGAACGTAAACCTACCCGGGTCGCTGACCAGCAAGATCAGTTGAAGATCGCTAAACTCAGAAAGACTAGATCTATATGGTGCTAACTATACGCTAGATTCTACACAAAACAGTAACCAGAGATCTCTGAAGGAACTGGACTTGATTGTTTTTATACAAACCATGGACTCAGTAAATATCCTGTAATTTTAATGTGAAGAACTGTCGTATTGACACATCAACGCACACACTCACATTTGTGTCTCTGTAAGTATTGTCTTGAATTATATTTGTGAATTTAACCTGATGTCTCATAGTTTCTATTGAGCTGGGTGTATGATTGTCTGGTATTTTAATACACGTCCTTAAAAGAACCTGGAAATGTCACCTGTAATGGCCGGGATCTAATTTCTTGATGAGTGAAATCAAGTGGCGAGCGTAAACCCATCGTATGGTTTTATAGGATATATCCGTTGTAAAGTTTTCACGTTAAGTTAGGGGTGACATTGTATGGCGAGCGTGCCAGGATATAATTAGCCTTAAAAAAAACTGGCTAATTACAGTAAGTTTCAGAAGTTTTGAACTGAGAAAACAGTACTGAAACCAGACATTCATATACTCAAACTAGAGTTGATCTGAATTAATAATTGGAAATGACACCAAACTGATGTTGTAGTGTATACTTGCACAATGAAATTACCCCACTGTTAGGAGTTAATATTTATTCAGTGAGAATATTACCTGAAGCACAACATTGTTTCAAGATCGGCATATACCTTGTAGATTTGGCTAGAACACATGCATGTTTTGTGAGTAATGCTAGTTCAGTGATACCTGGACATCGTTATTGGGTTGATATAAACCCAGATTAGAGTGAAAATTTTTGATGTTGTTAGATACGCCCTGGTATAATTTTTTCTACACTAGTTTGTGATTGGTCACGTGGTAGGGTCTCTTGACAGGTAAGTTTACCCCTCCCGATTGGCATGGTAATCATAGGTGCATGGTGTTTATTGATATCTTGATATCCATCCGTCCATCCGTCTGACCCTTCGTCCGACCTTCCGTCCGTCCGTCCGTATAAGTAGATTTTGATGCGTAGAGCTACCGTAGTGTTATTGTACGGATACCGCCGGTTTGTTAGGTTGGCTTTAACAGTACGTATTTACGGATTTTTAAGAGCAGATATTACTAGATACTGGAATCTTACTAGGTTAGAGCGTTACCATGGAAACGTTAGAGTCCCTTGTTAGATGCGGACAGGCCTTGGGACTTAAGGACCAGGCTTTACAAGATTATGTTGAGGCTAGACGGCGTGCAGATGAGGAACGTGAGGAAAGAGCTAGGCAACGTGAAATAGAAAAGGAACAGCGGGAATTAGAGCGTGAGCAGCGGGAATTAGAGCGCGAGCGAGAGGCTAGAGCCCACGAATTAGAGGTTCTAAGGTTAAAGTCTGACTCTGGGGTTAAAGAAGAGAGAAGTAGGGATGTATTCCCGAAAATCCAGCTTCCACCTTTTGATGAGGCTCACGATCAGCTAGATGCGTTTCTTGAGCGATTTGAACGATTAGCTGTATGTCAAGGCTATGATAGGGAGAATTGGGCGTTACACCTGAGTCCGTTACTGCGGGGTAAGGCGCTAGGGACTTACACACAGTTATCGGTTAGTGAGGCCATGGATTACGATAAGTTAAAGATAGCCTTGTTAAAGCGATACCAAATGACCGAAGAGGATTATCGACACAAGTTTCGGACTTGTAGGCCTGAGCGAGGCGAAACGCCGAGTCAGTTTGCGGTGAGACTGAGTGGATACCTAGACCATTGGATAGGGATGGCAGGGGTCGGAGGTGACTACGACGGGGTAGTTAACCTGTTGATGTGTGAGCAGTTCGTAAACTGCTGTAGTAGGGATCTCTCTATGTTTTTGAAAGAGAGACGGTGTCGTGACTTTGATAGTATGGTAGACTTAGCCGAGAGTTATACGGAGGCTCACGGTGTACACAGCCTTACAGCAGGTCCTCGTTATGGCAATAATGTGCCGCGTCCAGCGCAACCGGTATCTCAGCCTAGAGAGAAGCGAGAGGTTGAGCGCAGTCCGGACGGTCAGACATTTAAGCCATCAGGAGGCATCAGATGTTATTTATGTAATGAACTAGGACAAAGGCGCGGGAATGTAAGACTAGTGCCCGGTCGAGGCCTAGGTCTTCCCCTCAAGTAGGGCGTGCTGCTGGCGATCAGCAGAGGTATAGGACTAATTTTAGCCCCCCGTATAACCCAAAACAGAAACTGGAGACTATGTCAATGGCAGTAGTCGAGGCGGAAACGGAGACAGGCGGTGCGGTGAAACCGGAAGTAGAGAGTCCGAGTCAGTCGTTAGGATTTGCTGCCCAGACAGAAGGCGGAATCTCGTTACCTGTGTGTGAAGGGCTGGTGAATGGTAAGTCAGCGAGGGTGCTGCGGGATTCGGGATGTTCCTCGGCAGGAATACGTGAGTCGTACGTGGAGCCGAATCAGTTCACCGGACACCAGGTCGAGTGTAGGTTGTTTGACGGGTCTGTAAGACAATTTCCTACGGCTAGGATTAATGTGGACTGTGCGTACTTTGTCGGTACTATCGAGGCAATGGTGGTCGGGGATGCTGTATGTGATTTAGCGCTAGGTAACATAGCGGGAGCGCGTGATCCGTATGATCCGGAACCGACGTGGAAGTCTGAGCGGTCCTCAGGCATAGTGTGTGACGGTGTAGAGTCACAAAAGGAGGTGTCGTCCGCGGTGGCGACACGGAGCGCTGCACGAGAGAAACAGATACCGACGCGTAGCTTGAATGTTGCAAGCCCAGTTGCCGATGTGAGTCCGGCCGAATTTTTGAAGGCGCAGGAGGAGGATGGGTCTTTAGCGCCGTATTGGAGGCTAGCTAGAGATGCTAGAAATGATAGTCCATTTAGAATTGAGGACGGATATTTAGTTCGGGTTGTGAGTGATAAACGGGGAGATCAAGATGGATCTCGAGTGGTGGTACCTCAGACGTTACGGTAGGACGTAATGAGGATGGGCCACGAAGCGGTTATGGCGGGCCATCAGGGCATAGACAAAACGCACGACCGCGTGAGAACTCAGTTTTTCTGGAAAGGGATGTATAATGACATTGCTGAGTTTTGCAAGTCCTGTCCCATTTGCCAGAAAACCATACCGAAAGGCAAGGTGCCTGGAGCTACGTTAGGCCAGATGCCATTAATTGATGAGCCCTGGCGTAGAATTTCGATGGATCTGGTTGGGCCGATCCATCCAGCGTCTGAGAGAGGTCACAGGTATATTCTGACCGTTATGGATTATGCCACTAGATATCCGGAGGCTGTTGCTTTAAAGAACATAGATACAGTCTCTGTGGCTGATGCGCTAGTTGATATTTATGCGCGGTTAGGAGTGCCGTCAGAGGTGCTTACTGACATGGGAACACAATTTACGTCAGACCTCATGCGAGAAGTTAGCCGTGTTTTGTCTGTAAGACAGCTCACCACTACTCCTTACCATCCTATGTGCAACGGAATGGTGGAGAGATTCAATGGAACGTTAAAGTTAATGTTGAAACAGATGTGCGAGGAAAGACCGCGAGATTGGGATCAGTACCTCAGCGCCGTGCTTTTTGCGTACCGAGAAGCGCCACATGAGAGCACAGGGTTCTCACCCTTTGAGTTGCTCTATGGTAGGATCGTTAGAGGACCGATGCGGATTCTAAGGGATCTGTGGACCAAGCGAGATACTAGCGTCGAGACTAAAACCACGTACCAATACGTCCTGGACCTACAAGACAAACTAAGCGACACATGCGCGTTAGCTAGAGAGGCGTTGAACAAATCAGCGAACAGACACAAACTGTTATATGATAGAGGTAAATGCACGCGCAGATTTGAGGCCGGAGACGAAGTTTTGTTGTTACTCCCGACGGAGCGGAACAAATTAATGGTACAGTGGAAAGGCCCCTATACTATTGTAAACAGGGTTGGGGACTTAGACTATCGGATTAAAATTGGCGATAAGGTTAAAACCTTCCACGTGAATATGCTGAAACGGTACCATGCTAGGAACGAGCCCCAGCATATTCTGGCAGCGGTAGCCAAGGGCGCACCTGATTCTATACATGATCCTGACAGTGTAGACGGGGAAACAGAGCCTCCCGTGTTCGGAGAGTTAAACCCAGAAGGGATTGATGAGGATGCCCACATGTCGTTACCGTCGTATGCGCGCCGCCAGACTGAGCGAGATGTTCAGGTAAATGCTGACCTAGGCAAGTGTCAGCGCCGTGAAATACTCAGTCTGCTTAGGCAATATGGGGATGTATTCACAGATGTACCCAAGCTTACCAATGTTGTAGAATGTAGCATTAAACTCTCATCTGATGTACCTGTAAAAACTAGGCCCTATAGGGTGCCTTTTGAACTGCGAGAGACAATGCGAACAGAAATCCAGGAAATGTTAAACTTAGGCATTATTGAACAGTCAGATTCTAGCTATGCGTCCCCCTGTATCCTGCTTAGGAAACCTGACGGTAAGACTAGATTCGTGATAGACTACCGAAAGCTGAACCAATCAGTCGTGTTCGATCCTGAACCCATGCCGGATCCAGAAACACTTTTTGTTGAAGTCGCGAAAAGCCAGTATTTTACAAAGCTTGACCTGACGAAAGGTTACTGGCAGATCCCTGTTTCTGAGGAATCCAGGGATAAGACGGCCTTTGTTACACCCGATGGCCATTACCAATTTAGGGTTATGCCATTCGGCCTGGTAACTGCCGGAGCGGTTTTCACCCGCATGATGCGGAAAATGTTCAGCGACATGCCGAATGTAGTATGTTATGTAGATGACGTGTTAATACACGCAGAGACTTGGGACGAGCACTTAAGAACTCTTAGAGAAGTGCTAGTTAGACTAGAATGTGCAAACTTAACAGCTAAACCAGCTAAAACCTTCATAGGCTACCAGAGCCTAGAGTTTTTGGGACACCTTGTAGGCACGGGCAACTTGGCCACTAATCCAGTTTTGCTCAAGAGAATACAGAGCACTGATAGACCTAAGACAAAGAAAGCTTTGCGAGCATTCCTAGGTCTTACAGGGTACTATCGAAAATTCGTGCCAAACTATGCGGAAATAGCAGTGCCCTTGACTGATCTAACGCGTAAAGGTCAACCTAACAAACTAGACTGGAAACCCGTACACGAGAACGCGTACTGTTCTCTAAAGGCTAAACTGTCAGACCCTCCCATACTGAAGCTACCTGATTTCAGTAAACGATTTTATTTGAAATGTGATGCATCTGATGTGGGTATTGGCTGTATCCTGATGCAAAGACACGAGGGGATCATGCACCCAGTAGCTTATGCCAGTCGTAAACTATTGCCCAGGGAGAGAAATTACTCCACCATCGAGAAAGAGTCATTAGCAATTGTATGGTCTGTTCAGAAATTTGAGATGTACCTGGCTTGTAGACCGTTCACCATTCAGACCGACCACAAACCATTAAAGTGTATTAGCAAATCAAAATGTGCTAATAAGAGAGTAATGAGATGGGCACTGGTTCTACAAGAGTTTAGATTTGATATTGAAGCAGTGTCAGGTAAACTAAACCATGGACCTGATTTTCTTAGCAGACTGCCTGAGTGTTAGGATGTAATGAGCTTAATGTCTAGCCAGGTAAGTCTAAACATGTACAGGATTTTGCCCTGTGTCATAGACCGTGGGCATGTACTAATGACAACTTGTTACATGACTTTTATGTATTGCTATATGTAAATATGTTTAGCTGGACCCTGTGAGATAGAACGATACGATGTATCGAGAAAATACCGTGTATTTTCTTTAAAAGGAGGGGGTGATGTCACCAGACAATAGGTGACAATATGTACGGTGTTTTGTATCATAGTTTAACGAAGTCTGTTCTCTATTGATATTGACGTGAAGCGTCATCCTAAAGCGTTGACAGGTCTTGATTGTATATATATATTGTGTATTCTTGTATGAAATCCCATCAGCTATCAGCTGATTTATCCGTGTCACGCATCGTGTGTATTATTACATTTTTGTATGTGAGTCGCCATGGTGACGCTAACAGTCAAACTAGGTCACATATATCCTTATATGGGACACTTGAGAAATAAGCCAATCAGAGAACCGGATTGCCGTACACAGTGAACAGGCGATTGTGACGTCAGACTTCAAGAAGAGACGCTGAACGTTGGTTCAGTTGGGTCTTGAAGCTTGAGGTGGCAGCACGCACGCACGAACATTGAAACGCCAGGAACGGCATAGAAGCAAGCTTCTACATGAGGCAAAGACCCAGCTCATGAGAACTCAGCCGTGCTGCCGACAGAGCTACGTATTGGCGATAAAGTGAAAGAGCGCTCGTCACCTGCCGGCCTAGTTCAGCTTGACCTAAATACATAACCGCCGTAAGCCGCGAAACCATTGCTACACGAGCAAGGTCAAGGACTCTAAGCTCTACGTAAACAAAGAGCGCTATTGCATTCATATGAACGTAAACCTACCCGGGTCGCTGACCAGCAAGATCAGTTGAAGATCGCTAAACTCAGAAAGACTAGATCTATATGGTGCTAACTATACGCTAGATTCTACACAAAACAGTAACCAGAGATCTCTGAAGGAACTGGACTTGATTGTTTTTATACAAACCATGGACTCATTAAATATCCTGTAATTTTAATGTGAAGAACTGTCGTATTGACACATCAACGCACACACTCACATTTGTGTCTCTGTAAGTATTGTCTTGAATTATATTTGTGAATTTAACCTGATGTCTCATAGTTTCTATTGAGCTGGGTGTATGATTGTCTGGTATTTTAATACACGTCCTTAAAAGAACCTGGAAATGTCACCTGTAATGGCCGGGATCTAATTTCTTGATGAGTGAAATCAAGTGGCGAGCGTAAACCCATCGTATGGTTTTATAGGATATATCCGTTGTAAAGTTTTCACGTTAAGTTAGGGGTGACAGCCTCCATGCTGAGCCCCCTCCCCCCCCCCTCCCCTTACCTAAGATTCAGTATCTGCCCCTGCAACTTTATTCAGGATGTGAACCAGATGTATATACTTGTAGTTCAAACATAAGTCAGCAAACCTTACTGGTGTTTTTGAGATCTTGCTTTCTGCTCTAAATGAGATATTTTATTCTTAAAAAACACCTTAAATTAAAAATTCAATTCTTAATCACTACCAGTAGACCTGATGGGCTCTGGTGGCAATAGTACCAAAGAGATTACAAGGTCCAATCATTTGACCGGCCACTAGGCTTTATAGACTCTGATGGTATAACCGTTAAAAGGCGCATATACGTCGACCTTGCATATAAATCGAGGGTAAATTTTCAGGGTTAATATCAGGTAAAACTTTTTAAGCTTTTTTGGTATTTTAGTTTTTTTGCAGAAATGAAGATCGTCTGACACTCAAAATTGGCAGGTGGGCGATTTTAATTTTAAACTTTGAATGATTGTTCATGTCTGATATCAATAAAATATGATTATTTATGTGTTATTAAAACATGACTGTTGCTGTTTTATCTACATTTTATATGATCAAAATTGTTAAGAAAGCACAAAGCTGGACCATGCGAGTCACATGACAAGGTAGTCCAGAACTGGACTGTTCGGAGCCTATTTATCATCTGATAGCCTATGTTGCCCCGTTATTTTTTTCCCATCTATATAACCACCGTAATAGGTCAATACACGATCCTTGTCACCGCCAGTGGCATTTTATTGAGGAGACCTGGCCAGCTATTTTCCCTGTTGGCTTGCTAGATTTTGGATAAATTTGGTTGGACCCTTGAATAAGACAACCCCCCCAACTTTTGAGGAAATTTTCGGGTTAAATTTCTTGACTTATATGCGACTTTTTACGGTTAAACCAATGACATTAAACCCTATGCCTAACAATACTAGGCCTTGAGGACTTTTTTGCAGGATAGGTTCATGGCCGTTTGGTGGCACTGTCTACTGAAACAGGATGAAGGTTAACAAGGTAACCATAAGATAAGAATTATGGTATTTTTTTTTTGCCTAACGGACCCATGGTTTTTCACACATCGGGCTGGGAGTAATCCAGAAGACATAATCTGTTGTTAACACAGATATAGGAGCGAATCTCTGAGGTTCTATCAATGATTCATCTCTTTAACCTTTGAGGCACTGGTGGGATTTGAACTTAGGACCTTTTGCTCCGAAGTACGATGCCTTCAACATTAGGCTATGTCCGACCTGAGGTCTTGCAGACATTCACAGAATTGCTAGCAAAGACACTAAACACTATAACAGTTGCTAAGCTAAAGAAGGAAATGATTTAGAGCACCGTTGTTGAGGAAGTCAGGGACCCCCGCCCTAGGCGTTCCTTCAGCAATGATAAAGATGATATCTAAATGAATGTTTAATTATTATCTATTTATTATAATGGTAGGCTCAAAGATAATGAGAAATTCAGAGGAGATAGAGGTAAAAAGCTAAGGTCTATAAATATTAAACTGGGAGCAAGGTAAGATCACGTTGCACTACACCCCAACTACTGGGTCATATAGGTCCTGGCAGGATTCTACCTTTGAACATTTAGCCAAGAAATCCCACGCTGTAAACACTATGCCACATTTTACCTCAATAAGCTTGGCCTTGATGTCAACATTGGCAGGCATCACATGTTCGATATCTGTCATAAATTTACAGTCTTGCAGCCTGTAATATTGATTTTGGACTGCGACAATGTGACATGCTTGTGGTACAGTCTCTGTATAGGGAGTCTGGCCCTTTCATATTCATCTGCGTCACTAATGCACAGACGATGTCAATGTACCCACAGTCACTTCTATTTGCACAGTGCATTCACCTTCTTTCACACAAATTGTGCATGTATGGCAGTGAATCCTAAGCTTGCTCTATATATATGCATGGTATGTGTTTGTCCAGAACTATATCGGCAACCACTGGAAGTTTAATTACTGGATATATGCAGTGTTTATGAATATTCAAAAAAGATGATCTTAAAAAACTACTCCAAAACTAAATTTTTCTTTCACTATCTCAGTATTATTTTTCTGCATATTTTTTATGATTAGGCCTATTAGGTTTATTCTGGTTAACAGAAACCACATACTTAATCAATTTATTTTCAGCTACACATTTAAGGAAGACTTGATGTAGGGAATAATTTATGAGATAAATTACATTCTTTACAGTAATCAGTGACATATATCATGATATTTAAATCCATTGTTTTTATTTTACTTAAAATTCATTCTTTTATATTAAAGGATGTCCTTTATCACCAAATTCACCATGACCAACCTAAATGGTTATCACACAGTGAAAACAAAAACAAAAGAATATTTTCTGGAAAAGACTGGATTTTAGGTTTCAGCTGTTTATCCCTAATGATTTAACACTATTAAGAGTATATTCAGTGAAGCATTTAATAATCATTTACATATTAGTGTAAACAAAATCAAACTTTCTTTGTCTTTTACTTCTTCAAGATTTTTCACACCAGCTGTGAAAATTATCAATTAAATATACTGTGGCTGGCTTTAACTATTCATATTTGGGAAGTTAAATATTTGTGATGTATACCACTTCAGTGTTTCGCTAGGGGTTCATTTTCTTGATTTACCATACAGTAACTTACACAACATACATATTAACGCATAATGATATCAGTTATATAAAATGCACACAAAATCTAACAAAAGTAAACATGGAACTGATGGCACATCGAACAGGTTTAATTTATTCACAAAATAGTGGCAGATATACAAAAGAAGGGATGTTATATAAAGTATCATTCTTTGAATTACAGGCGACACTACGTGTAAAAATGCTAATACTGACACTACTGGCACAATACACATGAGGTTCAAATGAGGCTATAGAATTAATTACTCTTCACGTGTGCAGAGATGGTGTCTTTTTCACAAAATCTTTATTTTTGTGATATTTCTCATTTGCCAATATCTTAAATTTGAAATCCTCTTGAACAAAAAGCCAATCACAGTATTCCTTCACAGCTGTTAGCAAAAACTGGCTTAAAAAAAAAAATTATTACCTCATTTCCTTTTATCTGTTATTTTTATCTTTTTAATTGTTTTTAAGGACTTACTAAAACCACTTGGAACTGGCAGAAAGCTGGAGACTTCTTGGACATTTTTCTGTGAGGTTCAGACAGCAAAATATAGATGAAACAGTGTTTTCAAATATGCAAAAACTATATTTCTATGTCTCTGTCAATTTTGTGAGAATCTCTGAAAACAATGCCCACACGACTATGGACACATGTATACTGATCAAATTTATAAAAATATACTGTGGAAGTGGTTTTGTTAGCGGAATTTAATTTTCTTGGCCTTAAGCAGGGGCCAGATTTGTGCTATATTAAGTATTTTGGTGCGATCATTCTAAAGACTGCAGTGTTCTCATTTGACACACAGTCACATGGGTCTGGTAATCTCTCGGTTGGATTGCTTGAGCTGAGGAGTCTTCAACCAAGATGTTAGAGTTGTCATGTTGTCATAAGAGTTCATAGCAAGCGATATCTCAGCTGAAATTCCCTCTAATTTACAGTGATTTCTAAAAATCAACCGTGAAACAAGTAGCCTTTTAAGACCTTTAGAACCTTTCCATCCCCCTTCAATCACAATGGCTTTAAAGTATGAAGGAGGTGATAACCAGCTGCAATTATTGTCAGTTATGTTAGTAGTTCACACATAGCTGTCTACTCCTAGTTGGAAATCACAGTTGTCGTTGTTGAGCAATTCTACAACTTAGTCAGATGTGAAACATTGTGGATGGATTGAACCATGTCATCACCAAATGTAATTAGTCCTAGTGAATTACGTATTGTTTACACCATGCGGTCACAGTAATCAATGAGTCGCTTGTAGCATGTACATGGTCACCTGAAGGTTGTTAGATGGGAGGTTAGGTTGCATGCAAACCTGTCTTTTATAAATATTTTAATTTGATGCAAAATGGATTACCTATACATACTGCGCGAAAATTAATTCGTACTGATATAACAGTACAGTCATAAAACTGTCAGCAAACATGCAAGTTTTATGAAAGCAATGGAAAACATTTTTACTTTCAACTGAGGAAAATATTAAAAAAATACTTTTGCACATAAAACCAATCAATGGATACCTACACACAGAGTGGGCTATGATTCAGTACAGAGGTCATCTTATAGGTTAAGGTCACTCACCAAGGGTAGATCCACCTTGACTGGGCACGCAGGTAAAACCTTGTTTGCGGGGAAAGTAGAAGACGGTCACATTCTTAAAGCTGACGGACTTCTTTGGCTTCTTACGTAGTTGTGTGTACACCTCTGAAAACAAATACAAAACAGTAAGTCAACACATTTAAGCCGTCGTCCCATCTGCCAAATTTTTTTTTTAAGGTTGAAAAATCTAAAAGTCTCTGACTCTCCCGCAGAGTGCCTGCACACCTATAGATTTTGTGCACAGACCCCAAGATTTTCCTCACCACTGTGATCATTCTGATTTTGTCTCCTGGATTGTTATTGGCGTCGAAAATGATAAAAAAGACAGAAAGATAGGTTGTTAACCAGCCAAATTTTATGATTTCATCAACACATCTACAGAATTTTCACAAGGTTTCAACTGTTGTATAGAGATCATGGGTGAAGAAATAATTTCTCTATAATGTGGAGGGGCTTTTAAAACACACCAATAGCGTACATATATGGTGAAGAAAGTAGATTTGTTTTTATTTGTTTCAAGTCAACTTTCATGCGGACTTAAAAAAATAATATACATTTTTTATGATGATATAATGAAATAAGTGACATTTGGTAAGCATACATAGGTGCAATGTAAACAATACATAAACAATTTTCAGAAATCTGTTGAGTCATTACCGTTACTGAGAATTAATCAGCTAAAAGACAAAGATAAAAAGCCAACCAATGGAAACTATCAGATGAGGGGGAAAAGTGGTCAAAAGGAGAGAAAAATGTCACTATATGATACTATGTCAAGGCACTTTTGCAGTGCAGAATAAACAGAAACTTGTTTGAATTCATGATTTTATAAAATTTGAATTTGGGGTTCCAAACATTTTATTTTTTGTTGTAGATTATTTCTGAATTTCATCAAATTAATTGTCAAATATTACTGAAGATGGAAATTATTACCAGTTTTTATCGAAGTATTTCATAACATATAACCCCTGGTCCTTGCTGTAATTTAAAGCCAAATATATTGATACAGAAGATTTGGGGATAAAATATTCTAGAAAAAAAGTCTGATGGGAGTGATAACAGGTTTTGAAATATCTCCTTGGCATTCATGTAGGGCAGGTTGATTTAAATCCCATCTGGCTGGGACTGGTTTAAACCTGAATGTGAGGTATTCAGAATATCTTAGTGTGTTCATATGTTCGTAGCCCTGGGAGACTTCATTTAACAACAACAATCATTTCCTGGCCAAGCCATAATGAAAGTAATTTTTTTCTCTGGTGGCTTCGTGAAGGCTGAGCCTGGAATTCCATCGAGAGCTCATTCTATCAGTTATTTTTTGTGGCCGTCTATGACACTGCAGCATACATGGAAAATCCATGTAGCAATTAAGATGTGGGGGCACCGCGGCTGCAAGCAGTCCCTGACACCAGCGGAGCATTTACGATGAGATTCAGAACTTTCCCACATTATTGATTCCCGCTGGGTTTCTCCACTTTTTGCCGGCCAAATATAGCCTGCTAGAACCTTCTGTAATCCATGACGGCCTATGATTTACAGCTGAAGTTACTGTCTCTTCACAGCCTGTCACATGATCAACTTAACCAATCGGCACAATCTATTTTCGGGAAATGATCAAAACTGTCTTTCAAAATCAGTTTAAATTTTAAATATTTTTATAAAAATTAAGTCCACAAAAACATTCACCTAAGAACCTACTGTAACCCTCATTATTCAACATTTTTTTTTTTATAACAAGGCTTGGTGTCCTGCTCCTGCATGTCCTGTGTTTAATTCCCTCTGCTGGGTCATAAGACCAAGGAACCCCAAAAAGGTGCACTCGTTTGTGAGTGACACACATCTGTGGGGAACAATTTCCCCCATCAAGCCTGCAGAGTGCTCACCTGGGTGGGGGCCAACCATGACCTTGGCTGAGATTTGAACTCATTACCTCCCGGCTTTGAAACCTGTGCTCAACCCCTTGACCATGGAAGCCATTATTCAACAGTTTAATTTTAAATTAATGCTTAAGTAATTTACACTTCATTGCTTGCCAGTCCTACAACTGTCAATCAAATTTTGATTTTATGGATCTTTGTGTATCCAGTGACTTAAAGTAAGCATCCTCAATGTGATTAATAGAACACTACAGCAAGAATCCCCTATTATCTATATCTCCACAAAATACCCCAATATCTTTAAAACCAGGGACATATCATATATACTGCTGAATAGAACAGAGCTAGTAATGATAATTATTAAATATATCAAAAAAGGTGGATATATCAATGGCCCTGGCTCTTACAAATGTCAAACACTACAAAATGTGTGCTTTGAGGTTTTCAGCTTTTCTAGACAGGGACAGATATTTACAGACTTGGTTGACTTGTTCTCTGTAAAACACATGGCAATGCCAAATTAGACAGGATCAGAATTTCAAACCCTGCTTATTTAAAGAATATTTTTGTGTGTGGAGGTTACCACCTTAATTTTTAAATGCTGAGGTACTTAACCTAAGTATGTTCATCTGCGGATTTTCAGAATCTCTGACAGGGATTAGGACACAAAATAAAGTGGTGTTTCCATGTGGGTGAATATATGCCATATATATACATGTATATATATATATATGCATATATATGTGTATATGCATGAAAAATGGTTCATGGGATTTTGTAACCAGGGTGTTTCCATGTGTCCGCCATTATATATGCACATATGCACGAAATCACCACAACTTTTATATTGACAAATCCCTGCTGTTTATCAATATGATCAGTTGTTTGTTAAATGCATCTCAGATATAAAATAAATTGCCTATTACAACTATGGTTTCTGTCTGAGAAATTCTCAGGGCTCAACAGGAGTTTGACGTCATCTCAAGACATATCAGTCTTGTTACTCCAAGTAACATCTTACCAAGGAAACCGCTTTTTTACATTTTTATAATTTTTTCTTCTGAGAAACTGACAGATTTTATAGAAACAACTGCTTCTGTATCCTGAATATCTCATCTTCGTTGCTTCTCTATTGTTAAAAAATTAATTTATTTGGTCTACATGTACACAGGCATTCTGTACTAAAATTTTCAGCCAATGATGGGGTAATTGTGTAGACGGGTTTTTTTTTATAAAAGACCTATATTACCAATTGATTTTACACATTATTTCCAAATTTGTGTTGTTTTATAATTAGAATAAATGTATACTTATATAATAATAAGGCATATATAGTTTAATAACCAATATATCTTATATATAAGACATAAATTGCTTCAACATAGCTTGTTTTCCTTGTGACACCATGAACATCCTGTATAATGTCATGGCGGAAGATCAAAATTTGAGCCAATAAAGTTGACTTTTAAGCCACAATGACTCTCAAACAACACCACCTTTCATTATTTTCCAAATTCCATAATAGAACAATTTTTGTTTGTGGCCTAATGGAAGTTATTTTTCATTTTTTTATTAACAGAAATAAGGTCACACTGACCTGAATTTGGTACATCAGTACTGCTGTTAGTGTGCACGCTGCTGTTACTGTCCTCAGACTCCACGGGTGCCTCCCCGTCCTCCGTCTCGCAGCAGTCCAGCTTCCGCTTTGGCATGGTGAATATTATCGCACAGACTGACTGTAGGCCAAGGTGAGGGGTGCAGGCTCAAAACCTGGGGGGAATGGTGAGGGGGACGTCAGCTGGCTGCTCGGGACGATTCCTAGCCAATGCACACTACATTATCTGAAACAGAATAATACAAGTGTGGTTAATACAGTTAGACACAGCTTTAATTCACACCTGTCAAATCATTCTGTGTGTCAATCAACCAGTCTGTCATTCTGTATGTCTTTCATACTATATTTAGTTTTTTGTTGACATACTAAAGCTATATATTCCACAATTTGTCCATATAATTATGAAAATAGTCTGGTTTTCTGAGATTAAACAAATTCTGAGTTAGAACGGCACACTCATAAACAATGATACTGGATCTGCCCCTCTAGCCACATCTGCATTAGAATTTATTTATTTTTTCCGTGGGCCCCATGTCCCCCCCCCCCCCTTGTAAAGTTGAAAGGTAAAATAGTGATATTATAAATCATAATAGATCTTGTATATACAAAGATTTCTATTACAAATAATATTGGATCTTTTAATTTATCTGCTTAAAAAAAAACCAAACATTTCCACTTGCTTGCTGTTCCCGTGGGACCATGTGCAATTGTTAAAATTTTGCACACATATTAATTGATATAATTAATAAATTAAGCCTATTAACCTATAGACTTCTAAACTGAAAATAGTGAAATTTTAACCTCTGGAATAAGAAGCCAACAACAGTATATATGTGGACCATACTGGAATGCAGCAGTTGCATTTTACAGCCAAAATCTTATCGACAAGAAAGCTGAAAATATAAGCAAACAGACACTATCACTTTCTATAGGTTATGTAGAAAAAAAATATACACCTGGTAAGCGTTAGGTAACACCCCATTCCTTCCCACTTTCTTCAAGGGAATTCACAGTATTGATATATATATTTACCCAGGGTTCCCATGGCAGCCAACTGAATTCCTGGGGCTTTCTTTATGTGAGAACAGATGATAAAATGTTAAAAACAAAAGCAAACTCATGCCATGCAGAAGGAATGAAGACCAAATGAAAAATCACTTTCGCTAAAATTGCATGTTCCATAAGACATTTTCCACAGGATCAGCCATCTTAAATCATATAAATATATTGTCAATTTATTATCTCTACCAAGGAGGTCTTGCTTCTAACTGTGTTTGTTTTTTAATATTTTTTTCTTATCCAGACAACAGTGATATATTTTTATGTTCAGGGAGGTATGCACTGGTGCTGATATATATATATTTTGGTTATAAATCATATTCAATGACTGAAAAACAGTAGATCGATTATTAATTGATTATTTCATGAACCACCTACTCTGGTTGGCTTTATATTCAATATTTTGTGATTTTCACTTATTCAGTGTTTTGCACAGGTTCAATTTTCATTATATCACAATACAAAAGAACTATCACAGAATATTGCAATTAGTATGTCAAATAAGTAATTCCAAATATTATGTGCACATTTTATTAACACAAAAAAAATATTTTTTGTTAATGGCAGATCTGATATCATTTGAAATATATATCTTTGAACATATACAATTTATTTTTATTCAAAAAGGCAACCTTTTACTTTTCAACTTTTCCTTAACTATGGGACCTCTTATTCAAGGTTTTATGTTCACGATAATTTTCCTTTCACAGATATTTGAACCCCTCCAGAACAAAACTGCAACCACAGTACATAACCATAAAAACTGCTGTTTAGAATTATACCAAATCATTCATGAATATATAAAATTAAGTCTGTCCACAACTAATAAGCGCCCAAGGCGCTCTTAAAATTATTTTTTTAATATATATTTTTATACCCCCCAAAAATGTAGTGCTTTTCCAGGTTAAGATATGACATTTCTTTTTAGGATTATGGGAAAACTTTTAGGTGCTAATTTATGGGAAATTTCCTTTCGCAAGCAAATATTTATTGGGCTTGGGATACCCTGACATAATTTCACACCCTCAAATCATCAAGCAAGGCAGGGAAAATAACTGTGAATACCACAGCTTTATAGGTGAGAATCGCTCATTCCTTCCGTTTTCTTAAGAAGAGCTCTAAAAATCCATGGGGGGGGGGCTTATTATGATAGACGCTAATTATGTGGATACGGTATATATATATTATGTGACTTAGATAGTATTTATATATTATAAACATTATCATTCTATCATTATGCTAATCCAATGTGGATTTAATTGGTATTCTACATTTACTATTTCTTTACATGTATTATCATAATAATATAGTGCTGTAATATTCAAACAGACGTTTCAAATAACCATCTATTGTCCAACAGGAACATTTCTTTTCATTTGCTCTGCAGATTTAATCCATATTGTCTGAAATGGAACATTTCTGGTTCATAACATTCTTTAATTAAGGGACTGCAATGCAAAATATAATACAAGCAGTACAGGCTGGCCACCCACTCTGACAGCCAGGCATTGTGTTTCCGCTTAACGAAGCATCTCTCTCCAGGCAGAAGCAGCTTAGTGCGTCTAAAATGCGACCAGATTAATGAACATGTCCCAGAATTCCTTCACAAGAGATCATCCTCATCTGGGCAGTATTGATGTTTTGTCGTTTCTTCGGGTGATATGAGGGTTTCTGGGACACATTATGACGCTTCGGTTATTACTAGGCCTGCATCTCTGTGTGAAAAAACATTCACTGCACATAGTGAAATTTTTACCCTCCTGCACTGCCTTTCATCTACTGTTCAAGGGTTGAACGTTTGAGAAATAAATGGTTCTTGTGATTTTCAGTTTATATTTTGTGTTTATAAAAACACAAGCACATGTATTCCTATCTGACTAACTAAGAATTTATTTACATACAAAAAAATGAACAATAAAATTTAGGAATTCTTGATTTATAATTTAAAACCACATGTGGGGATATTCTCTCTGAGCCTGTGGCCTGTTCAAATGGTCGCCAGGGCAATGAGCTGTCACTCAAAATGAAATGAACAACATCAGCTTCATGTATTTCTTGCTCGGCTGGTAAACCGTTTTGTCTTCAGCACAGGGTCTCATCTGATTGGACCAAAATAAAGTGCTCCCATCTAGTGTAGAGATTCAGGATATAAGGTCATAACAAACAGCGCTTACGATACAGGTAGTTGGCCTATGCCTAAATTAGCTAATGGGTAAAGCGCTGTGTAAAGAGCATAATTCTGCTGATGCTGTTATCATTCCTGACCAGGATAGATGATGATATAAAACAAAGCAGGGGAAAGCAGATCCACATCACCACCCTTCAATACAGATTATAATGACCGGTAGGAATTGGTTGTTAAGTTATATTCAGTGACTGAAAGAGATTATTAATCAATCACTCAAGCAAAGTCAGTATGACTAGTAAATTATACTGAAAGGTCAAGGTCAAGACCTGGCTTGTTGACTTTTGTTCACTTAAACAAGGCAGGGTTGGGGTCAAATACAGTGTGCCAAATACAAATTTTATACAAATATAAATACGACAGCTGGGCCTGTCAAAATACAAATACGAGTGACTGAAGATAAACACAAATTCAAATGCAAATACAGAACATCAAATACAAATACAATTACAAATACATAAATGTATTGGTTATACAGAAAGTTTATTAATTTTCAGCACCATAAATATTTACAATGTCTCAGGGAGAAGTAAAACACCTGACTTAATGCTGTCTTTTGGGTTGTTCAGAAGTTAGGTAGTAGTTAAAGGGGCCCAATCACCTATAAAGCATCTTGAGTTAAAACAAAACATTGCATCTTCCCTTTAAAATACGTCTGTACCTGCCAAAATATTGCCTTGAAACCGTTTGCTTACTCCTTTAAACGAGTGTTAAAAACAAGGAACCTGGCGTGATCGCAGGTGTTAACATAAACACAGTGCGTCGGGCCGTGTGCCACAGCACGCACCAATCAGGAAATGCCCTGACTGACTTGGCTTAATATGTAATACATGTTCCCCCTGGCTGAAACACCGCATGTTGCTCCTCTTAATTGGACATCCTGTCATGAGGCCTTGTTATGGTAAACAGACTGTGTTTACCAACACACAGGGCTATAACAAGGTGGTTAACAGTTGTATGCAAGGAATTGAGACTGTGTGCTGGAATGGTTTTGTCGGGATACTTTTGTATAAAGTAAAACTGAACTAATAATGTGAAATAATAGGCCTTATATTGCTCCTGAACATGTCCCTTTAACTTTTTAAAATTGTGGCAAATATCAATATATATTTAAACATATGTATTTGTACAGTATTTGATCAAATAAATCAAATATTGAGACTGAATACAAATACAAATAATATCATTTTGCACAATACAAATACAAATTTTGACTGTATTTAAACACAAATACAAATATGTATTTGACCCCAACCCTGGAACAAGGTACAGTTTTAATGCTGTTAAAACATGTCCAGTCTTTCCTGTAGTATATATCTCTGACAGGATGAGAATATTCTTATTCTTTTCAAAATTATATGACTTCTATCTATGTGAACAGATAATTGTGATCAACAAGTCAATGCAAAACTGCAACTCATTTATCAATTGTGAAAGAAAGCAACCATATAACCAATTTACCAATTGAGTATGCAACTTAGAGATTAATAATGTTGGTCTGGATATTACTTTCTACAAAATGCTTGCCCGAATTGTGCTGAATGGTATATGAAGATCGTCTATCCAAACAAAAACCTTATCCTCCTGAATTTTCAGATAAACAACGTTGTACTGTATAGTTCTTACTCTCAACTATAAAGTACTCTGCTCACACAGAAACAAAAAAAGTGGTCATAAACAGGGAAAAAAATAATAAAAATCTTTTCATAATTTGTTGATTAAAATTTCTTACAAGAAAACCAAACATCAAACAAGTAACCAACAATGAACTATTTTGAAAATGTAATACCTAACCCCTTAACCCCTTAATACCTTAACCCCTTAAGGTATATTAACTATTTTCATTGAAATACAGTTGGTAGCTATTTCAGGCCCCCTTATGTACATCAGATACTGATAGTGACAGACACATTTTACCTTCAGACACAGATTTCATATGTCATTAACCCACAACATTTTGTTTGGGTAATTTACAGCCAGAAAGCACTGATGATTAATTAATAATAGTTCATTTAATGAACCTATATTACTGTGAATTTTGCACTACAGAAATTTAATAAATTAACTATTGACCCAGGAAGTAAATTCAGTCTGACATGTACATCACTTCAGTTTCATGCCATTTGCTACTTTGTTTCTTACTTCTCTAATTCGATAAGGATAATTTTTATGGTAAATATGACTTCTAAGCATGTACAGGTACATACATAATAATTGTTTGTGACCAATTGTTTAAAAATGCAACAATTTTAATTGATTACAAAAAAAAGATAAAAAAATGACTATCATTGATATAATTGATTGATTGGCACACCATCAGTTATTATGGCAGCTGTTAACAATAAATACATTAAAAGTACCCTGCTGATCAAACGTGGTTAAGATGTCGAAATTTAAACAAATTAAAAAACATATTCTACAATATCTGTTCTGACACAGTAAAACACCTTGCAGTCTCAGATCAGAGGTTATCTTCACGAGGACCAACAAGGAACAGAAAACGGCCAAAGAAACAGTTGAAATAATAATGACCAGAGCCAGAGGGAGCCCCTCTGCCTTGTTTAATTCTGATGCATAATAGATGCAGTTCTTAGTGGGGCTGTCAGGGGGAGATGGGGCTGGGGACAGGTTCAGCTGACCTGATTAACCAGCAGCCAGTGCTGCTGAAGCAGATGTCACGCAGAAGAAACAACAACAGACCTGTCTGGCTGTTTAAAAAATAATTAAAATATCCCACTGAAATATAATTTTAATACAATATAATTCCATGCTTGCTCGAATGCTTCAACAGACAAAAATCAGAGTTGTTAATTTCCTGGGAAATAAGCATATTTCGGCTACTGGTGAATTCCCAGGAAATACTAGGAAACACCAAGAATTACTGAGAATTATCTATCAATGGCTGAACCTTCCTAATCCTAAAGTTAATTTTTATTTAGTATATTTCAAAGATTTGTTAACAAAGACAAATTTTGCATTTAACTCCTGCCTGTTGTGTACAGTTACCTGTAATCAATTCCTATCCACACCTTACACTGGTAAGTCGGGCAAACATTTTGGGGAGTCCCATCAGAGTTAAGAGCGTCCCTAGGGGAGATGATACGTGTCTAATTATGTTATTTAAAATTGAATCTATTTCATATTTTATGTAATTATCATATCATTATATGATCAGATATTGTGTCATCATATGAATTTTTGCTTATAGCGAAATGTAAGCCTCAGTTATCAGCACGGTGTTTACACAGATGACAGATTTGTTTGAGGCAGCCAGTAATAGTCATTGACTGTTCCAAGGTCCTGAAGCCAGAAATCTGCACATCCAATCAGGACGCTTGGACCCTCAGAACTGTGAGTCTGCAAGAGATTCTAAGTATCAGTCATGCTTATTCCAGAGTTTCTGAAAGCCCTGAGTGAGGGATGTAGGTGAGGTATAAAGTTATATCTGCAGTCAGTTTTGTCACAAGGCCACTTGGGGAGCTGGCAATAAACTCTCACTTGCATGTGAGTATGTGCACTGAAGGTCAAGCATGAATATCATTTGTGAGGAAAGGGATGGAATAAGCACCCAAACAGGCTATGCATAGTGTTAGCTGTATGTGCAACATTCAAGGGCTGGTATAAAAGATTTTGCTTAAAGTTTAAATGCATCCAAAATCTTTTTAAAGATCTATGTGGGTCCTGTGACTTTGACCTCATGACCCCAAAAGGATTCCTGCTTTTGTGGTGAGCCCTATATATATGTTAAGTTTGGAATCTATAAGTCAATCCAAAGTGGAGTTATCATCCACAAATGAATTTGTGGACAGACGGCTCCTGTGATCTTGACCTTTGACCTTGTGACCCCAAGATGGAGAGAGATATTCTCCTATTAGTAGGTGCCCTGTATGCGCAAGATGGAAGGTCTGGCATGAAAAGTTTGGCTTGAAATGCATCCACTACCTTTTTTAAAGATGTGAGTTCTCTGACCTTTGACCTCATGACCCCAATTTCAATTCGATTCATGCTTTAGTGAAGGGCCATGTATATGTTAACTTTGAAATCAATATATCAATCAAAACTGGAGTTTATCATTCAGAAATGAATTTGTGGATAGATAGCTCCTGTGAACTTGGCCTTTGACCTTGTGACCCCAAGATCAATAGAGATCTTTCCCTATGGGCAGGTGTCCTGTATGTGCAAGATGGAAGGTCTGGCATGAATAATGTGGCTTAAAATGCATCCACAACCTTTTTAAAAATGTGGGTCCTGTTACCTTGGACTTCATGACCTCTAATTTAATAGGGTTCTTGCTTTAGTGGTAGGCCATATATATTTCAAGTTTGAAACCCATATGTCAATCCAAACTGGAGTTATCATCCGGACACAAATTCGTGGACGGACAGACAGAAGGACTGACAGACAGGGTGATTACTAAAGGGCACCCACTTGAACCAAGCGGGGCCCTAAAAATATAATATGAAACCTGATTTCCATGTATCACAGGCTGAAATATGATGGCTGATCAAGGTCTCATGACATGTCTAGACAGCTTGATATGTGGTGGTTGACTGTTACTGGGTAAATGACCTACACAAAAATGAAAGTAGACAGGATTTCAGTTTAGGATCAGGTGGCAAATGAACTCAGCGTTATATACATATATATATATATATATATATATATATATATATATATATATATATATATATTCACAAGAGTCTACAGGGCAGCAGAAACAAACTGTATTAAGAACAGGCTAAAACACCACTGGAAAACTAGATGAGGTACTGACCAGTAAATCATGATCTGCTCTTCATGACAATTCCTGTGAATGGTATTGTGTCAAGTGCTATGAACAAATTAGACACTCTGTCTAACATGCTTGTATATACTTTTTTTAGCAAGTCTATGATAACCCAACAAGTCAACATATCAGTGAGCCTCTTTGAATATCTGTTTAATTTCTGATTGCATGCAACCATGTCTCCCAGAAAAAGGCACAGAAAATGATGATTAGATAGACAAGTCACAATATTATAAAAGCTGGAATATACACTTTAGTTTATATATACCTTTACATGTTTCCTTTTGAGCTGATTATTCACTAACACCCTAATGTTGAGATAACTTGCTCTGTACAGCTATACTGTCGTAACAGCACTGAGCATGGACAGCCATAGCAGTGCAGTTTTTGGAAGAACTAACTTCAGCATTATTGGTTGGCCATCTGTAAAATTAAAATACTTGCTTGTGTTTCCAATGTGAGCTAACTACAGAGAGTCCTGTAAACTTTTTTTTTCATAGAAGAAAATCCAGGATCAGTACTTGACTGTTATATATTACAGCAATCATAAACAAGATAGAGGATGCAGTTTTTTTTAATTTTGTTTGGAGGTTACCACCTCCATATGTTAATACTAGCATGAGCAAGTATGTACATCTGCAAAATTCCATTCCAGTTTCAGACTTATGACAGGGCAGTAGCACATGCGTTCTCTCATGTTATATCCTGTGTTAACCATGCCCGGTGACTACAGGCCCAAGCTGTGTATCGGCCCCCATTCCTGGGTCATACCACCAAGGAACCCCTCCAGACATACTTGTTTGTGAGAGGAACAGTCATGGGGCACTTGCTTCCCATTAAGTGTTCAGAGCAATCAAGGAGTCACCCTGGGTTTGAGCCAATCGTGAAAATTTTCCCCTCTCCAAATTCATGACACCCTGGCTTTTGGCATTGTGCTCTACCCCATGCCCACAGAGACAGTAACCACGGATACCAGTGCAGTCGGGATTTATAAATACGTTCAAGCTGTAAGATATATCAGAAAGCATGACCACAGCTTCAGGTTATACACCAACAACACTTAAACACTGGGTCTGAAATTTCTGTCAAACATCACTGGCCAGCAGGGCCTGCAGTTTCCAGGTTTAAGAGGCCTGCCAGGAACTCTCTGACCCAATTTCTTTTGCCTTCAGTATGGCATAATCCAGGAAAATACGGAAAGATGACGAAAAGATGAAGAGCTGTATAATAAATAATAATAATCTAATTTATGTACATCAAGAAATTGCATATACAGTGAAACCTCATTGTGTCGAAGTCGCTAGGACCCTCAGGAAACTTCGACACATCCAAGGTTTGACACAAGCGAGTTTTATTTGGTAATAATTTAACTAGAGTTGTCCAGAATTTTGAGTGTGTAAGTTTGACATAAGCAGGGTATTCAACTTAAGCGAGTTCGACACAATGAGGTTTCACTGTATATATATATATGGAAATGCATGTACATACAGATATCTCAGGGACACAACTGCTATAAGTCACCTTTGAGAAAGAGTGAGGTCAACAAATGAGGAAGACTAGACTCAGAAATTCTGGCATTGGCATTAAGTTTGTATGTAAAAGTTTAAAAAACACAGATCAATTTTCAACAATTTGTTTGACAGAAAGAGTTTGGATGCTTATCCAGTTCTAGAACAGATCCTCCTTTCAGAGGTAAATCCGAATACAGTTCAAGTAAACAAGGAGGTCAGCGGGTGCTGAAAAAAACTAAAACCTCGCATCAAACACACATGTTTACAGCACAGGCTGCCATAGAATCCAGCAAAACAAGTTTACATCTCTCAGGGGATGAGGAGGATATGGAACGGGCCGAAACTAAAAGTGAAAATGGTCAAACAGCTTGGTCAATAAAGGATGTATACAACAGGAAAAACTGATCTCTTTTTACAACAAAGACAGACATCACAATGCAGAGTAACATGCTAAACCAAATGTATTTGTTGAAAAGGTACTTTCAATTTTGATCAGGTTTAATTAATGTTTTAGAAGATGGGACTTTACAGTACTTGTAATTGGTGAGTCTCTTGTAAATGACAGTTGATTATGCTGAACAAAGATACCCAAGCTAAACAATAAACATTTATAATCTGATCTAGAGATATTACAGTAAAAAATTAAGATAGGCATGACACCGTCATACTGACACAGTAATTAAAAGTGAAACTGAACTTCCCCAAATATACAAATAGTCATGCTTTGCATTGTCTTAAATGATATTTGAGCATTTGGGTAAAAAAAAATTGGTTATACTTATATTTTCTGAATCAGAATATTTAATAATTAAATGGTATCTTTACCTTCTTTTCATATGCTAAGCATTGCTGGGAGGGAATCGAGAATCTTACCATGAAATGATCATATAAACCTGCCCAGTTCTGGTGCGCTAGGTTTAATTCAGACTGTGACATCTGTGAAGAGTATACTGTTTACATTCGTTTTGTGGAATTTATGGGCAGTTGAGATTCAGGCCCAAACACTTGAAGGCTTCTTCATTATTCATGAAACAGACACCAAACTGTCTTGCTGAATTAAGGTCTCTGAAAGCATAGCTACCAGAAGCTTGATACTGATAGTATGAAGATGTGTAAAATTCTAACTTGGCATTCCAGGTGCTGGTTTGAATTTTAAAGGTGCCCATTCACCTACCTTTTGATAAAAAAAAACGAGTGATTTCTGGCTTCCTCTGTGTATATATTAATGATGTAAGGGTTATACTGGTTGTGAATAGTTTTTCTTCTAGCCTTTATAAAGGATGTATGAACAAAGATATCAACAGTATGTTTGTAAACACTGCTTTGTTGACAAATAGGGAAAACATGTAACTTAAGGCGGATGGTTGCATACATGCCAAGATAGAAATTGTCACTTGTTGCAAAACGGCATTTGCAAAGCTCTGGCTTCTCTGACTTGCCACCCGATGCCCTTGTTGAATTTGTTTTATTTTGGTGGGCCCCACATATTATAAACACGTTGATATAAACATAACAAGCAGCCTGTGTGTGGTGTTATCCACATTTTCGGGCCAATTTTTTTATAAAAACTCTAAGGGATTACCTTTAGCTTATAAAGTTCAGATAGGTGGTTGGGCCTCTTTGGCCATGGTGTTGATGTATTGGACTAAGATGCCCAAAGATGCCATGGACTATTGTCAAACATGATAGCAACTACCTGGGGTACAGCTGAAATTTCCCTGATGGATGTGGTTGCATCTTTGAAGCCCATGCACTTCCACCCCTGGGTACATCTGTGATTATACGAGCAGATTTGATTTCCCAAGCTGAACTGATCACCCAAGCCCTGGTGGGAATTTTCCTGACCACACTTGTAACTTAATAAGTGTTGATAAAGCCGTCACCAATCAAATTACCTCTGGCTCCAGCTTTTTTTTAATAACATAATTAAATATTATAAATTGTATAATATATATGTCAGCTAAATGGCTAGATATATTAGCAATATGTTTTATATATATATCTTGACAGACATCATCAAACCTATGATGGCTTTAGTGAAGTTAACTATTAAGACAGTTATCAATAACATCTTACACAGAAAATGACTGAGGAATGATATATTTTATTTGAAAAAGAGATCCTTAAATAGTATGAAAAGTGGTATATGAATTCCATAACTTAATACAGTGTATAAGCCATACAGCATACCTGCACAAAACTTAAACCTACATTATATTATATGTAAACAACAGAGAAACCATCCAAAGACATATCTAGTGGCACTGTATTATAAATGCTGGTAGAAAACTACTCAATGATCTGACAGATAGTGTCTGACTCTCATAGGATTCCAAAGCCAATTAATACTTATACAATTAAACAAATGTTATAATCGAAAATGCTACTTAATTCAGAATTGACGCATAATCAGCAAAAGCAAAAAGACTAAAGAACTAGTGATTCAGACTTTAAAGCTAAAAGTTATGTAGTGACTAGTGTATCTATAAAATAGAAAATGAAAGTTTGGTAAGTTCCAGTAGTATTAAGAACCATATATATAGATACTATATATATAGTGACTGATTCCTATTTCTCAAGTAACAACAAATCCTTTTAAAAACCAGTTTGACGATAACCTCGACAGCTAGTAGATATACCGTGACATCGTACACGCCCACATTTAATTGGGATTTGCACCGTCTATCGTACGCTCCATACAGGAAGCCTTTGTTTTGTTTATATACGAGCGCTAAGTCTACGCTACACTTGGATAGTATGACAGGAATTCCAGAAGCTTGTGCAGTCTTGTCGATTTCACATACGTGGTCAGTAATTCAAAGTTTACATGGATAAACCTATTTACTAAACACCGTTACATGTAGGTAACAGCATAAACTGCTAAATATTTCATTAAATAAGCAAGTTTAATGTTTGTCGTAGATGAATTGCCGGTATATTTACACTCATCTATCACTCACGAAGTCAGACATCCTCCGCGAGTCGTCAATTTCAGCTTGTGCCATTTTCATATTCCCGAATGGCGGCTTGCCAACCGACAGAAAAATCTCAGCCGCAATCCAATGGATTGAGAATCGGGGCCTCATTGGAGCCAGGTGATACCGTTACACCTTAACTCTTATATGATATGAACTTATCGTTAAATAGGTAATTCTGACAGGTAATACTCACCGAGTTTCCGCAGACTAATTATGCTGCCTTCCCCGTCTCCATTAAATGGTTCGTGTACCCACGGTGACCTCACGGTCCAAATTCGGTGACGTCATGAGACACCAACCAATCACCGAGACGAATTCCTTATATAGGTGGACGAGACTAATAGTAGACATCTGAGGTCAAAGGGGGAGCAGGTTACAAGTAATTTAGCGTATTTTTGTCTTAATCTTCAGAAAAAAATGAGCATTTAGTGTACACTTTTAATGAAAGTGATATATAATGCTACCTTATTGTATGACTGTAATTACATTAGACATAAATAATTATTATCACATTATTAACATATTACAATAGAACCTGTTACCCTGTTTACATTAATTTGGGTTATCCCAAGATTGACCTACATCCATTGTTGATACACGTGCTGTCACGGGAAACAATGTGAATGGGATTGTGTTCGGCGGTGAGCTAATGTTGTTTCCTGGAGTCCAGTAATCAATATCGTATCGAGCGCAGCCTTCTCGGCAAGGTAAGTGTCTGGACTAGGAGAGGCCAGCTTGCTCCACTGACAGCGCCCACTCTGGGTAGCCCACGCAGAACTAGAGACGCCCGCGTTCATCCAATTAAAGGGCGGGCTCAGTATCCACACACAGTTCAGACGGCATGGGCGTTATGCGTGATGGTCGCGTTTTTCTGACCACCCGCTCTGGTATTTTTTTAACTATTTTGACAGCAAATCTGATTAAAACAATAACATGTAACACTGACAATAGTATTCCGCTCTTTACCCCTTATCTGTTTTTCGAATATTATGAGTTTTATGACATTTGCGACTGTTGTTATGCGTAAAATTTCCCATTAATATAATACTTGATAGAACATGGATGATTTTAGTATTTTTAAATAAATACATATTTTGTGATAGGCCTTTATGTTGAATGTTCTTGTTAAATTATAATTTTAAATTTATCGATTCTCTCAGAATTGTCAAAAAAGAAAGTACGTACATGAATTCAGCTGACACTTTTTTATTGTATAAGTATAACAATCACAAGAATATAGTTAACAATTATAATATTTTAATAAACAGTGTACGAAACAAAAATATAGTATTGAATTTATCATTAAAAAATAATTTATATCAAATATTGATATTGAAAATAAAATATGGTATCAATGCTGATCTTCTTATTTAGAATTAGTATTCTAGAATAAATACATACACAGGGATTGAAAAAAAATTATATTTGTAAAAAAAAAATGTGACTTAATGGAAATTCCCGTACAATTAACACTCAGATTTAAGCTCCAACACTTTATATGGTGTATAGTAAAAATTTAGAGGTACACTGTGCTGCAGTTGCTTGGATCAAATGCAGCATATGACATAAGCCACTGACAGCATAACAGTCAGGCTTGCAGCCTGTCATGCACTGAGGGGTATTTTCCAAACCAGCAAGGCTTGCATCAGCTGTGTATGTAAATATATAAAAAAAACTCCCATATCATCTTCTAGGATGGGGGGGGGGGGGGGGAGGCTGATTGGCAGGTGAGGGAGGAACACTTTATATAACTCTGTTAATATTGAAATATCACATTTAATGTGTGTGACCTGTTTCAAATATATTACAGCTGTAAGAATAAGTTTAAAAAAATAAGGTATTATTTTTTCAGAAAAGGTTAATTCTAAACCAGGCTGAGAATATATATTATTTTATAGAATTATATATAAACTCAAAATGCAGGAACAAACCAATGTCTGTCATCCTTAATAATAATATGTATTACTTCCAGTATTTAAATCTTATTATCTCAAAAGCAGGGGGGTAAATTATTAAAGGGATGATCAGTGTAAAATTTTATTCATTACATTGATTATCTCTTGTTGCTAAAAAGTATGTGTGTGGGGGATGCATATTCTGGCATAATCTATTAGAAAACAAACTTTTTTAAGGTGCAGAAGTTTTTATTGATTCTACGCACTATATATATATATATATATATATATATATATATATATAAATAATACCCAGCTAAGAGTCAGGCAGACAGGGAAACCTAAAGAAATATTAAACTTACAGTGCTTTGTCTGGGAATTTCAATTCCAGAATATATATTTTGTGGCTTCCCAGTTGAATGCATGAAATTAGTTGACTTATTATATGCCATTACTTGGTCAGGGTTTTGCGCAAGAGACACTGACTGACACACAGTGTGGCTTATCCAGGGACTTCCAGGAACAGTTAAAATACCTGCCATCCTTGGACCAGAAAAATAATAAAGGATATGGTTTAACTGTAATGTTTGAGGTTTCCATGGAAACTCAGTAACATGTATACTTTTCAAGGATTTTGAGGAATATCATAATAATTTATTTTACCAATGAACTGGTCTATGGCTTATTGATGGTGCTGTTAGTCCTGAATGAGGAGGGAGGCATTCATATGATAAGAATGATGTGTAACTATAGTTAAGCTTTCTGGGTTTAATGTTTCACATATAACACTGGGCTGGGAATAATCAATATGTTGTAAATGGGCTGTTCTTAAAATATTGTAACGTGAATATAAGACTCCACTGTGGTTTCACCATTTTGGATCTGGGGAAATGGTTTGAATAGAACCTGAGACTCTGATAGCTTCATAATTCCCAGGTCAGGGTTAGTGAAATCAGTTTGACCCCTTTCATAGCCTCAAAGGTGAAATTTTTTTGATCCCTGTATGAGAAATGGTGAAAGGTGAAATCAGTTTGATCCCTGGAAGAGCCTCAAAGAGAGAATCAGTTTGATCCCTGGAAGAGCCTAAAAGGGAGAATCTGTTTGATCCCTGTGAAAGCCTCAAAAGTGAAATCAGTTTGATCCCTGCCAGAGCCTTAAACAAAGGTGAAATCAGTTTGATCCCTGTGAGAGCCTCAAAAGTGAAATCAGTTTGATCTCTGCCAGAGCCTTAAACAAAGATGGAATCAGTTTGATCCCTGCAAGAGCCTCAAAAGTGACATCAGTTTGAGCCCTGCCAGAGCCTTAAACAAAGGTGAAATCAGTTTGATCCCTGTTAGAGCCTCAACAGTGAAATCAGTTTGAGCCCTGTTAGAGCCTTAAACAAAGGTAAAATCAGTTTGATCCCTGTAAGAACCTCAAAGGTGAAATCAGTTAGATCCCTGCAAGAGCATCAAAGGTGAAATCAATTTGATCCCTGTAAAAAGCTTCAAAGGTGAAAACTGAAATCAGTTTGATCCCTGCAAGAGCCTCAAAAGTGAAATTAGTATTAGCCCTGTTAGAGCCTCAAAGGTGAAATCAGTTTGAGCCCTGTGAGAGCCTCAAAGATGAAATCAGTTTGATCCCTGTCACAGCCTCAACAGTAATAACAGTTTGATCCCTACAAGAGCCTCAAAGGTGAAATCTGTTTGAGCCCTGTTAGAGCCTCAAAGGAAGAATCAGTTTGATCCCTGTGAGAGCCTCAAAGGTGAAATCAGTTTGATCCCTGTGAGAGCTTAAAATAAGGTGTAATCAGTATGATCCCTGCAAGAGCCTCAAAGATAAATCAATTTGATCCCTGTAAGAGCCTCAAAGGTGAAATCAGTTTGATCCCTGCAATTAAGAGCCTCAAAGGTGAAATTGTTTTGATCCCTGCAAGAGCCTAAAACAAAGGTGAAATCAGTTTTTGAGCCCTGTTGGAGCCTCAAACAAAGGTGAAATCAGTTTGATCCCTGCAAGACCCTCGAAGGTGAAATCAGTTCATGTCCTGTTAGAGTCTCAAACAAAGGTGAAATCAGTTTAATCTCTGCAAGAGCCTCAAAGACGAAATCAGTTTGATCCCTGTGAGAGCCTCAAAGGTGAATTCAGTTTGATCCCTATCAGAGCCTCAATCAAAGACAAACTCAGTTTGATCCTATTATATACAATCAGAAATAACTCTGTGCCAGGTTATAAATGATCTTTATATACTTTAATTATTGGGTATAGTGTATATATAAGACATTTGGATTGATTGTTAGTGGAGGGAAGCTATACGGTCCTAAAATTGATAAAAGCAAAATTCATAAAAGCAAAGCCCACAAGAGGATGTTGTACTCTAAATGACCAATTTTAGCTCAGCTGACTGAAAGTGTTCTGAGCTATGGCAATCGCTCTTTGTTTGTTGCTGTCCGTCTGTCCTCCTGTTAAAAGGGCACAAATCATAACTGTTAGACATAGAAACCTCTAACTTAATATCCAGGGAGTGCCTTGAAAAAATCTACTCAGAAAAATTAAATTAGGTCAATGCAACCTTTATTCTCTGAGTTATGATCGAGGCATTGTGTCATTTTCTCATCTGTGCTTTCTTCTAAGGTGTCCTTAAACCTTATTTAATTATATTGATCATGACTGGTTTAACATTTTCAAAAGACTGATGGTGCCTCCAGTATTTTCTTTTTTTCACATATTTTCCTCCTATATTATTAGACTGTCAGATAACAGCAAGGGTGAAAGGTGCCAGTTTCTCATCTTTGATTGCATGGTGTTCTGATAACTCCCAAAAACTGGTGGCGCCACCTGTTTTTTTTCTATTTTTCACACATTTTTTTCTATATTTTTAGTCTTCCAAATTACATATATCTGTCCAATAACAAGGTACAAATTATAACCTAGTAACCAAGAAACCTCTTACTTAACATCCAGGGATGTCTATGAAAAATCCCCTTGGAAACCTGAAATTATAGGCATCACCTCTATGTAAAATTCAGCTCATCATGTCATGACCCATGGGTCACTTGTGTAGACTTTATATAACTTTTCCACAGATGAGAACACATTCTGCCCGTCGGAAACCTCGACGGCACAGTAAAAAACATGACAAGTTTGGGGAGATGGTAAAACCAAGGAGGCCGAAAGGTAGTGACAAGAAAAAATACGGAAATGATGACGAACCAGTCGGTGCAGAGCTGCTGGACCCCAAAGTCTGTGCCATTTTGGATAACATCAAGAATTCCAGGGAGAGGAGAAGAAGAACGGCACTGTTTTCAGAAATGGAGAACATTCATAGTCGTGTCAAGCAGGTAAACGGAATATGTTTAAAAGAAGGCTTTCTTTCTGCACATGTTTGTTATCATTTGATAAAATTATATGATATAATTTTATATACTGTTAAATTTTTTATATATTGCCACTTGTGCCTGGTAAGGTTATGATAAAGTACATTCATTATACAGTATTTATTCTAATTATTCATTCCCTCTAATAATTCCACCACCAAACGTTTCAGATTTCCTGTAATTGTTGACTACTCTTTATTGACATGACTAAAGGTATTATAACTAGAATATTACTCATTCTTGCATTAACTGGGACCTGTTCAAGGGACTTTAGCTGAGTTGTGGGGGATGACTTCCCTCATGGGCCAAGTTTATTACTTGAGTTTCCTATTGATGGCACTGCAATATAATTAATTTAATAGTGTCAAATTCCTCAGGATGTATGGGGAAACATGGAAAATTACCCCCTGAGGACACACTTAGCATGGTTTCTAACACTTTAATACTACACACAGGCATTTCTGAGGCATGGGCTCAGAGCAGTTGCATGACAGATGTTGAATGCACCACTGCTTGTTATAATACAGATTTTATTTTATATTGCAATTTATACATAGGACAATTTTGCAATAACACATTGTATATTAATTGCAGTTATGTAACTATTGCATGATCCTGTTAAATATTCTACAATGTTAATTCTACAACGCTCGGTAAACAGTGTTGAACACTGTACATATATTTATTCCTTAGTACCTTTATTTCATTATCAAATTATTATTAATCTGTACTATTCTTTTATTTCTTCCCTTTAAATCAGCTTTTTCTTGAAAAATATGCTTCCGATGTTTCACTCTGTAGCAGCTAGATAACTATTTCCAGTTAAATGCAAATTTATATACCGTATTTGATGTAATAAGCCCCCCCCTCCCCCCTGGGATTTGGGAGATCACTTTAAGAAAACTAGAGGATAAGCTATCCTAACCTCACTTTTTTTCCCTAGCCAATATAACATGGGGCAACGTAATGCTTTCATTTCTCCCCGCTAAGCTTAAAAGTTACCGCCAGTTGTTATTCTATCTCTGTTAGGTTTTATCATCTAATATATACACACAACAGAATCAGTGGTCAGGGGTGTCATAGATAACATTGACTGAATGTGTCCATGAAGGCTGCATGACCCTGCAGGTGGCCATGCTGATCGAGTGACCTGAATTCAGGTACATATATGTAGATGTATTATGCAATAATATATATACTTACCGTATTTGCTCGTGCACAGGACGATAAATTTTATCCTAAAAATATTTGGCAAAGAAGGGAGGCCGTCTTATAAACAGATACAAGTTCTTCAGCGTCCTCAGGGCTGCCAAGGATAATTTACAGCAATTAGCATTATTACGTTTGTCGAACTGGATGCTGTGAATATCAGTGATCATGTCCATAAGGTTGTAACACACACTCAATAAAAGAACATTACAATGCTTTATTTATGTTTGAATTAATCGTTTATACATCAGATTTACATGTGCACATAGTTAAATAATAAGTAAGAAAAGGTTTGCCCTTTTAGCATTGCAACAGGGATTTTAACTGAATCAATATATGAAAGCCTTCTGACGGTAGAGCCAGTCAATTCTCGCGATCGAGGGCATAATCACAGAACTGACAGACCGAAACAGAATTCCAAATCCTGAAAATATGTAAGTTTTAATGTATTTTTTGCCAAATATATCTTGGCAATTAACTTGAAACATGTTTGCAGTGATATAAATGTAATAAAAAAATAATTTTGGAGCGCCCGGGGCGCTTATTAGGTCGATTACGGTATATATTATCATGTTTGAGGAGAATAAGCCGTATGTTTATTTTGCATTTTATAAGGTATGATTGATATTAAGGATTTCTATCTCTATTTTTTCCAGGCTCTCGAGCACTTTGGACTTCCTGGTAACATTCATTGTACAGCAGAGGAGGTAAGAGTGATTTATGTGATATTTACTATGACAACCAGGGATTGACATTAATTTGAGAAAGTACTTTGCTGTCTGGGGAAGTAACATCAAGCTTTTAATACCAAACCTACATAAATTTTCCCATACCCTGCAAAAGTCATTGATCATAACATTAGAAAAAAAAAAATTTGCTTCACATTATTGTAATGCATGTGTTATGGCTTGTTAGACAATAAACATGTTTAAATATTTGGTTGTTAATCATATTTTTCGTAAGTATTTGTGCGGGTAAATGTAAGGGTATGTTGAGCTAAAGAGGTATTTTCAGTATGATTTAACTTCCTAAATTTTTTTTTTTTTAAAGTGGTTGACATAAGATTTTAAGATTCAGGCCTTTGGGTTTAGTTTTGCTGTGTATTGCTTCATATTCTTGAGGTTAACATCTTCCGATTATTTCCTTCTCACCATTTCATGCCGATCAAAAAGTGGTTTGCTTAAAATTTTATACCATTCAAAATTTAAAAGTTTCAAAAATGTTAAAATTTAATGAGAAAATGAATGTGAATTTCACAAATACATACGCCAATTGAAGGAGCTCTCAGCTTGTTTAAACTTATATATACTTTATGGGGTCTAATATGCATTTGAAACAGCTTTACAATGATTGATTTTATATTTAGGAGTTCAGTTTTTGCCAGAAATGATATCAAACAGACATACCAGATTTTCAAATTTAAGTTCTTTTAATGGCCGCGGAGATAAAAAGGGGATCTACAGTACATATTTTAGTACGAGGATTGCTCTTAAAGCGATTGCATGAGCACTCTCCTCTAAATCTCCAGTTCCCAGAGAGAGCCGAGAGCTAGGGATGCAAGCGGGTCAGACTATTCTCAGAAAACCACTGAAAACAACCAAAAATCAACCAAAAACCACTGGAAATCAACTGATTTGAACTTTAAGTTATCAATAGCATGACAATAGCAAGATTAGTTTATCAGGATAATTATGATAGGAAATTTAACATTTCCTTTTTAAATAACGCTGCCAAAGCTACCGATTCGGCCAACAGCTAGGTGACAATTCATTTCTCTTAGTGGCTTCAAGTCACCGGGCTCAGACTGGAGTTGGGTTTCCATGCACTATAAATTTTATTATTGACTTATTTTTTTGCTAATTTTCAATCAATATAACTATATTTTTCCGGAATGTCATATAAATTAGTTGATTCCAGTAATTTATTGGTAAATTTCTGTGATTTTCTTTGTTTTTGGTGGTTTTCTGTGAATAGTCCAACCTGGTACACCCCTTTTCGAGCTTTGAGTTCTAGAGGGCGGGGTTAACTTATTACCTTGTGTTTGGTCAAGGTCAGCCATTAATTGGCTCAGGGCAGAACTAGGCGGAAGTTTCAAATGGAAAATAAATAGTAGTTCTTACCCCACAAACTGTTAGTATTTTATGTAAGGGTTCTATTAGTTCTAATATTAACAGTAACTCTATTATATTTACAGTTATGTAATAAGACAAGATTTTAAAAAAAAACTAAATAAACAAAACTATGAAAAAGCTAGTGGCCAATAATTAGTTGATGGAATGAGCTTGCTACATAATTGCTTCCATGGCAACCAGAGGAGCAAGGACATTGATTGCTTGGAGTTCCAATTATGAAGACGAAGTATGTTTTGTTAATTAATATCCAGATGAAATTTCAGGAGCCCTTGAAAACAGTAAAAAACAGTGATGGTACATTTAAAGTGCCACCAGTTCTTCACCTCATCAGGGACAGCAGGTATTGAAAGAACAAAGCGTTTCATATTTTGTGGACAGAATTCATTAGAACTAATGGAATATAGAGTGTGTGTTGATTGTGTTTATGTTTCATTAGGAGGCGGCCATCAAGGCAGACATCAGACGTCCGCCAGGATTCAACAGCAAGGAGAAGAGAAAAAGGGTATGACACTTTAATATGTGATGTGTTGTTGTCAAGCTTTATTGTTATGGCAAAAAATACTCATTAATACACATTGAAATTTAATATTTTCAGGGCCAATTTTTCTTTTAAAAAAATATCAGTTTCACTTTAGAATTTGCATATTCAAAGTAGAACCCAGCCATATATACATATATAAAGTTGGGTGTCTTGTGGGGCAAAGCAAATTCTTCACAAAACAAATTAAAATAAAGTGCTTTCCACTTATGCTTCTTGACAGTGTTAACAATGTAGAATCCATACCATCCGAGTCCAAGTCTGAGACTCAGCCACCCAAGTCAAAGTCCGCCATCTATGAGTTTTGAGTCTTTTAGAGCTTGAGTCAAAGTCTTAGTCCAATAAAGATATCCTTCTTTAAAAGCCCTTTTAAATTGATATTTGAGATTATTATATATATTTTTTGTTATAGTTTAAAGGTGATTTTTACTTCAATGGTTTAAATAAACTAAGCTCCCAATCAGAGATAAGGCTAAAGAATTGTTTATACAGTCTTGAATTTTATTTTGTACTGTGTCAGCAATTTACATATATAATATAAGCCTCTAGAGTGTTCCCCAGTCTGACTGTCCAACTTTATATGACAGAGTTTTTTTCCCTTAGACTTGAAGTTGATTTGACTTGATATGATTCTTGAGCTTTGAGTCCTAGTACAAATCTGAGAGTCCAGGACCCTTGAGTCTAAGTCTGAGTATAGGTCCCCTTTATAAAGTGTTGTCAGACTTGAGTCCAGGAAAACTAGACTCCAGTTTTCAAGGACTCAGACTTGGACTCAAGAGTTCAGTACTCGAACTTATACTTGGAGGTCAGGAATCACATCAGGCCTATTCCACCGCAAGTCCAACGGAAAAAGAAACTCAAGATTTTATAAACACAGCTTTATGCCTGCATGCACTTGGAGCTAGTTTTTTGTAAACATCAAACCAAAAGCAAGTGTAAACCATAATAGAAATATTCATGAAAATTGAGAATATCCAATGTAAAATGTTTTCAATAAAAATATTTTTACTGGACTTAGACTAGAGCATTACAAGACTCAGACTTGAAGATGGTAGACTTGGACTCGAACCTAAAAGAATTAGGGAAAATGCTCTCACAAACTCGAAGGCAGGCATATATAAAATTTCCCTTGATTTAAATATTTCAGAAGCTTGGTGCCTTTGGTTCTAGTTTATATAGTTGAGGCTATAATTTATGTGTAAAGTATGTAATTAAGGAGAGCAGAGACAGTTGTCAGAGATCGGACAATTATATGGTTTATTTTTACCTGTTCTACAATTAACAAACCAAGACAACTTTGATTTTATCAAACCACATTATCCAGTCTCCGCAATTCTCTCACCCAAGCCAAACATTCTTTATGCTTGGACTTAGCTGTTGCTCAGTTTTAAGATTGTCCTGTTTAATCTTCAGATGGAGAAGAAGAAGGATATCCTGGTCATGATTGGGGATTATTTTAATAACAATCAAGAACGTAACATGATCCTGGCAGAGCTTGGAGACCTGATTGACTCGTGGGCTGTAGAGGTATGTTCTATCGGCATATTTATGGTTATGGTTTGTTGTCATATATATTTCTGCATAATGTAATGAACTGTTTGTCAGTGTTTTTTTTTTTTTTTTTTTTTTATCAAATTTTAAATTAATCATGATTATAATGATATTCTTCATAAGTAATTACCTTAATTAGTTATAACTTCTGTTCTCTTATTCTTTACCTCCTTCTCATAAAGTGAGAGTCATGTGTTTTTCACATTAACTGACTACAAACGTGGGTCAGAACCTTGGTCAAATGTCAGGCAAAACATGCTTAAATGCGTCATGGAAAGCAGGGGTTATTCATATGCACAATAGTCATTAATCCTGTGCAGGAGGCAACCACAGACTGTCAGGCAATACAGTCTTTGCCGAAGGCAGTTTGCCTGTTTTCTGTGGTGTTCTCCTCACAAATCATAAAACACGACAAAACCACTCAAAATGATGTGTACATTAAAATTTATTTATTCTCATATCAGCGAGGTCACTGTGGGAACTATAACCTTTAAAATGAGGCATTGCACAGTGTCCTAGGCAACATGGTTTCAGAGAACATTGCAAACAAAGGTTGACTGAATTCCTTATGTAATTTTTAGATAGATTGTATTGAGAGATAGAGAGAGAAACAAAGTTAACTTTTCCCAGCTCATGTTGGTTTAATAATCAGGTATGCTTTGTTACAGTATTGAGACCATTCTAACATATATGCTTACCCACATTTTTGAAGTGTAGTTTAAATATTTATATGAGGATTTAATCAGTTATTTTTGATTGACAGCTAACTGAGAATCCTGAATTAAAAGAGGATGCAGAATTTTTGGCTGAAGATAAACAGATATTCCAGATCTACAATGAAGTCACGTGAGTGAACGTTTCTTCAATTTGTTAATTTTGTATTTCATTTGAGTGATTCTACCTTTACTCAAGAAGCAATATGATGTGGTAAATTTCCTTGGCCAAGGGGTAAATTAGTAAAGGGCTCAAAACTCAGGGATATCTTGAGCTCAAATCTACCCTGAGGAGCGGTGAGATTTTTCATGGTCAGCCTAAACACAGGATGATTGCTGTGACCAAGCAATTGAAATGACACACAGCCTGGACCCACAGGAGCGATGCACTGGGCCTGTTTGACACCAGGATTATGGCTTGTAATATTTTGCAACAAGTGACCTTACTACCTCTGCATATATGCAACTTACCACCTTAGGTTACATGTTTTCCCCGTTTGTCAACATTGCTGTATTAACAAACACATTGATAATTAAGTTCACACATCCTTCACACAGGACTTATAAGAACTTTTCATAACCAGAATTACCCTGAGATCATTAATATATTCTCAGAGGAAGCCAGAAATCACATAAATTCTTTTCAAAAGGTAGGTGAATTGGCAGCTTTAAGCAAGCATTAAAAAGTTACCTACACTAAAAAATAAAAAAATATCAGGTGGAACAAAGTAGCCCAGTGTTTAAGGTGTTAGGAGTGGAAGGTGCATAATTTTGAATTCTGGAGAGAACCTTGATCAGAAAATCACAACCAGAACGTGTCTTAAAAAAGATTCATGCATTGACATTGTATTCTTATTGTAAGATGATGTGCTTTGTAGTTAAGTGTAGTAGGATGTTGTGGCAACAAGCCTAGCTCTTTCTGCTGGGTGCCTGGGCTTTGATTCCCAGGCTGGCTGTGAGAGTGGGTTGTAGTGGCCTGTCCATGGTTGGTTGTATTCTCAGGGTCCTCCGGTAACCTCCACCCTGTCCTTGAGTACACGACTCAGTTGGTACTAGTACTGGGTTGTTAAACCTAACTTGAGTCATGATACAAGCAATGCGGAGGAATGCATTGCAGTGGTCTTCTGTCATGTTGCATTCATATCATTGTAAACAGCCCATAAGCTTAACTTTAGGCTTCGAATGAATATTTAACACAAAAGAATCCATGTGAACTTATAAACCAAACTGAAAATCTGTCTCTATGGTAATGAGTCATTTCCTGTACCGCGAAAAGTTGGCTGTGACCAGTTATCCTTGCTTGTATTCAAGCGATCATAAATCCAACAAACTATGGGGAGGGATTTTCCAATATACTGAGTTAAAACAGAATTTTACTCGCTCTTACTAGATATTGTTAGAAAGTATACTAAAAAAGCTTAAGATTAATCTGGTTCATGACAAGTGGCAGCGTACTTGTGCCCGAGAGGCGTCAGAAACAACGAAAATGTTTGAATCTTCATAGAGCCTTAAAGTGCATTCCTCGCTGAAGGATGTAATCACAATCTGACAGCCAGCAATAGGTCGCATACTCTCTAATGTTAGAGGACCAAGTTGGCGCTACCACCACCCCAACCAACCACTGAGTGCCACCCTCAGAGCCATCAAGAAAGCCTTGCATTAGTTATTTAAACAATTTGTACAATCAGTGTAAAAAAGTTTAAATTTTAATGTTGCCATGGGTTTCAAGTTATTATGATCATAACAGTTTACTCCTGAGCCCGATGCAATGCAGTTTCCTTTTCAATGACAGATAACATCTAGCTGTCTATGAGTGTAATGAAGGTAATAAATCAAGCAACATTGATCATGTACAATGGGGGAGAATTTGACTATGATAATTTATTATTTTTCAGAGCTGCCTTCACTTTCGCAGAGAGGGCTGGGGCCAAGTTGAGTGTCATCGGTCAGAAACTGCTGAGGGGAGTGGAAAATAACGGCTCAGATGATGAAGAAGAGTAAGCGTTATGTTTATAATTTTTAGCTCAGCTGACTATAAGTCATCTGAGCTATAGTTGTGGTCCTTTGTCCGTCGTCCGTCAGGCCGGCCGGCCGGCCGTCCGTCCGTTAACAGGGCACGTTTTAAAACCGTTGGACCTACGAATCCAAAATTCTGCATACCAATAGATGTCCCCAAAATCTCCTACCATACAAAAAATTGGGTCATTAGGACTTCGTTCCTTCAAGATATTAAGGAAAAACCTCCGTTTTCCATAAAAAAAACATTGTTACACTTCAAAGCTGCCTAATATCAAAACCACTGATCTGTTTTTGATCATATTTAGTATTCATATTTTTCCATACATTTTCTGTGCACATAGCAAAAATTAGGTTAGTATTGGGTATTATTTTGAAGTTATGGGCCCAAATATAATGCAGTTTCTTAAAAATCAGGAAATATATTTGCTCACTTAACATGAGAATTGCTGAGGCTGGAGACTTTTTTTCAGGAATATTACTTTATTTAATCAAGATTCAATTGTTTACCCAAAATTAGATCTGAATTTTGCAAATTTTTCAAGTTATTAGCATAAATAAAAAATCAGTACCTTAAATTTTGTTCAACTTTGGCAATGGCACGTTTTTTCCCTGTAAGCACTGTTGATTTAATTTTCACAGCATATATAAATAAGGATTTAATCTTTTAAAATCTGAAATTTCAAAGGAATTGTTTGAAAAGAGTAGCTTTTATTCAAGTTTTCATACACCATGTCAAGTGTTGTTTACATCTTGCCCACCTAGTAATACAGTCTTCACTTGCATTATGTAACCAACCCCAGGCAGCTTGCCTTGGCTTAGCTTGGCCACTACTAGCAGGCTTCCCCTCTGCCCTGCACTCACACCCCCCCCCCCCCCCCCCCCCCACCAGCTGGTGCATAAACTAGATGAATGTTATAAGTTTCTGTATTTTATTTTATTTTTGGCTATGCTACATTTTAGATTTTGTAATGTACCACCAGGGTTACAATGATTAAAGTGCACATTTAATTGTGTCCACAAAGTGATGTATTGCTATGAAAGTGTGGATGTTCATCAGAGTGCTCATTAAAGATTTTAATTTGTTTGACTTATAACTCATGGTTGTATCAGTTGTTACATGAAACTGGCTAAATAATCAAAATTTATATTGCTGATCCTTTATTTCAGTTCATAAAATTAAATATATTCCCAACTCCAGTTTGCTCCTGGTATAATATATTGGGTGTTTTGATCCTTGGATTAATTTCAACACATGTATTAGTTTCATAGTTGAGAATACTTTTCTTTTTTCCTGATACCATTTAAAAAAATAAAAATATTTGAATTTTTCCTGTCAGTGCTGTGGATTTAATTTTCACAGCATGTACACATTAGCATTTCATCTGTTAAAATCTGAAATTTGAAACTAATTGATCAAAAACTGTAGATTTTATTCAAGTTTCCAGGTACCAAGTCTTCATTGTTTACATCAGGTCAGTATAAATGCAGTGTACTGTGCAGTTACATAACACCTTCAGGTCTGACCTACTGCCACTGTGAGTGTCTGGGTCAGGCTGGGTCAGGCAGTAATTCTCTTTCTCTCTCCATCTCTCTCTCTCTCTCTCTCTCTCTCTCTCTCTCTCTCTCTCTTACCATTATTGCCTCCCTTCCTCCCTCCATCCCATTTTTTGACAGGTACTATAAACTAGATACATTAGCTGTAAATGTTGATGCAATTTAGAAATGTGAATCAACTGAAATATTCACAATCACATGTATGTTATACTGTAAATTTATAGTAACATTCGTAAACCTGGATAAAAATTATGTAATGAAAAAAAGTAATAAATGCAAATATTGATAATTTTTTATTGGCTCAGTAGAATGGGGAAAAAAATGATTTGCTTTGTTTCTCCATCTTTCTGTCTGTTTTAAATATTAAATGTTCATGAATAAACTTTTTTTTTTATAAGCACTGGCACTGTTGAATTAAATTTCATATCCTGTATGTATATGCAAGGGTGTTGTAACTCTCACCATCCCCTTCTTCATCCCACTGAGGCTTTGCTCCTTGGCACTGGGAACAATAGTTCTATGGCTATAGCATAAAATTTAATAATTAAAGAAAATATCTGCAGAGAGACAGAGGCGTTGTAACTCTGATTATAACACAACACCCCCCCCCCCCCCAATCAAGTCATTGCACCTGTGGAGTGGGGACATTATGGCAACTGTATAGATATCATAAAATTGATAAAAAAGGTTTACCAAATAAATTGGATCTCATCAGACAAATGTGTAAACTGTTGAACTGTCAACAGCTTATCAAAAATGTAACCAATGGAAAGGCATGGTCAGATCTCAAATATTATTTGCAACATTTTCTTCAATCATATAAACCAACCATGGCCCAAATTACCTCTTCCTCTCAAACTTTATCTACATTTCATCATATTTTTAATATTTTAACCTTCTAGGTGGTTCAGTAATGTTGACCATTTGTCCATAGGTACCTATGTACATGCCAGAAATTATGTCAATATTGTGTAATGTTTAGACGTGAGGGTCATCAAAATAATGTACCTTGTCAAGACCGATCTTGTCAAGATATCATGTCATACAGTCACAAATTCATAAATCCCCTCATCAGCATAGTTAATCATAACCTTGTATCTGTCAAATTGAAAGCTTGCGAGTTTTCCATACACTATAGATCCTTCAACAAATAGCCTTATCATCATTATACAACTGCTTAGTATACTGTCATTGCATTCATATTTGCTCAAATAAATTGTTTTTTTTTCGACCCCTCCCAAATAAATAAAAAATAAACCACTTTATTTTACTCCATATTAATCCATCAGTCAGATTAATTAATATATCATTTACTCACATATTACATTATATTCCTTTATAAAAGCCCAACATGACCATGATATTCATAAGCATTTTCTACTCAATATAGTATAACAATGGTGATACATTTATAGTCCAATCATGATCAGCTGAGCGCCGTGACCCATGGGTCCCTTTTTTAGCTCAGCTGACTATAAGTCATCTGAGCTATAGTCGTGGTCCATTGTCCGTCGTCCGTCCGTCTGTCCGTCCGTCCGTCCGTCCGTAGATGTGGCACGTTTTGAAACCGTAAGACCTAGGAATCCAAAATTCAGCATAATGTTAGATGTCCCAAAGATCTCCTACCAAGCCAAAAACTGGGTCTTTGCGACTTCGTTCCTCTGAGAAATTAAGGAAAAACCTCAATTTTTTATTTAAATCCTATTTTCACACTTCAGGACTGCCTAATTTCAAAACCACTCATCTGTTTTTCCTCATATTAACCATAAATATTCTTCTATATAGTTCCTATGTACATGCCAGAAATTAAGTCTGTTAAGTATAAATTCTTTAAGTTATGGGCCCAAACATAATGGACTTTGTAAAAAATCAGGAAAAATATTTACTCACTTAACATGAAAAATTTTGAAACTAGAGTCTATTTTCCCAAGTATATAACTATGTTTAATTAAGATTCAATTGTTTACCCAAAATTATATCTGAATTTTGTAAATTTTTTAAGTAATTAGCATAAAAATAAAATCAGTACCTTAAATTTTGCCCAACTTTGACCATGGCACGTTTTTTTCCTGTAAGTACCATTGATTTAATTTTCACAGCATGTAAACATAAATATTTAATTTGTTTAAATCTGAAATTTGGAAGTAAAAGCTTGAAAATTAAGCTAGTTATTGATTTTTTTCTTGAGGCTCTATTGTAGTCATTTGCTTTGATTACAGATTACAGATGCAGGGTCCCACTCCAGGTCACTGGAAGTCAGCTATGCCAGGGTTTCTGATTTGTTACAGTCACTGGGGGAGATCCCCTGCTGTGACAGGTGTACAGTTATTCTGATATCACCACCCCATTCCCCCCCCCCCCCCCCCCCCCCGCAAACCAAACCCACCAAATGTTATGCAGTATTGTTATTGTTTTCACTGTATCTCCTTAATTGTAATGCTGTTTCCACTCTGATATGCAAAAACTTTCCTTAAAAAAGTAATTCAAGGTATAATCCAGAAGATGCAATGTTGTGTAATGTAACATTTTTAAAGAAATCATTTTTCTTTTAAATGATTTTACCAATCATAATGGAACCCATCAGTATGCTTAAATTATGATAAAATATGAAGCACATTATGGATAAATAAAGACACAATTCAAAATTGTGAAATCTAAATCAAGTATTTTTTTTAGACATTTATTGTTTTGCAGATTTAAAAGATATATTTTTGTGGTAAAAAATAAATAAACATTTGTATGCATGATGTGGTGTTATCTGACAAGATTGAGATTTATGATGATGCAATTGAGAATTATGAATCAACTTTTATATTCAGATATATATGTTATATTGCAAAATGTATAGAAATATAAACTTAAATTAAAAAAAAAATTGGTGTGATAAAAAAATGAGGATTTGTTACAAACATTTGTTCATTATTTTCCTGCATCAGCAGAATTTGAGATCAGGCTTTGTTTGCCATGTTTTATGTTGTTAATTAGTTATATTTCAACTGTATACATTTCATAAAAAAAAAAAACATATTTAATAATTTATATTATACAAAAAAAAGATTTGATTGAACAAATGTGTAAACTACTGAAATGTCAACAGTTAATCGAAAAGCCAACTGATGATCATGGTAATTGTACAGATCATTTGTTCACAAACTGCTCACATGCTTCAGTATCAACATTAGGGAACACATGGTCAGGTCACAAAATATTATTTGCAACAATTTCTTGCTCATCAATACAAACCAATCATATAAACCAACCATGGCCTTTATTACCTCTTCCTCTTACACTTTATCTCCATTTGATATTATTTTAGATTTTTACCTTCAAGGTTAACGTCAGCTGAGCATAGTGACCCATAGGTCCCTTGTTTTTTTTTATTTATTTATTTTTTTTTTCATGGAATCTTGGTTGCAGAAAAGTAGGATTAAGTTTTGGATGAGAGGAATTTGATTTTAGTTGTAAATCATGCAAATCTAACCAAGCCCAAGTTATCATTACACCTCCACCAGATGGCAGAGTGTTATGGTTTTCCTTTGGTAATATATTTGGTTTGTCTCTTAGTAACTTTCCTCTAAATGTTCTGAACAGATTTTTTGTAAAAATAAAAACATCTTTGAGGAGTAGGGCAATCTGGATTACTGTAATATTTGATTGAAAGAATTCTTTACCAAAATGAGATGGGGCATTTTTTTCCAGGCTGAAGGGCTTGGTCATTTACTATTGTTAGGAGCTACCTTAATTCTAAATCAGAACTGCAAGGTAGTTGGTGACAAATTGTACACATTTTCAGTGTAGCCCCTATATTTACACAGCAAAGTTTGATTGGGATCCTGGCGGAGGGTGATGTTGTTCTCGACTGCTTTCTAGTTTTAAATTTTTTTGACAAATGTAAATATAAATATAAATAAAATGTAAATCATTGAATCACTTGTATTCTTGAGGCACAGAAGGTGAAGTTCCATGAATATTTTATTAATGCTGATTTCATTAAAACAGTAAAACACAACAAAGCCTTTGCAGATAACACTACTAACACTTATCTGATAAATAGTGAGGGTCAAAGACTCTAAAAAGGCCAAGATTTCAGGATCATCTCTGAAATAGTGAGTTAGTTCACTTTCAGGAAATACTGCCATTTAACACAGGTTGAAGGTCTGTGTTCAGTACATGTGATTTCATAGAGTTATAATACTGGGGGCTTGCTCACACCAGGTTTGGGGCCAGGTACTTGTACCTGTACCTGTACCTAGGTACACATTTCACAGTACCTGTACCTGTACCTGCCAGTCAGGAGTAGGAAGTACCTTGTACCTGTACCTGTACCTGGAAATAAAGTACCTGTACCTGGTACAAGGTACTCCAGGTACATTTTCATTTTTTCTTTTTTTAAGGTTTTTTTTCTCTTTGAGTACTATTATAGTAAGTTCTAATTAAATATACTTTAGCAAATGACTTCAATATTGTTTGGTAGAAAAGAGGCATGTTAACTTGCAAATACGTAAATTTATGCCGCTATTATTATCCGTAAAAATGTCTTTGAAGTGATCCTAAAATAAATGTACATGTGCCTGTTCCTAGGTACTTTCTAAAGTACCTGTACCTAGGAATTCGGTGAAAATCAAGTACCTGTACCTGTACCTGGCCAATTCACAAGTACCTGTACCTGTACCTAGGTACTGTTACTTGTACCTGGCCCCAACCCTGGCTCACGCATCACTGATGTCATCCAGATGTGTCCTGATTTCTCCCAGTGTGTCTCCAAAGTGTCTGGGTATCACCTCAGTCCTAAACATTGTTTAACATTTTAAAAATATCTGGCTACCTGACAGCTATCTCCTGCCTCCCAGTGTCATCCCAACATTATCCAAAAGTGTCCCATTATTACCTGATATCATTTCAGGACATATAGTTCCAAACACTGGTGATATGTGAGCCTTGTCTTATAACCAGTTCCTTTAATATGCATGCTGTGTTTTATTCACAGTGGAGAAAACAAGTCTGAGTCTCCCAGGAAGCCACCAAGTACTATAGTAGTGCATGATGGTAAGGTATTTAATTGTATCTTCTTACTTTGCGCCATATCTTTTTTTGTGGCACTGTTGGTAAAATTAGCATTAGAAGTTAGAAGTGATTCTAGTTGAAATGCAATTTCACTTATATTTACATATTATCATTATATTAATTTACTCCAAATTAGATTGGCCTCAAGTTATACACAAACAGATTTTTAAGTCCAAATTAACTTTAATGCTGATTCCTAGCTTGTATATCTAAGCATTCAAAAATACAAAAGGAACATTTCTTTGTTAATAAATAAGTTATTTTCCCTCTTCCTCTTCCCCTTTCCTATATCCCTAGAAATATTGATAAACTAAAGACTGCTGACAACCTGTGCATATGTCCACAACTGACCTGCACCTCATGTAATCCTGCACCTCTCGCTCTTTCAACACACTCCATGCCCACTGCTCCTGACTATAACCCTGCACCTTTCTCTCCTTCATCATACTCTATGCCTACCACTTCTGACTAAAACCCTGCACCTTCCCACTCTTTCAACACACTCAGTGTTCATACTGCTGACCAAAACCCTGACCTTCTCTCTCCTACAACAAACTCCATGCCTACCACTCATGAATAAAACCCTGACCTTCTCTCTCCTACAACACACTACATGCCTACCACTCTTGACTAAAACCCTGACCTTCTCTCTCATTTAACACACTCCATGCCTACCACTCTTCACTAAAACCCTGACCTTCTCTCTCCTACAACACACTCCATGCCAACCACTCTTGACTAAAACCTTGACCTTCTCTCTCCTACAACACACTACATGACTACCACTCTTGACTAAAACCCTGACCTACTCTCTCCTACAACACACTCCATGCCAACCAATCTTGACTAAAACCCTGACCTTCTCTCTCCTACAACACACTCCATGCCTACCACACTTGACTAATACCCTGACCTTCTCTCTCCTACAACACACTCCATGCCTACCACTCTTGACTAAAACCCTGATCTTCTCTCTCCTACACACACTCCATGACTTCCACTCTTGACTAAAACCCTGACCTTCTCTCTCCTACAACACACTCCATGCCTACCACTCTTGACTAAAACCCTGACCTTCTCTCTCCTACAACACACTCCATGCCAACCACTCTTGACTAAAACCCTGACCTTCTCTCTCCTACAACACACTCCATGCCAACCACTCTTGACTAAAATCCTGACCTTCTCTCTCCTACAACACACTCCATGCCAACCACTCTTGACTAAAACCCTGACCTTCTCTCTCCTATAACACACTCCATGCCTACCACTCTTGACTAAAACCCTGACCTTCTCTCTCCTACAACACACTCCATGCCAACCACTCTTGACTAAAACCATGCACCTTCTCTCTCCTACAACACACTCCATGCCTACCACTCTTGACTAAAACCCTGACCTTCTCACTCCTACAACACACTCCATGCCTACCACTCTTGACTAAAACCCTGACCTTCTCTCTCCTACAACACACTCCATGCCTACCACTCTTGACTAAAACCCTGACCTTCTCTCTCCTACAACACACTCCATGCCAACCACTCTTGACTAAAACCCTGACCTTCTCTCTCCTACAACACACTCCATGCCTACTACTCTTGACTAAAACCCTGACCTTCTCTCTCCTACAACACACTCCATGCCAACCACTCTTGACTAAAACCCTGACCTTCTCTCTCCTACAACACACTCCATGCCAACCACTTTTGACTAAAACCCTGACCTTCTCTCTCCTATAACACACTCCATGCCAACCACTCTTGACTAAAACCCTGACCTTCTCTCTCTTACAACACACTCCATGCCTACCACTCTTGACTAAAACCCTGATCTTCTCTCTCCTACAACACACTCCATGCCAACCACTCTTGACTAAAACCCTGACCTTCTCTCTCCTACAACACACTCCATGCCTACCACTCTTGACTAAAACCCTGACCTTCTCTCTCTTACAACACACTCCATGCCTACCACTCTTGACTAAAACCCTGACCTTATCTCTCCTATAACACACTCCATGCCTACCACTCTTGACTAAAACCCTGACCTTCTCTCTCCTACAACACACTCCATGCCAACCACTCTTGACTAAAACCCTGACCTTCTCTCTCCTACAACACACTCAATGCCAACCACTCTTGACTAAAACCCTGACCTTCTCTCTCCTACAACACACTCCATGCCAACCACTCTTGACTAAAACCCTGACCTTCTCTCTCCTACAACACACTCCATGCCAACCACTCTTGACTAAAACCCTGACCTTCTCTCTCCTACAACACACTCCATGCCAACCACTCTTGACTAAAACCCTGACCTTCTCTCTCCTACAACACACTCCATGCCAACCACTCTTGACTAAAACCCTGACCTTCTCTCTCCTACAACACACTCCATGCCAACCACTCTTGACTAAAACCTTGACCTTCTCTCTCCTATAACACACTCCATGCCTACCACTCTTGACTAAAACCCTGACCTTCTCTCTCTTACAACACACTCCATGCCTACCACTCTTGACTAAAACCCTGACCTTCTCTCTCCTACAACACTCCATGCCAACCACTCTTGACTAAAACCCTGACCTTCTCTCTCCTACAACACACTCCATGCCAACCACTCTTGACTAAAACCCTGACCTTCTCTCTCCTACAACACACTCCATGCCAACCACTCTTGACTAAAACCCTGACCTTCCCTCTATCCTACAACACACTCCATGCCTACCACTCTTGACTAAAACCCTGACCTTCTCTCTTCTGCAACACACTCCATGCCCATTATATCTGACTAAAACTCTGCTTTTTTTTCTCCTTCAGAATGATGACTCCAACTGCCCTTGACTAAAACCCTGCACCTTTTTTCTCTTTCAACACATTCCATGCCCATTCTGTCTTACTAAAACCTTGCACCTGTCTTCTCCCTTACAAGTTTATTCATACTACTCATGAATGAAACCCTGCACCTTATATCTCATTCAACACACTCCATGCCCACCATATCTGACTAAAACCCTGCACCTTCTTGCTCTTTCCACACTCTCCATGCCCAATACTCCTGACTAAAACCTTGCACCTTTCTCTCCTTCAACATACTCATTGCCGATTGCTCCTGACTCAAACCTTGCACCTTCTTTCTCCTACAACACACTCCTTGCCCACCCTTCCTAACTAAAACCCAGCACCTTTTCTTTCCCTTTTCTTATTGGCACTACCCTGACCAAAAACACACCCTCTCTCTCCATCCAAACATTCATGCCCATCATGCAGGGAATTTAAGCCATGATTTTATAAGGTATGTAAATCTTCAGCTGTCGATAGTTTCATCATAAAAAGTAACCCCCATAATTTTGCTTGAAGAATGTCTACCAAACAAATGACTCATTTAATACAGTATGATTCTGTTTCAGAGGATGCTTTACTTTCTGATCCCTCCATCTGGAGGGCAGCTGGGGAGGACATCATCCTGATGCTCGAGGATTTGGTCCGGCAGCTGAGGACCAACCAGGCCAGATCCAGTAAGAGAGCAATGACATCAGTTCATCTTCTCCTTTTTATTTCTCTTTTATGTAAACTCTTTTGCATGTGATATAAATCCCTATTAGTTGATGCCCTCTGGTGGAGACAAAAAACAACTCCTCACTGAGTTCAGGGCAACCACAGTAGAGCAACACACTTTGAAATATCTCACCAGTTATCTCACAGATGGATAAATTTTAATATAAGCCAGTACCTGCCTAAGATTAAGTCCTGTATCTGCTACAAAGAGAAAAAAAGCTATACACTAACTAGTTATATTCTTAATTTCAACCATTCATTCCCACCTTTTTAGTAATTAATAATTATAATAATAATAATTATATATATTTTATTTCAACTAAAAATTTCTGGACAAAAATGAAACTTTATGTTTAAGCTGGCCATATTTCTGAAAATTCTCAACTAGGAACAAAAATACCTGTCTTATAAATATTTAAGAAATACAGTTTATTACAATTGTGAGAAAAAAACATTTCAACTCACAGACAGCTGCATGTGAAGGTCAATATTTGCATGCAAATCCGAACACATTTGGCAGCTGCTGATTGGATGATGTCATGTAAACAATCTAAAAATATGTACAACTTAAGTAAGAGTCAAGATGGCTTCGTGCTGCAAGCATGATGTTTTGTCTAGAGGTCAGATGTGAAGTTAAATTAAAAAAATTAATCAAATACAAACTTTAATGACTTAATGATCAGATTGCTAATGCCATATTATGTTCTCAGTGTCATATGTAATTTTCAAGGAAATTATACAAAGAGATTTTTTTAGATAATTATTAGTAAAACAGAAAACAGATTTGCATGGTTCACACAGAGAGACAGACAAAACGCTAGAGCTTGAGGGTGGTCAGATGAAACTTCTCATTTCATTTCTGATAATTTTTTCTGCATTTTGTGCCCCAACAAGGAAAAATGTGTTGGTGCTGCCACCTATTACTCAGCTTGTGAACTCCATAACTATTTCATTTGCCTGCCAGAAAAATGTATTTTATGGAAGCCTCAATTTTAGATTTGGTTTGCCACCATCTTAGAGCAAAAATGGTACTAAAATACCAGAAACCTTAAATAAGCCTCTGTATACTTTATTACTACAAATTAAGTCCGAACAGTAACATAAGCATATTCTATGAAAGAATTCTATAATGACTCCAGTCCATGCAATCGCCTTCATCTTTTATATTACATATTTGCATATTAGCTTTTTGGTTATTATTTATCAATGAAAACAAATTAGAGTATTAGAGTATAGAGGATTCACGGGACTTATTTTATCATACTAACAACTTACATGTCAGCTGAGGCATCTAACCTCCACCAGGATGACCATTGCTGTGAAGGTCTACACACCCAGCAGGGTTCAACAACTCCACCCCAGGTCACCTCCAGTACAAAGCCACACACAATACTGATAAATATCCCTGTCATAATGAAATATACATAACAGTTAGAAAGAATAATTTGAATTAAAATCTGTTTCTGCTGATTCAGATTACCTCTAAAATATAATAGATAGTTCCTCAGGGGTTTTCTAACTCTCCACAAAATTTGAACAAAATTTGTTCATGAATTTTTGCATAAATTTGTTGACCAACAAGCTGAGGGTAAAGTACAATACCACTCACCACCTGGTGGACGGATAATTATTACATATAAAGTTTCTCTTTGTATCAGATGTTCGAGCATCAGTGAAACAAATAAAGTTCCTTTGCAATGCCATGGAGCGAGAACAAGATGAGCTGGAGAAAAGGAGAGAAACTATTGTCTGCTTAGAAAGTGTAAGTATCCAATAACACTGAGAGCAGTACTTATACTCAAGTTTCTTGTAAACTATTAAAAAAGTGAAGGAATTATCAGCATGGGGCCCCTAATATTTAGTTGCTTTTTTAACAATCCATGCCACTGTGCTTAAAATAGAATTCAATTTTATTATTTAATCAGAATTTAAAATTTTAAGCTTAAAGTGGGAAATATTATTTCTGGACTCAATTACTCAATAGGAACTGCCTTACACAGACTCCAGTGCTTAATACAATGACTAAATATGGTGCATGGGTTTAATAAGAGGATTATCAAACTATGGGTTTGTTGGTCTATTGGCCAAGTGGTAAAAGTCTGTCCTCCCATCTTTCAAACTGGATTAAATTTGTCCAAGCATGAATTAAATTAGAATATGGCGTGAGTATACATCTAGAAGAGTGACCTCTGGTGGAAATTTTTAAAAATTTTATTAATTGCGTATAATTTTATATATTTGTCTTTCTAGGAACTAGAGACAGTAAAGAAGAAGAAGGTATCCTTGAGTGACAAATGTGAGAAGCTGGAGAAGAAAGTGACCAGACTTGATACCAAACTGGCAAAGGCACAGGCATCTGTAAGACTGGTGTTTTGTTTTGTTTGTGGCTTTAATATTTTAACATTTTTACATGCACCTTGCCATATGAACAGTAAACATTATTTAAAGAATCTGTTACAAAATATAATGCACAATTAAGTGAATAATGGAATTAAATATGCTAATTCTAGCACTTATGAATATAAATATAGCTCAGAATTTTTACTTTTGTAATTACACTGTAATTTTTACTTAGTCTCAAATTAAGGTATAATATTGGACAAATAATTGTTAATAGGATTTAATAAATTTTGGTGCTGCATTGAATTGTACTGTATTGGAATTGAAGGTAGCTCCATGCCTTTTGACAATTTTACCTGATCAGAACTGTCTTTTTCTACCTCCAGGGAGGAGATTTAGATGATAATGATGGCATGAGGGGTCCAAAAGGCAGAAGAGCGAGCATGGCCAGAGGACGCAAGCCCGACAATTCAGCAGCACTACGTATGTGAACTTTATATTATTCCACATAAAACACACTAAATAAATGTGACTAAAATATTAGTCAAAAAGAGTACAGATGCAAACTGCACAATTCCACTGCACTCATAATACATATGTGGACTGTTGACCATAGGATGCCACATAGTATGTCATTAAACACACTGTAATAATATGACCCACTCATCTGTTGACATAAAGTAAGTGCGAGTGCACTTTGTATATGAAATGTATACAGTGAAATCTTGCCTGATGACTTCTCCAGTATCACCACCACCTCTGCTAATTATATGTGGTGTACCCCAAGGGTACGGCGTACCTTGTACAAACTCGCTAAGCTACAATTAGGCTAAAGTGTACAAACTTGTAAGGTACAAAGTGACTTGGTTGAGAGATTGGAGAGATCTGGAATGCTGATTGTACAGTGGGCAAGATCAGGACAGAAACTGTGAAATAGACTGAAAAGCAGAACATAACAGCCAAATCAAAGGTGTCATCTTGATGCTTGATAAGTGTTGATGGTATTGGTGTGCAGTTCGAGCTGTGACATTGTGAGGGGCCTCATCAGAGACCTTGTTTAATTTGTCAGCCTATCCTGGATGGAATATGGCAGTGTGTTCGGTTAGCGCTGTGGATCCACTGTACTGACTATAGTAACTCAGCTATCATATACAGGGACCCGTTAACTGATTTGAGATACCTCGTGATAACAAGTCTGGAAGGGGATTTAAGTGTTAACTGTAATTTTTTGTAATTTTGTGAATAATTATTTAAATCTAAATGTCAGTCTCTTTGTTCTATCATAGACATAATTGGTGATTGTTAACACAGAAAAATTAATTCTCAATAGGTAACATTACTATAGTCACTTAACATACATAGCAGATTCTTTTCTAACTTCATTTCTGTAGTCTGTCTTGATAAAATGTCAGCCACCTTAGGCTGCAACTTAACACATGTAAATGATTAGTGCTTGAAAAAATATTCCTTGAAGTAATTTTTTTATATTCTATACTTATAAACTCATATTCTATATCTGACTGTTTTCTTTGTTTAACTTTCAGGTCTGTTGGACCAGATGAGTGAAGAACAAGCTCAGATGGCAAATGCTAACACAGCACTGAAGGATGAACTGACACAAACCAAGGTCAGGCAATTGTATTTTGCATATTATCTGACATTTTAAAAATATAATAATTGTGCTTTTTTACGTGTACTTTATTTGTTCTATTATTTTATGTCTTTCTTTAATATTATTTCTCTTTTTTCTATTTTTGGTACTGCTTTTCGTTCAGTGAGTTATGCTTGTTGACTGACCTTCTGGCTGTATATTTCCCCTGTTTACTTTCTCTAATGTTTAAATGACTTCAATTGTTTTCTCTGCCATCCGTTTTACTTCCCTGGCATTATTTCTCCGTATTTCTCATTTATTCAGTATTGATCATTAGACCTATTGTTTTGTTACAATCACCTTTTCCTGTTTCCTGAGGTATATAAATTCCTGTTCTCCTCTCCTTTGTCACATTCTTTTACTCCACCACAACCTTGTTTTTTCATAATATTTCACTTTTTTTCCCTTCGTTGACATATTTCCTTATTTTCCTCAATTTTTTTCTGCAGCTGATTCCAGTATTCTTCCCTTTTGTCATATTTTCTTCTCTTGCATTTTCATTGAGCTGGTCTTCTGAACCCCCCCCCCCCCACCCCTTATTTTTTCTATCCCTTGTCTTTTCTCTGGTTTTCATTCCTTTTTGCAATATTTTTTTTTTTATTCTTGTTTAAATATCTTAACATTTTAAACATCTTGTTTATAAACAGCATATTTTCCTGTGGTTTTGTTCTTTTGTTCAATTTTCTACTACTTTTTGGGGCTTATGCACCTTCTGGTGTGTAATGTTTCCTCTTCCTCTGTCAGTTGTCTATTGTCCTACTGTCGTCAAACCTGTTATATTATCCAAGATTTTCCATAATATTGTTATCGGTATATTCTTCCCTGTTAACACAGCTTCCTTTCGTCTATAGTTTCATGTTTCTGTTCATATCATTTAAATATAGTATTTATTTTTTTTCTATCCCTGGTTTTCCCCCTCATTTTTACTCCATAATAACTTCTTTTGATAGAATATGTCCCTCCACTTTCTTTCCTCATGCTTCTCACTTTGTCCTCTCTTGAGAAATCTTTATTATCAACAAAGAAAATAGGTAAAGAGGTTAAAAGCACTGCTGTTATATCAAAATATATCATCATATGAATGTGATTTTCTTTTCATTTTAGGTTAAAATCAAGCAGCATGAACACTTCATATCAACTTTAGAAGCACAAGTTAAAACGGAGCAAGGTGAGAACTAATGTTCATAATAAAGCAATCATTCTTTATAAATATCTTCTGCTATAGTCCGTTTCATTCCCTCATGTCCAAGTGATTTTTGCTACATTTCAAGGGAAACAATTATAGTGTAGAGGAGAGGATTACAGAACCTAATTTTCAACTAGGTAACTAAATTCCTACCTTATGCCATATTTGAGTAACAGAATTTTCTGAAAATATGAGAAATCAGTCTACATTTTACAACATATCAGACCCACTTATGGCCGGCAAGGTCATTGGTCACATGCAAAAACTGCCTCAACTGACAGCTGCTGATTGGATGATCTCATGTAAACAATCTAAAAATTTAACCAGCTGAACTAAAGATGGCTACTTATGCAGGTATCATGATAAAGAGACGAAAATGTTGTGAAACATAAACGGGGGATTTATTGTGAAATTCTTATCTGCCATATTAGGTTGTCACTTCTATATGTTGTTTTCTTGGAAAATATTTAAAAATATAAATTTTTAAGTAAATCATCTAAAAAAACAGGTGGACAGCAGGTGGTGAAATGGACTATAGCCTTCATATATTCACAATCTTTTGTCTCACAACTCTCACATTTCAATGTAGCACCATTTATTTTGTTTATATTGTGATACCATAAGGCCAAAAAATGGTATGGTTCTTAGGCACTCTTTTCAGAAATCAGTGTGACAGGAAGGGGTTTTTTTATTACCTTTTTTTGTATGTTTCGATAAAAATGTCATATGATCAGGAAAAAGCATGATAATAACAGAATTTATTTTTGCTAAACATAACAAAGGAAAACTTTTCAAAATTATATTATTTTATCTTCTTGAATGATGATGATGAAAATAAAAATGTTTGAGGGGGGCGAGGTTAATATTGACATTTGTGGTGCCTGCAAACCATATCTTTTATTTTTTTTTTTGGCCTAACAAGAAGGTGACCAGCCCCATGGGCTCAGGACATCATTGATAGGTCTTTGTTGGTCCTTTTTTATCTTACTAATACTGTCTTAAATACTGCACAACAGCCACACTGTGCCTAGGAATAAAAGATTCTGTAATGCATAAGAAATGGGAGTATATTTTAGTTTTAAAGAGTTTTCTTGCAGCAGCAGACTTACTGTAGTAACGCAAAGTTTTTTTATTTCATTAATGTTGCTACTTCAAAATACTTATGATTTCTATGATTTATATTTTATTACAAATTATACTTGTCTCTGTACATATAAAAACTCATATTATTTTTGACTGTATGTGGTTTTTTTTGTTTAATGTCAAAGAAAAATGTTCCCGGTTGAAAGAACAGCTGGACTCCAGTCAAGATATGGCAGACAATAATAACATCATGATGTCCGACACGCAGGATGACATGAAGTCACAAGTCAAATCATTAATCCACAAAGTAAGCAATTTATGTTTGATATATGGTATAGGTCACTACCGTATTTCTCATAATTTTATCAGAGTACAAGTTAACATAGTCACTAATCGGTGAATTTCCAGAGTTTAATAGTGATATTTTATTATGTCTTCTATTACTGTAGACAATTTCTTTTACTGGCTTAGAAAATTCACATAGAATTTACTTCCTTCTTTCTTGTAGGAGACCAATTAGCATGACTATTTCAAACCATATTTCTTTATCTATCATGTTTCATTCTAACTTTATATAAAATTATATTTTCATATTTTGATTGAATAAAAAAGTAAAATTTCATTTATAAACATGAAAGAAATGTGGTAGAGGGGAAAAATTTTGAGATATTGTCAGATATATATTTTGCAAAAAAAAATCAAAATATCCTATGAATATGAAGGTAAATGTTATAAATACATAAACCATAAGAAAAAAAAACTACACCAGGTTAAAAATTGTATTTACTTTATGGACCTAATATTAATTTAAATGACCTATGAATTGATTTTGATTGGCAGATATTGTGTCAGGGATGTTACCTTAAGACATAATCATTAAGCTGAAGTCTTCTTTATTTGTAAAACTTTAATTTACCTGAGCTGAACATCATTGTAACACTTTTTGATGATCGATGTCTTCTTCTGTCTTGTGTATGCTTGTTCTTCTGTCCGATGATATCGCCACCTGGTGGGTAAACTTGAACAAACTTTCATGCATCTCATTATCGGGCTTGTAATGACAACACAAAGTAGCTGTCTTTGAGGCAACACACAATATACTGATGTTTCATAAAATAGTATGATGGTATTTTGAAGAATATAAGACTTTCATTTGATAGTTGTTACAGTGAAGTTTTGCTAGAGTGCTATGCTAACCCTGTCCTTCCATATGCACACAACTGCTGACTATAGCTAGGTGCCCATCGGCAATCTCCAGAACATGGTGATTCCATTATTTCAACCACCTCTTAATTTGTAGAGTAATAATTTTTTAAATATCCTCCCCCATTGTGACCTTCAGAAAATTTAATTAGTCTTTAGGGGTTGATATGATAGAATAAATACAGTATATATTTTGTTTCAGACTAAAACATATGAGCGCCAGCTGATGAGCCTGAAGATTGAAATGAAGAGTAAAAATGATGTGATACAGTCACAGGAGGAGCGGATCAGGGACCTGATTAACGAGGTCAAGAGGATGGAGAATGAAGCAGTCATCAACGCCAAGAACAGAAAAGAGGTGAGACAGACATACTGAATCTCACACTCTGTGAGACTCATATAATAAACCTCTCTTTTCACTCTCACTCTCAGTCACCCAGATACTTACATCTCCCGCTTTTTGTCCTCCATTTGATCACTACAACAGTTTCTTTGGGGTCAAATTTAAAAAATGCAGACAATTATTTCTGATGAAAATTATGGCAATTGAATATAAACTGTTTGGGCAATACTCATGTTAATTTAACACATTTGTGATAATTACCACAGTGGGATAGGAAGTGCTTGTGAATTTGTCTAAAAAAATGTAGACAAAAAATAATTAAACATTTTTTGTTTAGCCCAAATCACAAATTGTTACAGTATTGCACTATTGTATTTATTTGCATGACCCCTGACCTTCATAGCTGAGCAGCAGACTTTGACAACAAGTTTGGTGATTCCATTCTCTTGATTCCGCCCACTTGGCATACATATAGTAAGAAGCATGAAGCAACATCCAGCAAATGAAAATGTTTCCAATATTTGCCAAACTGTCTTATAGCAGAGCTCAGTCTGCCTTGTATGTGTATCTTCCGAAATATAGATGACACCTGAGGTAGATAGTAAAGTTTAATTATCACTGTATGTTAAAAAGAAAATTTGAAACCAAGTATGGTTTTAAACTTGATCTATAGATAAAACATGTATACAGTTCAGATGGACTTCAGTAAATAAAGCCTCAGTGTTCTGTATAGTGCCTTATTTTAAAGTATTATCATGAATGATTTGGTTCAAGTTTGCCACTATATCAGTATTTTCATTTTCCACCATCAAATAATGTACAACAGGAATTTTTTTTGCAACAATCAGTTTTGTGAAAATTTTGTTCCAGCCTTTATGAGCATTCTTTAAGTTTTTAAAATTTGAATTGTATTTTGATTATAAAAATCATTTTACAACATTTTTCTGATAGCTGAACTGCTGTTTTGTTTCAGAGTTTGTATGATACCAGTGGGAAGTTGCCTAATGAGTATCAGAAGGTAATTGATCGTTTAAAGAAAGAATGTCAGGCAGAGCTCAGACGCATTAAAGCTCACCTGGATAAGGAGAGACAGAGGTAAGGCCATACAAAAAAATTCTTCAGATTCACTGCTGTTATTTTTCTGTGGTTCAATTTTTTTTTGTCCCCTGCTTCCTTTGAACAGCGGACATTGATTTGGGTTTGTCTGTCTGTCCCTCTGTCTGTCCGCCTGTCAGGTTTTTTGTTTCCGAGCTAAAACACAGACACTGACATGTGGAAACATCTTCAGGAGAAAATAAAAACTAAAACACATTGAGAAGGCAATCATGAAGATCACAGGAAGCTAAAATAACAAGAGGCGGAAGCAGAGGACATAAATTCCGCAAATTTGTTTCAAATGAAAAAAGGGTTCTGTGTAATGTTGCTTTGTGCTATGGCACAAATTTCCCAAAAGAATTTTCAAAGGTATGAAAGACGGACTAAATTTGGTTTTTATCATTAAGGCCATTTCAGGAACTTGGCCAATTTTTTTTTATGTGAAAGTAGGCAAAATCCACATATTGTCTCCAACAGTTAAAAAGAAAGAAAACAAATGTGCCCGCTGACACAATATTTTTTCTCCCCACAGTCCCTAGAACTATAATAAAAAAAAATAATACAAATATTATATTTAAGTAATATTGTGGCCTAGGAAGGCTAGACTGAATTTTAATATGAATCTTTTTTGTTTATTACATCAGATTGTCAGCCTTATATGTTTATATATATAATTATTACCCTGGATATATAATTGTATTAGGCAAAAAAAAAAAATAAAAGGTATGGTTCTCAAGTACTGCCTGGGTCAATTTTAACCCCCCGCATCAAAACTTTTTATTTTGATTTTTATCTTTTAAGAAGATAAAATAATACAATTTTGATAAGATTCCCTTTGTTATGTAGTGCTTTTACCTGTTTAGCTGTATTTCTGTTATTTTCATCCTTTTCCCTGATCATATGAAATTTTTTGAAACGTACAAAAAAAAGGCCAAAAATAAAATAGCACCCGTCTGCATGGATTTCTGAAAAAAGTGCCTTTGAACCACACCCTTCTTTTTTTGGTCTTATTCTGTATATTTATTTGAAATAATTTTTTTTTGCTTCCATACACAAGCTTGTGACGTCTGTCGGTCCTTACTTAGCACCAGCTTTTCATGCATGCAGGTTCAATATCCAGATTTATTTTCACTTAGTGTTTTCCAGTTTAATTGATTGGTTGATTGTACCATAATGAAACTTTAACATTGTAATAATTGCTAAATTTCATTGATCAGTAAGTGTAACTAGAAAAACAAAATTGTTATTTTTTCATGAATCCATTTTTATAAATGAAATTTGTCAAGATCCTGCTTTCTTGAAAATTCTGTACATATGTATTTTTGCGCTTGAACTCTTGACAGGTCAGAGGCCACGATGAGGAAGCTAGAGCATAACCATGGGGAGCAGCTCGTGAATATTCATAGAGAGAGTATCCGTCTGCTCAGGGCTATCAACCATTTCAAGGATTCTATAGCGCAGATCCTTGATCGGGAAAATCTGTCAATTGCTGCAAATGATGTTTATAGCATGGCTAGTCTCCCAACAGATGAGGTAATCAAAATAATGTTATAAATTTAATTTTCGATTTGATAATCACTCCCTTTCAGTTTACTCAGTCTGTTAAAGTTTTGCCCAAGTTTATAAACAAAGAAAGAGGAGATCTATCCATATCTCATATTCTGAATGGAATAACCTGCTTTTTATACGCCCGTCATGTTGCTCATGTAGGATTATGGGCATCGTCCATGCATATTTAATAAGGTCACGGGTCACTTGGCTTCTTTGTGGTGTCACCACGATAACTTATGAAGAACATGAAGAATTTTGATCAAACTCATCAGAAAATATGTTATCTAATAAAATATCTCGCCTAAGTTTGATTTCCAGCAAAATCCACGCATATTTAATATGGTCAGAGGTTACGGCATTTTGGTGACTTACCAAAAATCATTTGGCTTTTCATGAAACTCATTATACATATTTATTATAGAGTTTCTCACCTGAATTACATTCCCATCAAAATTCACACATATTTAATAAGGTCAGAGGTCACCAGATACATGACGGGCATATTATGCACATATGTGGTGCTCTTGTTTATTAAAGATTTACATTTTAAGTAAGGAGATTCTTTGATGTTGTGTCTATGAAGCATATGTTAATGAATGAATAGTCACATATTTATGGAAACAGTAACAGGATAGAATTCACATACCTATATGCCAGGTGACAACACTTGTTTCATTTTAATGGAAGCAGGTCTCTAACTTAAATAAATAAAAATCAGGTCACGAATTTAACAAAATTGGTTGCCCATTGAATTTTTTTAGTATATATAACCTCAGAGGTGGTTCTGAATCCACAGTATATCATTGTTTATAATTTTGCTCTAAATTAAATATAACTCCCATGTCTTCCTTAAGGTATAATCACTGTTTGAAACCCCTATATTTAATTCAGTTCAAAAATGCTTTAAATATGTATAAGAACCCATAGTGTATTTATTATTTTAAACCTGGAATTGTGATCTTTCTGATAGTATATATATTATTTAACTTTTCATTCATTTTCTGATGATTTTGTAACATTAAAAAAAATTAAATTTTTAAAAGGTACACTATTTTAAGCCCCTAGTAACATAAATCTGCTTTTTAATAAACTACATTACAGTATCTTTATAAAAAAAGATAAAGGTTTTTATTCAACAATTCATTGAATGAAAATTTTAAATTTTGGTTTTGGGGTGGATAGATTCAATGATAGAGGAAAAAACAAAAAAACACTTTTAAGATATTGTCATGTCTATAAGCAAAGATCCTGTATATACATGGCATGTGAGAACACAGAATATGGGATGTGTGTTGAGAGATTTCACATGTAACTGGAGCTACTGCTAGCCCAGCTTTCCTAGTTTCCTATTTGTCATATCCGGTATACCATGTGCCGAAAATCATTACATGTAGCAGTATGTTTTACCAAATACGCTTTCCACATACCATATGGAATCTGATCTTATTTTTTTAATCAGTTGCCATTTTCATTTGCATTCCATGTGTCAGATCCTTATTCTGTGCATATACAAATGGAATCTCAGCTTATCCTGGGTTCAAAGAAAATACTAAAGTTGGCTTTATTTTTTTTTTGCGAGGCTGAAATTTTGCAATTTCTTAATTTTGAATGTTTTGCGAGGGTTTCATTTACATGATTGCACCAGAACCTGTTAAATCTAAGTATAGCAGGATCTGTATTGATTTAAAGTGGATAAAAAATCCTACAAAACCTAAATATTTTCTTGTTCAGTCTTTAAATTGGGACTTATATCACAGTTGATATGTATCACAGTCTGTGTGTATGGCTAATGCATGGGCCAGTTGAAAACCTAGGCACAATTAGGTTGCTGATGGGGTTGTTTTCAGAGGTCATCTGAGGTGCTGGGGCATCTTATTCCTGGTGGTTTCATATTCGTGATTATTTCACATTCGCGAATATCGTGAAAACAAAACCCTCACGAATAAAAAGGCAACCACAGTATCATTGTTGAAAAGACAAAATAGTATTAAGACTTTTTGCACCTGTTTTTAAGTTTTTATATACTGATGTTTTATCTTGTCATTTCCAGGCACACAATGATGCTAAAGCCCTTCTGTGCCAAATGGCTGGACATGCAGTAGAACGTGAGTTACAGTTAATTAACCAGTAGTCATTTAACAGGTATCTGCTTTGCAGAAGGAAGTGGCTAAACAGCCGGCAGTGTCCCGGCAGTTTAGCCACTTCAGCTTTAATAGGGTGTGGTGTAAGATTGTTTGATTATACCTTTGATCAAGTAATTAGCTGATCCTTTGGCCATCTATTTGACATATCCTGAGTTGTTTGTTTTTACACACTAATTATTTGTTTGCTCTTAAGCACACTAGTGTATAAACTGTAAACATTTTCTGCACACATATTCACATTTCTGGTATATTGTAATCACAAAATCTATAAACTATCCTGTAAATATTACAATTTTTATAAGACAATTTATATAAAACTACCCTGTAAATATCACAAATGTGCACTTTTAGAACCTACTCATTAGTAATCAACATACTTATTTTATATAGATCAGCAAAATAGTTTATTGGTTAAGTCAGCACTATATTGTCAGCTCGTCCAAATAATAAAGGAAAGTACAGAGTATAACACTGAAATAGAGCATACATTAATTTGCCGGCAGTTAAGCCAGTGGCATGACTGCTGGCAAGGTCAATTTCCCCTGCCGGCTGTTTAGCCACTTCCAATTTTATATCTGCTTTGACTGATGTTCCCAATAAATACCGCGGCCAGACTTGTCACATAAACCAAAAGGCTAGACCACATAATTCCTGTTCTTATTGGCCTTCATTGGCTACCTGTGGAATATAAGTTGCAATATAAGGTTTTATTATATACTTTTAAGTCATACATGCACTTGCACCAGCGTATATTGGTGAATTAGTTGGGCATTACCAACCAGCACAAGCTTTAAGATCAGCCTCTTGTGTACGGTTAAAAGTTCCTAAGTCAAGGACAATTACTTATGGAAGCAGATCCTGTAGAACTGTACGTAGCTCCTATATTATGGAATGACTTCCTAGTCACAATAGAGATGAACTCTCATTTTTTGTTTTTAAGAAATGTGTAAAGACTTATATTAATCAAAATTATTTTGATTGATGGTATATCTTCTTGTAGTATTGTTTGTTTTTTGTAGAAACATTTTTATGTTTTGTACAGTGCCTTAGGACATGTTTTTAGAATATGAATAGGGCACTTTAGAAATGCTGTATATTATTTTATCCGCCAAAACATTGAAATTCAGAATTATGATCGGGTCACATGTGAACTGCTGCACCCTCATTTTTGGTTGACCTCTTACCTTTCCTCTCTGCCCAGCGTCCATTTGTGCGTCTGTTTTAATACATAAACCCACATATCTCGAGAACCATTTGACCAATCACTGAATCAGGCTAAACATTTTGCACAAATGTAGCCCTAGCTTGGATAGCTTTATCACATTCACTAAAGATGGTGGTGCCACCTGCGACCATTTTTGCACAGCGTCTATCTGTTCATCTGCTTTGGATAAAATCACTCACATCTCTGCATTGGTTGGACTTATCCACCTGAAATTTTGCAAGTGTATACATCCTGGACAGCTTTCTTGATTTTATGACAGGTTACGCCACATACATTCACGTATATGCTGCAGACATCCAAGCTCATATCTTGGGAACTGTTTGACCGATTGAGCCAAATTTTTGCATGTGTATAGATCTCATATAGCTCTTTATCATACACAAAACTGGTGGCGCCACCTGCAACCATTTTTGCACAGCATCCATCTGTTTGTCTGTTGTTGGATAAAATCACTCATATCTCGGCAGTGGTTTGATATATCTGCCTAAAATTTTGCATGTGTATACATCTTGGATAGTTTCTCTTTCAAATAACAGGTGGCGCCACCTACAGTCATGTTTACGTGGCATACATCCATGCTAATATGTAACACATCTAACTCTTATTTCCCCTTGCCACTCAATCCAGGCCTCACTTCACCCGGCCTACTCTGATTTTTGCGGATACAGGTAGTTGCTTGTCGACTACCTGTATTCTAGTTATTATTATTATTATTTTGAAATACATATAAAAAGTTCAACATACACTGCATGAGCCTTGTTTCGGGGAAGGGGAGGGGCTTACATCAGTCTTTCTTTCAATTTTTCCCCTCACATTTTCTCAGCAAATAATGGTTTATTCAAAAGACAGAGGATGGCCTGACAATACTTGAGATGGATGATAACATAAAGCTGTAGATTGCACAACATCATGAAATTGATGTGCTTGTTGTGTATACTTTTGCACACTCCTGTCTTCAAATCCAGCCTTTTCAGGTCAGGTAACTTGATCACTAACTGAAGTACACTATGTTATGCAAACTTTCTTTAAAAGTTTATTTGACAAATGCTGATTTGTAATTTTAACAATCATAGCATCATGACTTATTCCCTCAGCATTAATCTTCATTAATTTGACCTGATCAGAGTGCACATTTAAAAAGCTCTTGCTTTGTTGTTCTGTCTCAGCAGATAATTTCATTTATCTTCATGTCTTCATGATAATTTCATTTATCTTCATGTCATTTATCTTCATGTCTAATGTTGCACGTATTCATATATTAATTTTATACTCACAATACTAAGGCAAAAAAAATAAAAGGTATGGTTCTCAGGCACCGTGTGCATCAATATTAACCCCTGCATCAACAATTTTTAATTTAGATTTTCAATAGAATCTTATCAATTTTGAGTTCCAGCCGCTCTGACATTTCTTTCAAGAATATAAATAATACAATTTTGATAAGATTTCCTTTGCTATGTATAGTGCTTTTACCTATTTTGCAAAAAAAATTGTTATTATCATGGTTTTCCCTGATCATATGACATTTTTATTGAGACATTAAAAAAGGTAAAAAAATGGCCTGCTCACACTGATTTATGAAAAAAAAGTGCCTGAGAACCAAACCCTTTTTTTGCCTAATAATTAATATCTTGACATTTTGCATGCTGCTATCACACCCTAACTTACATTCTCTTGACCTTAATACAGAATGTTTACCCTGATTTCCATATTTCTGTATAACTGCAATATCTGTATGCTTGCTAAATCCCAAACTTCATCTCCATTGCCAAAAATACCTCTTTTAGTAAAATAACCAATACAACAAATGATAAAGGGGCAATATATAATATATTATATTCATTGTTCAAATATTTGGCCATTAGGTTGTTTTTGACTAAGAAATGTTAAGTTTAGTGAGGCACTATTGTCTGTGCCATGATCCTAAACTTGAATTAAAAAGATGGCTCGATCTATATCATGTTTAAGGCTCCTTTATGGAATACAAATGGTGGTTACCATATGAGAAATTAATAAGCATTCTGGAGTTTAGGGTGTTCTGTATATATTCAGCTGGGGACAATTCAGAAGTATTAATCTGTGGTTAAAATATGAGTCTCTTAGGTTCTATTTATATATTACCAGGTTGACTCAGAGGCTGAGGATAGGCTTAAAATTGGTATTCCAGTGTGGAAGTTGAACACTCTTGTCACAAACCATGTCCACAAAACTATTTCTAACCCCTGCCACTGCCTTGAACACTACAAATAGAACAAGTAGAGAAATTTGGCAATGGATAACTTTCTGGAAATCCACTGTATCTGCATGCTGCTTTATCTGTGCTCTCTGTCTCTCTTTCTCTCTCTCCTCTGCTGTGTGTGTGACCCTGCTTGACTGTCACAGTACTGGTAGCCCTGGAACTCAAGCTGTCTCAGGCGCTGATGAACAAGCGACTGGAAATCAAGGACAATACCCTCGCTAAAAGCTTTGCTACAAAAGACATGGAGGTTTGAACCTATTTACTTTGTAACGTCCAGATGGCAGATGTAGAACTCAAATAACAGCTAGAAAATGGGGGTGGGGGATCTGCTCATTCTACTGGAGGGTAAAACTATACTAAAATCAAGTTGTTTAGTTTTTATGGTCATGCACTGAAAAAACTTTCATATTTCTTGAATGTTCCTGCATTCAGTTTTTCTACAAGATTTCATGGGTATTAGGTTGTAGTTTATGGTTACTATTTGTTCAAGGGCAGACAAACATATGGACAATTACAAAACAAACATGAGCAGATCTATAACCTCCTTTCAGAATATGTAAATCAACAACACATTTATAAGTCAAGAATCACATGGAACGGTTCATGTTACATGTACATTACCAAACAATTTAACCATAACTGTAATGGCATAATCAGCTATATATATAGATAGCCTTGCTGACAATATTTTATGGGATGATTAGAAAAATTATAAACTCAGGGCTATGTTGGGCATACTTTTCTTACATCTGCCATTGACTTCTCTTAATTAAATTTCTTCAAATTTTCCACTTTGTCTTCAAGGGTGCAAAATAGAGGGTGTAAATGTGCACGTGTACATTTTCTTTTGTGCAGGTAGAAATTGTATCAAGAGTGCACTTTGAGCACATATCAGTATGAACCAATGAAACAAATGTTGGTGCAGTATCTTATTATTGTTAGATTTCATAAATATCACTATCATAAATCACCATTTTCATTCTTTGTGCAACTGAGACTCCTTAACAAGCAAATTTTCTCACTAGTATTACAAGGTGCATGTTGAAATCTTTAAGTGTATGTAGGTTTTGTTTCAAGGGTGCACCTGGAGCATATAAATACTTTAGCCTAATTCGTACCCCTTCTTCAACTAAAAATGTAAAACCTGAATTAATACAAATAGACATGCATTGAGACTCAAAAATGTACCACCATAGACCAGATACATACAATTGGTGGTACCCCTGGAGTCATTTGCATATTCACTTGGTCAGTTATGTATAATGAACAGAGATATTAGCATATTACATTAGCAGTTAAATGATAAATTGAATCATTTCAAAATATTGTTCTTAGGCCTAATATGCAGCAGATTTCGGAATAGAATCTCTATATCTTTTGGTAATCTATTTCAGTGTTTTCTATAAAGTCTCAAAATTACACGTATTCTTTGTGATATAATATATCTGAAGGTCATCAGCTCAAATCAGTGTTAGGGGAAATTAATACTTATTTATGTAGCAGGTGTGCACAAGGTGCTATTTGGAATATCATATTATAATAAGTCGAGCAAGTATTTCTTGAAGTGAACTAGCATACATACAAACCTGAGGGCAAAATATGTATTGTAAATTTTGCTACAAAACTTATAATACACATATTTGTTTTGTGAAGCATCATACACTGAGGCAGGACCAACAGATTTAGTCATCTGTTCATTTGTCATTTTTCAAAATGTAGTGGGGTCATGCAGGGGTTCATGATTGTAGTAGAATGTCATGGTATGGCTTCACTGTAGACTTGTTCTCTGCTCACAGCATCAAATGGAGGCAGCACACAAGGCTAAGCAGACGGCAGGAATCCTGATGGTGAGGTTACGTCAGATGAAGGAGAAACTGGAGACGACAGAGGACAGGCTGAAATCACTGAAGAAGGATGCTGTAAGGATATTAAGATCGGACCTCAACCTCATACCTAAATATTAGTTTATCTCACCCTCCAACAGTGATACATAATATTATGTTTTGTTTCATATTCACAGCGTTAAAATTTTCCATTTTTCGCTCTTTCATTGTTTTGCATGGGCTCTGTTTTAACAGTTTAATCTTAGAGAAACCTACTTCAAGTGTATCCGTTATTTTATTTATTCTTTGATGTTTACATAAAGCCTGACCTTTTTACAATATTTCAAGGGAACATCAACTGCTGGAGTGAAAATCATTTCTTCACAATTGGCAGATGATATAAAAGTTCTGATATTATTTTTAAAACCAATCTTTCTCTACTGGTAACATAAAGTGTATGTCATTATTGTCCTCCGCTTCAGCGGAAAGGGGGACATTGATTTGGGTTTGTCTGTCTGTCCCTCTGTCAGTCTGTCAGGTTTTCATTTATGTCAATAACTTTCCTAAATATTATCCCATTTCATTCAGATTTGGGTCAGTGATAGCTCTCATGCTTACCTTGGATGTGATTGGTTTTGGTGTGTCTGTCTGATAAGATAATAATACAATAGGATCTTTCATTGTTGATAAGATGAATCAGCACATTTAGTGTCACTCATCACCAACAGGTGTCGCTAGCAGGGGACATAAATTCCTTGAATTTGCTTGTTGTTATCTATTCAGAATTTTACTATTCAAACTGAATAACAAATGTATCACTGTTTAATATTTATTTCAGGATAAGAGATACCAAACGCTCGCTGACAGGTATAAGATGCTGGGGTCTCAGAACACCAAACTCAGGAAGGAACTAGATGCATTGTAAGCTGGCTGCTGATTCACTCTCTGTTTTACATAAATATCCTTGGAGCTAGATGCATTGTAAGCTAGCTGATTGACCTTCTCTGTTTTACATAAATATTCTTAAAACCGGTAACAATTCTGCTCATGTCATTAAAATTTATCACTCACATCATACACATCTTTATATTTCACATGGTTAAAAATCAGAATCTCTTTTGTCTCACTCTGATCGAGTGTATATATATATATATTGAGAGAGAGAGAGGTTTAGAGAGAGAAAGAGAAAAAGATAATTTATTGAAATACAGATTTAAAAGCTAAAATTAAGCTAGACAGTTTTGTTATACTACATTTCAAAAGACAGGCTTTAAAAGGTATTCTGGACATGAATTTAGACTTAGTAAGTATTGGGATATCCTGACCTTGACTTGAAAACTTGTACTTGTAGTCACCATCCATAACACCTGAGTTGATAAAATATTATTATTATTATAATTATTATTATCATTATTACTATTATTATTATTATCATTATTATTATTACCATCCTTTTATAATTTTTATTATTATCATAATCATTATTATTATTATCATTATTATTATCAATATTATGTAACGAAGTCCTGCTTCGCTAGAAAAGCAAGCTTCACTAGCGAGACAGTTCGGTTCACTTTTATGTCACCCCGTAACAATTATTATTATCATTATTATTATTATCATTATCATTATTATTATCATTATAATTTTATCACTGTTTATAGGACTAAGGAACACACTGAGACCATGAAGAGTAAGGACATGGCGTTAATGATGTCAGAACAGTCCAGAGCCGAGATGTCACGGACGGTAGAGCAACAGAACCTGGCCATCATGGAGATACACCAGGAACTCAAACAGGTGTGGTTTACATTAAATATGATATTTATATACCATAAAGTTGAGAATGAACAGTGCTGAATAATTGTTTAAAAGGAGGAGGAGGTGAACTGGGCCATCATGTTAAAGTTAAAGTTAAAACAGGTGATTTATGTCATATGTTACAAAGACAAATTGCTCAGGGGAAAACATTGGGCCCATCCTGGATTCGAACCCATAACAGTGGGGCACAAGTCCGGCATTCCAACCGCTTCACCAGCAAAGCAAGCTTCACAAGCGAGACAGTTCAGTCCGCTTTTATGTCACCCCGTAACACACCCCCTCTTAAGAGCGTTCTGCAATCAGAACAAGACTAATTATCCAAGAGTCACACTTTGGTGAGCTTATTCCCTTGGCCACAAAGTTTACCGTCACATTGGACAAGTCCCCATTTTGTTACAAAGAAAAATTATTCAGGGGAAAATATGGGGCTTATCTAGGATTCGAACCCATAACGCTGGCGCACAAGTCCGGCGTATCAATCACGTCACTAGCAAAGCAAGCTTCAGTAGCGAGACAGTTCGGTCTGCTTTTATGTCACCCAGTAACACATATTATTACCATAAATTAAAAATAATAATGCCATAACAATAACCACAGGATATCTTTAAGGAAATTCAGTGTCTTGTGCAGTTATGCAGCAGGAGTCCAGGCTAAAACATCATTTACCATAAATTCAATGGAAATACCATATGAATAAAGATAATTGACAGGAGTGAATGTAAATAATGAACCTTGATTATATTAAATCTCACTCCCAAATTTTAGCATGATTTTCATTATATCTAATGGTTGTCTTTTCATATGATCAGTTTCCAGAACAAGTTCTTTTTTCTCATTTATGTTTATTAGTCAAGGTATCTCTGTATATATATAGTGAAACCTCTGATTACAGACATCCCTATATAGTGGACCACTCTATTACAAACACTTGAAGTGGTCCCATAAATAATGGACGGAGTTTCATTACCTCTCTGATATGTGCCCCCCTGTGTTACATGTAAAAATTTTGGTTTTGTCAGCGTCAGTAGTCTGAGGATCTACTGTATACTTTTTAAATGTTTGCCTCTTTTTCTTTTTTAATAGAAACAAATGCAGTCGGAGAAGACGTTGTACCTGACCATGTCAGATCACCGTGGCAACCTGGAAGTTCTAAAAGAAGCGTATGCTGAATGCAGGTTGTCTCAGGAGATGTACACAGTGAGTATTTATATCAGGCGCAGGACACAGCCCAGTGGATAATGCATTTGACTCTTTAGATGAAAGTCCCTTATTTAATTCCCACCAGGATATTGAAGTCAAAATTAGGATATTTTAATCAAACATCTGATCACTCTAGTGTCTGGACTACAGTTTTTTTACTTATATATTATTACTAGACCCCCTGCATATAAAACCTGAATTACAGGTGGCTCAGTAACACATTACTCTTAATTGTATGGTTTTGTATATAATACCTTCATACATGCACTGCCAACAAAACAAAAGACCACAAAAAAAAAAAAAACTAAATTGATTTATTATAAATTGACCAATTTGTTAATTTTTTTCTCAATATTCAACCTTTAATTCAGTGATAATTGATGACTGAACCTTTGCCAGTGATCAGTGTTAACATTACCAGTCCTAATGTTTAGGGAGCTGTCTGTTGGTGTGTTCAAAAAAGCTGAATATAAATGTTGCATAAATGTTAAATTTTTCAGATGTGTCAGGACATGATTAAGGAGAGCATGGATATACCGTTATTACGACTGCGACACATGATTGACAGGTACATCGCATTTAGGAGAATGAAGGATGCACGTGGTGAGAATCTCAGAACTACATTGGTTATATGTCAGCCTGGTCAGTAATACAAAGATCAGCAAAGGATAACAAGAAAATCCTGATTTTATGATATCAAGTCTTCAAACCCTTCCAATCCCCAAAAACCTTCATGGTTGCATACATCTTAAAAGAAATTTTACTTGTTTTGTTTTCAATACATAATCCTCATTTCATCCTGTATGTGTTGTTTTACTTTCATTTCAAATTGAAAGCATTTCATTTGATATAATGATCATTTGTGTTCAGGGTGCAGCTTTTATTAAGGATGCGACTTCTAATTTGGATTTTACGGTACATATATATGCTCACAGACCAATCTATATTGACAATTTTCACATTTAATTTTATAAACCAATTACTGATCGTATACATTCCCACTCGCACATCTGCATCCATTTGACTTCATTAATAAGTTTATGGTGCAATGCTTCCTTTAGAAGTGCCAATTTGAACAAATTCATACATTACTGTCCCCATTGTTTTCTCAGCCCGTCTGGAGCTACAGACTAATAGAAGCTTGCCTCCCCAGAAGAAAGAAGAACTGCTGGCTTACTTAGAGAGAATGGATGGAAAATTAGAAAAGGTTTGTGTTAAATCAGATAAAAACTGTATCAGGTCGTAAACTCATCAGCTTGGACTCTCAGGATGGAAATAAAAAAAAATGTCTATTCAAATTTAAAATGTATATGTATATAATTATATATATATATATATAAATATATAATTTTATATATATATATATATATATATATATATATATATATATTATATATATTGTTATCTGTGTAATAAGACTATCTGTGGTCTTAATTCACAGGTAGTCTTAATACTATTAATAATAGATGGGTCAGTTATAACCAATATGAATGATTTCAGTTCACACAAGGGTAGTTTTACTGGACAGATGGTCTTTCAAACAGGTTCCACTGTACATATATAAATATATATATATATATATATATATATATATATATATATATATATAATGGATTAGAATCTTTGAAAAATTGTATGTAAATAAATGTTATAATAAATAAATGTAGTATAGGTTAGAGGAGAGGGCCTGTTTTAAAATTGGATTATAAATTTGACTTTGAGACCAACACTGAATTTATATAGGGCGCTTTTGTGTAAAATCCATGCAAAAGATCAAAAGATTTTAAAGAATCACTATATGGATTGTCCTTCAATTTGGTGCGCATACCTTACAGTTTGGGATAATTTGGCATCACTGATGTCAGGCATTTCTAGTTTCAAATTGAACTGTACCTTAAATTTAGGATTATTTTGATTCCAGAGTGCATCAAATTGGCAGCGTCGATCAGATCTACTCCTTGAAAAGAGAAGATTCCTGTTTGACAGTATGAATTATGCGTAAGTTATCAATTGTTTACAAAAATGTTAATACAAGATTTTATGATATCCTCTTCCTTTTATTTGTACTTTTAAATGAAGCCACCATCTTTCATTTACAGCTACCGGTAATATACAAGTAAATTTAAACTTTCAAGGGGTAGGATACAGCCTTGTTTATGGTGCTTTTGGTATTTGACTGCGGAGCTGAATTAGGTAGCATCACTGGTACCCCATATATCTACAATCAGTGCAAAGGGTTTTTTGTAATTCATATAAGAGCCAATAATGTATTTATGTTATAATAAACTGGATGCAGTGTTCAAACTGAACGAAATCTTCAATTTACATTCATTTTCAAACGAAATTTTAACATTTAAAAGTTTTATTTTTTATCGCTACCTTTAACTGAAATTTAAAATTTTGATTCATTATGAAGTTTTGAATATCATTTTGAACAAACAAGACCAATGGTAGAGGAAAAACAAAGAAAAGCAGTTTTGAGATATTGTCATGTACTTTCATATTAGCCCACTAAAAAGAATGGTATGGATTTCAGGTATTAAATACACAGGATTTGGAATGATAAAAGTCATGACCTGTGGTGATGACAGAGTGGATAAGCTTCACATTTCATTCACATTTACAATAATAATTAACATTCATCATGACAGGTTATCAGAGCTAATCAGAGATAACGGGCTGTTCTTGGTGCTGCCAAAGCCAAATGGTAATCTGCTGACACAAGCGCTCACCCCAAAGAGGAGTCGTACACGGAGGGGTTCACTGCCGCTGGTTGATAAAGGCTCCTTGCCAAAGCTTGACAACTACGCTGGCCTCGTCGGGACAAATGTAATTCACGGTGAAGGAACAGAGCAAACTTGGAAGGTAGGGCTTGGTTTAACCAATGTTTAAGCTGGGTTCAAGGGCTTTTTAATGGTTGAGGGCTGATTAAACTTTTAGTGTAAAGCGTTTAGCACAGATGGATTTTACGCTATATATATGATAAAATTATTATCAGTATTAGTATTACCGTATTGGATAAAATTAGTGCCCTGGGCACTCTCAAAATTGAAATTTTATCAAATGTTTTTTATACCTAAAAAGCGTCCATTAATTCTTTAAAAAGAAAAAAAAATATGGTAATCCAAGGGATAGTTCATGATTTCAGCAAGTTAATATCAACATATCGCAATGCGCTACAATATATCGGCCACAGAAGAAAGTGAGGTTAGGATGGCTCATCCCTTAGTTTTCTTAATATGATTAAAAAATGCGAGTGTGTGTGTGGGGGAGGGTATATTATAGGCAGGGCACTTATTACTTCGAATATGGTATTTTTATTAAGAACTTTAAAGGTTGTTTCAGGTATAATACACTCCTCACACACTGTTATACACCGCAGTGGTCCCAGAAATCTTTTCAACTAACCGCTGCTTTGTATAGCAAGATTTTCTGTTTTGGATCAAATTTTAAACATGCAAAGCCCACTCTCATTGGTCTGAAAACACCAGTTCTGGCTCTAAGACCAAGAATTAGACTGATGTGAGCAGGTGTCACTTGTGTAAAAATTTGCACCTTGATGCACAGTGTGATACCTGACTACACTTCTTTGCTCTGTGTGCATCCTGGTGGTGAAGCCCAGAGAACTTTGCTGTACGAAGCAGCGGATACACCAAAGGAGATCTGGGATGACTGCAGTGTATAACCACTGAGGGGTGTATAGGTCGAAGGGCAGATTGACGTTTAAAGGGACCTAATCACCTGTCTGAACTTTATATACTGACGATAATCCCTTGGAGCTTTTATAGAAATAGGCTGAAAAACGTGGTTATCACTGCAGGATGCTTGTTTTGTTTATAACAATATGTTAATAATATGTGGAGGGCCTGCCAAAATAATCAAAACAAATTCAACAAGGGCATCTGGCAACAAGTCAGATAAGCCAGAGCTTTGCAAATAGCGTTTTGCAACAAGTAACCTTTCTACTTCCGCATATATGCAACCTTCCACCTTTGGTAACATATTTTTCCCGTTCATCAACATTGCAGTGTTTACAAACATGCTGTTGATAAACAAGTTCATCCATCCTTCACGAAGGCCTTATAAGAACATTTCACAAACAAAATTACCCTTAGGTCATTAATGTATACACAGATGAAGCCAGAAATCACATTTGAATGGATTCCTTGGAACTTCTGTTGAGAGGTGAATCTTGAGCCAAGGAAGAAATTGTGAAACTAGAATTTCTCCAATCATAAAGCTCTTGTTATTCCTCACTGTTGTCAAAGGCATCATTGTCGAGGGACAAAGAAATTATCAGCTTCCTCTGTTAGTTTGTCTGTCTGAAATATGCGTTAGCACAATAACTTGTAACAAATTGACATGCAGTCACAGGCACTGTATGGTGCGCTAGAATAAGTTTCAATATGAATGACCTTGATACTTCTTCAAGGTTACAGACAGATTATGCTAAAATAATGTTAGTGCAGTAACACATGTCGTAATTAAGGATACACCACAAGCTATGATAAAAATAAAATTAGAAAAAAAATTGTTAATATGACTTCTTTTAATGTGCATATTGCATACATGATCTTGTGATCATTTATGCAAAAATGCAATCAATTAAATTGATTATGAAAAAAATGACTAATCAGCAATATAATCAGTTAATTGGCTCCCACTTGTTTTGAGATTATCATGTTTACATTAGATATGTCAAATTGACTATTGTATTTATTCTCCTGACACAGATTCCAGATGCTTTGCCACCAATAGCAACTTTGGTTGACGTTCCACACTTCCTTGAACTGGACGTAAACAAGCAGTACCGGGATGCCAAAAAGTATGATCATTTTACAGATCTGTTTCGGTTCTGTTTTGTGTATTTAGATAACAGTCTATTAGTTGTAATTTTTTTGTGATATTATTAAGATGATTATACCTATAAAATGAGATAAAGTACAAAATAGTCATATCATCAGTATTACATAAAATATGCATGCATAAAACTGAGAGTTTCAGTAGTTGCAGCATAATTAGTTTACATCAATGTGTAATTTTAGCAACATTTCCAAAACTAGTAAGCATTGATATCTTTTATAATGTCAAGTTCAGCTGAGTGTCATGACCAATGGGCAACTTTATACTAATTTCTCACTTCTACAAAGTCTTTATTTTGCTAATTTTCAGAACCCTTGTCACTGGAAGACCTCCGTATCCAATCTCTGTCGCAGAAGGGTTTGACTTCCAGACGAAAAAAGTGCGGCCATTGAGAGCTACATCTTCTGCTGACCTTGAGGGTAAAATATCAAGGTCAGAAACCTGTGTGAATTAGCATGAGGTCCAAGGTCACCTATCAGAAATATGATTGTTTATTTTGTTTACTGAATCGTAAGAAAAAAGTCACTTTCTCAATGTTCTTGCTTAATGGTGGCTTTATACTCTTAAATATTTTTACATGCTGAAAAGATGCTGTCCCCTGAAAAGCCTGAAATTCCAAACTGTCAAGTTGACATTGAGACCAGCTGCCACACTGTTAAGATGTTGTTCTTTTATTGTTGATATTATCATTCAATGACACTGTTATTTCACTGTTGAGATATTATCATTATATAATAACACTGTAATAGAGCAGCAATGTTCTTTCATTTGTGAGCAATTATCATCTGATAATACTTTAATATCACTGTTAGGACATTGTTTTTTCAATCATGTAGAGATTACTACTTTAATGCTAAAGTTTTTCTAATACTGTGACACAGTTCCTTTAGCATCATAATGTTGTAATGTAAGAGAAATATTCAGGTATTATCGACATGTTATCTATCAGGAAAGACATTGTGGTATGGCACATTTTAGACCAGTAATATTCTGTATTTATTAATGCAATATAATTGGTGAACAGTGTTGTTACTTTTTGGGATCAGTGTTCTTTTGACATGATAGAAGTTTTATAAATTACAATGATTTTATTATTATCAAAGTTATTCAACAAAAAAGGCATACAGTGTGTTTGAGCAGTCTACTAAGAAAATTTTTCTGTTACATATGCGATTCATACTGAGAAAATGCTACCTTTCCAGAGTAATGTCCTTTTGATATTATTAATATGTATCCTTATAGTACTATTAATGCAATAATAAGATATTATACTTATGGGAAGAGCATGCATTGGTTTAGAGCAGTTTGTCAGAGCAGGGTAATATGATATTATTAGGGTATTATATGTTCAGTTTCGAAAGCACTGTTTATACTAAAAGCTCTTTTTTTATTATTATGACAGTATTGAAATATATTCCAAAAGGAAGAGGCATTCAGATGGTTAGAGCAATTTATAAGAGCAGTGTGTTAGAGCAGTTTTATATGACAGATAACTGTAATTCATGAGATACCAAGTTAGGAGAAAGGTCAATGTTGTTTTTACATGATTGTAACATTATTGCAATATTAGAGCAATATTCAGTAATTATATAAATTGCAATATCCAATTTTGTTCAGTAGAGCTATGTGTTAGAGCAGTTTGTTAGAGCAATTTATCAGACCATCTGTGATATCTGGAGAATTTAATTAGTGATCTTTGAGAGCAGTGTGTTCTGCTGACATTATTATAATATTGATATATTAGAGCAGTGTTTAGGTTTTATCTTGTAGTTAGTTATCAGTTAGTTAACAGGTAGGGCATACAGCAGTGTGTTAAAGTAATCTATTGGAGCAATATATAAGATGAGAAAAACTGTGATGTTGTTTTTTTTTCAGAATAATGTTCTTGTGAAAACATTTTTTTCATTGTGAAAACATTATTTCATTGTAACTTTGGTTATAACAAGAAAAAGTGTCATGCGGTGTGGTTATATCAAATAAATGTGTATTATTCTCAGTGCTTGTTATAGTTTGGTGTAAACCTGTCATATATGCTCTGAACTCGCCCCATCTTTTCCAACAAAATATCTGGAAAATATAATTGAAATATATCATTGAAAATCCATCCTGATTACATTGCTAAAGCATTGAATATACACTGAAACTGTGCTAAAATGCCTTCCCCTTACAGCCACCTATTCGCCTATCTTTCCTGCAGAATATTTTGTGGTTTGGCTTATTCTCCGGTTATACTAATAAACTCTTGGTAGTTCTAGTTATGAAAAGTTCTTCTGACACTTCTGTAACAGAAGTATGATCTTGGTTATCCGCAAACTGTTAGTTAACACGGTACATGGTCCAATGTTGACAAACAGAAAAAAAGTATGCAACCTGTGGGGGTGCATAAGTGCAGATGTTTAAAGGTCACTTTAGTTGCAAAACACCCTTTATTGAACCTTCGCTCATCTTACTTGCGTCTGATGTCCTTTTTGAGATGTTTTATTTATTTTGGTGGCCCCCACGTTGTAAATGGTTGAAATAAACAAAACTAACATCCCGTGTGCAGTGTGAACGGTGTTTATATCGGTGTGATATCGGAATTGGTCCCTTTTATAATGCTTTATGCAGCAGGCCTGTAAGAATACATACGCTGTCTTAAGAACGGTGGTGTTTTGTTTTCTATTGGTGAAGATCAAGTAAATTTAAATATTTTATATTGTTGGTGGAGAAAGGATGTATTTATGGGTACCCCCTTCTCATTTGCAAAGAAAGAGAGAAAAGCGAAGAGAAAGAGAGACAGAGACGAGGTACGTACCATCCCTTCTATGTCACTTTTTCATGTTAAATATTTGTTTCAATCAACGTATCAGCTCCGGTGTGTCTTTTTAATTTCCATATATTATATTAGCTCTAGGTAATTCATTGCTGGGATGAGGGACGCAGTTGATATATAGTGACATAGGCCATTAAAAAAAAAACTTTTGTGCACGTAAAACTCCGTCAACAAGTCTCTGAGCTCTCGCGTGACAGTCGTGTTCGAAGTCGTCTGCTCACTATCCCATATATAAGCGGGAATGGACGTGATTGGATGTTCGTTCATTCTAGTTGCTTTGATTGGTCAGATGTAGTCAAACTTTAGAAATTAAGTGTATGAGGGATGTTTGTTAAACAAGAGCCATTTTAAGGGAACTTCGAGATGGCAAAAAAAAAATAAAAGGTATGGTTCTCAAGCAGGCACCTCCCACGTCTATTTTAATCCCACGCATCAAAAATTTTTATTTTGATTTTCATCTTTCAAGAAGATAAAATAATACAATTTTGATCAGATTTCCTTTGTTATGTAGGGCTTTTTAGCCCGTCTAGCAAAATAAAATTTATTTTGTTCATGCTTTTCCCTTATCATATGATCATATGATCAGAACTATCAAAACTAAATACATGAAACCCAGCATTAAAAGGAAGGTCTGGACTCGAGAATTCATTCGGAGTCCGCGTCGAGCCCAGTAAAAAACATCGGACGTCGGACGTTCAGGAAGGAATATACATTATAGCAGGCCTATAGAGACTTAGAAAAGTACGAACAGAATCTGTTTAATCAAAACTGTACATACACCAAGATTTATTCAGTATCAGGAGCTAAATGTAATTAGACATATAACTAAAAGAAAAGATATGCATTATAACAATAAAAAAAGATATAATCTCGAAGTTCTGTTTAAAGTGCTTTAATTAATAATTGGACATGGACTTGGGTTCGAACCTCAAACTTGCCCTTAGACTCGGATGGGTGAGAACTCGGCAACTATGGATCGTTAAAGTAAAAAGGACTGTTGTTTGTACAGTCCTTATTATTTGCGAGTTTCGGTATTATATTGATACATTCATCAATCTATCTTGGGCAAAAAGTATAAGAAGTAAATTTTTTTTTTTAATCCGTAATTCCACGTAGGATTTTGATTGCAATTATTTCATTAAATATGAAATTGAAAAATTGAAAAATGCAAGACTTAACAAAGGTGTATATGGTGTATGAGTTTCTAAATTGTTCCCATGTACATAAAAATGTAAAAGTGTGGCATATGATTCTTACATTTTAGGAGCAGAACATGTACAATACACTTTAATTGGTTAATTCTAGAATTATTTTTAAAATATAAAGATTAAAATAATTTATTATATGTGATACATGTAGTGATTTTGTTGTCTTACAATTCATATTGGTAATTAAATATCTAACGTAAAAATTAATGTTACATAAAAATCCTGTTTAGGTTGGAAAATACAAAAAAATAACAGAACTATCATAACTAAATACATTAAAACCAGCATAAAAAAAGAAAGTATCATACAATAATTTGCGGATGAGGGCTGCTTCTACTCTTCCCCCTGCTTCTACCCAATTTGAAGATACCGGTCTAATGCAGGACCACCAAGCTCTCTTCGCATATAATTAAATTCCCATCTTGACACTATCGTTAAAATAGCCTACTTTCCAGTCGTATTTCTTATCAAACCCTGACCTCGCAACATTTACAAAACCACTCACGGGGGCTGCCATTTTACATGCAGACTCAAAAGCGGATGTCGCATGTGGAAACTAAAAAGGGTATATACCGCCAGTAGTAAAAACGAGAAATTATCCTTAATACATCCAAACGATACATGCTCATGTCTTTGTTAATTTGTTCCTTGAGCAACAGTGAAGCTTAGTCTAACTGTAAGTTTTACAAAAACAAATATAATTAACTTAGGATTGTAATTCAAATTACAGTTTATAAAAGACGAAACAAAGGAGGCTGGATCAAATAGATAACCAATGTCAACGTGTTAACTTAAAAAATGTAATAATACAATGACCCTGATAATATGACAAAACAACAGAAAAACGAAATCAACAATTTCACTTTTCTAAGCAAATTGTAATAATATGACAGCCTTTGGTAAAATGTTGAGACAGTAAAAGAACTCTGTATTTCACTTTACTTTGACAGATATGTTTAAGACGGATATGAGACGCAAGAAAGGCTCATTGTGCCGTCCTGCAGGAGTAGGTCATCTTTATAATATCTCCAGGTCGCTCCAGCGTTCAGGGGATTCCCGCTGGGGTCAGGGTTCAAGGCCAAGGTCGTGGTATTGGACATGAGTGGTCCGACTGCCCAATAGGAACACGTTTCGTTTCTATGGTTATAATACAGGTAGATGTCGTCTGCGTTTCCGGTCGGTTGCTGCAGTTGGTAGTATGGCCGATTGTTTACAAATCCATCAAACGAATAGCGCCCTCTGTACGTGACATCCGGCGCTTGAGTTTCCAACAAGAACTCTTGGCAAAGCAGAGGCCCTGGAAATAAGCAAAAGGACATAAATGTTACCGCCTTACCGGTATCCAATATATGAGAGAGAGAGAGCACGCAGAGGAATATTTATGTATGATATTCAATCTACCCTAAGGCCAAAATAAAAAAAAGGTATGGTTCTCAGGCACGGGCGGGTTTTTTATCAGTATTTAATTTTTTGGTATGTTTCGATAAAAATGTCAAATGATAAGGGAAAAGCATGATAATAACAGATTTATTTTGCTAAACAAGTAAAAGCACCATATAATAAAGGAAATTGTATGATTTTTTTCTTTTTGAAAGAAATGTCCGAGCGGCTGCAGCTCATAATTGGTAAGTTTCTATTAAAAATCAAAATAAAAAGTTTTGATGCGGGGGTTTAAAATTGATGCGGGCGGTGCCTGAGAACCATACCTTTTATTTTTTTTGGCCTTACATATATACACCCCCTCTGTCACCACAAGTGGACTCACCTGTTAACGCCCCTATGATAAAGTGGACTGTCCTGGAGGTCAGAGGAGGGAGAGACTTCACTTTATCCAAAGTGGGCCAAGGGGACAGGATTGTCCTCTGCCAGCTATGACAAGCCTTCCTCCTATGCCATTAGTCTAGACTTTAGTAAAATGAGTTAGTAACATTGTGCGTGTTGTACGTACGCCTCAGGTGACTTAAGCTAATGTCTAGCTTCAGGTGATTCATTTACTGAAGGAGATAAGCTTAATTAAAGGCATGAAATTAAGTTAAACTTAGTTATTCGTAAGATCAAATATTGTCAGTATTGCACGTTTCGGCCTCACGAGAACATTTTTCGAAATTCTTACAGATCTTTCGCCACTTCCATGAGGTAAATCTCAATATATGTGTTGTTCTATTTTATCTATGGAAGAAATCCCACAGCTGTACACTCCATGCGCCCACAGGAGCCTAAATTTAAAATTTAAACATTAATTTCGTATTCAAAACATGCGAGGCGTCCAAGGGGAATTGCTTGTTGGAGGAACCAAAATAAAACATGACGATATATATGGGCTTAATTAGACATGTTTAAGCCTAGGAGAATGAAATTTATCGATATAAAATACCTTTGTATATTAATAAGCTTTGCATGAGAGCAGGATTTTTTGTGTATTTTATGTTAATATATATATATATATATATATATATATATATATATATATATATATATATATATATATATATTCGCTCTTAAAGCGAGGCTGCATACATTTTGTAAACTTAAGGACTCTAAATAACCAGGTGCTGCTGCATTTTGACTTTCCCGTCTAACCTTTGGTTAATAAGTATTAACACCCATTAATTGAGTAACATTCGTTTATCTACATATGAATACAACCATTTAAAAAAAACAGCTCTTCAAGTAAAAAAGTCATACCATTGCATCCAGCAGGTTTGGTGGCTGGTGTCACTGTAACGGTCGCCCTCGTAGTTGGAGTTTCCGTTGACCTCACGGTAGATGGCGCTCTCGGAGTTGCAGTGTCTGCAGGCGTCATCATTCTTGTTGTTTGCACCTCGATTGTGGTGGGCGCCGCCGTTGTGGGTTGCTGATAGTTTATACCTCCAGCTGAAAAGTAATATATAAATAGAAAATACTGAATTGTGTAATATACACAGCATGTTGATTTATAGAAACTTCAACAGTAATCTCACCGTTGCGACAAAGTAGCATTTTGTTATTGTTTGAGGCAGAGTTAAATATAATTATTATGTACCGGACCTGAACAATAAGTATCAAAGGGAAAGGTCCATTTAGTCTCGAAACTGTTCAAACTGATGTACTGTGTGTGTCGATTTTATAATGAGACATAAATCGTGCATGCAGTTTGTGGTTTATCAGGCGTGATCACACTACACAGAATCGGACTTGTGAGAGTACGACTCTGCTGTTTAGAATCTGACTCCCACAATGCACCGTTGCTTCCATATACAAAGATGGCGTGGGTATAAATGTAGTGAAGAAGGTAATGTAGTCCTTTCAAGTGTGTTGGATAAGAATTGTTTTAAGGCAAATTACATAAACGTAGATGTTTTTGTTGTGTTTCCATGAAATGTAACAAACTTTGAATTTAAAGTTTGACAGTGGAGACAAGTAGTCCCGGCCGTCCCACAGCGCCTATCCGGAAGGGATTTGTTTTCTGTAGAACGAGATATGCTGAAAGTCGAGGCGTAATATGGAACGCTTTGCGATCGAAGTATACGCTGACGTGCGACATAACCATCACCAGGACGTCGTTACTTTCAGAGTATGTTTATCAAAATCGGAAAAATCTGAACCTGGTGACGTCATTTTTTGCAGTCGAGAGATCCCGTAACAAGGGGCGGAACAGTCGGGTCTCGGTAATTTGGTTTGGTCTGGGGATTGTACGGTTAAAAGATAATCGGGATACATTTGTTCGAAGCACCAGCGAATATTCTGAACAGAACGATGTCACATCTAAAGTTATATTGTTACGGGGTGCATATAAAAGTCGACCGAACTGGAACTAGTAAAGGTTTCTTTTCAACGAAGAGGTTTGAACGCCAGACATGAGCGCCACCGACATGGGTTCGAATCCGGGATCGGCCAAATATTTTCCCTTAAACAAAATGTTTCCGTAACTAATGAAGGTCCGACCGGGGGCTTGTCCAAAATAACCCCCAACGTTGGGCACCATGCAGGAAATGGTGGTTTGAAGTAATTGAATAATTAGCGCCACCTATAGCTCACTGAAAGTGTGACTCCTGGGATAATTAATCTTGTTCTGAATGCAAAACGGTCTTAAGAGGGGTTGTGTTACGGGGTGACATAAAGCGGACCGAACTGTCTCGTTAGTGAGGTTTGCTTTTCCATTGAAGCGGTTGGAATACCGGGCATTGGCACAATCGACATGGGTTCGAATCCGGGATTCGCCTAATATTTTTCCTTAGCAAAATGTTTCCATAACAATATGTTCTTATGCCGACAAACATAAAACACCGGTGGAACCATCGCATTATTTTGGTGTAATTCTCGCAGTTTCCTAGCATTCACATTACGGCATGCAGGCTAAAATATGCACTCCATTACACAGCTGTACTTATTATGAAAATTTCATTCCAGAAAGAACAAATTGCTTTTTTATTTGACTTACCTGGACACACCTTACACATGTTGGGACACACGCTCGGGACATTAGTGAACGTTGCGCATTCCGCTTCCTTGAATGAAAATCCTACTTGCTGATTTTGAGGGTGTGTCTCACAAAGAATGGCGTCCAAGGCAGTGTTGCAATCAACTGAAAGTACGGGTATATATATATAACAATAAATAACTGCTCTTGCACCATACATGCAAAACTGGGTCAATTAAGGATTGGTTTTATACCTCAAACTATGTGTTATATCGACCTACACACACAGCATACTCTGTATAGAACATCAACACACACATATACAGGCCACATTATATAAATATCTTGTATATATAGATAATGGGAGATCGACTGTTCATATTTGGCTTATATTGTACGAAGGGTAAAAATTTAATCAACTGTCAGCTGGAATGAGCTGCCTGTTGATTTTATTTATATTGTCAGAACCTCTGCCATTAAAAACTGTAAACGCATTTTATGGAACACTTACGGTCACACTCAGCTCCCACATGATAAGTCTGCGAACACGTACAGTTACAAGTGCTGACATCTAGCGTCCCGCCATTGTAACAGGTTTTCCCGCCACAGTCTAAATACATAAATAAAATGAAAAAATGATTCCTTTAAACGTTGACTTTTTTCTAGAGAACTTGTGTTATCATATTTCTGCACAATAACATTCAAAACAATCAAATGTAAAACACGCTCTGTCGGATGTCAACGTTTTGCAATGCCTCAACCGCGTGTATATACTTCAAATTGTAAAAAAGTGGCATATGGTATAATAAGTTCACAAATGTTGATTAGTCGATAGAACTGCCAAGAATCCGTGATGTTTAATTTATAAACTTTCCCCAACTCTTCCATGCTTCATTTCATCAAAGATGCAGACATCCCTCACTCATTTCAAATATACTTTCACATTTTTATATGATCTTTTTTAATTAAGCTGTCACACACAAGCATGTATTCTTACATTTAATGATACTGGACCTTGATTGGACACCTGTACGGGTAGGTTTACTTTGTTCAGAAAATGTTTAAATGTGATTGAACAGCTATACGTTTGTTGTTCAGAAAATACATAACCGGGTGTAAAATTAAAACAAGAATGCCGTCCGATGAATCTCATATGTAACGTCGGCGTTATGATAGATAAAACGGTGTGTGTGTGTGGGCACTGGGCAGTGTGCGCGCGTGTGCTGGGGGGGGGGGGGGGCTGTGTGTGTGTGTGTGCGTGCGCGCGCGCAATGTGCGTGTGTGTGTGTGAGTTGGCAGTATGCGTGTAACGATAGGTGTGTGTGTGATTTCCATGTCATGCATGGGCTTGCAAATTATGAATTATTCATTATTAAGGGCTTATTCTATTGTCCGTCTAGCAGGAACATTAAAGCCGGCTATTCAACAGCTTTTGTGAGAAATTGATGTAATTGCTGGCTGATTCTGCTTAAGTATTTACTGTAGGTAATTCCTTATAAAAAAAACGTTCTTATAACGATTCTGTGATGGATAGCTGGGTTTATTTATATACAAGCTGTTAGTGCAGTACATGCGCAAATGTTCACAAACAGAAAAAAACAACATGTTACCTAAGGTTGTTTGTTACATATGTGTGGAAGTTTCACTGGTTATACAACACATTTTTTAGAACTCCGGTTCGCCTGATTTGCCACCAGATGTCCTTGTTGAATGTATTAAGTTTGCTTTGCCCTCCCCCCAGAAATGTGGATATGAAAAAACGGAACCGCCTGTATGCAGCAGGATCGGTGTTTTCCTGCCTATTTTTATAAAAAAGAAGGTCCAAGATTTTATCTTTAGTTAACAGACGTCAGATAACGGAATGCGCCCCTTTAAGTCTTATGTATATCCCATGTATACTTACCACACAGACCATTGTCACATGTATTCTGACACTTTGAACAACGGACCCCGTTAATCTCATACGGTCGGTACAGACGGTTAGCTGAATTTCCACTGGAAGGGGGAAAGTGGAACGAAGAAAAAGCTTTAACTACATGATATAAATACTTTTTGTATTTTATATGAAGATAAATGTGTTCTATAAAATGAGGAGGTGCAACAATATATTTAAGTTTATTTATGGGTACAGTGAACTTTTAAGATCACAGGAATGGTATAATAAACGTATATGCATGGTAATGCAATACAAAGTCAATACCTCACATGATAACGGTTGTAATGTATATATAAATATATATATATATATTAAAATTATACACTGAAGTGTGATAGATGATGATCCCAAATACTGGAGATCGCCGATGATTTCATCAAGCGAAACCGGGGGAGGGGGGGGGGGGAAATTCATGGGTATAAAAACATCCACTAATTTTATTATTGAGTATTTGCACTCTCACATATATATATATATATATAAATATATATATATATATATATATATATATATATATATATATATATATATATATATATCCTCCTCCGCTCGGGCGCTTCGCGCCCCTAGTACTTGGAGTACCATATATACATGGCCGCAGACTACCGGAATTGAGGTGCAAAGTTGATATTCTGTGTTAAAATGCATCCATTGCCTGACAAATAACAATCTCTTAACAAGGAGGTTCTGTTTTACTAAGTAAGCATTGACCAATAAATGACAGCAAAAATGCACCAGAATGCAGTAGTATACATACAGATTTTTTTAATTTTCCACACCGTATATATATATATATATATATATATATATATATATATATATATATATATATATATATATATATATATATATTGGTCTACTTTTGGGGCCCCCAATGAAAATTTGGTTTCGCCGCCGATGGGTTATGTAACATAAGGCCAAAGATTTCGCCAATACGTGAAAGCTTGGTAACTAATTTCTTCTATAACTTCTGCATGACTGGTTTCTGTGACATATTGACCAGTTTTGTGTTATGTTGGGTACTCTCCTTCGTATATGGAACAAATAACTTACCCCGGTCCGTAGTTACACACGTATATCCGTCCGAAACCTACGTTACTACACTCTGCGTAGCCGCAGCCAATCTTCGCACTGACGTCCCATACAACCTAAAGCATATATAGTAATTTATATGTAAAATGAAGGTATATTTTGGTATCATCAGTTTTTTCCCCGGGTCTTTATAGCGAAACACGTTTGCTTTAAAAAGCCATGTTCCAAGTTATCTGGTTCACGTAGTCAATGTAGCAGTTTTTATGAGATACAGAAAACTCGAGTGTGATAAATTATGAACCTTCGTTCGGGGGTTGGGGGACATGACACAACCATTTTATTGTTCGTCATATTTTCTTCAATGCATTTCATTTGTCCATTTGATATTGACTATGCAGGATATTTCAACTGGATTGCCATAAATGTTAGCTCGTGTTTAGGTTGTTTAAATCGAATGCAAATGATTAATAATACAGTGCTGAAAAGTGAGTTATACTTCTTTTGTATATAACGAATATACTTCTTAATACTCTGGCTGGTTTCATATTCGGGGGGTTAAATTTTTTTTTCAGGGTTTCGCTAAGGTTACATTGTCACGATCTCACTGCGTTTAAACCTACAAAGAGTAAACCATTAAGATATGAATCGAACTCGGGCCGCCAGCGGAGACCGCAAAGCGTTTTACCACTCGACTGTCCAGGCCCCACGTAGCGGCAGCCTGCCATCCAAACGTCAAATTTTAATAAACTGAAGACGTTCAGGTGGCAATACAAATTATAGGGTAAGGATATATTCCAGTGCAGGTAGAATAGATGTGCAAGCCATTTTTAACAATACTTTTTTTCATTTTCATCGACCTGTCAAACTGTCATATTCATGAAGGAAGATTAAAATGACGAAATTCTGTTTCGAAAAATAATGAATATTACTTTCACAGTTGACTTACGTGTATTCATGCAGCAGTTATTAATAACGAGGGTGGTTTTACTCTGAAAGTTTGCCTCTCCGTCCGTCATAGCGGCTTGACAGCGGAAACTGCGGTGGCCGAAACTGCTTCAAACTTCAGTTCTCACCGCCAAGGTAACCACCACAATTGTTGTTTAACAGTAGTTTTTTCATCATTATTTAGCAAATTAAACAGGACCACTGAAACCTCTGAACTACAACACAGCAAATATATTGACCCGGTTTTCTATTATGACTTGTATCATGACTCGCAGGCCCCTATCAGTTTATTTTTAAAAAGTCCTGAATGTCACATCGTCATGGCCAGGGCTTATGTTGATGAAATTTGAACTTGTCATGGTTGAATTCAATAAAATGAATACTGCCTTGGTAGTGGAATACGCTCTCTGAATGTTGCCAGATTAACGTCGTATGTGTTGCTTTCTCACAACAGGAAGAGTGAAATCCACAAACCTGCGTGTAATGCCCAACTACTTTGCCGGCAGGGGGCGCTTGGTTGTAAGTGAAATCGTTCACTTCATTGTACCAGTCAGTGATGACGTCAGTCCACGTGGTCTGTCCACCGGCCCAATTTTGTCCGACAGAAACAAACCGACCTATAAGTACAATGAAATGCTAGTGATTAATCGAATATCTTCTGGTCTTTGGTTATTTAACGTATATGTAAGAATTAATAATATTCCTTAACTGCAGGTTCAACACCTCACCAAATAAAGGCTTAAAGGGACATGCATTGTCTCCGGACCCTGTTTGCCTTCGCGACGGTCCATCAGATGCAAGTAGTATTATGTGGTAACCGCTATATGTGGCAGACAGAAGATGTCTATTAGTAGGTTAAAATTAGATGAGAACAACGCGCCAGTTCATAGATAACGCAAGAGCAATAGGAAAACGCCGATATAGCCGTATAGGTGTGAGGTTTCTTATCAAGATCGCATGCAACATCGGCCGGACCCTAAGTGCGAAGTAGACTATCCTGTCATCCTTTAACCACCTTGATCAAATCCAGTACACAATGTCATTTTTCAATAAAATTTCCTTGTGTACCAGGGCTTTTCACCAGGGCATGTTCGTTATTAAAATACAAAATGTGAAAGATCACGACATCTTTTATATCTATTTATATCTTTTATATCCTGTTAGGTTGTGATGTTTTTACATTCACAAGCCAAATTGTGACTATCCTGTTTGTTTGCCAGTGTGTTTGTGTATTAACACACTCTCCCTGTCAGTTTCCAGTTGTTGAAATTAGGGTTGGATACAGACCTATAGGCACTTACAGAAACATGCGCTCCTTTAGCGTTTTCCAGTGATAAAGAAATTATACCCTCATTAAAATGTGAATCTTCATCGGTAGAAAAACTAAATCTCCGTTGCGTCTGTGTACTTTAGAATATAAAAAATAAAAAGTTTAGAAACCCTTGATCTCCTACGTATATATTATACAGTACATACTTTAGCTTGCTTACCTGGTATACTTCTGGCGATGTTTTCGTCATGCGCAGTGCTGCTACAGGAGCTAGCCCACCTTTGTGCCACCATAGCTATCTCATCGTCCCAGACCTGTAACAAAACACAGCTATTTACGTAAATGAGTTTAATGTTGTTGGCCATAAAATGTGAGGATAATGTTAGTTTTATTCGAATATCTATGAAACCGTGAGGATCTTATTGTGGAAACCAGTGTATGTGTGAAGTCGTATTTAACCGGGGATAGACTAACATGTCACAAAAATGAATGTTTCATGCAGAATGCCTCGCGTTTAAGGAAGAAACCTTGGCAAAAATCCCTGGAGACAAGCTCCAGAAAATATATACCTATTTAAATATTATGTAGAGTTCTTTTCTATATGGTAAATGTATTAAGAAAATTCACATTCATTTGCATATGAAATATAAATAGTTTTCAATCAATTATATTTAAAGTTACACGGTTTTAAGCCATTAATGAAAGCAACCCACGCCACTTTTTATCTGGCTAATATCAAACTTCATGAAGATATTTTACAACCAGAGTTTTTGCTTTATCTCTACCGTGTGTTTTTTTTCTTGTTTAAAACTGAACTTTAATTTTAAATTTAAGTTTCACTCACCATCTTTTCCATGTTAGTAGCCGGCGGGTTGACATTCCTCCGGAAGTTGTTGTGGACATCCACGATCTCCTGCTTCTGAGCATCGCTCACACCTGTATGGGAAGAATGAACATGAAGAGGATGAAATAACAAAGATAATTCCATAGCCTGTGTAGGTGGCACCACTAACTGAAGAGAGATGAGAATAATAATGTGAATTATTTATTCTAGATTTTTTGGGCTAGATTTAATCGTAGAGTAATAACCTTGGTTACGAGAGTATAAACATATGGAAATTAATTGGAGATTTATACCAGAAGTCTTATATAGTCTTAAATAATTCTCCGCAGATTACGCAATTACATTTTTTAAATACGAGCTGTTCCTGTGATAAATAGAATGATACCCATTTTTACAGGACTGATATTTAACACAGATAAGTATATTTTGTGCTTTTTTGTGCTTCCACATACATTGTTAACCTTAATCACTTACATTGTTAACCTTAATCACTAGCCTGAAAATAGATATTTTGAGATAATAACGTGGTTTACCCAATATGTGCATGTATATATGCATATTACGTCAAAATTCTGGAGTTTATACAATTTAAACTTTAAAACTAAACTAACTATATATATATATATATATATATATATATATATATATATATATATATATATATATATATATATATTAGATAATACCCACCTGATGCTCGCAGCTGAGGGGAGTCGGACAGACACGCGGAGTGGCCAGAAATCGCTCTAAACTTGTCATGACAATCCTGAAAATATCAATAAAATGCGTTACTAAAACAATGTCTTGTCGTCTACAGTTTATGGCTGTTCTTATTTCTACAAGACACGTTTTGTTACCAATAAGGTAATCACAGATTTATAGACTAGATGCACGCATGATAACATTTATGATGAGTTTATATTTATTCAAAACCCTCTTTATTTAGCTCTTGTGAATTTATTAATGGTTACTTAGAATAATGTAAGCAGGTGTTTAGTCACATAGTGTATTTCTGAAGCTGACAGCGCGTAAAGGGAGAATTAATAACAAATCATGATTTTTTTATTTCATGTTAAACTCAGATACTGTGATATGGATTTTGGAATGAAATCCAGATGTTATAATTTTAGAATAACGTTAATTAGGTCAGAAGCGATCATTATAATGTCACCGTGAATTCAGGTGATTTCACCTGAAATTTATTATGAAGGGGCCTGTTTCTGTGTAGTAATTTGTCATAAACTTAACAAACTCAGATAATCACAAGGGTTAGATTGGAGCCAGTATGGGACCCTTAGAGGTTACAGGTAGAACCCTCTGGTCAAGGTTCTGTATGGAACCCTCTCCCGGGATTGTTTGGTTAACCCTAAGGGTTCTATATGTAACCCTTATAATGGGTGCTTCTAAGAACTCTACAGAAGGGTTCTTCTTGAAACCATTTATTCAAGAAAGGTTCTACAGGGTCATATATATATATAGTATGGGATATCATATCATATTATTTAGAATAAATAAATCATATACCTCATTTAACCGTATTGAAATGAAACAATCTGATTGATAATATTTAAAACTCTTAAAGTATTTATCGATTCAAAACCAAACTTATCCTGTTGGGAGTTGTGGGACGGCCGGGAAAACATCAAAATTTAAAATATGTCACAGGCCAAGGAACCACCACCTATTTACTTTGCACATCCACATAATCACTAAATATGACTTATTAATTAAGTCCTTACCACAAAACATCCTTGTTCATGTAATTTGCCTTGATACAATTCGTATCTGACATGCTAACGGGATACCTTACCCTCTTCACGACATCTTTATACCTACGCTGGTGTATTTAGAAGCGCATTGTGACGAAAGGATTTCTTAACCCACGATCCTTAACCAGCAGAGTCGACACTCTGCGCGTATATAAATGAAATATGAATGAAAACAATAGCTTTATTCCAAAAAAATTACAATCAATCAGTACTGAAGTCACACAGCTAAATTATATAACAGTATTACAGATATCATTTAATATTACAGCTTTTCTTATCATGATCTGCCATTTTATTTTTAAGTGCAATTTTCTCTTCTATTCCATATAACATTCTAATCCGCTGTTGGAGGCTGTTAACTGAAGGCGTAATATATTTGCATCTGCATGATTGAATACATGTACCATTTTGTATCATCATAATAGTATCAAACCAATTTAACCCAGACAAGTTAAGTATGATCTGCTAAATTGTTAGGATTGAAGTTTTTACCTAAAATCCTTTTAACAATTTTATCAATTGTGACCACTTATTGTTAGACACATTACAATTACAAAATAAGTGCACTAAATTTTCTACTTCATAACCACAAAAACCAATCAGTATATGAAATATTAAGTTTCGGAAAATATACAAACACCTATCATATAAACTGGCCCATTCTTGGTAGTTATACTTTTCATTGGGTCCAGGGCGTAATAACACAGGAGAATTAATTTTTGTCAGCCACTAAATAAATGTAGAAACAATATGGGTACCCACGTACTTGGAATTTTGACAAAATCTGTCTCCTTATTAAAGCCATAAAAATGTTTTCTATATTTGAATGATATCTCACATTTTACATATAGATCGTCCCATAATTGGAAAAAAAATAAATAACGGCTATCAAAGTGTGCGTAAAAGATTCCTATATAACTCGGAATACTGTTAAACTTCATTGGGTAACAGCAGAAGTATTGCATGCAATGCCTCTGTACCGGGTTTAGCGGTTGGTTAATGTCCGTGAGAAGTTGCATGCAAGACTCCAGGTAAACTGATGGTCGACATGTAGAAGGGGAGCTCCCAGATTTTGCAGTCTGCATGTGCCGGATTCAGGTAAATTGTGGTCCAGGGAGGGCCCTGTTTATCATATAGAAACACTATATCCCTTATTTACGCAATATTATGAAAGTAGAAGATCCCTTAAATTCTTTCACTGATAAAAGACTTTGCCTATACAGTTATTCATTAATGGTTTAACAAACGTATGGCATAACTACCGACGTTTACACAGATTGTTGATAGATATGATCGAGGTTCTACAGATCTACTAATTTTAGTCATTAGAGTGACTGATACTTCTTTTTCATTTTTTATTTTTTGCGAACTTATCAATGATTTCATTGAAATCTGTTTCTCTTGCATATACCATGCTTATAATTATTATGGTTGTAGGTATATCATTACATACAAAATAAATTTATGGGATTTTATATTTGAGCGGGAGGTCGAGGCCCAGGGCGGCAGATGACTCAGAAGATGTGTAAATTTGGCACACCATTCAGCAAAAAAATTATAATGATCAGATTTGCGGGCTGTATTCAGCGACATGGTCAGTATTGTAAAAACTCTTGTTGCAATAAAAATTTCGGCATATCTGCTTTTGTTTTTTGAACAGGTGGCTGGTCCTATAGATGTTTTTTAAATGTCTACCAAAATAAAAACCTGTAATAATATTAAGCCGGTATATTTAGGGTCGTTTGACAATGCAGAGGTGTGTTTGGTCTGCTCACGACTGTACTTAACAGCTAAGCCACGCATGAGTCACGCTTCATTGATTTCAGTACACTGTATAAACGTGGTCGCGCCAAAGTAAACAAGAACGATTAATTCGTGACTCCTCGTTTTATCAGCACCCATGTACTGATTTAGAAATGCAGGACTCATGTTTACATGCTTATAACATACCATCGCAGTCAAATCCTCAACATATGAGGGGCCCGATGTGGTGCACAATTTCTTTCCATGCAACCAGAAGATCTCAGACATTTGATTCATTTTATCTCTTTGATTTTAAAACATAATTTAAGTAAGTTATTTTGTTCATTTTACATCTGCTAAACATATACTGTGTCATTTATCGGTGTATGTTTTATTTGATCTATGTTAAAGATAATTTATATGCTAATATTATTTATTCAAAAGTTACTTAATTGCTAATATTATTCAATAGGTAAAATGAATTATTTGTTTTAAAATTAAACAAAAATGTATACATTTTTGAGTCGATGAAAAAGTTACTAGCATAAAAAAGATACAAACCATTTATTATTTTTGGTGTAGGTGAAAACAAAATTTAAGATAATTTTGTACTGTAGAAATCTAAGAACTTATAGACACTGTGCTTCCGTTCACGTAATGCAAAGATGACTGAATTATATATGGAGAGAGAGGGAGAGAGAGAGAATAAATCTAAGATACGCAATCAACACACAACCACACGACTTACCTGAGCTTTGGAGAAGGAAATGAAAACTAAAAGTAAAACAACTCTGCTGCATATTCGTAACTCCGAACCTTCCATGACCACTGTGTATCAATGATGTCCGATTCACTTAACAGAGAGGTCAGCTTGTGCCACGCCTTTTTGGAAATGTGGGTGGGGGGGGGGGGGGCATGATCAGAATTCAGAAACTCTCGGTAAGGGTTAAAAACAAACTAATCAATGTCTCATCTTACGCTCCGTCTTTCATGATGTCTTTCTGACTGCAAACAGCCGATGAACACCCTGGGAAGAAATCAAGGTGTTTTTAGCTTATGTAAGTATCGTGCGTTTTGGTATAACTTGTTCTTATTTAAGTTTCACTAGTCTTAATAAAAGATCGACGTATCAAATAGAATGGACCGAATAAGTGAATGGTAAAGCTGTCTTCAAGAGGAAGACCACAACAATAGAGGATTTACCATTGGCATGCATAGCGCTTCACTGATGCCTTCTAAGCCCGTGGTGTATTTGTATAGTTCAATGGAGGTATGCATGGGACAGGAAGGCCACACGGAAAGGTTCATTCTTAACCGTGTAGATTGTAACCCATCGCGGGGTTAAGGAACAGACCAAAAGTGTCCTTGTCGTCTGCTCACTGAAATCAATCACCAGTGCAAACCTTGTCTGTTCACAACCAGCAAACTGGCTCTCGACATAATTAAAATACAAAAAAAAAAAAACAGTGAATAATAACCACATTCGAATCTGTCCTATTATAGACAATGAAGGCAGTGCCTTTTATTATCTAAACAAATATTTCCTGCCAATACGTAGGAAGTTGGAATATGATCATCGATTTATTTTTTTCCTTTGTTTGTCTGCTTGTCTTAAACACCTGCCTATATTCATATATTTATTTTGTATAAATGGATAAGTATATTTTGTATACCTGTTCATGTATATTTTGTATACATGAACACGTGTGTATATATATATATATATATATATATATATATATATATATATATATATATGTCGTAGGCCGAACTGGTTCAGGCACGCACATATAGCATTATAGAAACGAAACTAGTTGACAGAACGAAATTTTAATCATAGTAGTTTACGAATGTCCGTTATAAAGTACCTGTGGTGTGTGCGATTTGACGATCCCTGACTCTCTGAATACCAAAACTCAGGAAAACGTATCATGAGACTGAACTGAAAACGAGACAGGCTACTAAAACCAAAATAGGACCTTTAAATAACCCGTTTTGAAAACTATAACCTTTAAACGAATGAAAACTGAAAAGGCGCATTGTAAAAAGGGTGACCAGACAAGGAAAACTGAAACAGATGAGTGTAATGACCCCTGGTGGCAAACCGAGACAATACTGTATTTTGTGACTGAGACCAACTGCCATATATATATATATATATATATATATATATATATATATATATATATATATATATATATATATATCACAATAAAATGAATAATTATAACGCCTTTCAAATAGAAACCTTTTCAATTTAGGAATACTGAGTAAAAATCTGACTCAAATGTTTTCGATGCTTGTGTTTGTGCAAATTTGTTTTTTTTTTTAATTTCAAAAACAATGAGCCGTATGAAGCTAAAACATGTATATCAGTACATTGTTTTTTTTTCAAACAAAATCACGAAATGTGTTGGACAGCAGGAAGATAGTGCCACGATTCTTATTTGTTCATATTTTTATTGTCAGAAAACAATTTCTTCTAGCCATAAACATTTTGCCCCGAAATTATATATATACATATATATATATATATATTTATATATATATATATATATATCTCCTGTTTTTCCTGTATTTAATTTCATATCCCATATGCATATGCAGAGATGTTGAAAAACCCACCATTCAGCGCCACCAAAACCCTCCCCAAACCTTACACCTGCATGTAGACTGGGGACAGGACGTTATTTAAATGGCAACTGTATAAAATTTATAAAATTGAAAAAAATGGCATGATAAGAAATTAGGATTTAATTGAACAAACGTGTCAAATGCTGAGCTTCCAAAAACTTATCAAGGAGTCAACCACTGATCACGATAATAGTATAGATCTTGTGTTTACAAATTGCTCACATGCTTCAGTTTCATCATAAGAAAATACATTGTCTGATAAAAAAGTATTATTTGCAACAATTTTCTTACTGATCATTTCAAATTAATTATATCCACCAATATCTAGCTTATACTACCTTTTCCTCTCAGACTTTCTCTTCATTATGTAGATTTTTACCTTCAAGATCAACCTCAACTGAGCACTATGACCCGTGGGTCCCTATAGTTTAATCACCATATCAATAAAATCATGTAGATATGTAATGATCACATGTTTAATAAGACGTCATCTTGTCCATCCTTGTCAACTGTGAGTTACGCACAGGGTTGCCAGCAGTCAACTCAGAAAAAAAATCTCTGACTTAACGAATGGAGATGAGAAGATGTGAAATTAAGCAAGCTATTAGGAAGATGGTGGAGTCCTACAGGAACAGATAATATTAGTAAAATTTATTTAAACATATACAGACTTTGTAGCTTGGGACCTAAAAAACATATAAAGTACAAAATATTGCTTGGGAAGTTTAATGAACTCCGCAAGGTTCTTCTTGATTACTCAAGCATATAGGCTGTTAAGACAGCATTTTTGAATAAACATTTGAACACCCGACCTGAAGTATCGTTTGTTCTGTTGTGACACATTGTAACAGGATGTGTACAGTTTTTGATAAATTATCATCTTAAGAGTGTTCTATGTCTTAAGAAAATTATTTTTGTGAATACATGATCCCTGGTATACAGAAAACTTGAAGTGCCCCCATGAGTAGAAGACTTGAACGCCAAAACGCCTGTAATGCGTACACCTCACTCTTTCATGGAAAAGGTCAAGGTAGATTGATACTAATGCCGTAATTATCAGAATTTTCGCACAAATATATACCTTGTTGTTACTAATTTTATTAAATTACCTCAGTGCTTTGAGTTGTTACAGAGGGAGTCGTTGTTGCCACAGACGTCGGACTTCCCGTGGCGGAAGGCTGATAGTTTAAACCTCCAGCTGAAATTAAAGTACTCGTATTAAAGTACTCGTATAAAACTCGATAATATATTGTTGGGGGTAACAAGACAGATACGAATGCAGATAAGGAGGATGTGAAAATAAGCAAGCTATTTGGAAGATGAAGGTAGAGACCTACAGTCCGGAAAAGATCATATTAGTACAAAGTTATTAGAATATATATAGACTTTGTCTGCTTGGGACCTACAGAACATACTAAGTACACAATATTGCTGAGTAAACAGGACAGTACCGAAATAGTGGGGAAACTGGCTTAATTATAACAAGTTATAAACAAGGTTTCGGGAAGAATTCTAATAGTCAAGACAAGAAAGGTAATTGTATTTGCTAAGAAACGGTTGTGAAGCTTCTGTATTTCTTTCTTACCCTGCAAATCCCGCTGCACTGTTCATGTATTAGCTCTGTTCGTGTTGAAGATTACTTATATAAAAATACTATGCCATTTGCATATTCAAAATCATCTATAAATGTTACATTTCATATAATCCTAGTTTCTTAAGACATTATCCAATTATCTCTTTTATCCAATCATTATAATTATATTATAATGAGAGTAAACAGCAGAAAGCAATATAGAGTATCAACAGGAGGATCTGAAAATGAAGTAAATAGTTTAGCGTACCTCGAAGAAGAAGTTTACATGGAGGGCAGATTAAGAGAAGGCAAAATGAGAAGAATAGTTTTAGCAAGAAAAGTGCATGCTTAATTGGTGTAAGCAATGTATTACATGTATCATCAATAGCTATAGTTCAGGGACTTTAGAGAAGATTACAGTCGAAAAATTCTATGAAAGGAAGAAATCAAGGCGAAGAAACCAGTGACATTTAAGTGGCATTTACTCGGGCATCGGAAGAGAAAACAGTGGTATGCCGAAGTCCAATAGAAGAGGAAGAGTAGAGCGTGGGCCAGATGATATAGGAATTCATGGAGGGAGATGGAGAGGGATGGCAAGACCATGAGAAATGAAAGGGGTTTGTTGTATAGCCTCGTATGTTATGACAAGCATACTCAGCATAAAGAAGATAGATAGCTAGTAGGGGAAATGCAGACTCACGTAACAGTAATCTTCAAAATTATATTATTAAAATGATTAAATAATAATAATAATAATAATAATAATAATAATACTCAGGTTGGAATAGGCACACATAAAAGTAATTGACGTCAGAAATATAATTAATACTATATATTTAAAATTGTAAATTTTATACATACTTACCTGGACAAATCTTGCACATGTTGGGACACTGTACCGGGATGTTGGTAAATGTAGCACAGTCAGCCATCTTGAGAGAGAAGCCTAACTGTGGATTTCGAGGGTTTGTTTCACAGAACATACTGTCCGTAGCTGTGTTGCAATCAACTAGAAGAAAAACGTTTTATCAATACGCTGTATAATGGCTGGCGGAATATATCAATATATTTCTTATTGCAAGAGGATAGATACAAATCCTGATGGTCCTGGCACGACTTTTTTTCGATAATCGTTTGCTCTGGTAAAGGTCAAACAAATATTGATGGCTTTGACAATTATCGATATAATTTTAGATGAGTCTGACAAGAGTGAATAAAATAACATATAACTCCGATAAAAGTAAAACAATTAGCGACAACAGACCACACAACTCGCAAGATATTTAGCTGGCCAAATCCCGTAACAACCTCTGCATTAATTTCTGAGAGTAATATTCTTCTGTAAATAGTGCTGAAAACGGTCGAATCACAATCAAATGGTGATATTAGTGAAATGAAAGTGTGCACGATCGTCTTTGGTAATGGTCCACTCAAATTATTGTATAAGATTACCATTACAGACAAAACTGTATGTGTGGAGCTACAATTTAGAGATAATTTAGAATATTTTAAACTCTAATTAATACAAGGTACCACGCCATGTAGCTTGTATCAGTATTTTCGAATGAAGATATTAAAGGCTACACCAAAACAAACCGGCCAATGCTATCACAGGAATGTTCCGTACATGGGAACTAATGAAGTGCCTGTACATAATGCATCGTACAGTCACGTAGAATACGTACATGACGTACATGATCTCGTCACTGATGAATTTTAACATGCAGAAAATTATACTATCGTATGTTGGCATATAGCACTTTATTTATCCCATTGCTTATCATTTATTTCATGGATCTTGTTTTATGGGGACAGGGGGACATGTCCCCTCGCTTTTAAAGTGGTTGGGGGAAAAAGTACCTTTTGTCCCTTCACTATGTATGGGATAAAATAACATATTTTTTTTTTATTTCGAGATAATTTATTGATCAGTTTATAGTTCCGTCATGTTTTCGCTAGTAATCTTTGATTTATGCATCTCATGATAGTAATTTTTTTGATATTGCACGTGTCAATTGAAAAAGTTATATATGATAAAATGTTAACCCATTTTTTAATGTATTGAAATGCATATACTTACGATCACACTGATCTCCCACGTGATAAGTTTTTGAACACTTGCAGGAGCAAGTGCTCACATCTAACGTCCCTCCGTTATAACAAGTTTCCCCGCTGCAGTCTGAGAAAACAAACAGGAAAATTACAGTTCAGTCACACTACGTCTACATTTATAAAATTATAGCATATTTAAACAAAACTTTGATATATCGATATGACCTAATATTCAGTATATTTATGTAAAATCCTTAATTTTATCTTGAAAAATATATTAATTTTGTATGTCAGTTAAACAATATTGAATACGCACCACACAATCCGTTGTCACATGAATTTGGACATTGCCCACATCGAGCTCCATTAATATCATACGGCTGGTACTCACGGCTAAGTGAGTTACCCCTGTAACATGGAATGACAGGCGAGGTTACGAATAAATGAACTGTAAAAAAGATTAGAAATTAGATTATCCATATCACTGGGGATTAATCACGTAGTAGTCATACTGCCTCTTGGATGCATGAAATGATAGTTTTGGTTTATTATAAGTAATTTCAAAGTGTTAAAGATACAGTGATGCAGATTATAGTGGTGCATATGTTTATTAAAATATAATTAACTGATTGACTATGCACTGATTACGTACGCGTTCAGGGGATTATATGGAAACATGTCATTTATACATCTGTATTTGCAAAAGACGTGTGATGGTATCCTAATCTGTCATGCACTTATTTTTTTAAATGTAAAATATACTGATCCACTGGCGGATACTGGATAATCACAGTAATTTGTCTTGTAGTTAGTCTCAGTCTAGGGTGCCAAAGGGTTGATAGATTATTTTACTTCTTTTTTTTTATTTATAGTCTTGTATATCATTACTCCAAACAAGTTAAAACTTATTTTATTAATATGTTATTAAAACGTTTTAATTTTTTCCACCTTATAGTTTTATGTGTATTTTGATTTATCTTCCATGTTTTACTGTTATAAATATATTTACTTATAAACTACGTACCCTGGCCCATAGTTACAAACGTAGATCCGCCCAAACCCAACATTACTGCACTCTGCATAACCGCAGCCGATCTTCGCACTAACGTCCCATACCACCTGAAATGAAAGAAAAAGGAAATGTGTTTAGCTTGCGGTTAAAGAGATCAACTTTGTTATGTTATAAGTTTAAACCATAAATACTTCGTTAAAATATACATGTACTTAGATAATAAAAACTTCAAAACAAATTTCCTTTTCTGACCTAAAGAAACCAAACCTGCGTGTAATGTCCGACCACTTTGCCGGCAGGGGGCTCTTGGTTGAAGGTGAAATCGTTCACTTCATTGTACCAGTCTGTGATGACGTCAGTCCACGTGGTCTGTCCTGACGCCCAGTTTTGACCCACAGACACGAATCGACCTATGATTTCACAGGAATAAATCGGTCACGGTAACTCATGAAGTAGTGGATATTTAGGAGGCAATCAAGCAGAAAAGTGGCCTGTTTCTCAGCTGATGGATTTTCGTAATGATGTACGCGATATAATGAAGTATGATGGCATTCTAAACATTTGGTTTTTTTCTATGGCGTGTTGTGTTTGTGGGTCTGTTTGTAAAGGATTTAATGAATAAATGAGTAAGAATTATATCTCATTATCAAGCAATGCATTTAACTTTAAATATATAACCTATGGTTGAGACATAAGAGTCAAATGAGGGAACTGAACCTGGTACCATCAGGTCCGAAGTCCAAAGCCTAAACCACATTTTACCTATTTGTATGATTTTAAACGCATCCAAAACATCCTTTTCTGCACGGTTCATCAATAACTTGGTAATATAAATGGAGTAATGAATAATCTGGAATGTTTTGTGAACGACATTCTTAAAACACGAATCATTTGTTTTCGCATACGGTACATATAAAGTGTTTGTTTGGCTTATTTTCTTGAAGAAACAAACGGTGGGTTCGTCGTTAAAGTCTTAAGATAAGCGATTTTCAATTGAATAATTTCGAAAAATAAGGATATACACATTACGCATTATTTTACGTGCATATTGTATATCGATAATGGGTAAAATCATTAATCTGTCGACTCACCTGGTATACTTCTGGCGATGTTTTCGTCATGCGCAGTGCTGCTACAGGAGCTCGCCCACCTCTGAGCTACCATAGCTATCTCATCGTCCCAAACCTGAAATATTAAAACGTTTGGTCAGGTAGCAAAACGTGGGTCAGTATAATTATGCATCATTTGTAACAAAGAACGTAGGTCAGTATAATTAAGCATCATTTGTAACAAAGAACGTAGGTCAGTATAATTAAGCACCATTTCTAACATTTTATACTCCTTTGTTATTAATGCACATTTTATTTTGGAAAAAATTGGGAAAATTACTGTAATTTTTCAATTGTGAAAGATTGAGTGGAGATGAAAGACATTAAATGAAATAGTATGACCAAGCATGATATATACTATTTTGAAAGAAGTACTTGTATAGTTGTAGATAAAATAAGACAGGTATTAAAATATTTATGCATAAAGTTTAATAATATTGTGACACTGTGACTGACACAACCAAAAGATGCAATAAACTGACTGAGAAACAAGAGTTCTGGACATGCCTATACCACAAATCTGATACTGGACAGCCTCCCTCTCTCTCAGTGCCTCTTAATGTTTATATTTATGTTGGTAGGTGACGCAATTATACTTCTGTTGTATATTTATTGTATGTTTTTTTTTTTGTGGTTGCTTGTGGTTGTATTTTAGTATATTTAACAGTGTATCTGACGATGCAGCAATTTCTTCGTGATAATAAACAATGTATCATAGAATGTTTTACTGAATTGTTTGAAGTAATAGGGGCTAATATATTTTACTGTTCCCTAATATAAATATATGTGCATAAGGGGCAGCAACCGATATCTAGTTCATATAAAGAAGTTTATTCCTTTTTGAGAATTTCTGAATAAATAAATAGATCTGTTATAAAACGGGCAAAATAAACGTTAAACTTCTTCAGCATTTCCCACTAGAGAAGTTGATCTTAATATTAAAGATACGAATTCCTTGCTTTCGGCTGAACAATACATTAATGATATTTCAGGTGTGAATATATGTGATCCAAGCAATTTTTGTCCCATATAAGGAAACTTAAAATATTTGCCAGTTTGAGTGTTGTCTTTTACCATGTCCTCACCATTTTCTGCATGTTAGTAGCAGGCGGGGTGACATTCCTCCTGAAGTTGTTATGGATGTCGACAATAACCTGCTTATCAGCATCGCTAACACCTGCAAAGAAAGAACGAACGTGTATAAGTCATATGTTAAACCTCAATTGTAATCAATTACATTGAAATAGTAAACTAGCGATAATGAAAGAAAACAAATATTCATATATAGTATACGAAGAGTATGTATAAGTATAGAGTCAATCATATATATATATATATATATATATATATAATAAAAGTGACGTCATGTCTAAAAAGGGACTTAAATAAATTATGTGACACATAAAAGTTTAAAATTCTTTCAACAGAAAAACTCAATCTGACGTTGTAACCTTGAGTAAAAAAGACCGATAAGAGCAAGACAGATATCAATACATAAGACAGATATAGAAAGGTATAACCAGAGTTAAGAAGTGTTTATGTTCTTCCATATAAGGTTAAAAAAAACGTAAGAATTGTTATACATACCAAAAGTCTGCACGAACGCAGACTCAGGGAGACACGCGGAGTGACCGGGGACAGCTTTGAACTTGTCATGGCAGTCCTGAAACAGAACAATGTACAACTATATTACAATCAATGTCAACACGATCCACCTATAACGTCTGTATTAGTATTGTGAGCCCCTCCATCCCCCTCCTGACCCACACGAAAGTATCAACTGAAGTTTATGTATTCACCGACATTTTCAACATTATGCAAAGCAGCATGGCTGGAGTGGTCAGTTTTCTGAATCTAAAACAGCGGTCTGTACCGACCAAATATTTTCTGTTTCACGTTTAAGAACTATGAGCAGGGAATAACCACTGAGATATAATTGTAAACTGATAGGCTATACTGTGTTTAGCTCAATGGCGGATCCGGGGGGATCCCCTTGACACCCCCCCCCCTTTTTAGGGTTTCGAACCAAAATGTGCGACCCTCATCCCCTCCTTCCCCGACCTTTATTTTAGGTTTAATGTCAGTCTTCCTGGGCGTAACCTTCCCCTTTGACAAAATCCTGGATCCGCCCCTAGCTGTAGCATATAGTAATGTTACACCAAAACAAACACGGCCATCTATGGAAAACATTTTGTTTGTCCATAGAAGTAAAGATTAGAGAACCATAAAATAAACCGGGTTACGCAACAGGCTATTCCGAGAGAAACATTCATCTAATTAACATGCGCTTTTATGATAGAATAATTGGATAATATAAAAGAGCTCTTCATCTGTGAGTGTGTAACACTGAGCGTGCAGTTTATTCTATTTTCTATGTTATTTTCAGCATGCAAATTCATACTTAAGTACGAAGACATTTAATTATATATAGACCGAGTCTCGATCCACATTACGATATATATATATATATATTTATATATATATATTATCATATATATGCCTGTGAATTGCTAAGGGGTCTTCCATTCAATTCGATAATCTATTTTTGCCTTTTGATTCGATGCCAATTCGATTATTGTATACAGTCACAATATTCTGTCAGAGACGTATATCTACTAAGTTTTCATCTCATATGCTGCTATAAGATTAAGATTATTATATACCTGAGAATTTATGCAGAACAAGAAATATTTATATCTCCTCATCCATTATTGTACTAAGATCTAAGGAAAGATACAAGATGACTTTCTTTGTTAAAAGACAGTGCTACTTCATCATGCATGTATGCTGTTTATCTGTTCCTAGGTAAGAGCTAGAGACCGAAAAAGTATGAAAATGAATGAAAATGTAATAATTAAATCAATCGATTATTTCATGTCCGATTCGATTATCGATTTATGACTGGCTTCGATTCAATGTAACGATTATTCGATGCATTGTTACAGCCCATATACATGTATATATATATATATATATTTTCGTATGAGTTTAAAAATATATATACCTTTAAATATATATAATATAAATTATATCATATTATCATTTGTATTATTTATAATGATATACATGTATCTTATTATAACCTACCTGAGCAGAGGACGATGCAATAAGAAGTAAGAGCAGCAAAATCTTATAATGTGCTCCCATAATGTGCAGAGCAGGTACTGAGAAATCACCACAAACCACCCCTTGTGGGCCACGTTTTTCCAAAATGCGCGGTTAGGTGCAACCATGGAAGTGACATGGTTCTATCATCGTTGTTTGAAAGTTATCAAATAATATTCTTAAACACACATGGAGTACTAGCATTATGAAGCTACTAGATCCAAAATTTTAGTATTTAACGAGTTGTTTTTTTAATATAAAAAATCATTTTCAAACGTATATAGGCCTATACACCGGTAAGCATTTTGTCAGGATTGAAGGAATAAATGGGCCGAGAAATTGAATGATACGTTCTGACTTGCTCGCCTTACCTTATTAAAGCTCGGGAGAATCTTGAGTAGCCGATATATACGTAAAATTAACAATGGGGCATTTTCATTTGTGAACGTTCCCCGTTTCAACTTTGCCTTCTTAGCACTGCGGGTATTTACTCTGTAGGCTGAATGTATAGATACGCAGAGAACTCGAGAAAATTAATGGAAAGCTTCTCTTTACAGACTGAATGAGCCAAACGGGCCAGAAGATTTGATTCACACCGGGATTTACGTAGGCCTTCTACCTGTCGTCTGTGATATGAAATTGACAACCTGCGCGAACACGGAACACCCTCGGTGTCAAACCAATATATAGCCTGGCACTCGACCTCACAAAAAAGGAGCAAAGTATATATTAAGGAAACTTAATACAAAAGGTCATTCGTATATCAGACTACCGGAATAACAGGTAAAGACACATGCTGTGGAAGGCTGGAACGCTGACCAAGGTTTGGTGGGGAGATAGGCCTATTTGTAGTTGGCGGTATCAACCTATATGCACTTAGGCTTAAATTAAGATACTTATAATGATCAAAATGAAGGGAAATATTGTCTAACATGGTCTTCTCATTTTTTATGCAATATTGAGAAAGGACTGAAGATTTATAATTCCTTCAAAAGCGCTTGACATGTTAACCTATCCCTCACATCGTGTTCCCTCCAAAACACTTTCGGACGTTTCTCACTCGATCGTCTATGACAGAACAGGGACGAAAGGCATGATCGGGTAAATGATCAAGCTTCGCAGATTTTGAAGAAGCCCTGAATTTTAACTCGAAAGATAATAAAGGAAAATCTAGATCTTTGCAATCCCCGAGCAGTTACTCGAAGTCTACCCCGACTCCCGATAAAGTGATCGATTAGGGGGAGAATCGGCTGTGGTATGTACGACATTGGATTTTATGCCAAGGTTATAAATAAATATAAATTGCAAATCTGATACATTTGACTAAAATTGTGCGAAAATATCAGTTCTCGAAAGTCAGCCATAGCTAAGATATAGCGCAAACATCGGCAGAGAAAGTAAATATTAAAAGGTATTTACTGGTTCTGATTCTGGGGGCCTATAGGAATGTCCATCAGAAAAATGACCGAAATTTGCTATAGACATATAAACCCATCAACCCCAATAAACCTTAAATAGGCTTTAAAATGTAATTATGCAATAGGCCTATCCAATTCAGGAAGCTTTAATATATAAAATATTGAGACATTGCGGTTACAAATAAGAAATTGTTGTTATAAATAATCTAGTTATAAATATTCCTGGACAGGATTAAATATTCGCTGTATGTATTTAATAAATAAGCGGATAATGGAAGCTTTCTAATATTATAATGATTAACATCTGTCCAGTTAAAGATCAGAGTCTTTTATATATATCCAACTCGACCCAGGGTTCCCAGATACCATTATGATATATAGGGAACCCTTTTGGGTCGTCTGGTTTGCCGTGGAATGGAACAGCTGTTTGGTTATGGATCTGCACACGGCCGAGTAACTGCTGAACTATCCAAGGATGCTCTGCGGCCACATTATTGAACTCACAAGGGTCGTCTGCAATGTGAAACAAACACGGCTGCTCAAGCGGCTTGCAGTTAGTGCTAGCATTTGGCGGGCGCTGGCCACAGTCAACGACCACTGGTTTAGGAGACGATAAATTGTCTCTACCCATTTTTTGTAGAATATGTTGTACATTATATATAGATAGCCCTGGGCTGGAATTAAGGTTGTGTTTTCTTGTTCCTTTTTCTGGCGGGTACCACCCGTTCCAGTTCTTATATGCCAGTCCACTCAGAATTTTCCATTCTCCAGAACGTAGAGCGAATGTATTTTGGATGGGATCGATGTTGTGGAGAATTTCTTTTCGAGGACTGGGGACACTCTCCAGCAGAGTGGGCCACATATCTAGTCCATCTATATTACTTGGTATGTCATGCGGATCCAAACCCGCTGCGGAGAGAGTAGTCGGCAGCCAGTCGGTCACGTGGATCATATCTGCTGAGACACTCCCTGATCTCTTCTTTAGTTTCGTACTCCAGATGAACCCTGTGCCCCTTATTCCGCCTTCCCATAGGGTTGCCTTAACACCTCTGAAAGCACATTAATTTATAAATGCGTCCTTGAATACGAGTTTATCATGGTAAAATGTTATAATGTGTTAATATTTTTACAATGACACATATTGTCATAAAAATATTATTGTTATAAAACTAATAATGTTTGTTAACACAATCAAGGGATAATTCAGATGAATCCATTTATTGAATAATTCGACCGTATTACTGTGCTGATCGTTTTGTTCTACTCCAGTAATAATTCGAACAAAATTAGTTAATGAGTAGTTGCTATCAAAACAACGCGCAGTGGAAATTAATATGCACTTCGCCATATGTATATGCCTTTGTAACACCTTAGAACATTCAAACTCTCCTTGTTAGAATGTGTTTCATCACATCTAGGTCGACACAAATTTTCAATATTTAAAATCGTACAAATCATTGTTCAGATTGATACCTCAATTGCTTTTCAGTGCTATCCAGTGTTCTTTAAATGAAACACCGGTAACTCCGAAAGAGATGTCATGTGCATCATACTCCTTTGTGAATGCTCATTAAAGGCTTTGTGAAACATTAAGATAACAAAAAAGATAAAAAAAATTAATGCGCGATCAGTACTGTTTTTACTACTGACGATATATTTGTTTCTTTCTTTATTATCCTGAATTATGTGTGGTTTCATTTTCCTTCCGTTTACATAATAACTGATTGATATCGTTTACAATGATTAAAAATTAAGATAGGAATATTTTCCATATTCGAATGGCTATATTGACATAATTAATTAAATGAGTGCCACAGTATACCGAAACCTGAGACATAATCAAGCTGGTTAATTCATGCATCGTGAAAAATATGTGCATTTATCATAAGTTGATTTATTCAAACTCCAGACGACTAAACGAAAAGCAACCATTAAGACCTTATAGTTCGTGGGTTACATTTATCTGTCAAATTCTGGAAGTTGCATAGGTTTATACTATTTTGTACGATATTATTTACTTTCTCCAGTACCCAGCCTGACCTTTTCTAAGTTTTGTATTAGTTGTATGGTAAAAGACAGGGTTATGAAGTAACCATGCAGGGGATTCTTTTCAGTGAACTGTTTACACGTTGATGTGACAGTTTCTGTCTATATCAACCAGACCCATGCACCAAACTCGGTGATGCAAAAAAATGGGTTTGAATTAATGCATATATTGACAAGGAGAAGAGAATAGCATAGTCACGTGACAGGCCGTGGGAACTGCAATTTGATCCACCTCTGGGACCACATATTTGTTCAATTTATTACTGACAAGAAGAAATGAACTGTTGACAAAAACAGAGACGAATGTTCACAGTAGCAAGCATGTTGCGATTTCAAGAGACTTAATGTATTATTAGGCTGAAAAATAAACCTTCTTCGCGTGCATGCGCACTGCTCTTTACTAACGTCGGTTATTTTCAGGTCTTATGAGTCAGCATCTCGGATTTTGTTAAAAATCACCTTAAAAGGTAAGATTTGAATTATAACAAATACACTTAGTTCTGTAAATTGACTGTTATGTTTTTTTTATATTCCACATACCTCAGCGGCCAGTTACTGGCGTAGTTCATGTCGAAGCCTGCGGCCGGGCCTCCGTTGTCTGTGGAGAAGATGACGATGGAGTCGCCCAGCATCCCTGCCTGATGCAGAGCTCTGGTGATGTTCCCAACAGAGTCGTCCAGCGCAGACAACATAGCTACGCAAGTCAAATACACCTCTGTGTTAACTTTAAAATGTAAAATCTGTGAATTCAATTTTAAACTTTAACAATGTCTATAGGATAACATGACAGGCCTAAACATTAACTTAAACTATGTTTTACCGTTGACCATTGAAATTAAAATTAACACGTTTATTACAAATTAAAGTATGGTGTTTTTTTTCTGAACAACAGAAGAAGGAACACTTTTCAAAAAGGTGTTTGTTATATGCAATGTTTTATAATTTATTTTAAACAATTATTTTTTTTAATTTTATTTTTCAGAAAGTTTATGTCATATATCCTTTTACAAGTTGTTTGTGCGTTATAATAACGTGAATATCAAAGACATCCACCGAAATATTTCTTAAGTATATACAAGTGTTAACTGTTTTGAGAAAATGTAGTTTTATTTTCCCAATTGATATTTATTGTAAAACTGTTATAATCACCCTACAAAAAATTAAGGATAGTTCTGCAATTCATACTGTACGTAACATATGTGCACAAAATTAAACTAAATATAAAGGATGAAATAACAAAATAAATATCAAGAGCATCAGGTTTCCTGTGATCACTGTATAATATTTTTTTATATGTACAGTATATGTTACGAATCCTACATCTCTGGTAATGTCGACGGCTTTCTTTGGCGTCAGAGAAAATCTATCCAGTTATATATATAGTTATATATGTTTAATTTATATGTGTGATTATTTACAGTTGACTGGTTTTTGCTGTATCATGACTGTAAGTGTTAAGGTATTCGCTTTGTTTATTAAAGATATTAGTAAAGTTATTTAACATATAAAGCCAAATCGGTGTTTTTACTGTCAAACGGCGACGTTGTCAATTTAACTGCAAGATTTGCATCAGAAGCATTTCGTAATCGATTATGATGTAATCATGATGTATATTCATCTCATGTTAATCTCACTTACTACTCGACCATAACATTTAAAATGTGTTATTTAATTGTTTTCAAGTATAGTGCTTCATATAAGCCTATATGGAGGCTAGATGTGTTAATATGTATGTTTAAATTAGAAAAGAATATGTACATGTTGCACTTTAATAGTAAACTATTACTACTATTAAAGAGTGGGATTATTTTGTATGTCATGGTGTGTGTTACAGTTGGGTCCCCGCTGCCTGTTTGGATCACAGGTGAGCGCCAGAACAATGGCGGAGCAAAATAAAGTGTGCTTCGAGAAACAAATGGCAAACTGCAAGACCATGGTCGATTTTAGTGGGATTTTAACCTTTAACCCTTGGTCAATACAGAAAACAAACCTGCATATGTGCGGCGTCCTTCGTGTTCTATGTGCATGAAATTCTTCATGTATTTCCAGGGAGCCTCCAGGGGGCGCCAGGCGTTAGCACTGTGCACGGCTTGGTGAGGCAGGTAGAGAAACAAGGGCTAAAATGTAAAGAGTTAAACCAATCTAAACCGGAGGGGCTGGAATATGAAGAAGAAAACCAATCTAAACTGCAAACGCATTCCAGTATTAACAAGAGTAGCACAAGAGTCCATAAAACGCCTGTCATTTGTCTTGTGACCTCTGACCTAATTAAATATGAGTAAACTTTGCCGAGAATATAATTCAGGTGAGAAACCCTACTGGTTAATATTCATATGGCGTTTAATAAAAAATGAATCGGGTTTTTGGTAAGACAACTAAGTGCCACCAAAGTCTTGTGACCTCTGACCTAATTAAATATGCATTGATTGTGTCGGGAATCGAACTTAGGCGAGATATTATATAGGTTATTATTTCTCATGAGTTTCATTAAAATCCATCCCATTCTTGACAAGTTATCACGGCGAAACCACATAGATGACCTCTGACCTGATTAAGTATGAGTGGATTTTGCCTAGAATCGAACTCAGCGGGATGATAAATTTAGTTATTTGTTACTGTGAATTTCGTGAAAATCCACCGAGCAATGCCCTGGTACATATGGTAAGTTATATCGCGGTGACACTAAAGGTTAACGGACCCAACGGATCATGCGTATACCCACAATTGCTTGAATCCTGATTTTAGGAAAATGGGAAGGAAGCGATAGAGCGCAGGATATATGCGTGTTTTTGGCACCACTTTTTTTATACACGCCATCTACGTGAGGCACAACCATACACTCATTTAGCGCACAGTTTCGTCCATTTCACGACAAAATCACACTCACATATAGGGATTCAACTGTGGTATACCATAATACGTCCCACCTAAGACGGTCGTATATAAAAAAGTATACCAGGAAGCCATTATATTTTCCAAGGTTATATATATAGCCTTAACTACACGACTCAATAGGCACATATATTGGGCTGTTGAGCCTATCTTGAGTCGTGATAAAAGCCATATCGAGAAATGCATCGCAGTGGTCTTCCGTCATGTTGCATTCATATCGTGGTAAACAGCCCATAATCTAATCATTAGGCTATAAAGAATGATGAATAAACACAATAGAATAAATATGAAATAACAACTCAAACTGAAACTCTGTCTGTATAGTAACGAGTCCCTTCCTGTACCGCATACAAGTTGACCGAGTCCAAGCAGTAACCCGTGCGAGCCATGCATGCAGATATGCGGTCAGAAATTCAACAAAAAATGCGGAGGAATTTACCAATATGCTGAGATAAAACGGAATTTTTCTCGCTCATGTTAGGAGTTGTTAGAAAGTATACCAAAAGCACTAACGATTGGTCTGTTTTGTGTGAAGTGACACCGAAATAGCGCTCACTAATTCGAGGCTTACCTCAGATTTGTTGTGTTTGTATATGATGTCCTCAGCTTCGGACGTGAACAGTTCAGTAGAATACTTCATAAACGCATCGTCAACGACATCCATGTTTTTCCAAAAATCTAATCCCCACTCTCTCTGTCAATATATATGGCAACAGTAAAAAACGGAAATTATTGTGAAAACTTTTTATAGGAATAATTGGTTTAATGATGCGTGGCCGGTTTTTTGACATACTGTAATTTTAAAAAATAACTATTCCACACACTCACATCCCTTTGTCGCCTCTAAAGAAAACACGGTTTCTGGTCATGTCGCAGAGCATCTCAATATATTGCGTATTTGCAATAACATCTCTGTCTGTCTGTCTGTCTGTCTCTCTCTCTCTTTATATATATATATATCGTTATCTGACCAATGAGAGCGTGGTATCGCATTGTGCATCCAGCTCCAAATTTAAAACATATGACATGCACCCGTTCTCAGTGGCCTGAGTTCACCGGTTCTAGCACAAGGCCAAGAATCAGACCAGCAATAGTGTATCAGGGGCACTATATCACGTCTTCATAGAAGGATACTTGTGATTCTCATGAAACCTATTGTCATAACTAATTAGTTCTATAAATAGCAAAGTAAACCACTGATGCAAGAAAATAAAGTTGACTCACAGTTGTGTTGCAGTCACTATTGCAGTTGGTATGGTCAAAGTAATCTTCCATTCCATGATAATATCCAAAGTGACTTTTAAATCCTCTATAAATTGGAGTGTATTCTTTGGCAAAGAAACCAAGATGCCACTGGAAAAAATAATTCATGTCTAAGATTTGATAAGGATCTCCTCAAAATGATAGAGTCGGTGCGTCTACTCCTCTCATACCAGGCATACCTTAAATTCACTGCACGTTTTACGCATATTCAACTGTATCCCGCCCCAACATCAGAGTCGCTATGTACACACGGCAAGCGCCATACCAAGGAAAACCATATTTTATACAAAGCTATGAAGAATATATCTTTTTAATTTCAAAATGTCATAGGCATAGGAGAAGGCATCACATGAAATGTCCAATTCTTATAATTTTGAAACATCTGCAATTGTGCAAAATTTGCATTTTATCGCAGCTTAATCCACATAAATTTCATATTTTTCAAGAAATCACAAAAAAAATCCATGGGAAATACTCCGCCCCCGATCGAACAAGGCAGGCGTTTACTTAAGACGAAGCTTTGACCCGGCCACAAAAGGAGTCCTGTGATTATTTAAGGTCCGGCTTCTGATCAAAGAAATACGGTAATACATATGGAGAAATGATTTGTAGAGGACAACTTTATCTTCTCGTGTCACAATCTTTATTTTAATTTATCCTTAAAAGTAACATTTACCTTGCCAATAATATGGCTACTGTAGCCCAGTTTGTTGAGATATTGTGGCATAATCGTCTCGTTTAGCCCAAGTCCATACGGCTGTGCACCCATGATCACGCTATTCTGTAAGCCTGAGGGGGAATTGAAGCAACAAATCATTTTATCTCTATGATGATGAAATATCATCTTAAACATCTTGATGAGTACTTACTAATTACCCGTCAGATATTTTGCACTTAAAAAACAGTTTCGAACATTCCAAATACGACAGCCAGCGCTGCAAGTTCAGAAACTGGACACTCGATCGGAACTCCTCGCCTCATCCTCGAATATTGCCGATACGAATTCGTCTGAGACGTTCCTGGTGCCACTGCATAATTTCGACAACAGATGGCGCTGCGATCGCCTCTTAGCATAACAACGTCAGATGTTTCAAAAGTTTATCGGGAAATATGTGAAATGAACCTCGCCCTCCCCCGTCCTGCCCCGCGCTTGGACACTCTTGGTAAAACCCCCGGTCATTTCCTCGGAGTGGCGCTACCTGGAGAGAGGAATAGCCACACGTTCCACAGCAGTGATATATGGCTCGAGTCCACTATTTCAGGGACTCGCACTCGGGGGTCCTGGACTTGGACTTTTACTCGCAGCCGGACAGTGGCAGATCCAGGAACTTGTTTGGGGGAGCTAAAATGTGTTACTAGGGTGTTACTAGCATCTAAAATGTGTGCACACCTTGGATGGGGGAAGACAGAGTAGGGTTAATGGGAACTGAGGGCTTTGTAGCTAAGAACGAAATGCTTGTATTGTACAATCTAACATTTACTCATGAAGTATATAACTATGCAACTATACGTTTAACGACACACCGGGGAAAAAACGCACAAATAATAAACACATTTGTGCTAATGAACATTAGGATCACCATTTCATTTTAATGCTGTTGAGTTCATGCACAAATGTAGTAATGCTATTTTTTCAAAGTCATTTAGGCCTATTTCCCTTGAATTTTGCAACCTATTTAATCATTTCAAAGAATACTTTGAATATATGATAAACTTTTTCATGGTTTTGGACCATTTTAATAGTAGTTTAGACATGTAATCATAATAAAAAGTGATCGACATAGTTAAGAAAATGCAAATATTAACTGCGTATAGTTAATATATACTATATCCGTATATATATATGATTACAATAATTAATGTTATCGGATCTAATCTTATAAACTTCAGCGAAATTTTAAAATGTTAAATCATAAATGGCAGCCGTCGTGCAGATGTAGAGGCAAACTTCCCTAAAACTTGAGGATTTTAAAATAACTGTTTCTAGCCTTTTCTCCCTCATTGTTTAACAAACAGATGTTAGGTGTTTTTTTTCCGAGTGGCCAGAGCCCCCTTGGGGGAGCTATAGCTCCCACAGCCAGGGGCGTCAATATATAGGAGGAAGGATGGGGGTATATATACCCCGCACTTTTGGGCAAGGGGGGGGGGGGGGTGGCCAATGTAATCACCCCCACCCCCCACTTTTCAGAGAATAATACTATTATATTTCAAATGAAAAATATTAATAAATAGATTAAAGATCTTGGTTCTATTTACTAAAAAATGTTATATCTAAACCTTGCTTTGAATTACAAAATAACTTATTTTCTATTAAAATATTATAATTATTTGAAATATGATTAAGTATATATATAGTTGAATATGTCACTCAGAGACGCTGAAAAAAGGTATATATGCATATGTGTGTGTGTGTATATAAATATACAAAGTCATCCCCCCCCCCCACTTTGGAAGAAAAATTGACGCCACTGTCCACAGCTACCCCCCCCCCCCCCCGCATCCGCCACTGCACCCGGATATTAGGGCTCGAAAAATCGTCTATCTCGAGCCCAATAGAAAACAGCTCTGTCGCATATTATAACATCACATGTCCATGTGCGAACTACAAACAGAAAAAAATACAAAATAATATCATGATACATACAAAGCTTTGCTCAGCATCGCAAGCTATAAATATTATTACCCATTTTAGTAAAAGCATGTGTGAACAAACTTAAAAATTTACATTGTAATATGAAATTTCTATTTTAAGGTGCGGACTTGCAAGGACTCGGGTCCAAATGACTCGAACTCGAAGAAGGTGGACTTGGACTCGAACCTCAAGAACTCGGACTTTGACTCGAGTATCCTGCACCTCGGATGGTGTGGACTTGGCCACATCATTGTTCCACAGTAGGCGCGTAAACATATATGCTATATTTACCAGTGTGGATGGGATGTCTGCCCGTCATCAGAGCACTCCGTGTGGGGGTACATATCGGCTGGACGTAGTAGTTGTTGAGTATAATCCCGTCATAGGCCAGGGCGTCAATGTTAGGTGTCGGAACCTGCGTGGATCCATGGAAACCCACGTCATTCCATCCCTAAGAAATAAAAAGAAAACTTAAGTCATATACATTGTAAGGGGGTATAGGAAGTACCCTATAACCCTCGGTACGAACCCGCCGGTGCAGAATGCTGAAATGTCGATTTAAATCTGCAATTTCGTAATTTCTTAATGACAGGTTGTGACTGTATACTGCACTATTCCTATATAGCCGTTAAAAACCTGAACTCCAGAAGGCAAAAAAAAAAATGTTTTCAGTATATCGTATAAGGTCGCCTATACACCCTCATTCCATAGATTAATGGACATATCATAATTAAAAAAAAACTAGCAGCATCTCCAAAAAAAAGAATATTAAAAGGGGGGGGGGGGTGAACGAGTATTGCGGGAGTGCTGGTATATTTAAACATTACAATATTCATTTATAGAAGTACAGGGAAGAACACGATGTGAAACGAAACACCCTATATTTTTTCTTCTCCTCACACACAAATAATAGATTCACCAGATACATTTTAACTATAATAAAAAAGTAGAATAAATATATGCATATTGCACCTGTGCATATATGTACAATAGTCATCTTGTCCATCATGTCATCTTTCATGAGCCAAATATAAGTAGGATATATAAATTTATCGTTCATTTACCCATATACGCACATATGCATAATCAATTACATGCAAAATTGCATGCAGAATTACAGAGTATATGTGTGTTTATAGTATTACTTATATATGTGCATATATATAGGCCTACATATATTTTTTTATGTTTTGGGGCCTCTCGGACGATCTGGTCCCTCTAAACAATTCAAAATCGATTTTTAGCTGCTATAAACTCTTGTTTATGCATAAATAGGTCAGCGTTCTTCTCACAAGATAGGTATTCGCTTCCATATAACGATTTTTTTTCTAAAAAGGCCCAGTCTTTTCTTGTTATGGAGTTCACAGAATAAGCAGAAATGTCCTGCTTTCTCAATTCCATTATCGCATGGACATATAGGATTTAGGATTTTAAGTAGAGTGGTTTTTGAACAGATGCGAAATTAGCCAGCGTTGTTTTTTCGATATTAAGCGTATTTTATTCTCTATCCGAGATATTTTAGCGCCCCCCCCCCCCCCACACACAATAGAATTCTACATTTAAATTGATATTTATAAACAAAAAGGATTGATATATATACATATTTTTTGGAACCGCAAGGTTCCTCCCGTCGCCTTTCGGATAACATGATCATACCTTCCATGCAGACCCCGACGCATGGTCTCGATTAAAGTATATGATAAAGTATATTCTAATAATAATTAATATATAATAATATAAAATTCTTTATCATGAGTTAACAAGGCAAACGATAGTCATGTGATTCGCCAGGAGCTGATCCAGGACTTTGAAAAAGGAGGGGACCAACAGAGGAAGACTTAAACGAAAATCCAGAGGTCCAGAAAAATTACGGGAGGTCTCGGCTTTGTTTTAAACATGGCAACTGCACAAAAAAAGGGGGTTGGGGTGGGGGGTGTTCCAATATATCTTAGGGAAACACCTTGACGCCAAGGAAGTATGTGCTGGTACCACAGAATGTTAACAGGGGTTAACTGTATATATTTATACTTACAAGATCATCAGCAAGAATAAGAATAATATGAGGTCTGCTGGGAGTGATGGCCCAGCTACAGCGTGTCAGCATCAACACTATCCATGTCAGTAATATAGCCGCCATGTCTTGTTCTGTCTGAAACTGAAAAAAAAATTTCAAATTACTATATACAATATACATTCATAATATATATATATATATATATATATATATATATATATATATATATATATGGATAGGCCTATACATTCATACACACATTTATATATGTGTGTGTACATGTATGTAAATATGTATGTATAAACCTTTATACACATATCTACATTCATACATATATTTATGTACATATATATAAATAAAGATATATATATATATATACATGTATATATATGTACATATATATGTATATATGTGTGTGTTTAAATATATATATATATCCTTATCATACAAACACATACATATGTATATATAGATGTATATATACGTATACACAAAAATACATATATATATATGTATATATGTATGTAGGTATGTATGCATGCATGTTTATATGTTTATGTGCATGTATGTTTGTTTAAACTTAACTTCTCTATGAACACAACACAGTCTACAAGTAGCTCACGACATAAACATATCACCGTTACAATGAAAATTAGAATCAATGAGACAAAGCAGGACTTATGTAACTTTAATAACAATATTAAAGTATCCGTTTAATCATGAAAATTTTAAAAAGAGTGTCCATATTTGAGAGTCCATATTTGTTCATACTTAAGTCAGCTTGCGTGCTGCCCTTTTGGAAAAAAAAGTAACATGCGAAGTGATTACCCAGACTGCAAGCGGGGAAATTAGGCCAAAAAATATAAAAGGTATGGTTCTCAGGCACCGCCCGCATCAATTTTAAACCCCCGCATCAAAAATTTTTATTTTGATTTTCCAAAGTTAGTTACCAATTTTGAGCTACAGCCGCTCGGACATTTCTTTCAAGAAGATAAAATCATACACTTTCCTTTGTTATGTAGTACTTTTACTTGTTTAGCAAAATAAATCCGTTATTATCATGCTTTTCCCTTATCATTTTACATTTTTATCGAAACATACAAAAAAATTAAAAATAAAAAAAACCGACCGCCCGCATTGATTTATGAAAAAAAGTGCCTGAGAACCATACCTTTTTTTATTTTGGCCTTAGTATAGCCGCATAGAGCCGCGTAGAGGTAACCTGCACGCGTGCGAGGTTCACCGCCCATGTGCAGCCAGGTCAATACCATACATCAGGGGCGGATCCAGGATTTCAGGGGATCGAGTGTCCAACCTAGGAAGTATAAGAGAAAACATATAAAAAGGCCCTCTGGTCCGGAAAGGAAGGGGTCCAGGTCGCATAATTTTGTTTGAAAACCTTAAAATAAGTTGTTTCGTGTCCGGACCACTTTCTATTTCTCTCTCTCTCTCTCTCTCTCTCTCTCTCTCTCTCTCTCCCTATATATATATATATATATATATATAATATATATATACTCACTCTCCATATATATATATATATATATATATATATACATGTATATATATATATTATATATATATATATATATATAGAGAGAGAGAGAGAGAGAGAGAGAAAGAGAAAGAGAGAGAGAGAGAGAAGGAGAGAGAAAGCTATCCACCTTTCATTAATGCCCAAATCATTGAGATGTGTTCGACATATATTAGGTGTATATATATTTGCGTGCCATGATATCATGTACCTTACCCCCCCCCGGCTCCGCCCACACACACGCACACACTCTTCACATACACACACCGGGACGCAAACAGAAAACTACCCAAAATTCAGAAATACACATCGAACCTTATATGTACCTACCAGACCCATCAACACGTCTACATACTGTTGTCCCTCTGGTTGTGTGGCTCCCCCGGTAGACCTATATTGTAACAAGGCGTGTAGGTCATATGACCGGGAGGATGCCTTGATATATATGACATCACAAGGCTGTATTGATAAGAACATTTTGTATATCAGTAGATGGCAGCACTGAGGGCAAAAGTTGCCGCCACCTTTCCGCCAGAGGTCGTTTATACTCGAAACGAATCTCTTCCTTGCAGGCACTTTTTGACGGCCAGGACAACTTGTCTCAACAGTCAAACTCTTAATTCAAAATTTGTTACATTTCAAGGAAACATCTTCTATTTATATTCTATATCATTCTATCTATATAATCTATCTATAATCTATCTAAACTATCTATCTATCTATAGATCTATCTATCTAACTATCTATCTATCTAATCTGTCTAATCTGCCTAATCAATCTATCTATCTATCTATCTATCTATCTATCTATCTATCCAGCTATCCATCTATCTATCTATCTATCTATCTATCTATCTATCTATCTATCTATCTATCTAATTTGTCCTAATTGTCTTATCTGATCTATCTATCTATCTATCTATCTATCTATCTATCTATCTATCTATCTATCTATCTAATCTATCTAATCTCTCTATCTATCTATCTATCTATCTAATCTGTCTAATCTGTCTAATCTGTCTGATCTGTCTAATCTATCTCATCTCTCTCATCTATCTGATCTATCTGATCTATCTGTCTGTCTGTCTATCTATCTGTCTATCTGTCTATCTGTCTATCTATCTATCTATCTATCTATCTATCTAATCTGTGTAATCTGTCTAATCTACCTATCTATCTGTCTATCTGCCTATCTATCCATCCATCCATCCATCTGTCTAATCTGTCTAATCTGTCTATCTATCTATATATCTTTCTATCTATGCACAGTAAATCTAGCGTAATTAGCTAGGAAAACGATCTTATCCAGAGAATGTACTATATTTTACCGTTTTAATTAAAACATTATATGTATACAAAAGTATTTTAGTTAATGACAAGTTAGAGGCGTACTGACGAGCAATACATAAAGTCTATATGTTAGGATATATTTTAGAAGTATGCACAATTAGCTAGAATTATATATTCATGTATAATTCAGTAATCTATTGATTATGGCCATCTGTTTAATAAATAAATAAATAAGGGTCAAAGTTTAGTCCCTGTGGCATTTTTTTTAAATCAGTGCGGACGGAGATTTTGCTTATACCTTTTTGTTTTAGTTTTTCTTTAAAAAAGGTCATAATAATATTATGATCAGGGAACTTAATGATAATGACATAATTGTTGTGCTAAAGAGTTGAGAGCAAAAATAAAAGGGGGGAAATTTTATTATTTTATTTTCTTAGAAAAAATGTCCGAGCGGTTGGGACTGTTAATTGGAAAATTTCGTTGAAAGTTAATATATATTTTTTTTAATACGGGGGGGGGGGGGGGGGGGGTAGTCAATATGGACGCACATGTGGAGTATATAAGAAACCAAACCTTTCTTTTGCCTAATAGACTGACCTTCAACCCAGTAACAAAGAATACAATATGAATTATTTCAATTATTTTAGTTAATATTACCCATAATAGGTCGTTTTTTATTGTCTTTCTAAATGTTCGGTTGATATTTTGGACTATAGATACTTAAAAGCAAAACATGGAAATTCTATACATGTGTCTGTGAAACAGAAAGTGCCTATTTTCTGGACCAAACTTGATATAGGCCTAATATAATCAACGGAGATTTGTTTTGTCCCATATCTCCGCTTCTGATGCTGAATGCGTATATACAAGTTCCAAAAACGTAAATGAAAAGTTTTTGATTGGAAATAAAATATCTCATTTTTTTTATGGTCCTGCGCAAATATATATACTCGATATATATATATATATATATATATATATATATATATATATATATATATGTAGTTATATATATATAATGCATGCATACCCTGATCGTATATGACGTAAGGTGTCTAAGAGTCAACCAAATTTTCATTTAATTTTTATTTCATTTAATTAATTTGACTGTTTTAAAATTTTTCTTCCTTGTACTGAAGAATTACTATTGGTATCTTCGACATTTATTGATAATTTATTTAACTGTGGATCATGACATGCTAACCTATAAATGAATTCCTTCACATCGTTATTACACAAGCTGAACCAAGAGATGAGCTGGATTTAATTTGATTGGAAAACCGCAACATATGCGTTGACGGGTCATAAAGTGCAAAAGCATTTCTTCCTCCCGCCATAGGTGGCGCTGATGCGAGGTAACGGCAGGTCGAGCGGGGTTTGAAGTTGGTGAAGTTTCTTTGTTCATGTACCCAGGGTTTTATTGAAGTGGTAAGTTCTTAACTTCCAGTATTTAGTACATGTGTCTTGTAGACTGTAAACTACAAACAACTGACCCATCGTTCGGATTTGTGCTGTAGATTTTAAACTTGAAGCCTGTAGAAAGTGATCAATTTTAGCGACCGGGTCTGGCGTCCTTGACCTTCAACCACTGTTGGGGATTCCCCTTTAAAATAGAAAAGGGGTTTCCCCGATGCTGCAGTGACGTAAACAACACCATCAGCACAGTGGCTCTCGCAGTCCATTCATTGATCAGAGAAAAATTAATTTATCCAAACAAATATGGAGATGGACCCAGAGATAGAGTGGAAAATCTGTCATTATGAAGAATCCATGGACAATGGTAAGAAAATGGAGCAAATAATTGAAACTGCGAAGTGTATCGGTTTTGTTTTGGTACAAAATTCCAGGATTATTGGACAATTGCCGAGAATCGGTTTTGACGCAACATGACAATTGTTTCCATTGACCTAATATCTGGTCACCATTGGCATTGAACATGTTAATGGTGCATGCTGCAAGTTTAAGGGTTAATTTTGTTCATGATTTTCATTTTCATAATGGAAATATTTAATTTCTTTAGTTATAAATTAGGTAATAGTTATAGAAAATTTTGCTGGCATTCTTTTTAATAATGAAAACTGTTCATAAATTATCAGCATTTTAATTAGTGATATGCCAATTAATAGATTAAATATCAATGATTGGTCCTATTCTTTAATAAGTAATAAAATTGGTTGTATTTTTTATGTACAGTGGAACCTCGCCTTGCAACCACCCCACAATTGCGACCACCCCACAATTAAGACCATTTTGCTTGGTCCTGAATTTTTTTTAGTTTATTTATGTTTAAAAATGACTCAAAATTACGACCACCCCTGAATTCAGAATTACGACCAGATTTCCTGGCCCCAGCGCTAATGTGACCCCGCTAATGCGACCACCGCCGAGAAGTACTGAAACAACATTTGTCACGAGTCAATGGCTGCGTCTTGTCACAGGCGCCTTAACGAAAGATCAAAGCGGGTCACAAGGTTTCTTAACCCGAGTGTTAATCTGGTCCCGCATATCTTCCCGACTCGGTGTCTTCGCTGAGACTCGTTGAGGTGTAGGTTATAGATCAAAGAGGGTAACCACCGGCCTGATTACTTAACGAGCCGGTCTGACCTGGGGTCAGATGCTAATTGCCCCTCAGTGATCACCTTTATTACAGCTACCCTAAGTGTGGGGTTGCAGGCTTAATATTTCAACTCATCACATATTGTTCGATCCTAATTGGTAAAATTAACGACCTAGTTAATCCTAAATGTGTTCATACCTTACTGACACTGAGTATTGAGCAGTCAGTAAAATGTACAAATAAAGCTTGCATCGGGGGAAAATCCCTCACATTAATTTGCCTTTTCTGATAGATCGTTGTCAGTTTATTTCTCTACTGGTTAAGTTTGCATTTAAATTGCTTGCTGTTAGGCAACCATGCCTCTGAAAGAGCTCTCCTTGAAGGATAAAGTAGCGTTAATCAAGGCGGCAACACCACGCGCAGTCAGCACCAAATGGCTCAGCAGTTTAGCGTCGGGAAAGCTCAAGTGCACGCAATATATACTCAAGCGGAAGGCTAAATATATGACAGCCACGTATTATGTTCAATATGCATTCAGTAGGTTGTAATCGTATTGCCTTAGTGTTATTATTTGTTCATCATTAGTCACTACGTATGTGTACATGTGTATTAATTTTCATCATGAATAAATATGTTCAGCTACACACAAAAAAAAACAATCATAATAAGGGTCCTCCGCTGAGTAAAATATTTTGTTAAAATTCACATTAAAGATATGCAATAGATAAACTCTGATACCCATTAAATATCAGCGTGTTATATGCGACCACGATAAGAGTTTCACAAATACGACCACCCCCAAATTACGACCACTTTGCTCAGTCCCCAGGGTGGTCGACATTGTGGGGTTCCACTGTAATTGATCATAAATGATTGTGTCTGCACATCAGAAGATGTCATATTATCTAGATAAAATATTCTAATTTTGTCATAGATATAAGTAAGGCAGGGTACAAATCAACAAACAGCATAAAAATGTAACCTTATGCAGTGAATAAAGGTGAAACACCTGTCTGGTACCAGGACTTATCAGCATGATGTACAAGTTAAACTGAATCTACTCGGTCAATATTGTAGGTATAATAATATATAGCAGTGTTCACGGCTATACATAAGGCGGGGTTTCTTTTCCTTTCTCAATCATTATATATGATTTTGCAATTGAATATTACCACTACTAATAATTTTATTTTATTAATTAATTATACAATTAATTTATTATTTAATACAATTATATATTATATAAGATTTAAAAAGCGTCCGATTTGAGGACGGAAACCCTGTGCGGAGGACAGTTTTTAATTTTAAAAGTTAGTGCCTTGGAAATTTTAATTAAACCTGTTGAGCCTGGGGACATTTTAATTGAAAATATTTTGAAAAACACCCTAAACATTGCAGTTTTCCTGTCCTTGACTACATAAAACACTACAAACAACAACCATGCTGCCCTCCCCATGTTGTAAGTTGTTCACTGACACCTTTCAGGTGTCGTCATTGTGATATCATTGTCCGCTGTGCAGACATGGGGTCTATTACAGTTGTTCTATTACTATTACTATTACTATTACTTTCAATTTCTGATATTACTATTACTATTACTATTACCACATTTTATCTTCTATTACTATTACTATTACTATTACTGGGGTATCTATTACTATTACTATTACATCTACCTAAACTGATGGGAGGATTCTAGACCTTGCGCAGCAGTGAGTGCTGTAAACTAGCACTACAATCACATGTTTAAAAAATATTAAAAGCAACTATATCATCCAGTTACCTACACAATTTTCTTATACTGTGTCTGTCATTTACAAGAAGCCTTATGACACTGGAGATCTTAATTATTTCAGCTTCTTTAATTCTGTTTTGTTTAATATTTTGAAACCTCAGTGATCGTTATTGGGGTGTTTCAAGTCGAGATTATAAGATAATTGTATGAACTCTTGAATACATGTAATTTAAAAGCAAGCCATTGTAAAGGCCCTGGCATATGTAAAATATTGATTTATAATTATATGCATACTTGTACATTTTATATTATTTTCAATTATATTTCACATAAATTTATTTTATAGTACATACTTCCGTTTAGATTTAATCTTCGTTCTCATAGTCAATAAATAAAGATTTCAGTGTAACTAAAAATTGTCTTGAGAGGAATTATCCATGATTATTGCAAATTAGTATTAAGTATCAAAGCTGACAATTGGGTCCTTTATGTATGTACTAGGAGAGGAATTTATGTAGAGCTGTGTCCTGTTCCCCAATCCTTATAAATATATCCAATAAAAATACTGTTTGTGTCAAGATTCTGGACAGACCCAAACTGGAGACAAAAGTATCCCATTTTCTTGGGTGTATATGTTCATTTGGATGTGATGCCATGTTTTATTCCATCACATAGTACATCTTGAGGGTGAACAGAGAGGTGGTAAACTTTACAAAGTGGTAGCATGCATGGCTTTATTCTTCAGGCATGCCCTTCTTCATTGCAGCAAAACAAGCATAGGATAATTTAGGAACATGGAGAGTGATTTAAACTTACATCAATTTTACAAAACAAATAAAATATTATTTAAATCATTTTGACGATAAATTTGATATTAAACAGTCTTGTACTCTAAATTTTGTACATAGCAGGATCTAATTATTTGATATCAAAATTTCAGATATTAAATTATAAAATATTAACATTTACTTATATTCTCATATTATATAATCAAATAAATCAATATCATGAAAAAAATGCTTCATTTAATTTTCAAAATATAAATTAACATAATTTTAGATACTAAATGAAGGTCTGCAAAATAGGTACTATGAACTAACAGACAAGTATTAATTTATATACATATTCTTTTAAAACTATTCTTTTAATAGATAATACATGTGCCTGCAGTATGACTTTATCCAAGTGATTGTAGTACTGGTCTGAGTTTATAGCATTGTAGGCTTCAGTACATGGGTAGTGAAAACACCATAAGCTTATCATGAACATTTTGGGTCTGCACTGTATCTGGTTCCATATTATATTTGTCTTGAATGTGTGTTATTGCAATCTGCATGATTAAAATGCAAACTGGCTTGTGAAAACAAATCTAGGTACATTTAAGAATATGCACATGGATTGATGGATGTGAGATAAGATGTACATGTCACAATAATAATACACTATTTATCTGTCTCTTAACATCAAACATGCCTCTGTTTATCCATGGTTTACTAATCAAAGGTCAGATTGTGCCAGGTAACTTATTTGGCTGTGACCTACTCTGTCCAGTACTCTTATATAATTAGCACCAGTGGTCACCAGCAATGTGGCAGCTGGCCCATGCTTGCCTCAACAATAGGCACAGCCTGGGGGGCTACCTCCATGTCCCTTGCATCCACCCAGCAATCACAGCAAAGCTGCCTCACTGATGGTTCTGCCAATGAGGACGACGACGACGACGACAGTGCTGGCCTCTTGGAGTAGTTTGTGGCGGCAGCACTGCCGACGACGACAGTCACAGCAAAGCTGCCTCCCTGATGGTTCTGCCAATGACCACGACGACGACGACGACAGTGCTGGCCTCTCAGAGTAGTTTGTGGCGGCAGCACTGCCGACGACGACAGTCACAGCAAAGCTGCCTCCCTGATGGTTCTGCCAATGACGACGACGACGACGACAGTGCTGGCCTCTTTGAGTAGTTTGTGGCGGCAGCACTGCCGACGACGACAGTCACAGCAAAGCTGCCTCCCTGATGGTTCTGCCAATGACGACGACGACAGTGCTGGCCTCTTGGAGTAGTTTGTGGCGGCAGCACTGCCGACGACGACAGTCACAGCAAAGCTGCCTCCCTGATGGTTCTGCTAATGACGACGACGACGACGACGACAGTGCTGGCCTCTCAGAGTAGTTTGTGGCGGCAGCACTGCCGACGACGACAGTCACAGCAAAGCTGCCTCCCTGATGGTTCTGCCAATGACGACGACGACGACGACGACAGTGCTGGCCTCTTGGAGTAGTTTGTGGCGGCAGCACTGCCGACGACGACAGTCACAGCAAAGCTGCCTCCCTGATGGTTCTGCCAATGATGACGACGACGACGACAGTGCTGGCCTCTCAGAGTAGTTTGTGGCGGCAGCACTGCCGACGACGACAGTCACAGCAAAGCTGCCTCCCTGATGGTTCTGCCAATGACGACGACGACGACGACGACAGTGCTGGCCTCTTGGAGTAGTTTGTGGCGGCAGCACTGCCGACTACGACAGTCACAGCAAAGCTGCCTCCCTGATGGTTCTGCCAATGACGACGACGACGACAGTGCTGGCCTCTTGGAGTAGTTTGTGGCGGCAGCACTGCCGACGACGACAGTCACAGCAAAGCTGCCTCCCTTATGGTTCTGCCAATGACGACAACGACGATGACGACAGTGCTGGCCTCTTGGAGTAGTTTGTGGCGGCAGCACTGCCGACGACGACAGTCACAGCAAAGCTGCTTCCCTGATGGTTCTGCCAATGATGATGACGACGACGACGACAGTGCTGGCCTCTTGGAGTAGTTTGTGGCGGCAGCACTGCCGACGACGACAGTCACAGCAAAGCTGCCTCCCTGATGGTTCTGCCAATGACGACGACGACGACGACGACAGTGCTGGCCTCTCAGAGTAGTTTGTGGCGGCAGCACTGCCAACGACGACAGTCACAGCAAAGCTGCCTCCCTGATGGTTCTGCCAATGACGACGACGACGACGACGACAGTGCTGGCCTCTTGGAGTAGTTTGTGGCGGCAGCACTGCCGACGACGACAGTCACAGCAAAGCTGCCTCCCTGATGGTTCTGCCAATGACGACGACGACGACGACAGTGCTGGCCTCTCAGAGTAGTTTGTGGCGGCAGCACTGCCGACGACGACAGTCACAGCAAAGCTGCCTCCCTGATGGTTCTGCCAAGGACGACGACGACGACGACAGTGCTGGCCTCTTGGAGTAGTTTGTGGCGGCAGCACTGCCGACGACGACAGTCACAGCAAAGCTGCCTCCCTGATGGTTCTGCCAATGACGACGACGACGATGACGAGAGTGCTGGCCTCTTGGAGTAGTTTGTGGCGGCAGCACTGCCGACGACGACAGTCACAGCAAAGCTGCCTCCCTGATGGTTCTGCCAATGACCACGACGACGACGACAGTGCTGGCCTCTTAGAGTAGTTTGTGGTGGCAGCACTGCCGAAGACGACGGTCACAGCAAAGCTGCCTCCCTGATGGTTCTGCCAATGACAACGACGACGACAGTGCTGGCCTCTTGGAGTAGTTTGTGGCGGCAGCACTGCCGACGACGACAGTCACAGCAAAGCTGCCTCCCTGATGGTTCTGCCAATGACCACGACGACGACGACGACAGTGCTGGCCTCTTGGAGTAGTTTGTGGCGGCAGCACTGCCGACGACGACAGTCACAGCAAAGCTGCCCCCCTGATGGTTCTGCCAATGACCACGACGAGGACGACGACAGTGCTGGCCTCTTGGAGTAGTTTGTGGCGGCAGCACTGCCGACGACGACAGTCACAGAAAAGCTGCCTCCCTGATGGTTCTGCCAATGATGACGACGAGGACGACGACAGTGCTGGCCTCTTGGAGTAGTTTGTGGCCGCAGCACTGCCGACGACGACAGTCACAGCAAAGCTGCCTCCCTGATGGTTCTGCCAATGGCGACGACGACGACAGTGCTGGCCTCTTGGAGTAGTTTGTGGCGGCAGCACTGCCGACGACGACAGTCACAGCAAAGCTGCCTCCCTGATGGTTCTGCCAATGACGACGACGACGACGACAACAGTGCTGGCCTCTCAGAGTAGTTTGTGGCGGCAGCACTGCCGACGACGACAGTCACAGCAAAGCTGCCTCCCTGATGGTTCTGCCAATGACCACGACGACGACGACAGTGCTGGCCTCTTGGAGTAGTTTGTGGTGGCAGCACTGCCGACGACGACAGTTACAGCAAAGCTGCCTCCCTGATGGTTCTGCCAATGACGACGACGACGACAGTGCTGGCCTCTTGGAGTAGTTTGTGGCGGCAGCACTGCCGACGACGACAGTCACAGAAAAGCTGCCTCCCTGATGGTTCTGCCAATGAGGACGACGACGACGAAGACAGTGCTGGCCTCTCAGAGTAGTTTGTGGCGGCAGCACTGCCGACGACGACAGTCACAGCAAAGCTGCCTCACTGATGGTTCTGCCAATGATGACGACGACAGTGCTGGCCTCTTGGAGTAGTTTGTGGCGGCAGCACTGCCGACGACGACAGTCACAGCAAAGCTGCCTCCCTGATGGTTCTGCCAATGACGACGATGACGACAGTGCTGGCCTCTCAGAGTAGTTTGTGGCGGCAGCACTGCCGACGACGACAGTCACAGCAAAGCTGCCTCCCTCTTGGTTCTGCCAATTACGACGACGACGACAGTGCTGGCCTCTTGGAGTAGTTTGTGGCGGCAGCACTGCCGACGACGACAGTCACAGCAAAGCTGCCTCCCTGATGGTTCTGCCAATGAGGACGACGACGACGACGACAGTGCTGGCCTCTCAGAGTAGTTTGTGGCGGCAGCACTGCCAACGACGAGAGTCACAGCAAAGCTGCCTCCCTGATGGTTCTGCCAATGACGACGACGACGACGACAGTGCTGGCCTCTTGGAGTAGTTTGTGGCGGCAGCACTGACGACGACGACAGTCACAGCAAAGCTGCCTCCCTGATGGTTCTGCCAATGACGACGACGACGACAGTGCTGGCCTCTTGGAGTAGTTTGTGGGGCCTGCACTGATGAAGACGACAGTTTGTGGTAGCAGCACTGATGACTACAACTGTCACAGCAAAGCTCCTTCCCCGTTGCTTCTGCCAATGACGACAATGACAGTGCTGGCCTCTTGGAGTAGTTTGTTGCAGTAGCACTGCCGACGACAACAGTCCGAGTAAAGCTCCCTCCCTGTAGCTTCTGCCAATGATGATGACAGTGCTTGTTTGTAGGATATGTTTGTGGCAGCAGCACTAACACAGATGACAACGACAGCAAAACTGTAGCTTTCTCCCTGTCGTGCCCACCAACCACGCTGCCAACAATATTGTCAGCATGGAGTAGTTTATGGAGGTATCACTGCAAACGAGGAGAGTTGTGGTGGCAGCACTGACTTTGATGACAGTTAGATCGAGTAAAGCTCCCTCCTTGCAGCTTCTGCCAATGACAATGACAACAACAGTGCTTGTTACTTTGAGATGTTTGTAATGGCAGCAGTAATAAAGACGACGATGACAGAAAGACCTGCGACACTATTGTAGCTTATTAACTGTCGCACTGGCACATAGTCACTGTGGCAGTATTGCAGCTTATTTATTGTGGCACACTGTCGCAGATTTAGGATATCTACTGTGGTGTGTACTGTTGTACATTCTCACTCGGACAGTTTTGTAGCTTATTGATTGTCACACATTGTCACTGCGACAGATTGTAGCTTATTAATTGTCACACATGATCACTGCGACAGTATTGTAGCTTATTATTTGTCACATATAGTCACTGTGACAGTATCATAGCTGTAGTCCCTGCTACAGTAATGTAGCTTATTAATTTTCTCACATTGTCACTGCGACATTATTATAGCTTATTAATTGTTGCATATAGTGACTGCGAAAGTATTGTGGCTTATTAATTTGAGCAAAAAGTCAATGCGACAGTATTGTAGCTTATTAGTTGATGCACATTGTCACTGTGACAGTATGATAGCTTATTATTTCTTGCATTGAGAAACTGGGATAGTATTGTAGCTTATTACTTATTACGTTTAGTCACTGTGACAGTATTGTAGTTCATAAATTCTCGCACATTTATTGTCACACGTTATGGCAGAAGTAGGATATTCACTAGGCAATGTGTCACAAACTGTCTCACGTGTCACTGAAACAGTATTATAGCTTATTGAATGTCGCATATAGTCCCTGCAACAGTATTGTAGCTTATTAATTCTCGCACATTAATTGTCACACATTATGGCAGAAGTAGGATATTCACTAGGCAAGATGTGTCACAAACTGTCTCACATGTCACTGCGGCAGTATTGTAGCATATTTATTGTCACACATTGACACTGCAGCAGTATTGTAGCTTATTAATTGATGCATATAGTCACTGTGACAGTGCAACAGCTTATTAATTGTTGCATATAGTAACTGCATGTGACAGTATTGTAGCTTATTACTTGTCCCACATTGTCACTAAGACAGTATTGTAGTTTATCAGCTGTCACGCATAGTCCCTGCAACATTATTGTAGCTTATTAATTGTTACATGTAGTCACTGTGACAGTATTGTAGCTCATTAATTCTCGCACATTAATTAATTGTCACACATTATGGCAGAAGTAGGATATTCACTAGGCAATGTGTCACAAACTGTCTCAAGTGTCACTGAAACAGTATTATAGCTTATTAATTGTCTCACATTGTCACTGCGACATAATTATAGCTTATTAATTGTCACCTATAGTGACTGCAACAGTATTGTGGCTTATTAATTGTCGGATAAAGTCACTGGACAGCATTGTAGCTTATTAATTGACACACATTGTCACTGTGACAGTATAATACTTATTAATTGTTGCATTTAGTAACTGCAACAGTATAGTAACTTATCACTCGTCTCATAGTCACTGCGACATTATTATAGCCTATTAATTGTCACATTAAGTCACTGTAACAGTATTGTAGCTCATTAAATCTCGCACATTATTTGTCACACATTATGGCAGAAGTAGAATATTCACTAGGCAATGTGTCACAAACTGTCTCACGTGTCACTGAAACAGTATTGTACCTTATTAACTGTTGCACATGGTCACTGCCACAGTATTGTAGCTTATTGATTGTCACACATTGTCACTGCGACAGATTGTAGCTTATTAATTGTCACACATGATCACTGCCACAGTATTGTAGCTTATTATTTGTCACATATAGTCACTGTGACAGTATCATAGCTGTAGTCCCTGCTACAGTATTGTAGCTTATTAATTGTCTCACATTGTCACTGCGACATTATTATAGCTTATTAATTGTCGCTTATAGTGACTGCGAAAGTATTGTGGCTTATTAATTTGAGCTAAAAGTCAATGCGACAGTATTGTAGCTTATTAGTTGATGCACATTGTTACTGTGACAGTATGATAGCTGATTATTTCTTGCATTGAGAAACTGGGATAGTATTGTAGCTTATTACTTGTCATGTTTAGTCACTGTGACAGTATTGTAGCTCATTAATTCTCGCACATTCATTAATTGTCACACATTATGGCAGAAGTAGGATATTCACTAGGCAATGTGTCACAAACTGTCTCAAGTGTCACTGAAACAGTATTTTTAGCTTATTAATTGTCTCACATTGTCACTGCGACATAATTATAGCTTATTAATTGTCACCTATAGTGCCTGCAACAGTATTGTGGCTTATTAATTGTCGGATAAAGTCACTGGACAGCATTGTAGCTTATTAATTGACACACATTGTCACTGTGACAGTATAATACTTATTAATTGTTGCATTTAGTAACTGCAACAGTATAGTAACTTATCACTCGTCTCATAGTCACTGCGACATTATTATAGCCTATTAATTGTCACATTAAGTCACTGTAACAGTATTGTAGCTCATTAAATCTCGCACATTATTTGTCACACATTATGGCAGAAGTAGAATATTCACTAGGCAATGTGTCACAAACTGTCTCACGTGTCACTGAAACAGTATTGTACCTTATTAACTGTTGCACATGGTCACTGCCACAGTATTGTAGCTTATTGATTGTCACACATTGTCACTGCGACAGATTGTAGCTTATTGATTGTCACACATGATCACTGCCATAGTATTGTAGCTTATTATTTGTCACATATAGTCACTGTGACAGTATCATAGCTGTAGTCCCTGCTACAGTATTGTAGCTTATTAATTGTCTCACATTGTCACTGTGACATTATTATAGCTTATTAATTGTCACATATAGTGACTGCGATAGTATTGTGGCTTATTAATTTGAGCAAAAAGTCAATGCGACAGTATTGTAGCTTATTAATTGTCTCACATTGTCACTGCGACAGTATTATAGCTTATTAATTGTCGCATATAGTTGCGACACTATTGAGGCTTATTAATTGTCGGATAAAGTCACTGTGACAGTATTGTAGCTTATCACTGGTCCCATAGTCACTGCGACATTATTATAGCCTATTAATTGTCACATTGGGTCACTAGTGTAACAGTATTGTAGCTCATTAATTTTCGCACATTAATTGTCACACATTATGGCAAAAGTAGAATATTCACTAGGAAATGTGTCACAAACTGTCTCACGTGTCACTGAAACAATATTGTACCTTATTAAATGTTGCACATGGTCACTGCCACAGTATTGTAGCTTATTAATTGTCTCACACTGTCACTGCAACAGTATTATAGCTTATAAATTGATGCATATAGTGACAGCGACAGTGTTTCAGCTTATTAATTGTCGCATATAGTCACTGCCACAGTATTGTAGCTTATTAATTGTCACACATTGTTCCTGTGACAGGATAAAAGCTTATCAATATGTTGCATATAGTAACTGCAACAGTATTGTAACTAATTAATTGTCGCACATTGTCACTGAGAGAGTTTTTTAACATATTAATTGTCGCACATTGTCACTGAGACAGTGTTGTAGCTTATTAATTGTCTCACATTGTCACTGAGACAGTATGATAGCTTATTATTTGTCACATATAGTGACTGCGACAGTATTATAGCTGATTAATTGTCGCCTATAGTCGCTGCGACAATATTGTAACTTATTACTTGTCTCGTTTTGTCACTGACAGTATTGTTGCTTGTTACTTGTTGCACATAGTCCCTGTGACAGTATTATAGCTTATTCATTGTCACATATAGCCACTGTGCCAGTATTGTAGCTTATTAATTCTTGCAAATTAATTGTCACACATTATGGCAGAAGTAGGATATTCACTATAGGCAATGTGTCACAAACTGTCTCTCATGTCACTGAGACAGTATTGTAGCTTATTAATTGTCGCACATAGTCACTGCCACAGTATTGTAGCTAATATTAGTTGTCATACATTGTCACTGAGACAGTATTGTAGCTATTTAATTGTAGCATTTAGTCACGGCAACAGTATTGTTGCTTATTAATTGTTGCGCATTGTCACTGAAACAGAATTGTAGCTTATTAATTGTCACACTGGCATATAGTTACTGTGACAGTATTGTAGCTTATTTATTGTGCACATTGCAACTGAGACAGCATTACAGCTTATATACATAGAAACTTGAAGGAAAATGAAAATAAAAGATCCTCCCTTGTTATTGGTCATAATTTCCATAGTGCGTGTGTAGATCCAAATACATTATTAAACTCCAATCATTTTCACTGATACTTATATCTGATCATGTTGTTTCAGTATAGCATGAATTAACTGTGATATCCATTCATTAGCTCAGCTGACTATAAGTCATCTGAGCTATAGTCGTTGTCCTTTGTCCGTCATCCGTTCATCCGTCCTGCCGTAACCAGGGCACATTTTAAAACCGTTGGACCTACGAATCCAAAATTCTGCATACCATTACCCCAAAATCTCCTAATATCCAAAACATTTGGTCATTAGGCTTTCATTCCTTCGAGATAATAAGGAAAAACCTTTGTTTTTCATTAAAAAAAGCCATTGTTACACTTCAAGGCTGCCTAATATCAAAACCACTGATTTGTTTTTTATTATATTTAGTATTCCTATATTTCCATACATTTCCTATGCACATACCAAAATTTTGGTCAGTATTTGGTATTATTTTTAAGTTATGGGCCTAAATATAATACAATTTTTGAAAATTCAGAAAATATATTTGCTCACATAACATGAGATATGCTGAAGCAGGAGACTTTTTTTTTAGCAATATAACTTTATTTAATCAAGATTCAATTGTTTACCCAAAATTAGATCTGAATTTTGCCAATTTTTAAAGTTATTAGCATACATAAAAAATAGCTTAAATTTGGTCCAACTTTGGCATTGGCATGTTTTATCCCCTGTAAACACTGTTGATTTAATTTTCACTATACATATACATAAGGATTTAATCTTTTAAAATCTGAAATTTCAAAGTAATTGATTGAAAAGAGTAGCTTTTATTCAAGTTTTCATACACCATGTCAAGTATTGTTTACATCTAGCCCACCTAGCTGTACAGCCTTCACTTGCATTATGTAACCCACCCCAGGCAGCTTGCCTTTGCTCAGCTTGGCCCCTAGTAGCAGGCTTCCCCTATGCCCTGCACTCAAAAAAAAAATGGTGCATTAACTAGATGAATGTTATAATTTTCTGTATTTTATTTTATTCTGCCATTTTACCTGCTACCGTTGCATTAGATGACAGCCTACTTCGCCATAAAAGATGAGCCCATTTCATTAATCCCAATGCACAGTCAACTTGAAACTACTGAACACCCTGTAACTGTGATGTTTATTCCACTCTGTCACAGGAACATGCTTTAATTTCATTAGAACCTGTTCAGACATCGCTCCCTAACACATGGACAGCCCTGATTGATATATACTGTATATTTTCAGTAACATCTTCAACTACAGGTACAGGCACCAATTCATCAAACACTACATTCCATGCAATTTGTCCAGACCTTGTATGTAATATAAAATGTTTACATGTTTATATGATATCCTGAGTAATAATATAGTTGTAATGCAACAGCAGTTTCTGAAGCCTGTCACACAGAGTTTAGGGTCATTTAATCATTTATTGGAAGAGCTGTTAAAATTTGAACTCATGCCTTCACATGAATCTTAATAAGGATTGGCTTTCTCAAGAACAAGAGTAATATGTGCAACACATCACAGTGTTTGATGCTGCCTGGCCTTAAGCCAGTCTCCCAAACTGGTAAAAGTTATATATTGGTGACAAGATTTATATCAACCAAGTTCTCATAATGAAAAATGACTTGAATGTCCTAGAGATAGTGCATGCTCAAACAGGGCTAAGGGTTGTACCATCAGGGAGGCAGCTTTGCTGTGAGTGTCGTCGTCGGCAGTGCTGCCGCCACAAACTACTCCAAGAGGCCAGCACTGTCGTCGTCGTCGTCATTGGCAGAACCATCAGGGAGGCAGCTTTGCTGTGAGTGTCGTCGTCGGCAGTGCTGCCGCCACAAACTACTCCAAGAGGCCAGCACTGTCGTCGTCGTCGTCGTTATTGGCAGAACCGAGAGGGAGGCAGCTTTGCTGTGACTGTCGTCGTCGGCAGTGCTGCCGCCACAAACTACTCCAAGAGGCCAGCACTGTCGTCGTCGTCGTCGTCATTGGCAGAACCGAGAGGGAGGCAGCTTTGCTATGACTGTCGTCGTCGGCGGTTCCGCCGCCACAAACTCTTCCAAGAGGCCAGCACTGTCGTCGTCGTCGTCGTCATTGGCAGAACCATCAGGGAGGCAGCTTTGCTGTGACTGTCGTCGTCGGCAGTGCTGCCGCCACAAACTACCCCAAGAGGCCAGCACTGTCGTCGTCGTCGTCGTCATTGGCAGAACCATCAGGGAGCTGGTAAGCTTTGCTGTGACTGTCGTCGTCGGCAGTGCTGCCGCCACAAACTACTCCAAGAGGCCAGCACTGTCGTCGTCGTCGTCATTGGCAGAACCATCAGGGAGTAAGTTTTGCTATGAGTGTCGTCGTCGGCAGTGCTGCCGCCACAAACTACTCCAAGAGGCCAGCACTGTCGTCGTCGTCGTCGTCATTGGCAGAACCAAGAGGGAGGCAGTTTTGCTGTGACTGTCGTCGTCGGCAGTGCTGCCGCCACAAACTACTCCAAGAGGCCAGCACTGTCGTCGTCGTCGTCGTCATTGGCAGAACCGAGAGGGAGGCAGCTTTGCTGTGACTGTCGTCGTCTGCAGTACTGCCGCCACAAACTACTCCAATAGGCCAGCACTGTCGTCGTCGTCGTCGTCATTGGCAGAACCATCAGGTAGGCAGCTTTGCTATGACTGTCGTCGTCGGCGGTTCCGCCGCCACAAACTACTCCAAGAGGCCAGCACTGTCGTCGTCGTCGTCATTGGCAGAACCATCAGGGAGTAAGCTTTGCTGTGACTGTCATTGTTGGCAGTGCTGCCGCCACCAACTACTCCATGAGGCCAGCACTGTCGTCTTCGTCGTCATTGGCAGAACCATCAGGGAGTAAACTTTGCTGTGACTGTCGTCGTCGGCAGTGCTGCCGCCACAAACTACTCCAAGAAGCCAGCACTGTCGTCGTCGTCGTCGTCATTGGCAGAACCATCAGGGAGGCAGCTTTGCTGTGACTGTCGTCGTAGGCAGTGCTGCCGCCACAAACTACCCCAAGAGGCCAGCACTGTCGTCGTCGTCGTCGTCATTGGCAGAACCATCAGGGAGTTAGCTTTGCTGTGACTGTCGTCGTCGGCAGTGCTGCCGCCACAAACTACTCCAAGAGGCCAGCACTGTCGTCGTCGTCGTCGTCATTGGCAGAACCGAGAGGGAGGCAGCTTTGCTGTGACTGTCGTCGTCGGCAGTTCCGCCGCCACAAACTACTCCAAGAGGCCAGCACTGTCGTCGTCGTCGTCGTCATTGGCAGAACCATCAGGGAGCTGGTAAGCTTTGCTGTGACTGTCGTCGTCGGCAGTGCTGCCGCCACAAACTACTCCAAGAGGCCAGCACTGTCGTCGTCGTCGTCATTGGCAGAACCATCAGGGAGTAAGTTTTGCTGTGAGTGTCGTCGTCGGCAGTGCTGCCGCCACAAACTACTCCAAGAGGCCAGCACTGTCGTCTTCGTCGTCGTCATTGGCAGAACCAAGAGGGAGGCAGTTTTGCTGTGACTGTCGTCGTCGGCAGTGCTGCCGCCACAAACTACTCCAAGAGGCCAGCACTGTCGTCGTCGTCGTCGTCATTGGCAGAACCGAGAGGGAGGCAGCTTTGCTGTGACTGTCGTCGTCTGCAGTACTGCCGCCACAAACTACTCCAATAGGCCAGCACTGTCGTCGTCGTCGTCGTCATTGGCAGAACCATCAGGTAGGCAGCTTTGCTATGACTGTCGTCGTCGGCGGTTCCGCCGCCACAAACTACTCCAAGAGGCCAGCACTGTCGTCGTCGTCGTCATTGGCAGAACCATCAGGGAGTAAGCTTTGCTGTGACTGTCGTCGTCGGCAGTGCTGCCGCCACCAACTACTCCATGAGGCCAGCACTGTCGTCGTCCTTTTTATTGGCAGAACCATCAGGGAGTAAACTTTGCTGTGACTGTCGTCGTCGGCAGTGCTGCCGCCACAAACTACTCCAAGAAGCCAGCACTGTCGTCGTCGTCGTCGTCATTGGCAGAACCATCAGGGAGGCAGCTTTGCTGTGACTGTCGTCGTCGGCAGTGCTGCCGCCACAAACTACCCCAAGAGGCCAGCACTGTCGTCGTCGTCGTCGTCGTCGTCATTGGCAGAACCATCAGGGAGTTAGCTTTGCTGTGACTGACGTCGTCGGCAGTGCTGCCGCCACAAACTACTCCAAGAGGCCAGCACTGTCGTTGTCGTCGTCGTCATTGGCAGAACCGGGAGGGAGGCAGCTTTGCTGTGACTGTCGTCGTCGGCAGTTCCACCGCCACAAACTACTCCAAGAGGCCAGCACTGTCGTCGTCGTCGTCGTCATTGGCAGAACCATCAGGGAGCTGGTAAGCTTTGCTGTGACTGTCGTCGTCGGCAGTGCTGCCGCCACAAACTACTCCAAGAGGCCAGCACTGTCGTCGTCGTCGTCATTGGCAGAACCATCAGGGAGTAAGTTTTGCTGTGAGTGTCGTCGTCGGCAGTGCTGCCGCCACAAACTACTCCAAGAGGCCAGCACTGTCGTCGTCGTTGTCATCATTGGCAGAACCAAGAGGGAGGCAGTTTTACTGTGACTGTCGTCGTCGGCAGTGCTGCCGCCACAAACTACTCCAAGAGGCCAGCACTGTCGTTGTCGTCGTCGTCATTGGCAGAACCGAGAGGGAGGCAGCTTTGCTGTGACTGTCGTCGTCTGCAGTACTGCCGCCACAAACTACTCCAATAGGCCAGCACTGTCGTTGTCGTCGTCGTCATTGGCAGAACCATCAGGTAGGCAGCTTTGCTATGACTGTCGTCGTCGGCGGTTCCGCCGCCACAAACTACTCCAAGAGGCCAGCACTGTCGTCGTCGTCGTCATTGGCAGAACCATCAGGGAGTAAGCTTTGCTGTGACTGTCGTCGTCGGCAGTGCTGCCGCCACAAACTACTCCAAGAGGCCAGCACTGTCGTCGTCGTCGTCATTGGCAGAACCATCAGGGAGTTAGTTTTGCTTTGAGTGTCGTCGTCGGCAGTGCTGCCGCCACAAACTACTCCAAGAGGCCAGCACTGTCGTCGTCGTCGTCGTCATTGGCAGAACCAAGAGGGAGGCAGTTTTGCTGTGACTGTCGTCGTCGGCAGTGCTGCCGCCACAAACTAATCCAAGAGGCCAGCACTGTCGTCGTCGTCGTCGTCATTGGCAGAACCGAGAGGGAGGCAGCTTTGCTGTGACTGTCGTCGTCTGCAGTACTGCCGCCACAAACTACTCCAATAGGCCAGCACTGTCGTCGTCGTCGTCGTCATTGGCAGAACCATCAGGTAGGCAGCTTTGCTATGACTGTCGTCGTCGGCGGTTCCGCCGCCACAAACTACTCCAAGAGGCCAGCACTGTCGTCGTCGTCGTCATTGGCAGAACCATCAGGGAGTAAGCTTTGCTGTGACTGTCGTCGTCGGCAGTGCTGCCGCCACCAACTACTCCATGAGGCCAGCACTGTCGTCGTCTTCGTCATTGGCAGAACCATCAGGGAGTAAACTTTGCTGTGACTGTCGTCGTCGGCAGTGCTGCCGCCACAAACTACTCCAAGAAGCCAGCACTGTCGTCGTCGTCGTCGTCATTGGCAGAACCATCAGGGAGGCAGCTTTGCTGTGACTGTCGTCGTCGGCAGTGCTGCCGCCACAAACTACCCCAAGAGGCCAGCACTGTCGTCGTCGTCGTCGTCGTCGTCATTGGCAGAACCATCAGGGAGTTAGCTTTGCTGTGACTGACGTCGTCGGCAGTGCTGCCGCCACAAACTACTCCAAGAGGCCAGCACTGTCGTTGTCGTCGTCGTCATTGGCAGAACCGGGAGGGAGGCAGCTTTGCTGTGACTGTCGTCGTCGGCAGTTCCACCGCCACAAACTACTCCAAGAGGCCAGCACTGTCGTCGTCGTCGTCGTCATTGGCAGAACCATCAGGGAGCTGGTAAGCTTTGCTGTGACTGTCGTCGTCGGCAGTGCTGCCGCCACAAACTACTCCAAGAGGCCAGCACTGTCGTCGTCGTCGTCATTGGCAGAACCATCAGGGAGTAAGTTTTGCTGTGAGTGTCGTCGTCGGCAGTGCTGCCGCCACAAACTACTCCAAGAGGCCAGCACTGTCGTCGTCGTTGTCGTCATTGGCAGAACCAAGAGGGAGGCAGTTTTACTGTGACTGTCGTCGTCGGCAGTGCTGCCGCCACAAACTACTCCAAGAGGCCAGCACTGTCGTTGTCGTCGTCGTCATTGGCAGAACCGAGAGGGAGGCAGCTTTGCTGTGACTGTCGTCGTCTGCAGTACTGCCGCCACAAACTACTCCAATAGGCCAGCACTGTCGTTGTCGTCGTCGTCATTGGCAGAACCATCAGGTAGGCAGCTTTGCTATGACTGTCGTCGTCGGCGGTTCCGCCGCCACAAACTACTCCAAGAGGCCAGCACTGTCGTCGTCGTCGTCATTGGCAGAACCATCAGGGAGTAAGCTTTGCTGTGACTGTCGTCGTCGGCAGTGCTGCCGCCACAAACTACTCCAAGAGGCCAGCACTGTCGTCGTCGTCGTCATTGGCAGAACCATCAGGGAGTTAGTTTTGCTGTGAGTGTCGTCGTCGGCAGTGCTGCCGCCACAAACTACTCCAAGAGGCCAGCACTGTCGTCGTCGTCGTCGTCATTGGCAGAACCAAGAGGGAGGCAGTTTTGCTGTGACTGTCGTCGTCGGCAGTGCTGCCGCCACAAACTAATCCAAGAGGCCAGCACTGTCGTCGTCGTCGTCGTCATTGGCAGAACCGAGAGGGAGGCAGCTTTGCTGTGACTGTCGTCGTCTGCAGTACTGCCGCCACAAACTACTCCAATAGGCCAGCACTGTCGTCGTCGTCGTCGTCATTGGCAGAACCATCAGGTAGGCAGCTTTGCTATGACTGTCGTCGTCGGCGGTTCCGCCGCCACAAACTACTCCAAGAGGCCAGCACTGTCGTCGTCGTCGTCATTGGCAGAACCATCAGGGAGTAAGCTTTGCTGTGACTGTCGTCGTCAGCAGTGCTGCCGCCACCAACTACTCCATGAGGCCAGCACTGTCGTCGTCGTCGTCATTGGCAGAACCATCAGGGAGTAAACTTTGCTGTGACTGTCGTCGTCGGCAGTGCTGCCGCCACAAACTACTCCAAGAAGCCAGCACTGTCGTCGTCGTCGTCGTCATTGGCAGAACCATCAGGGAGGCAGCTTTGCTGTGACTGTCGTCGTCGGCAGTGCTGCCGCCACAAACTACCCCAAGAGGCCAGCACTGTCGTCGTCGTCGTCGTCATTGGCAGAACCATCAGGGAGTTAGCTTTGCTGTGACTGTCGTCGTCGGCAGTGCTGCCGTCACAAACTACTCCAAGAGGCCAGCACTGTCGTCGTCGTCGTCATTGGCAGAACCATCAGGGAGTAAGCTTTGCTGTGACTGTCGTCGTCGGCAGTGCTGCCGCCACCAACTACTCCATGAGGCCAGCACTGTCGTCGTCATCGTCATTGGCAGAACCATCAGGGAGTAAACTTTGCTGTGACTGTCGTCGTCGGCAGTGCTGCCGCCACAAACTACTCCAAGAAGCCAGCACTGTCGTCGTCGTCGTCGTCATTGGCAGAACCGGGAGGGAGGCAGCTTTGCTGTGACTGTCGTCGTCGGCAGTTCCGCCGCCACAAACTACTCCAAGAGGCCAGCACTGTTGTCGTCGTCGTCGTCATTGGCAGAACCATCAGGGAGCTGGTAAGCTTTGCTGTGACTGTCGTCGTCGGCAGTGCTGCCGCCACAAACTACTCCAAGAGGCCAGCACTGTCGTCGTCGTCGTCATTGGCAGAACCATCAGGGAGTAAGTTTTGCTGTGAGTGTCGTCGTCGGCAGTGCTGCCGCCACAAACTACTCCAAGAGGCCAGCACTGTCGTCGTCGTCGTCGTCATTGGCAGAACCAAGAGGGAGGCAGTTTTGCTGTGACTGTCGTCGTCTGCAGTGCTGCCGCCACAAACTAATCCAAGAGGCCAGCACTGTCGTCGTCGTCATTGGCAGAACCGAGAGGGAGGCAGCTTTGCTGTGACTGTCGTCGTCTGCAGTACTGCCGCCACAAACTACTCCAATAGGCCAGCACTGTCGTCGTCGTCGTCGTCATTGGCAGAACCATCAGGTAGGCAGCTTTGCTATGACTGTCGTCGTCGGCGGTTCCGCCGCCACAAACTACTCCAAGAGGCCAGCACTGTCGTCGTCGTCGTCGTCATTGGCAGAACCGGGAGGGAGGCAGCTTTCCTGTGACTGTCGTCGTCGGCAGTTCCGCCGCCACAAACTACTCCAAGAGGCCAGCACTGTCGTCGTCGTCGTCGTCATTGGCAGAACCATCAGGGAGCTGGTAAGCTTTGCTGTGACTGTCGTCGTCGGCAGTGCTGCCGCCACAAACTACTCCAAGAGGCCAGCACTGTCGTCGTCGTCGTCATTGGCAGAACCATCAGGGAGTAAGTTTTGCTGTGAGTGTCGTCGTCGGCAGTGCTGCCGCCACAAACTACTCCAAGAGGCCAGCACTGTCGTCGTCGTCGTCGTCATTGGCAGAACCAAGAGGGAGGCAGTTTTGCTGTGACTGTCGTCGTCGGCAGTGCTGCCGCCACAAACTACTCCAAGAGGCCAGCACTGTCGTCGTCGTCATTGGCAGAACCGAGAGGGAGGCAGCTTTGCTGTGACTGTCGTCGTCTGCAGTACTGCCGCCACAAACTACTCCAATAGGCCAGCACTGTCGTCGTCGTCGTCGTCATTGGCAGAACCATCAGGTAGGCAGCTTTGCTATGACTGTCGTCGTCGGCGGTTCCGCCGCCACAAACTACTCCAAGAGGCCAGCACTGTCGTCGTCGTCGTCATTGGCAGAACCATCAGGGAGTAAGCTTTGCTGTGACTGTCGTCGTCGGCAGTGCTGCCGCCACCAACTACTCCATGAGGCCAGCACTGTCGTCGTCGTCGTCATTGGCAGAACCATCAGGGAGTAAACTTTGCTGTGACTGTCGTCGTCGGCAGTGCTGCCGCCACAAACTACCCCAAGAGGCCAGCACTGTCGTCGTCGTCGTCGTCATTGGCAGAACCATCAGGGAGCTGGTAAGCTTTGCTGTGACTGTCGTCGTCGGCAGTGCTGCCGCCACAAACTACTCCAAGAGGCCAGCACTGTCGTTGTCGTCGTTGTCGTCATTGGCAGAACCTTCAGGGAGGCAGCTTTGCTGTGACTGTCGTCGTGGGCAGTGCTGCCGCCACAAACTACTCCAAGAGGCCAGCACTGTCGTCGTCGTCGTCGTCATTGGCAGAACCATCAGGGAGTAAGCTTTGCTGTGACTGTCGTCGTCGGCAGTGCTGCCGCCACAAACTACTCCAAGAGGCCAGCACTGTCGTCGTCGTCGTCATTGGCAAAACAATCAGGCTGCCTACCTGATGGTTCTGCCAATGACGACGACGACGACGACAGTGCTGGCCTATTGGAGTAGTTTGTGGCGGCAGTACTGCAGACGACGACAGTCACAGCAAAGCTGCCTCCCTCTCGGTTCTGCCAATGACGACGACGACGACAGTGCTGGCCTCTTGTAGTAGTTTGTGGCGGCAGCACTGCCGACGACGACAGTCACAGCAAAACTGCCTCCCTCTTGGTTCTGCCAATGACGACGACGACGACGACAGTGCTGGCCTCTTGGAGTAGTTTGTGGCGGCAGCACTGCCGACGACGACACTCACAGCAAAACTTACTCCCTGATGGTTCTGCCAATGACGACGACGACGACAGTGCTGGCCTCTTGGAGTAGTTTGTGGCGGCAGCACTGCCGACGACGACAGTCACAGCAAAGCTTACCAGCTCCCTGATGGTTCTGCCAATGACGACGACGACGACGACAGTGCTGGCCTCTTGGAGTAGTTTGTGGCGGCGGAACTGCCGACGACGACAGTCACAGCAAAGCTGCCTCCCTCCCGGTTCTGCCAATGACGACGACGACGACGACAGTGCTGGCCTCTTGGAGTAGTTTGTGGCGGCAGCACTGCCGACGACGACAGTCACAGCAAAGCTAACTCCCTGATGGTTCTGCCAATGACGACGACGACGACGACGACGACAGTGCTGGCCTCTTGGGGTAGTTTGTGGCGGCAGCACTGCCGACGACGACAGTCACAGCAAAGCTTACCAGCTCCCTGATGGTTCTGCCAATGACGACGACGACGACGACAGTGCTGGCCTCTTGGAGTAGTTTGTGGCGGCGGAACTGCTGACGACGACAGTCACAGCAAAGCTGCCTCCCTCCCGGTTCTGCCAATGACGACGACGACGACGACAGTGCTGGCTTCTTGGAGTAGTTTGTGGCGGCAGCACTGCCGACGACGACAGTCACAGCAAAGTTTACTCCCTGATGGTTCTGCCAATGACGACGACGACGACAGTGCTGGCCTCATGGAGTAGTTGGTGGCGGCAGCACTGCCTACGTGACAGTCACAGCAAAGCTTACTCCCTGATGGTTCTGCCAATGACGACGACGACGACAGTGCTGGCCTCTTGGAGTAGTTTGTGGCGGCGGAACCGCCGACGACGACAGTCATAGCAAAGCTGCCTACCTGATGGTTCTGCCAATGACGACGACGACGACGACAGTGCTGGCCTATTGGAGTAGTTTGTGGCGGCAGTACTGCAGACGACGACAGTCACAGCAAAGCTGCCTCCCTCTCGGTTCTGCCAATGACGACGACGACGACGACAGTGCTGGCCTCTTGGAGTAGTTTGTGGCGGCAGCACTGCCGACGACGACAGTCACAGCAAAACTGCCTCCCTCTTGGTTCTGCCAATGACGACGACGACGACGACAGTACTGGCCTCTTGGAGTAGTTTGTGGCGGCAGCACTGCCGACGACGACACTCACAGCAAAACTTACTCCCTGATGGTTCTGCCAATGACGACGACGACGACAGTGCTGGCCTCTTGGAGTAGTTTGTGGCGGCAGCACTGCCGACGACGACAGTCACAGCAAAGCTTACCAGCTCCCTGATGGTTCTGCCAATGACGACGACGACGACAGTGCTGGCCTCTTGGAGTAGTTTGTGGCGGTGGAACTGCCGACGACGACAGTCACAGCAAAGCTGCCTCCCTCCCGGTTCTGCCAATGACGACGACGATGACGACAGTGCTGGCCTCTTGGAGTAGTTTGTGGCGGCAGCACTGCCGACGACGACAGTCACAGCAAAGCTAACTCCCTGATGGTTCTGCCAATGACGACGACGACGACGACGACGACAGTGCTGGCCTCTTGGGGTAGTTTGTGGCGGCAGCACTGCCGACGACGACAGTCACAGCAAAGCTGCCTCCCTGATGGTTCTGCCATAACGACGACGACGACGACAGTGCTGGCTTCTTGGAGTAGTTTGTGGCGGCAGCACTGCCGACGACGACAGTCACAGCAAAGTTTACTCCCTGATGGTTCTGCCAATGACGACGACGACGACAGTGCTGGCCTCATGGAGTAGTTGGTGGCGGCAGCACTGCCGACGACGACAGTCACAGCAAAGCTTACTCCCTGATGGTTCTGCCAATGACGACGACAACGACAGTGCTGGCCTCTTGGAGTAGTTTGTGGCGGCGGAACCGCCGACGACGACAGTCATAGCAAAGCTGCCTACCTGATGGTTCTGCCAATGACGACGACGACGACGACAGTGCTGGCCTATTGGAGTAGTTTGTGGCGGCAGTACTGCAGACGACGACAGTCACAGCAAAGCTGCCTCCCTCTCGGTTCTGCCAATGACGACGACGACGACGACAGTGCTGGCCTCTTGGAGTAGTTTGTGGCGGCAGCACTGCCGACGACGACAGTCACAGCAAAACTGCCTCCCTCTTGGTTCTGCCAATGACGACGACGACGACGACAGTGCTGGCCTCTTGGAGTAGTTTGTGGCGGCAGCACTGCCGACGACGACACTCACAGCAAAACTTACTCCCTGATGGTTCTGCCAATGACGACGACGACGACAGTGCTGGCCTCTTGGAGTAGTTTGTGGCGGCAGCACTGCCGACGACGACAGTCACAGCAAAGCTTACCAGCTCCCTGATGGTTCTGCCAATGACGACGACGACGACGACAGTGCTGGCCTCTTGGAGTAGTTTGTGGCGGCGGAACTGCCGACGACGACAGTCACAGCAAAGCTGCCTCCCTCCCGGTTCTGCCAATGACGACGACGACGACGACAGTGCTGGCCTCTTGGAGTAGTTTGTGGCGGCAGCACTGCCGACGACGACAGTCACAGCAAAGCTAACTCCCTGATGGTTCTGCCAATGACGACGACGACGACGACGACGACAGTGCTGGCCTCTTGGGGTAGTTTGTGGCGGCAGCACTGCCGACGACGACAGTCACAGCAAAGCTGCCTCCCTGATGGTTCTGCCAATGACGACGACGACGACGACAGTGCTGGCTTCTTGGAGTAGTTTGTGGCGGCAGCACTGCCGACGACGACAGTCACAGCAAAGTTTACTCCCTGATGGTTCTGCCAATGACGACGACGACGACAGTGCTGGCCTCATGGAGTAGTTGGTGGCGGCAGCACTGCCGACAACGACAGTCACAGCAAAGCTTACTCCCTGATGGTTCTGCCAATGACGACGACGACGACAGTGCTGGCCTCTTGGAGTAGTTTGTGGCGGCGGAACCGCCGACGACGACAGTCATAGCAAAGCTGCCTACCTGATGGTTCTGCCAATGACGACGACGACGACGACAGTGCTGGCCTATTGGAGTAGTTTGTGGCGGCAGTACTGCAGACGACGACAGTCACAGCAAAGCTGCCTCCCTCTCGGTTCTGCCAATGACGACGACGACGACGACAGTGCTGGCCTCTTGGAGTAGTTTGTGGCGGCAGCACTGCCGACGACGACAGTCACAGCAAAACTGCCTCCCTCTAGGTTCTGCCAATGACGACGACGACGACGACAGTGCTGGCCTCTTGGAGTAGTTTGTGGCGGCAGCACTGCCGACGACGACACTCACAGCAAAACTTACTCCCTGATGGTTCTGCCAATGACGACGACGACGACAGTGCTGGCCTCTTGGAGTAGTTTGTGGCGGCAGCACTGCCGACGACGACAGTCACAGCAAAGCTTACCAGCTCCCTGATGGTTCTGCCAATGACGACGACGACGACGACAGTGCTGGCCTCTTTGGGTAGTTTGTGGCGGCAGCACTGCCGACGACGACAGTCACAGCAAAGCTGCCTCCCTTATGGTTCTGCCAATGACGACGACGACGACGACAGTGCTGGCCTCTTGGAAGAGTTTGTGGCGGCGGAACCGCCGACGACGACAGTCATAGCAAAGCTGCCTCCCTCTCGGTTCTGCCAATGACGACGACGACGACGACAGTGCTGGCCTCTTGGAGTAGTTTGTGGCGGCAGCACTGCCGACGACGACAGTCACAGCAAAGCTGCCTCCCTCTCGGTTCTGCCAATAACGACGACGACAACGACAGTGCTGGCCTCTTGGAGTAGTTTGTGGCGGCAGCACTGCCGACGACGACACTCACAGCAAAGCTGCCTCCCTGATGGTTCTGCCAATGACGACGACGACGACAGTGCTGGCCTCTTGGAGTAGTTTGTGGCGGCAGCACTGCCGACGACGACACTCACAGCAAAGCTGCCTCCCTGATGGTACAACCCTTAGCCCTGTTTGAGCATGCACTATCTCTAGGACATTCAAGTCATTTTTCATTATGAGAACTTGGTTGATATAAATCTTGTCACCAATATATAACTTTTACCAGTTTGGGAGACTGGCTTAAGGCCAGGCAGCATCAAACACTGTGATGTGTTGCACATATTACTCTTGTTCTTGAGAAAGCCAATCCTTATTAAGATTCATGTGAAGGCATGAGTTCAAATTTTAACAGCTCTTCCAATAAATGATTAAATGACCCTAAACTCTGTGTGACAGGCTTCAGAAACTGCTGTTGCATTACAACTATATTATTACTCAGGATATCATATAAACATGTAAACATTTTATATTACATACAAGGTCTGGACAAATTGCATGGAATGTAGTGTTTGATGAATTGGTGCCTGTACCTGTAGTTGAAGATGTTACTGAAAATATACAGTATATATCAATCAGGGCTGTCCATGTGTTAGGGAGCGATGTCTGAACAGGTTCTAATGAAATTAAAGCATGTTCCTGTGACAGAGTGGAATAAACATCACTGTTACAGGGTGTTCAGTAGTTTCAAGTTGACTGTGCATTGGGATTAATGAAATGGGCTCATCTTTTATGGCGAAGTAGGCTGTCATCTAATGCAACGGTAGCAGGTAAAATGGCAGAATAAAATAAAATACAGAAAATTATAACATTCATCTAGTTAATGCACCATTTTTTTTTTGAGTGCAGGGCATAGGGGAAGCCTGCTACTAGGGGCCAAGCTGAGCAAAGGCAAGCTGCCTGGGGTGGGTTACATAATGCAAGTGAAGGCTGTACAGCTAGGTGGGCTAGATGTAAACAATACTTGACATGGTGTATGAAAACTTGAATAAAAGCTACTCTTTTCAATCAATTACTTTGAAATTTCAGATTTTAAAAGATTAAATCCTTATGTATATGTATAGTGAAAATTAAATCAACAGTGTTTACAGGGGAAAAAACATGCCAATGCCAAAGTTGGACAAAATTTAAGCTATTATTTATGTATGCTAATAACTTTAAAAATTGGCAAAATTCAGATCTAATTTTGGGTAAACAATTGAATCTTGATTAAATAAAGTTATATTGCTAAAAAAAAGTCTCCTGCTTCAGCATATCTCATGTTATGTGAGCAAATATATTTTCTGAATTTTCAAAAATTGTATTATATTTAGGCCCATAACTTAAAAATTTTGGTATGTGCATAGGAAATGTATGGAAATATAGGAATACTAAATATAATAAAAAACAAATCAGTGGTTTTGATATTAGGCAGCCTTGAAGTGTAACAATGGCTTTTTTTAATGAAAAACAAAGGTTTTTCCTTATTATCTCGAAGGAATGAAAGCCTAATGACCAAATGTTTTGGATAGTAGGAGATTTTGGGGTAATGGTATGCAGAATTTTGGATTCGTAGGTCCAACGGTTTTAAAATGTGCCCTGGTTACGGCAGGACGGATGAACGGATGACGGACAAAGGACCACGACTATAGCTCAGATGACTTATAGTCAGCTGAGCTAATGAATGGATATCACAGTTAATTCATGCTATACTGAAACAACATGATCAGATATAAGTATCAGTGAAAATGATTGGAGTTTAATAATGTATTTGGATCTACACACGCACTATGGAAATTATGACCAATAACAAGGGAGGATCTTTTATTTTCATTTTCCTTCAAGTTTCTATGTATATAAGCTGTAATGCTGTCTCAGTTGCAATGTGCACAATAAATAAGCTACAATACTGTCACAGTAACTATATGCCAGTGTGACAATTAATAAGCTACAATTCTGTTTCAGTGACAATGCGCAACAATTAATAAGCAACAATACTGTTGCCGTGACTAAATGCTACAATTAAATAGCTACAATACTGTCTCAGTGACAATGTATGACAACTAATATTAGCTACAATACTGTGGCAGTGACTATGTGCGACAATTAATAAGCTACAATACTGTCTCAGTGACATGAGAGACAGTTTGTGACACATTGCCTATAGTGAATATCCTACTTCTGCCATAATGTGTGACAATTAATTTGCAAGAATTAATAAGCTACAATACTGGCACAGTGGCTATATGTGACAATGAATAAGCTATAACACTGTCACAGGGACTATGTGCAACAAGTAACAAGCAACAATACTGTCAGTGACAAAACGAGACAAGTAATAAGTTACAATATTGTCGCAGCGACTATAGGCGACAATTAATCAGCTATAATACTGTCGCAGTCACTATATGTGACAAATAATAAGCTATCATACTGTCTCAGTGACAATGTGAGACAATTAATAAGCTACAACACTGTCTCAGTGACAATGTGCGACAATTAATATGTTAAAAAACTCTCTCAGTGACAATGTGCGACAATTAATTAGTTACAATACTGTTGCAGTTACTATATGCAACATATTGATAAGCTTTTATCCTGTCACAGGAACAATGTGTGACAATTAATAAGCTACAATACTGTGGCAGTGACTTTATGCGACAATTAATAAGCTGAAACACTGTCGCTGTCACTATATGCATCAATTTATAAGCTATAATACTGTTGCAGTGACAGTGTGAGACAATTAATAAGCTACAATACTGTGGCAGTGACCATGTGCAACATTTAATAAGGTACAATATTGTTTCAGTGACACGTGAGACAGTTTGTGACACATTTCCTAGTGAATATTCTACTTTTGCCATAATGTGTGACAATTAATGTGCGAAAATTAATGAGCTACAATACTGTTACACTAGTGACCCAATGTGACAATTAATAGGCTATAATAATGTCGCAGTGACTATGGGACCAGTGATAAGCTACAATACTGTCACAGTGACTTTATCCGACAATTAATAAGCCTCAATAGTGTCGCAACTATATGCGACAATTAATAAGCTATAATACTGTCGCAGTGACAATGTGAGACAATTAATAAGCTACAATACTGTCGCATTGACTTTTTGCTCAAATTAATAAGCCACAATACTATCGCAGTCACTATATGTGACAATTAATAAGCTATAATAATGTCACAGTGACAATGTGAGACAATTAATAAGCTACAATACTGTAGCAGGGACTACAGCTATGATACTGTCACAGTGACTATATGTGACAAATAATAAGCTACAATACTATGGCAGTGATCATGTGTGACAATCAATAAGCTACAATCTGTCGCAGTGACAATGTGTGACAATCAATAAGCTACAATACTGTGGCAGTGACCATGTGCAACAGTTAATAAGGTACAATACTGTTTCAGTGACACGTGAGACAGTTTGTGACACATTGCCTAGTGAATATTCTACTTCTGCCATAATGTGTGACAAATAATGTGCGAGATTTAATGAGCTACAATACTGTTACAGTGACTTAATGTGACAATTAATAGGCTATAAAAATGTCGCAGTGACTATGAGACGAGTGATAAGTTACTATACTGTTGCAGTTACTAAATGCAACAATTAATAAGTATTATACTGTCACAGTGACAATGTGTGTCAATTAATAAGCTACAATGCTGTCCAGTGACTTTATCCGACAATTAATAAGCCACAATACTGTTGCAGGCACTATAGGTGACAATTAATAAGCTATAATTATGTCGCAGTGACAATGTGAGACAATTAATAAGCTAAAAATACTGTTTCAGTGACACTTGAGACAGTTTGTGACACATTGCCTAGTGAATATCCTACTTCTGCCATAATGTGTGACAATTAATGAATGTGCGAGAATTAATGAGCTACAATACTGTCACAGTGACTAAACATGACAAGTAATAAGCTACAATACTATCCCAGTTTCTCAATGCAAGAAATAATCAGCTATCATACTGTCACAGTAACAATGTGCATCAACTAATAAGCTACAATACTGTCGCATTGACTTTTAGCTCAAATTAATAAGCCACAATACTTTCGCAGTCACTATAAGCGACAATTAATAAGCTATAATAATGTCGCAGTGACAATGTGAGACAATTAATAAGCTACAATACTGTAGCAGGGACTACAGCTATGATACTGTCACAGTGACTATATGTGACAAATAATAAGCTACAATACTGTGGCAGTGATCATGTGTGACAATTAATAAGCTACAATCTGTCGCAGTGACAATGTGTGACAATCAATAAGCTACAATACTGTGGCAGTGACCATGTGCAACAGTTAATAAGGTACAATACTGTTTCAGTGACACGTGAGACAGTTTGTGACACATTGCCTAGTGAATATTCTACTTCTGCCATAATGTGTGACAAATAATGTGCGAGATTTAATGAGCTACAATACTGTTACAGTGACTTAATGTGACAATTAATAGGCTATAATAATGTCGCAGTGACTATGAGACGAGTGATAAGTTACTATACTGTTGCAGTTACTAAATGCAACAATTAATAAGTATTATACTGTCACAGTGACAATGTGTGTCAATTAATAAGCTACAATGCTGTCCAGTGACTTTATCCCACAATTAATAAGCCACAATACTGTTGCAGTCACTATAGGTGACAATTAATAAGCTATAATTATGTCGCAGTGACAATGTGAGACAATTAATAAGCTATAATACTGTTTCAGTGACACTTGAGACAGTTTGTGACACATTGCCTAGTGAATATCCTACTTCTGCCATAATGTGTGACAATTAATTAATGTGCGAGAATTAATGAGCTACAATACTGTCACAGTGACTACATGTAACAATTAATAAGCTACAATAATGTTGCAGGGACTATGCGTGACAGCTGATAAACTACAATACTGTCTTAGTGACAATGTGGGACAAGTAATAAGCTACAATACTGTCACATGCAGTTACTATATGCAACAATTAATAAGCTGTTGCACTGTCACAGTGACTATATGCATCAATTAATAAGCTACAATACTGCTGCAGTGTCAATGTGTGACAATAAATATGCTACAATACTGCCGCAGTGACATGTGAGACAGTTTGTGACACATCTTGCCTAGTGAATATCCTACTTCTGCCATAATGTGTGACAATTAATGTGCGAGAATTAATAAGCTACAATACTGTTGCAGGGACTATATGCGACATTCAATAAGCTATAATACTGTTTCAGTGACACGTGAGACAGTTTGTGACACATTGCCTAGTGAATATCCTACTTCTGCCATAACGTGTGACAATAAATGTGCGAGAATTTATGAACTACAATACTGTCACAGTGACTAAACGTAATAAGTAATAAGCTACAATACTATCCCAGTTTCTCAATGCAAGAAATAATAAGCTATCATACTGTCACAGTGACAATGTGCATCAACTAATAAGCTACAATACTGTCGCATTGACTTTTTGCTCAAATTAATAAGCCACAATACTTTCGCAGTCACTATATGCAACAATTAATAAGCTATAATAATGTCGCAGTGACAATGTGAGAAAATTAATAAGCTACATTACTGTAGCAGGGACTACAGCTATGATACTGTCACAGTGACTATATGTGACAAATAATAAGCTACAATACTGTCGCAGTGATCATGTGTGACAATTAATAAGCTACAATCTGTCGCAGTGACAATGTGTGACAATCAATAAGCTACAAAACTGTCCGAGTGAGAATGTACAACAGTACACACCACAGTAGATATCCTAAATCTGCGACAGTGTGCCACAATAAATAAGCTGCAATACTGCCACAGTGACTATGTGCCAGTGCGACAGTTAATAAGCTACAATAGTGTCGCAGGTCTTTCTGTCATCGTCGTCTTTATTACTGCTGCCATTACAAACATCTCAAAGTAACAAGCACTGTTGTTGTCATTGTCATTGGTAGAAGCTGCAAGGAGGGAGCTTTACTCGATCTAACTGTCATCAAAGTCAGTGCTGCCACCACAACTCTCCTCGTTTGCAGTGATACCTCCATAAACTACTCCATGCTGACAATATTGTTGGCAGCGTGGTTGGTGGGCACGACAGGGAGAAAGCTACAGTTTTGCTGTCGTTGTCATCTGTGTTAGTGCTGCTGCCACAAACATATCCTACAAACAAGCACTGTCATCATCATTGGCAGAAGCTACAGGGAGGGAGCTTTACTCGGACTGTTGTCGTCGGCAGTGCTACTGCAACAAACTACTCCAAGAGGCCAGCACTGTCATTGTCGTCATTGGCAGAAGCAACGGGGAAGGAGCTTTGCTGTGACAGTTGTAGTCATCAGTGCTGCTACCACAAACTGTCGTCTTCATCAGTGCAGGCCCCACAAACTACTCTGAGAGGCCAGCACTGTCGTTGTCTTTGTCACTGGCAGAAGCCACAGGGAGGCAGCTTTGCTGTGACTGTCGTCGTTGGCAGTGCTGCCGCCACAAACTACTCCAAGAGGCCAGCACTGTCGTCGTCGTCGTCATTGGCAGAACCATCAGGGAGGCAGCTTTGCTGTGACTGTCGTCTTTGGCAGTGCTTCCGCCACAAACTACTCCAAGAGGCCAGCACTGTCCTCGTCGTCCTCGTCATTGGCAGAACCAAGAGGGAGGCAGCTTTGCTTTGACTGTCGTCATGGGCAGTGCTGCCCCCACAAACTACTCCAAGAGGCCAGCACTGTCGTCGTCATCGTCGTCATTGGCAGAACCAAGAGGGAGGCAGCTTTGCTGTGACTGTCGTCATCGGCAGTGCAGCCGCCACAAACTACTCCAAGGGGCCAGCACTGTCGTCGTCGTCGTCATTGGCAGAACCATCAGGGAGGCAGCTTTGCTGTGACTGTCGTCGTCGTCAGTGCTGCCGCCACAAACTACTCCAAGAGGCCAGCACTGTCGTCGTCGTCGTCGTCATTGGCAGAACCATCAGGGAGGCAGCTTTGCTGTGACTCTCGTCGTTGGCAGTGCTGCCGCCACAAACTACTCTGAGAGGCCAGCACTGTCGTCGTCGTCGTCGTCCTCATTGGCAGAACCATCAGGGAGGCAGCTTTGCTGTGACTGTCGTCGTCGGCAGTGCTGCCGCCACAAACTACTCCAAGAGGCCAGCACTGTCGTCGTCGTCGTCGTAATTGGCAGAACCAAGAGGGAGGCAGCTTTGCTGTGACTGTCGTCGTCGGCAGTGCTGCCGCCACAAACTACTCTGAGAGGCCAGCACTGTCGTCATCGTCGTCATTGGCAGAACCATCAGGGAGGCAGCTTTGCTGTGACTGTCGTCGTCGGCAGTGCTGCCGCCACAAACTACTCCAAGAGGCCAGCACTGTCGTCGTCGTCGTCGTCATCATTGGCAGAACCATCAGTGAGGCAGCTTTGCTGTGACTGTCGTCGTCGGCAGTGCTGCCGCCACAAACTACTCTGAGAGGCCAGCACTGTCTTCGTCGTCGTCGTCCTCATTGGCAGAACCATCAGGGAGGCAGCTTTTCTGTGACTGTCGTCGTCGGCAGTGCTGCCGCCACAAACTACTCCAAGAGGCCAGCACTGTCGTCGTCGTCGTCATTGGCAGAACCATCAGGGAGGCAGCTTTGCTGTAACTGTCGTCGTCGGCAGTGCTGCCACCACAAACTACTCCAAGAGGCCAGCACTGTCGTCGTCGTCGTGGTCATTGGCAGAACCATCAGGGAGGCAGCTTTGCTGTGACTGTCGTCGTCGGCAGTGCTGCCGCCACAAACTACTCTGAGAGGCCAGCACTGTCGTCGTCGTCGTCGTCGTCATTGGCAGAACCATCAGGGAGGCAGCTTTGCTGTGACTGTCGTCGTCGGCAGTGCTGCCGCCACAAACTACTCCAAGAGGCCAGCACTGTCGTCGTCGTCGCCATTGGCAGAACCATCAGGGAGGCAGCTTTGCTGTGACTGTCGTCGTCGGCAGTGCTGCGGCCACAAACTACTCCAAGAGGCCAGCACTGTCGTCGTCCTCGTCGTCATCATTGGCAGAACCATCAGGGAGGCAGCTTTGCTGTGACTGTCGTCGTCGGCAGTGCTGCCGCCACAAACTACTCCAAGAGGCCAGCACTGTCGTCGTCCTCGTCGTGGTCATTGGCAGAACCATCAGGGAGGCAGCTTTGCTGTGACTGTCGTCGTCGGCAGTGCTGCCGCCACAAACTACTCCAAGAGGCCAGCACTGTCGTCGTCGTCGTCGTGGTCATTGGCAGAACCATCAGGGAGGCAGCTTTGCTGTGACTGTCGTCGTCGGCAGTGCTGCCGCCACAAACTGCTCCAAGAGGCCAGCACTGTCGTCGTCGTCGTCATTGGCAGAACCATCAGGGAGGCAGCTTTGCTGTGACCGTCGTCTTCGGCAGTGCTGCCACCACAAACTACTCCAAGAGGCCAGCACTGTCGTCGTCGTCGTCGTCATTGGCAGAACCATCAGGGAGGCAGCTTTGCTGTGACTGTCGTCGTCGGCAGTGCTGCCGCCACAAACTACTCCAAGAGGCCAGCACTCTCGTCATCGTCGTCGTCGTCATTGGCAGAACCATCAGGGAGGCAGCTTTGCTGTGACTGTCGTCGTCGGCAGTGCTGCCGCCACAAACTACTCCAAGAGGCCAGCACTGTCGTCGTCGTCGTCGTCATTGGCAGAACCATCAGGGAGGCAGCTTTGCTGTGACTGTCGTCGTCGGCAGTGCTGCCGCCACAAACTACTCTGAGAGGCCAGCACTGTCGTCGTCGTCGTCGTCATTGGCAGAACCATCAGGGAGGCAGCTTTGCTGTGACTGTCGTCGTCGGCAGTGCTGCCGCCACAAACTACTCCAAGAGGCCAGCACTGTCGTCGTCGTCGTCGTCGTCATTGGCAGAACCATCAGGGAGGCAGCTTTGCTGTGACTGTCGTCGTTGGCAGTGCTGCCGCCACAAACTACTCCAAGAGGCCAGCACTGTCGTTGTCGTCGTCGTGGTCATTGGCAGAACCATCAGGGAGGCAGCTTTGCTGTGACTGTCGTCGTCGGCAGTGCTGCCGCCACAAACTACTCCAAGAAGCCAGCACTGTCGTCTTCGTCGTCGTCGTCATTGGCAGAACCATCAGGGAGGCAGCTTTGCTGTGACTGTCGTCGTCGGCAGTGCTGCCGCCACAAACTACTCTGAGAGGCCAGCACTGTCGTCGTCGTCGTCGTCGTCATTGGCAGAACCATCAGGGAGGCAGCTTTGCTGTGACTGTCGTCGTCGGCAGTGCTGCCGCCACAAACTACTCCAAGAGGCCAGCACTGTCGTCGTCGTCATTGGCAGAACCATCAGGGAGGCAGCTTTGCTGTGACTGTCGTCGTCGGCAGTGCTGCCGCCACAAACTACTCCAAGAGGCCAGCACTGTCGTCGTCGTCGTCGTCATTGGCAGAACCATCAGGGAGGCAGCTTTGCTGTGACTGTCGTCGTCGGCAGTGCTGCCGCCACAAACTACTCTGAGAGGCCAGCACTGTCGTCGTCGTCGTCGTGGTCATTGGCAGAACCATCAGGAAGGCAGCTTTGCTGTGACTGTCGTCGTCGGCAGTGCTGCCGCCACAAACTACTCCAAGAGGCCAGCACTGTCGTCGTCGTCGTCGTCCTCATTGGCAGAACCATCAGTGAGGCAGCTTTGCTGTGATTGCTGGGTGGATGCAAGGGACATGGAGGTAGCCCCTAAGTTTTGCTGTGACTGTCATTGGCAGAACCATCAGGAAGGCAGCTTTGCTGTGACTGTCGTCGTCGGCAGTGCTGCCGCCACAAACTACTCCAAGAGGCCAGCACTGTCGTCGTCGTCGTCGTCCTCATTGGCAGAACCATCAGTGAGGCAGCTTTGCTGTGATTGCTGGGTGGATGCAAGGGACATGGAGGTAGCCCCTAAGTTTTGCTGTGACTGTCGTCGTCGGCAGTGCTGCCGCCACAAACTACTCCAATAGGCCAGCACTGTCGTCGTCGTCATTGGCAGAACCATCAGGTAGGCAGCTTTGCTATGACTGTCGTCGTCCGCGGTTCCGCCGCCACAAACTACTCCAAGAGGCCAGCACTGTCGTCGTCGTCGTCATTGGCAGAACCATCAGGGAGTAAGCTTTGCTGTGACTGTCGTCGTCGGCAGTGCTGCCGCCACCAACTACTCCATGAGGCCGGCACTGTCATCGTGGTCGTCATTGGCAGAACCATCAGGGAGTAAACTTTGCTGTGACTGTCGTCGTCGGCAGTGCTGCCGCCACAAACTACTCCAAGATGCCAGCACTGTCGTCGTCGTTGTCATTGGCAGAACCATCAGGGAGGCAGCTTTGCTGTGACTGTCGTCGTCGGCAGTGCTGCCGCCACAAACTACTCCAAGATGCCAGCACTGTCGTCGTCGTTGTCATTGGCAGAACCATCAGGGAGGCAGCTTTGCTGTGACTGTCGTCGTCGGCAGTGCTGCTGCCACAAACTACTCCAAGAGGCCAGCACTGTCGTCGTCGTCATTGGCAGAACCGAGAGGGAGGCAGCTTTGCTATGACTGTAGTCGTCGGCTGTTACGCCGCCACAAACTACTCCAAGAGGCCAGCATTGTCGTCGTCGTCGTCATTGGCAGAACCATCAGGGAGGCAGCTTTGCTGTGACTGTCGTCTTCGGCAGTGCTGCCGCCAAAAACTACCCCAAGAGGCCAGCACTGTCGTCGTCGTCGTCATTGGCAGAACCATCAGGGAGTAAGCTTTGCTGTGACTGTCGTTGTCGGCAGTGCTGCCGCCACAAACTACTCCAAGAGGCCAGCACTGTCGTCGTCGTCGTCGTCATTGGCAGAACCATCAGGGAGTGAGCTTTGCTGTGACTGTCGTCGTCGGCAGTGCTGCCGCCACAAACTACTCCAATAGGCCAGCACTGTCGTCGTCGTCATTGGCAGAACCATCAGGTAGGCAGCTTTGCTATGACTGTCGTCGTCCGCGGTTCCGCCGCCACAAACTACTCCAAGAGGCCAGCACTGTCGTCGTCGTCGTCATTGGCAGAACCATCAGGGAGTAAGCTTTGCTGTGACTGTCGTCGTCGGCAGTGCTGCCGCCACCAACTACTCCATGAGGCCGGCACTGTCATCGTGGTCGTCATTGGCAGAACCATCAGGGAGTAAACTTTGCTGTGACTGTCGTCGTCGGCAGTGCTGCCGCCACAAACTACTCCAAGATGCCAGCACTGTCGTCGTCGTTGTCATTGGCAGAACCATCAGGGAGGCAGCTTTGCTGTGACTGTCGTCGTCGGCAGTGCTGCCGCCACAAACTACTCCAAGATGCCAGCACTGTCGTCGTCGTTGTCATTGGCAGAACCATCAGGGAGGCAGCTTTGCTGTGACTGTCGTCGTCGGCAGTGCTGCTGCCACAAACTACTCCAAGAGGCCAGCACTGTCGTCGTCGTCATTGGCAGAACCGAGAGGGAGGCAGCTTTGCTATGACTGTAGTCGTCGGCTGTTACGCCGCCACAAACTACTCCAAGAGGCCAGCATTGTCGTCGTCGTCGTCATTGGCAGAACCATCAGGGAGGCAGCTTTGCTGTGACTGTCGTCTTCGGCAGTGCTGCCGCCAAAAACTACCCCAAGAGGCCAGCACTGTCGTCGTCGTCGTCATTGGCAGAACCATCAGGGAGTAAGCTTTGCTGTGACTGTCGTTGTCGGCAGTGCTGCCGCCACAAACTACTCCAAGAGGCCAGCACTGTCGTCGTCGTCGTCGTCATTGGCAGAACCATCAGGGAGTGAGCTTTGCTGTGACTGTCGTCGTCGGCAGTGCTGCTGCCACAAACTACTCCAAGAGGCCAGCATTGTCGTCGTCGTCGTCGTCATTGGCAGAACCATCAGGGAGTAAGCTTTGCTGTGACTGTCGTCGTTGGCAGTGCTGCCGCCACAAACTACTCCAAGAGGCCAGCACTGTCGTCGTCGTCGTCATTGGCAGAACCATCAGGGAGGCAGCTTTGCTGTGACTGTCGTCGTCGGCAGTGCTGCCGCCACAAACTGCTCCAAGAAGCCAGCACTGTCGTCGTCGTCGTCGTCATTGGCAGAACCATCAGGGAGTAAGCTTTGCTGTGACTGTCGTCGTCGGCAGTGCTGCCGCCACAAACTACTACGTCGGCAGTGCATATGCATCCTTAGCATGTAGATGCATCCAGGGTAGGCAGATGCATCTGAATGAATGTGCACCCTGTGAGTCCTGGATGCATTTGGGGAGTGTGTCTTCAGTTGGTGATCCTCCGTGCCCCTTGCATCCACAGTGTTAGAAAGGTTTATGGGGAATCAACACATATAAGCTACATATAAGGTTGATAGGGACATGGAGGATTCCCCCAGCCTGGGCAGTTACTGGACAAGAACTGAGTCTGTTCAGCATTATTTGCTGATATGCTTCATGATCAAGGGGCTCACATGAAGTAATAGAAAGTAATATATATTACTCTATTACTTTGCCTTCTGTTTCTATTACTATTACAGCTCAAATTTTTGAGTCTATTACTATTACTATTACTATTACATGGAAAAATCTGTAATAGTCTATTACTATTACTTATAACTATTACCCCATGTCTGCCGCTGTGATGTCATGACACGCACTCTAAAGATACTCCCGGTGTAAACAAATGTGCTATAAAAACCCATAAAACACTTATTCCAGGGTTATTTCAGCTTAGATTTACACCAATTTTGAACTTCTTGGATATATTCACAATACCAACCTATATAGTAAATTTTAATTTCATCAGCGATAACTGTCTTCAGCTTTTGTATGATAATACTTAACTAAAGCTATGATAAGATGCATTAGGCCTATTCTTGTATCAACATTCTGTTGAATACCTATACCTTTTCTTAAAAATAAGCTGAACTGTGCTGCTCCCAGGAAACTTGGACTGTCCTTTATGTTTATATCTGTATGTTGATAATGGGCGTGAATCCCATTTAAAATAAATAATATGCACCTCGATTAAGCCAGAAATCACTTAAATACTTCAAACAAAGCATGTGAATAACTGGTTTTTACATATAATTACAAAGTTCAGAGAGTATTCATTAACTTAATTATTTTGTGATACTACCACAGCTATTTAAGGAATTTTTCAGAAAATACAGATTACAAAAAAGCAGGCTACTTCATATATATTGGAATAAAACACTGTGAATCCAGCATAACTTCCTGCATAATAAAGGAATTAATAAGAATTGAAACCCAACATATTGTGTCAAGAAGGCACAAGAAGTTTATGATAGACTTGATAGTAATAAAGGTCAGGTTTTGCTGATTTCATCAATCGCCATGTGTTAGGGCTGTTACAAATTACTAATAATATATCAAGATATGATAAATATCACAATATTTCCCTCACAATACAATATAATATAATGTGACATGATATCGTATGACATGATATAATACATATACGAGTTACATAAAAAATTAAATTCAAATCTCATATTTACCTTGTTCTTTCAAAGGTAGCATTTCTTATAGAAAGCTCTTGTCTAGTTAATTCAGAACTATAAAAATCAGCCAGTCTGATGATACCACACTTGTTCCACTTATGTTTTGTATGATGTGTAGTAGTGTTGAGACTGATCGATTATATTCAATGATTGCTCAGCTGTTGGAGCAATCTGATGATTGATTTTGCATTGCCATAATCGATTACAGAGTTTTTCTCAAAGGTTACTTAGGTTTTTATAATGGTAGAAGGTACACTTTCATAAATTTATGCAAACTATAGAATTATCTGTGATTTTTCTTATAGATTTACACCTAAGTTGACTGTATATACACATGAAGGTTGTAGAGTTATCAGATATATTAGACAATATGTAGGCCTATATATATATATATATATATATATATATATATATATATATATATATATATATATATATAAGTTGAGAGGATATACAACCGATACAGGTCTATATTTGATCATGCCCTTCGAGGTCAAGCTATGTTCACTGTTGACTGATCATGAAATTACAACTGATTCTCAACACTTCTGAAAAGCAACTAATAATAACAGTCATTGTATCCGCCAAAACAGAGTTTTGCGGATACTATGTTTTCAGTTGCACACCGCCGCCGTCGTGGCGTAGGATTCCGGAGAACTCCTCTGTAACCGCTGGGCAGAGTTTTATGAAATCCTGGATTATGTTCAGGTCACATGTGAACTGCTGAGCCCCGATTTTGTTTTGACCTCTGACCTTTCCTGTCTGCCCAGCGTCGATTTGTGCGTCTGTTTCCATACATAAACCCACATATCTCGGGAACCATTTGACTGATCAGGAAAAAAAAAATTGTACAAATGTAGCCCTTGGATAGCTCTATAACATACACAAAAAATGGTGGTGCCATCTGCAACCATGTTTGCACAGTGTCCATCTGTTCATCTGCCTTGGGTTAAAATCACTCATCTCTGCAGTGGTTTGACTAATTCACCTGAAATTTGGCATGCATTAATCCTGGATAGCTTTCTTGATTTTATGACAGGTGGAGCCACTTACATTCATGTTCATGCTGCAGACATCCAAGCTCATATCTCGGGAACCGTTTGACCGATTTGGCCAAAATTTTGCATGTGTATAGATCTCACATAACTCTTTATCATACGCAAAACTGATGGCGCCACCTGCAACCATTTTTGCACACCGTCTGTCTGTTTGTCTGCCATGGGATAATATCACTCATATCTGGGCAGCGGTTTGACATATCTGCCTAAAATTTGGCAGTTTTATACATCCTGGAAAGCTTTCTTGATTTTATGAAAGGTGGCACCACCTACATTCTAGTTTACGCTGCAGACATCCCAGCTCATATCTCGGGAACCGTTTGACTGATTAGGCCAAAATTTTGCATGTGTTTAGATCTCACATAGCTCTTTATCATACACAAAACTGGAGGGGCCACATGCAACCATTTTTTGCACAGTGTCTGTCTGTTTGTCTGCCGTGGGCTAAAAGCACTCATATCTGTGTAGTGGTTTGACATAACTGCCTAAAATTTTGCAGGTTTATACATCCTGGACAGCTTTCTTGATTTTATGACAGGTGGCACCAACTACATTCTAGTTTACGCTGCAGACATCCAAGCTTGTATCTCAGAAACGGTTTGACTGATTGAGCCAAAATTTTTTCATGTTTTTAGATCTCACATAGCTCTTTATCATACACAAAACTGGAGGGGCCACATGCAACTATTTTTGCACTATGTCTGTCTGTTTTTTCTGCTGTGGGATAAAATCACTCATATACATGTAGAGGTTTGACCTTTTGCCTAGAATTTTGCATATGTATACAACTTGGACAGCTTTCTCGATTTCTGGTAGGTGGCGCAACCTACATACACATTTCGGCTGCAGACATCCATGCTAATATGCAACACACCTCACTATATTTCCCCTTGCCACTCAACCCATGCCTCACTTCACCCGTTCCACTCTGATTTAGGCAGGTACACGTAGTCGCTTGTCGACTACCCGTATTCTAGTTGTTTGATAATATGCTGTTGATGATTGTTTATGATCAAGGCAGTGGCTCGCAACACTATTGCATTGTTTATGTTTTGAAAGGTAATTGTTGTAGATCTGGGTTTGATCCAATATTGTCTAAATATCGATACACATTACAGGGACATCTGACGATACCGATACAATATATTTTACTTTGTACTGTGATGTATCGTTTCACCAGTGTATCGTTACAACCCTACTCAGCATTGTACCTTTTTCACTTTATAGCTGAACTTGAGGACGAGATGTCGGCCCCAACGCCCACGACGAGTGTCACGGGGGACAGCAAGTTCCGGGACTTCAAGACGATGATGGATTGGAGGAAGAGAGTAAAGTCAGAGTACATGCGCATCAGGCAGCTGAAGCGATTCAGACGCAATGATGAAGTCAAGGTTCTGTAAAATTCTTAATAGAAGTTGCAAATAATATTAGGAAAACAAGTTCAAAATATTTTGATCACAATAATTTAGCAGCATTCACATGTTTGAAGACAGCATTTTGGCATATTTCTAATGTTACATTTTCTTGGGACTAGGAGAGCTCTTTTCAGACATTTGGTGTTTTAATTTAAATAGCTGGTTTTGTGATTATACAAGATATTCTAGATGTGTATAAATGTTTGTTGAAATAGCATTTGATTTGAATAGCTGGTACCATGATTTTTTTACAGGCAGTATTTTCCAAGAATCGTCACTATGTCAATGAAACCATGCAGGCTCATGAGACCTGGAGGAAAGACCAGCCGTCTGAACCCCTCCGAACATCAGAGACCACCGCACAGGCTCCGACAACGAGAAAGGTCAGGAGTTACTTTATCCATCGTGTTGTTACTTTAAAGTCTATTCTAATTCATGTGGTAGGTTTATTCAGGGCTTTCAGGGATGTGGGGGATAAGTGTCTTTGATGCTTGAAATTTCTTCTGGATACTTGCTCTTGGGCTTCCAAGTGTCTGTATCGAGGGCATCAAAGTTGGTTCTTTTAGCAGTCACAGACCATTGTTGACTACAACAAACATTTCAAACAATTGTGTAAACTGCACTGACAAATGACCCTACATTTCACTGTTATCAAGTAAGCATGTATTAACAGGATCAATATAAAATACAAATATTATTGAATGTTGAATTATCCTTCATAATTTGACACAGATCCCCTGGTTTTGGATGATCCAAAATTCCATATCAATCTAAAAAAAAAATTACCTTAGTGTCCATAACTTTTCATTTTTTCTTGTGTTTATGAGGTTTAATGACCTGACTAGACTGTGGTTATGCCTTGTTTGTTTTGTTATCTTTTTTAGAATAATCATTTCATGCTACAAATTAAGTTTGCCAAATGTTGAACTTTAGTATAAAATAAGTTAAATGTGGTTAACTCCATCAGTGATTTGGTCCTCTCGATAAATTCTTTGTGATGTGCTGTCTGATGATCTGTCTGTAACCATATTCCTGGTTAATAGAAAGTGACCTCATGCATGACAGTCATGTGACAGCCGGCCTGATTTATAATTGTATTGCATGTGTATTTATTTGTACTCAAAATGTATGGGCTAATTAATCCATTACCTCTAAATTAAAAACCATTTACATTTAAGTTGTGTGACAGGGTTGCTTTTCAGATAATAAATAGTTAGTTAACATGTCTTGGCTATAATACAGAGGGTAATACATGAAAAATGGTTTCTCTGACTGTTGAGGTAAGAAAATTATTTTCCAGGACTCATAATTTTTTTAAATATCAGTGTCTTACTTAAACTGATATGTTTTCTGTCCATTTGTCCTTCAGTGTGAGGTCCGCAGTAAGATGAAGGGAGATACCCAGAATGCTTTGCTACGATTGCTCTACTCGATCCCCGCTATACCTACAATGTACAGCTGGGCCCCTCTACAACAAAACTTTATGGTAAGTGTTAAAGTTCCTGCTGGTTTCCTGGCAGAGTAAGTCTCGTGACTACACTACTATACCTACAATGTACAGCTGGGCCCCTCTACAACAAAACTTTATGGTAAGTGTTAAAGTTCCTGCTGGTTTCCTGGCAGAGTAAGTCTCGTGGCTACACTACTATACCTACAATGTACAGCTGGGCCCCTCTACAACAAAACTTTATGGTAAGTGTTAAAGTTCCTGCTGGTTTCCTGGCAGAGTAAGTCTCGTGACTACACTACTATACCTACAATGTACAGCTGGGCCCCTCTACAACAAAACTTTATGGTAAGTGTTAAAGTTCCTGCTGGTTTCCTGGCAGAGTAAGTCTCGTGACTACACTACTATACCTACAATGTACAGCTGGGCCCCTCTACAACAAAACTTTATGGTAAGTGTTAAAGTTCCTGCTGGTTTCGTGGCAGAGTAAGTCTCGTGGCTACACTACTATACCTACAATGTACAGCTGGGCCCCTCTACAACAAAACTTTATGGTAAGTGTTAAAGTTCCTGCTGGGTTCCTGGCAGAGTAAGTCTCGTGACTACACTACTATACCTACAATGTACAGCTGGGCCCCTCTACAACAAAACTTTATGGTAAGTGTTAAAGTTCCTGCTGGTTTCCTGGCAGAGTAAGTCTCGTGGCTACACTACTATACCTACAATGTACAGCTGGGCCCCTCTACAACAAAACTTTATGGTAAGTGTTAAAGTTCCTGCTGGTTTCCTGGCAGAGTAAGTCTCGTGGCTACACTACTATACCTACAATGTACAGCTGGGCCCCTCTACAACAAAACTTTATGGTAAGTGTTAAAGTTCCTGCTGGTTTCCTGGCAGAGTAAGTCTCGTGGCTACACTACTATACCTACAATGTACACCTGGGCCCCTCTACAACAAAACTTTATGGTAAGTGTTAAAGTTCCTGCTGGTTTCCTGGCAGAGTAAGTCTCGTGGCTACACTACTATACCTACAATGTACACCTGGGCCCCTCTACAACAAAACTTTATGGTAAGTGTTAAAGTTCCTGCTGGTTTCCTGGCAGAGTAAGTCTCGTGGCTACACTACTATACCTACAATGTACACCTGGGCCCCTCTACAACAAAACTTTATGGTAAGTGTTAAAGTTCCTGCTGGTTTCCTGGCAGAGTAAGTCTCGTGGCTACACTACTATACCTACAATGTACAGCTGGGCCCCTCTACAACAAAACTTTATGGTAAGTGTTAAAGTTCCTGCTGGTTTCCTGGCAGAGTAAGTCTCGTGGCTACACTACTATACCTACAATGTACAGCTGGGCCCCTCTACAACAAAACTTTATGGTAAGTGTTAAAGTTCCTGCTGGTTTCCTGGCAGAGTAAGTCTCGTGGCTACACTACTATACCTACAATGTACACCTGGGCCCCTCTACAACAAAACTTTATGGTAAGTGTTAAAGTTCCTGCTGGTTTCCTGGCAGAGTAAGTCTCGTGGCTACACTACTATACCTACAATGTACAGCTGGGCCCCTCTACAACAAAACTTTATGGTAAGTGTTAAAGTTCCTGCTGGTTTCCTGGCAGAGTAAGTCTCGTGGCTACACTACTATACCTACAATGTACAGCTGGGCCCCTCTACAACAAAACTTTATGGTAAGTGTTAAAGTTCCTGCTGGTTTCCTGGCAGAGTAAGTCTCGTGGCTACACTACTATACCTACAATGTACAGCTGGGCCCCTCTACAACAAAACTTTATGGTAAGTGTTAAAGTTCCTGCTGGTTTCCTGGCAGAGTAAGTCTCGTGGCTACACTACTTTACCTACAATGTACAGCTGGGCCCCTCTACAACAAAACTTTATGGTAAGTGTTAAAGTTCCTGCTGGTTTCCTGGCAGAGTAAGTCTCGTGGCTACACTACTATACCTACAATGTACAGCTGGGCCCCTCTACAACAAAACTTTATGGTAAGTGTTAAAGTTCCTGCTGGTTTCCTGGCAGAGTAAGTCTCGTAGCTACAGATGGTTTCGAATAATGCTGCGCGCCTCATTCTTAAGAAGCGTAAGACTGACCATGTCACACTGCTGCTCAAACAGCTCCATTGGCTTCCTGTCAAGTCTCATGTATAATACAAAGTTGCTGATTTTGTTTACCGCCATTTTGATGGCTCACTTCCTTTCCTTCACTTCCTTCCTTCATATTTGTCTGAAAAATTAATAACCTATCCGCCCTTGTGTATGGTGCACTTGGCTGGTGGAAATCTTCTGAAAGTACCAAAGTGTAATATGAAAGTCAGTGAATGTTCCTTCCATTTTATAGCCCCAAAAGTCTGAAATTCTTTTCCTATAACACTTAAAAAATATTCGACTCTTGGGTCATTTAAAACTTATTTGAAATGTATATCATTTGGCAAGCTTTTGGAAATTAATATTAATATGCATCATTTACTTTTCTTGGGTCAGGCACAGGGAGCAATTTTCCATGAAATTTTATGTAGGTTTGAGGGTGTTCATGAATTGTGATGTGAGTCTGACCATCAGAGAATTGGCACTATATAAATACTATAAATTAATAATATAAAGAAGATAGATCTAGTTAGGTAAAGATTTCCTAACATACCATGCTGTCAACAAACTCTTGAGATTTAATAAATCTCATTATATATATTATCAGATTTAGTTTATGCTCATTTGAAACTGGAAATTTTCCTACTTTTTACAGCATTTTATTTCAGTTAATAAATTAAATTTGTATTATAATACTTCAGCTAATCTCCATTTTCTTCCTTATTTAAAAAAATGACAGGTGTGTATACATTTATTTTATGCACATGTTACTGTCCCATTGCTGAAATAATGATACTTCTAGAAATATTCAATCATGAGAGACTCTGCATCTTTGATATAGTCCATAAAAAGTGCATAGTATTAGTTGGGCAATTATATATTTTAAATTTGATTATCACCAGTTAGCAATGCCATTTCCTCTATACTTTTTAAAGGCTAATATATAAAATATTAGTATATGGCCAAAAATGAAAGGTATTCTCTCAGGCACTGCCCACGTCAATTTTAACCACCGCATCAAATTTTTTTTTTGAATGTCATCTTTCATGAAGATAAAATAATACAATATTAATAGGTTTTCCTTTGATATGTAGTGCTCTTACCTGTTTTGAAAGAAAATTGTTATTATCATGCTTTTCCCTGATCATATGACATTTTTATAAAAAAATACTAAAAAAAGGTTATAACAAAACCTGTCTGTCAGCGTTGATTTCCGAAAAATGTGCTTGGGAAAAATACCTTTTATTTTGGCATTACTGACATGTATTGACATGTATTTAATACATATGCAAATGCAAAATTAAGCAAACCTGTTTCAGTAGCAAGAACCTATAAGTTATGGTATATATAACTTCTGCGTTAACTCAGGATTTTTTGCAACGATTGATTATTTACTCTTTCAGGGTTCGTACGCACCTTGAAAACCTTGAAAAGTGCTTGAATTTTGTCATTTCAATTTCAAGGCTTGAAAAGTGCTTAAAAAGAGAGAGTGGTTTGGAAAAGTGCTTGAAAAATAAAATTTTGTGAAAGAGTTTGGTGTATGTTGTGTATATGCATACCTGGTATTTTAATATCGACTTTCGGGCATCTATACGTCAATCAAATGTATGCCAAAGATGAGTGATCATTTTGAATGTAAAGTTAAAACAATGGGCCGCTGTGTATTAAACCCTGACTGGCTATACCGAAGGGTAAATCACAAGCGCTTCAATTGCTGTTAAAGTAGATTTTGGTTAAATTTGTTACTTTTCTGAGTCATTTCCTTATAACTATTACTTATTTTACATTTCCTAGCCTTTTTATCACACTATATGGTCCATCTCATTATAAATATTATTTTGCATTTTGCGTTACAAGCCATTCGATGTCGGCAACATGCATGGGTGAAGGTGCACTGACCGTCCATAAATTTTGATGTCCTTGAAAATGCTTTTCAGGTCCTTGAAAAGTGCTTGAAATTTTTCTCGTGATAAGTGTACGAACCCTGCCATTGCATTGGTGTTATAAATTGGATGTCTTATCTTATATTTTACACAGGTAGAAGATGAAACTGTTCTGCACAATATTCCGTACATGGGTGACGATGTCCTTGAGCAGGATGGGACGTTTATCGAGGAGCTGATAAAGAACTATGATGGAAAAGTCCATGGTGACCGGGAGGTGGGGTTGACTGATGACGAGACATTTATCGAACTGGTGGACTCCCTGCAAGCTGCGTACCCTGATGTAGAGCAAGACATTGAAAAAGATGAAGGTGACATGTTCAGGATTGTGCATCGTATAATGTTGGATTTATATGTCCTTGAAATCCTATAAAAAATTAAAACATTTGAAATATGAAAAATATAATAACCATGATGTTTAAAAAAATAAGAAAAAAAGTAATTTATAAGTAACAAAATTTGACTTTCTGATAGATTTAATTCTTCTGATTTTGTTGTAAAATTTAGACTTAAGGAACATTATAAAAAATTCTATTTGTTTTCTAGGTGTATTACAGATTATATGAAAGTTTAGTGGTATCCCCACTGAAAGCCACAACCAAGCAGTTGACAAAAACAGGAATTATTGTCCCTCTAGATTTTCAACAAGCCTTTATTTTACAATTGTATGTTTCTAAGATAAAAAATAAATTCTGCCTTTTCTTGCAGCGAGTAGCAGCTCATCCATCAACTCCACACGTCCTAACTTTCCCAGTGACACAATTTTTGAAGCCATTGCTGTCATGTTCCCTGACCGTGGATCTGCAGATGACTTAAAAGAAAAGTAAGTTCAGCATAACAGTCATGATACTTTAAGCTTACAGTACTTTTTACTCGACTCTTCTCCTCCTATCCAGCTATAACCTTTCCAAAAGCTTTATCAACTTACCAAATTTGAGCTCCAGCTGCTAGGACAATTCTTTCAAGAAGATAAAATAATACAATTTTGATAAATTTTCCTTTCTTATGTAGTGCTTTTACCTGTTTAGTGAAAACAAATGTGTTATTATCATGCTTTTCCCTGGTCATATGAAGTTTTTTTTTAAACATACAAAAAAAAGGTAAAAAAATCGCCCGCCCTCATTTATTTCTGAAAAATGTGCTCCTGTTGAATTATCACATGATACATGAAAGTGAATGGAGGATGCAATGAATAATTTTAACTTAGTAATTAAAGGCCAGTATCTGTGTGCAGATTCTAATTGAAGAGAACAAGAACTCTATAGACTGTATAAGATCTTTTTCAAAGTATACACCAGAACAATAAAATAAACTTAAACTTTAAGGAAAGCATACTAAAACTATATGAGTTTGATACTTAGGAAGAATTAAAAGTTCCTGAATATAGTACTTGATATAGAAGTGCATGAAATAAGGAACAAGAAAGCCCAGAGTTTAAGATATTGGATTTTGAGCTGATGGTTCCCAGTTCCCCTCCCAACAACCTCAACAAAATTTTGAAGTCTATATGGAATCCAATAGATTCAGTGTATTGTCTTAACCACAGGTCTTGACTGACTTAAGGATTTTTCCTATTATAGCCTTTTAATAAATCAGGTGCTCCTTACATTTAAAATGTGTGTATATCAAAGTAGAAAGGAATATAATTAGAACACAAGTAATTTAATGCTAGATTTGTTCAGGAGAAAATTGAACATATAATAGCAAAACAGAAATATAAAATCACTGCATATTTAGAAAAATTGGAAAAAAAAGGTAAAAAAATTATAACATACAGTAGCATTGTAGTTTTAGTATTAAAAGAAAAAGCAAGGGGAAAATGTATTCTGTAAAGACTACTAGAATATATGTATATACTGTATGTGCAAATTACAGGGATTAAAAATTTGAAGTATAGTTGGAATAATATCCAGGCAATGTGCTTTGTGTAGATTGTATATATTGTATTTGATGTGATTGTTTACAATTATATGTGAAATGTGTATTGTAGGTTTTAGGCAATAAAATTTATTAAAAAAATAAAGAATTATTCCTGGAACCATGCATAGAAAACCTGAGACACAGAATAATAATAACATCAATTTTTATTCACATCGTATAGATACCATACTCATTCAATAGACAGTGCCACTGACAGGCCTGAAACCTATGTGAAACTAAAATTAAAGGATCTTCACCACACTGCTGTTTATGTAAAACTGTTTCAAAGAGAAACATGCACACATGGAATGTTTGTTTACTTACAGATATCGTGAGCTTACAGAGATCAGCGAGAAGAGCCAGCAGTCCGCAGAGATCACTCCCAACATCGACGGCCCAAACGCCAAGTCTGTGCCCAGGGATCAGACCATGCACTCGTTCCACACGCTGTTCTGTCGTCGCTGCTTCAAATACGATTGCTTTCTACATCGTATGTTAAAAAATTTGCTGTCATGTATCATTATTCTTCATATAAGGCCAAAAAAAAATTAAAGGTATGGTTCTCAGGCACCGCCCACATTAATTTTAACCCCCCACATCAAAAATTTTTATTTTAATTTTTATCTTTCAAGAAGATAAATAATACAATTTATGTAGTGTTTTTACCTGTTTATCATAAAGATTGTTATTTTCATGCTTTTCCCTGATCAAATGACATTTTTATTGATACTTACAAAAAAAGGTCAAAATAAAATACTGCCAGCCAGCACTGATTTCTCAAAAAAAAGTGCCCGAGAACCATACCTTTTATATTTTTTGGCCTAAATTGATAATTTTCGTAAATTTCAATTTAATTCTATGGTAACAAATATTGATACTTTAATAAAGAACCAGCATATAAGTTAACATTACATATTGACCAATGAATTGTACACTGGTTATATGCATATTTATAGAAATGAAGGAGATAAACATGAATTTCTTTGTACCATGCATGGTAGTGGCATTTTCTTTAAAGGAAACTGGACAACAGTTTACTATTTAAATATTTATAACTCTGGAACTCCATGGAAGAGTATGAATGCCAGTACGTGTTTGATGTATTTATATTTGTATTTCAGCCTATCATCCCACCCCTTCCATGCTGACCAGGAAGGCTCCAGACATCAAACAGGAGCTGGAACCCTGCGGACCAGAATGTTACCTGCTGACACAGGTATGATCAGTCTGTACACTGATACTGCTGGCCCCCATTATGCCCTATTTCCTCACTAACAGAGGCTTATTTTATCATCAGGTCCTAATTTTGGTGGATACTTTGGTTTCACATGGCTCCATGGCTAACACAGAGGGAGATAACTCCGGAAATTCTTTATAAAATGGGGACTTGACTTTGACTCTTGGAGTGATTTTGACCTGATTGGTCAGTTGTTTTGTACAATTTATTAATAAGCCAGGAAAGAATTTATGTACTGGGGATAATGTTCTGAAATTTAGTGTGCTTATCGATCTCCAGATGGATTTATCCATTGAACAAGATTTGTGACTTCATTTACAAATTTATTGAATTTAAGTTTTAACTATTTATATTTTCGTGTGATTATATTTTGTAAATTTATAAATTTTCTATATTGATGTGTCCAATCCCGCATCTGTTTATTTTATCTCAAGTGTTGTGCAGTTGATTTAAATTCAATGTACATACATTTGTAGTACCCAAGATAAGTCACAGGTGGCACTATTTGTCACCTGTTAAGCAATGGTTGCATAAAGGATAAAATAGTTTTCTTTAGTTTAATCTGTCATGTGGTAATAACAAATTATTAACACAGGTGAATATAAAAAAATTAAAACATGATTCTTTTACCAAATACTAGTGTTAGATTACGTCAGTTGATGAATATCCCATGTACAGAATTTATTGTACAAATAATAATTGACATGTAGATTTGGTTACATTCTTTATTATTTGTATCATGTAATCATTTAAAATTTGTTATTTTCACCAAAGTAAATGACTACATTAATCTGATAAACAGTCTAAAGATCTGCAAACCCTTGAGAGAATAGAGCGAGAGAAGCCACCACCATCGCCACCTAGGGGGCCAGGAAGGAAACGCAAGCTGCCCCCGAGTAGCGGAGCATCAACGTGTAGCGAGGATAGTAATCCACCGTCTGACCTTGGTGAGTCACAAATCTTGCATTTCTCTTCCAGGTAGATTGAAACCATTGCTAGTGTTGTGGAACATAGCTTAGTGCTTAAAGCAGGCTGTTTACCTGTCTTATTGTCCCCTGCTTCCCGGGTTTGTCTGTCTGTCTGTCCCTCTGTGTGTTCCTCTGTCTGTCCATCCATCAGCTTTTGTTTCTTTGATAACTTTCCTAAATATTATCCATTTTCATTCAAAATAGGGGTCAGTGGTTGCTCTCATGCATACCTTGTTAGGGATTGGTTTTGGAGTGTCTGTCTGAAAATTATTCTCTCCAGCTCCAAAACAAAAATATTAAATTTTGTTCCTATTTCACAACCATATTAAAGGTTTATATGAAGTACTTTAAGTGAAAGCATTAAATACGATCAAAGTTTATGTTATCTTATTGAAAATTAAACCAATACTGTTCATTCAATTAAAAATCCTTTATTATTGCTCAATATTGACAGTATTTTTGTCTTTCAAATGATGTTCAATGCAGCAGGAAAATAGTTGGGAAATTATGCCTTCACATATAATACGCACCAAGGTTTTTTGTTTCGATTTTATGAAGAAAAAATGCAGATGATCTGCTGAGAAAACAGTATGTTCTAGATTTTATTTATGAAGGTTTTACAAAAAAATACACCATTTTTCTTATACAATTACTACATGAGCAACAGGAATACTTAAAATAACTAAATTATTGTTAACTAGGAATTTTTAGGACTTGCAGACATTTGATATATTACAGTCAAAGGATATCCCTAAATAAATATATAGACATTAAAAAAATAACCCAGAAACTGGAAAAAAGGATGATGTCACTATTATAAACACTTTTATTATTTATTGCAGAAGTACCCATGATACCAGTTCAAAGGCCGACCACACCGGAGTGGTCCGGAGCAGAGGAGTCCATATTCCGAGTGCTACTGGACGTCTTCTACAACAACCACTGTGTCATCGCTCAGATGATCCAGACAAAGAGTTGTAAACAGGTCAGTCTGACAATACAAGTTTATATACAGAGGATATGTTTTTACAGTAAAACCTCAGAATGAAGACCACCGGCGGGACCGAGATAAAATGGTTGTATTTCTGAGGTGGTCACCTAAGTGAGGTTTGACTATCAAGAGTCTTACAAGAGCTCGTCTGGCCATACGTTGCTAACGTAAGTAGCTATTAATGATAATTTGGAATTACTGGTTTTATTTTTCACCTAAATCTGTATAATAGGACAAAATTAAATGAAAAAGGTGTTGTACAGTTTTATTTATTTATACTGAAAAAATGTGAAAACAAATAAATAAAGATTCTTATCCAAACATGTCTTAAAGCAAACACGACTTCTGATATTAGCACTGTATCAATATATACAATGAATGTGTGTACAATATTTATGCTTAATATATCATAAACATTAACCCCAGCCCAAACAGACTCATTCTTTAGGGCTATGACATAGTCTAATTCCTTAGAAATTTATAGATATATGTATTAGGGCTGTATCAATATATTGGTATATCGATACGCCACATTGATACCATTACCGGTACACTATGTATGCTGTACCATCATATCAATGAAATACAAAAACAGCTGGCAAATATAGTTACAAGCCATACAGCCCTTTCCTAAATTATAATCTGAGTTATTTATTAAGCTTAAGATGCTTTTAATTTCTTTAATGGACCTTCTAAGAGTTGAATAAGATCACGTATACTGGTATGATCAACTGGATAAGAAATGTATATACAGTTCTTGGTATTTCCATGACAATGATAGAAAAATATTATGTTCTATTTTTAGCTCAGCTGACTAGAAGTCATCTGAGCTATAGTCGTGGTCCATTGTTCGTCTGTCTGTCCGTCCGTCCGTAGATGTGGCACGTTTTGAAACCGTAAGACCTAGGAATCCAAAATTCGGCATTATGTTAGATGTCCCCAAGATCTCCTACCAAGCCGAAAACTGGGTCTTTGCGACTTTGTTCCTTTGAGAAATTAAGGAAAAACCTCAATTTTTTATTAAAAACCTATTTTTACACTTCAGGACTGCCTAATATCAAAACCATTCATCTGTTTTTCCTCATATCTACCACAAATATTCCTCTATATAGTTCCTATGTACATGCTAGAATTCAGGTCTGTATTATATATTTTAAAAAAGTTATGGGCTCAAACATGATGCATTTTGTAAAAAATCAGGAAAGATATTTGGTCACTAAACACAAAACAGGTTAAAGCTAAGGATTTTTTCCCAGTAATATAATTTTAATTAATCAAAATTAAATTGTTTACCCAAAATTAGATCAAAATCTTTAAAATTTTTCAAATTATTAGCAAAAATAAAAAATTGGTACCTTAAATTTTGCCCAACTTTGACCATGGCACGTTTTTTTCTTTGATTTAATTTTCACAGCCAGTTTACAAATGGATTTAATCTGATGAATTTTGAAATTTGAAAGTATAAGTTTAAAAAATAGTCTAGCTATTGAAGTGTTTTAAAGGGCCTAAATGTGTTTGTATTTTCTAGCATCATGACCCCACTTTTGTTTACTACAACTTTGCCTGGCAATCCAAAAATTGGCAGAGTGTTAGATGTCCCTAAGATCTCTTTCCAAGCCAAAAACTGGGTCTCTGGGACCTTTTTCCTTTAAGAAACTAAGGAAAAACCTCAATTTTTTACTTAAATCATTTTTACACTTCAGGAATGCCTTATATCAAAACCACTCACTTTTATTCTGCATATTTTCCATAAATAATTTTCCATATGTAACCTATGTACATGCCCGAAATTAGGTCAGTACTACCCTATTCGACGTAATAAGCGCCCCGGGCGCTCTCACTGCGGCTTGTGTACACGTGTTTGACTTCACAGCACATTCAGGACAATTCAGAAAAAAACAATGATCATTTAACAATGGTTGTGTAATCCAAGTGATACCAATTTGCAGACGATTTTATTTTGTGTTGCATGAGAGAATTGTCTGAATGACTACAGTTCGAGATTTCCTTTGCAGGTGAAGAGGAAAAATAAGGATGGTAATAAATGAACGCTTTTATAAAAGTCAAAGCCTAATAAGGTAGCAGAATGTATAAAATGTTCATATAAAATATATAAAACAGTATTCATTTGAATGATGAAAAAAAATAATACGGGACATCGGTACCCCGATTATGTCAGTCACCTTGCGCAAATACCTTTGACCGCTGAGCCGATTAATGACATGGAATGGCATCGACAATAATTGTCTTTTTTGTCTTTCATTGTGCTTGATATTACATGCAAAAGTTTTAAAAAAACTGAAATACTGACCCTCAGACTCCTGCGTATTATATTTACTTCAGTGCGTATACGAACCAAATCCGGGGTTTTGTTTTAAAATTGTTAGGAAATTTGTCATATTTATATCCCGCGGAAACACGGTCCCTTTCTTGAACTTTGTTGACCCGTTATAATACATTCATTTTCTCGACATAGTCCAATAATACAAGCTTGACAAACATTGTCACCTGAGGAAAGGCCGCTTCATATTTATAATTATAATGCGTTACTGGTTGTCTTGTAATTGAAGTGCCATGAGCGAGTCTCCATGTATGTCAGTGTGCAATCAAGCTGACAGCGTCCGCATTCACTGGACTCGTGAACATTTTACGCAGTAAATACGGCACCATATGAAAAAATCATCCTTGTTTTAACATGCATATTACGTGCTACTGGATGGCACATGGTTAGGCAAATTCCCAGCATCCCTTGCGCGAGCGCTGTATACACACAGATTAATCCAGGGCACTGGGATCTTGAGAACACAGGTAAGCCCTGCACGCTGTCAGCGGCATCGACAATTATATTACTGTGTACATGTTTCAAGTGAATTACCAAGATATTTTTTGGCAAAAAATACATTTAAACTTATATATTATCAGGATTGGGAATTCCGTTTTGGTCCGTCAATTCCGCAATTCCGTCTGTGGTCGCGTAAATTCACTGGCTCTACTGTCAGAAGGGCTTTCATATATTGATTCAGTTAAAATCCCTGTGTCAATGTGGCAAGGGCAAACCTTTTCTTACCAATTATTTAACTATGTGCACATGGAAATCTGATGTATAAACGATAAATTCAAATAAAAACAAAGCATTGTAATGCTCTTTATTGAGTGTATATTACCACCATACGGACATGATCACTGATATTCACGGCATCAAGTTCGGCCGACGTAATAATTCACATTGCCGTAAATTATCCTTGGCAGCCCTGAGGACGCTGAGAAACTTGTACCAGTGTATAAGACGGCCGCCCTTCTTTGCCAATATTTTAGGATAAAATTTATCGCCCATCACGAGCAAATACGGTAAGTAATATATATTTCATTGCATAATACATCCACATACGTACCTGAATTCAGGTCACCCAATCAGCATGGCCACCTGCAGGGTCTGCCTTCACGGACACCGTCATCCAGTGTTATCTATGATACAATATTATTATTATATTAGATGATAAAGCTTAACAGAGATTGAATAAAAACTGGTGGTAACTTTTAAGCTTGGCGGGGAGAAATGAAAGCATTACGTTGTCCTGTGTTATATTGGCTAGGGAGAAAAGTGAGGTTAGGATGGCTCATCCTTTAGTTTCATAAAGTGATCTCCAAAATCCGGTGGGGGGCGCTTATTACGGGAGGGGCGCTTATTACGTCGAATACTGTATATAATTTAAAAAAGTTATGGGCCCAAACATTAGCAATTTTAAAATTTTGCCCAACTTTGATCATGGCACGTTTTTTTCTTGTTCAAGTACATTTGATTTAATTTTCACAGCCAGTTTACATATTGATTTAATCTGATGAATTTTGAAATTTGAAAGTATAAGCTTAAAAAATAGTCTAGCTATTGAAGGTTTTTAGAGGCCTTAATGTATTTGTTTTTTTCTAGCAACATGACCCCACTTTTGTTTACTACAGCTTTGCCTTGCCTGGTAATAAAAAAAATTGGCATATTGTTAGATGTCATAGAAAAATTCTTATTCTTCCATACATTTCCTATGTACATACCAAAATTTAGGTCAGTATTGCATAATTTGTTGAAGATATAGGTCCAAATATAATGTACCTTGTAAAAATCAGGAAATATATTTACTCACTTTACATAAGAATTGCTGATTCTAGAGACTTTTTTTTCACGGATATAACTTCATTTTATCAAGATTCAATTGTATATCGAAAATGAGATCTGAAATTTGCAATATTTTAAAGTTATTAGCATAAATATAAAATCAGTACCTTAAATTTTGCCCAACTTTGGCCATGGCACATTCTTTTCCTGTAAGTACTGTGGATTTAATTTTCACAGCATGTACACTTAAGGATTTAATCTTGTAAAATCTAGCATTTGGAAATAAAAGCTGCAAAATTAGGCTAGTTATTGAATTTGTTTGGAGGCTCTTGTTGTATTCCCTTACATTGTCCAGCAGTCCACTGAGGTCACTGTAGGTTATTCAGTGCAACTCTCTATGCTCCCCAGGCTGTTATGTAATCCCATCACTCAGGCAAGCCCTCTCTCTTGTTGAGCTTGATCAGGCTGCCTGTGGTTAATACCTCAGGGAGCCTTTCACTTCCAACCCCCCCCCCCCCCCCCCCCGCCCCACCCTATTCTGTTGACAGACCTGTACTATAAACAAGATTAATCTTATAATTTCACATTTTTTCAGCAAGGAGCAGTAACAACAAAGACCTCTCCCCCACCCACCTCTTTAATACACAGGACTAATAAACAAGACAAATCTTATAATTTTAATGTAGAATAAATTCTTTTTGTTGAGACTTGAACAATTTTGATTGAAAAGAAATAGATGTTCAGGAATTTAATCCTAATATTCATATGTGATAAAATATTGGGACCTAATGTAAGTTCTAACTGACAAGATTTAAGAAGATATAAATACTTGGTAGCATTTCATTCATATCTCTTTAATTGGGCCGGGCCTAGGTGTGAATAACACTGTTAAGCAGAGTTTTAAAATTAGGATTATTGGTCAAACTTTGTGGGATTAATTTTTAACTCATATGGCCATATATTTAACTTTTGAAAACTTAATTACCTTCACACATTATTTGTTTATGAAATGGAACTTTTATATGACACTTACTGTAGGCCCATTTTTTCCCTTGGTGCATCACTAAATGGTCTCAGGCCAAAGGTTTCATTTATTACATAGTCCATATGCTTTAGCTCATGTCCATTATGCTAGAATTTACAGAGTTTCATTTTAACTGGGCCATTTTCTCTTAGCTTTTCAAAAAGTAATATACATGAAAAACCATAAATAAAAATATTTTGCAGTTACTAATACTTTCCAAAATTCAGCTGAGCGACGTGACCCATGGGTCCCTTGTTATTTGTTTACAAAATATTTTATCCACAGAGCTTTTAATCAGAAATGATACACTAAGAAAAATGAAGTGTATCATCAATACGTATCGGATAGCACATTAAGTATATCGCAATATATAGTGTATTGTACCTGAATAAGCCAATTGATACCCAGCCATAATATTTATATATTCAGTTCAGAAAAATTTAAGCTGTTTATTCTTCTTATGTTGAATAAATATGAATTCTAAAACAAGATTTGCGTATCCTACTATAAATGATATCGGGATTTAGGTGTGTAAAAGGAAAAGCATATTTTGCTATAAATTTTGCAGCTAGATGTTCTCTGGACACCAAACTCTCACAGCAGATAAATTCTCAAATGGACACTGCCTCTGAGTACTTTTGTGCTGCATCAGTGTGCACTTATTGAACCCTTACAAGTGTTTTTCTACCAGTTTCTTTAAACCACTCATGAGGGCTGCCATGTTGTGTACACACTAAAATGCAGAGGTCTCAGGTTGTATGTAAAAATTATGGATATCCCCCTAGTCCTGTATATTTTGTATATTTGACCTATATTTGATCTTTTTTCACTGTTAAATTCTTGATTATTGTCCAGATATTGATTGGTCACAACTTAATTAAAATTTTAAATGAGTAGTAAAATATTAAATTCATTAGGCCAAAAAAAAGGTTTGGATTCAGGCACTTTTATCAGAAATCAATGTGGGTGGGCAATTTTTTTTTAACCTTTTTTTGAAGGTTGAGTAAAAAATGTCATATGATCTGGGAAAGCATGATAATAACATATTTTTTTTGCTTAACAAGTAAAAGCACTACAAAACATGAACTTTTATCAAAATTGTATTATTTTATCTTCTTGAAAGAAATGTCAGAGCAGCTGGAGCTCAAAATTGGTAAGTTTCTATTGAAAATCAAAATACAAAATTTTAATGCAGGGGTTAAAATTGATGTGGGCGGTGCCTGAGAACCATACCTTTTATTTTTTTATCCTTTTAATTCTTTTGATTAAAAGCAGATTGTGATCAGGCCCTTTATGGTGTTGCTATGGTGACAGAACTTGTGTCTATGAGATTATGAGCCATTGATATCTGTCCTTCATTCTGCTACAGGTTTATGAGTTTGCTCAGAAAGAGGCCAAACACATCCCCGAACCTGAGGACGAGAAGAAGAATGTGCCCTCGAGGAAGAAAAAGAAGAAACAAAAGTATGTGGTCGTTATCTTGTCATGTTAATACGGTAAGTGTAATGTAAGGTATCATTATGTAAAGCAGTGATGAAAGACTTGAGGCTGGACTTGGACTTGAGTCCGGACTTGAGTCCAATTTTTAAGGGACTTGGCCATGAGGATTCTGAACTTGGACTTGTACTCAGAAATCAGCCTCAGTCCATCCTGAATACAGTAGACAAAAAAAACCTCCTTAAAATGCTGAAGACAAGAACTATCAATGAACAGAATACTGTGGTTGCCTTTTTGTTTTGCGAGGGTTTTTTTTTTTTATTACAAAACTAATCAATACAGACATTACAAAACAAAACAATACAGACATTACAACACAAAACAATGTTACAGATTCACATTCAATAACACCGTGTGATTTTTACCAAGATTTTACGTAAAAACTGTCATTTTGTGATATCTGAAAAAGATATAAAAATATTCATTTACTATTTTTTTTACTTCTCTAAAAACTCTCCAAATTGCATCCATTTCTTTTTATGCTCTTCCAATTTTCCTCTATTTTTAGAGACTATTTTCTCAAAAAAATGCACATGTTTAATGAATTCTATTGCCCTTTGTGCAACCGGCAACTCCTCTTTGCATCTACACACATAGATATATCTTTTAATTACCAGTACTATAGAATTTTCTAAAACTGCTGAGGCATCATTAAATATAACATTACTCAGTGATAAAGGTCCTATTTTACATCCTTTTTCTAAACAACATTTTGTGATATCCTTCCATAATTTGTCTACATGTGTGCATTCCCACATAATATGATAGATTGTCTCTTTTTCTGTCTTGCAAAATGTACATTATCATTACTTTTTATTCCCATTTTTTCTAAAACCGAATTCAAATTTAAACACCTGTGTAAAATTCTATACTGAAACATTCTTATTTTTGTATCGATAGTGTTCCTGTATAATTCGCTAAATGCATTCAGGACCCTTTCTACTGATGCCTCATTTATATCAAGTGCCCATTTTTTACACACTCGAGTTTCACACAGGAGTTTCATATTGCCTTTGAACTAGAATATCATAAGTGTATCTAGTTGCTTTCCTCAGATTCCTCAATATTTGTAAAGAGACACCTTTACTTTCTTCCTTTTGAACCTCGGATCTTACACACAGCAGTTTCATTCTCATTGAAATGGCATTTGCAATTCTATGATACTGTGGTTGGCTTCATATTCGCGAGGCTGAAATTTCGCGATTTTTCCATTTTTAATGTTTCGCGAGGGTCTCATTTTCGCGATCTCACCAGAACCTATATCAAATCTTTGGTAAAGCCATTCATGTTTGTATTATACATTAAGAATAATTCATGAGCGTCTCATGTAAGGATGGCCCGTACACACAGCACAGGTTCTTTAGTTCAAATTTAAGGGAATGTTTTCTCTACAACTGCATGGATGTAATTTATATTAAGATTTCTCACTGTTCTAACCTATTCCCATACAAGTATTGGCTACACTTATTAAGAAGGACATACTTAGTTGGCCAATTATTCCCGAGGTTGTCATTTTCGCGATTATTTCCCATTCGCAAATATCGCGAAAATAAAACCCTCGCGAACAAAAAGGCAACCACAGTATGTTAAATAATCAATACCTACCGTATACTTGTACTTAAATTTTTGAAATGTTAAAACTTCATACTTATCTGAACCCTCTTGGATCAGATCTTTAACTTGTCTAACACCTCTACTATACATCAAATTGATAAGACCACGTTCTCTACTAATCTTTGTACAGGAGTTAAACCATATATTTTGCTCTGCAGATTCTAATTTAGACATTGGTTCCTTAAAGTTTAAGTCAGTCCAACTTTGTAACACATTTGTCCAAAAGATATTGTCAACCTTCATTACTAAGCGACAATGTTCTTTTTAAATATTACATCGAAATAAATATTCTACATTTATCTTAAATAATTCTTGATCAATTTGTCTGTATTGATCATTTCTTTCCTTTACAAATAAACGTTTCACCCAGGATATCTTAAGTGACTCATTCAAAGTCGAGATATCGGTCGTTGCCAGACCTCCCTTCTCTATGGGAGCTATTAAAATTCTCCTCTTTATTTGCTCAGGACCGTTATTCCATATAAACGATTATAAAATCTTATTCAATTCTTTTATGTAACTTTCGCTTGGACTTGGAATGACGGACATTAAGTAAGTCAACTGTGATATAATATCTGATTTTAAAATAACTATCTTCCCTTTCAAGGTCATATTTCTACTCATCCATTTCATTATGGCCTCTTTTATTTTAAGCATTACAGATTCATAATTTATTTTAATAGTCTCTTCTATTTTTAGCTCAGCTGACTATAAGTCATCTGAGCTATAGTCGTGGTCCATTGTCCGTCGTCCGTCCGTCTGTCGTGCCGTCCGTCCGTCCGTAGATGTGGCACGTTTTGAAACCGTAAGACCTAGGAATCCAAAATTCAGCATAATGTTAGATGTCCCCAAGATCTCCTACCAAGCCGAACTGGGTCTTTGCGACTTCGTTCCTTTGAGAAATTAAGGAAAAACCTCAATCTTTTATTAAAAACCTATTTTCACACTTCAGGACTGCCTAATATCAAAACCACTCAGCTGTTTTTCCTCATATTTACCATAAATATTCCTCTATATAGTTTATATAGTTTCTATGTACATGCCAGAAAATAAGTCTTTCAAGTATAAATTCTTTAAGTAATGGGCCCAAACAAAATGGACTTTGTAAAAAATCAGGAAAAATATTTACTCACTTAACATGAAAAATTTTGAAACTAGAGTCTATTTTCCCAAGTATATAACTATGTTTAATTAACATTCCATTTTTTACCCAAAATTAGATCTGAATTATGTAAATTTTTTAAGTTATTCGCATAAAAAAAAAATCAGTACCTTAAATTTTGCCCAACTTTGACCATGGCACGTTTTTTTTCTGTTAGTACCATTGATTTAATTTTCACAGCATGTAAACATAAATATTTAATTTGTTTAAATCTGAAATTTGAAAATAAAAGCTTGAAAATTAGGCTAGTTATTGATTTTTTTCTTGAGGCTCTGTTGTAGTCATTTGCTTTGATTACAGATTACAGATGCAGGGTCCCACTCCAGGTCAATGGAAATCAGCTATGCCAGGGTTTCTGATTTGTAACAGTCACTGGGGGAGATCCCCTGCTGTGACAGGTGTACAGTTATTCTCATATCACCATCCCAATCACCCCCCCCCCCCCCCCCCCCCCCCCCCCCCCCGCAAACCCAACCCACCAAGTGTTATGCAGTAATTGTTATTGTTTTCACTGTATCTCCTTCATTGTAATGCTTTTTCCACTCCGATATGCAAAAACTTTCCTTGAAAAGGTAATTCAAGGTGTAATCCAGAAGATGCAATGTTGTGTAATGTGGCATTTTTAAAGAAATCAATTTTCTTTTAAATGATTTTAACAAATATAATTGAACCCATCATTATGCTTAAATTTATAAAATATGAAGCACATTATGGATAAATAAAGACACATTTAAAAATTGTGAAATCTAAATCAAGTATTATTTTAAGATATTGTTTTGCAGATTTAAAAGATATATTTTTGTGGTAAAAAATAAATAAACATTTGTATGCATGATGTGGTGTTATCTGACAAGATTGAGATTTATGATGATGCAATTAAGAATTATGAATCAACTTTTATATTTAGATATATATTTTAAATTGGAAATGTATAGAAATATAAACTTATAATAAAAAAATTGATGTAATAAAAAAATGAGGATTTAATTCAAACATTTGTTCATTATTTTCCTGCCTCAGCAGAATTTGAGATCAGGCTTTGTTTGCCCTGTTTTATGTTGTTAATTAGTTATATTTCAACTGTATAAATTTCATTAAAAAACATACATTTATATTTAATAATATATATTATACAAAAAAATAGATTCAATTGAACAAATGTGTGAACTACTGAAATGTCAACAGTTAATCAAAAAGCCAACTAATGATCATGGTAATATTACAGATCATTTGTTCACAAACTGCTCACATGCTTCAATTTCAACATTAGGAAACACATGGTTAGGTCCAAAAATATTATTTGCAACAATTTCTTGCTCATCAATACAAACCAATCATATAAACCAATCATGGCCTTTATTACCTCTTCCTCTTACACAGCATCTCCATTTGATATTATTTTAGATTTTTACCTTCAAGGTCAACTTCAGCTGAGCATAGTGACCCATAGGTCCCTTGTTTCAAATAGTTTTATTCCTAACATCTTTAGAGGACCATTTATGGTTTTCAATCCAAGTTCTTGAATTCTCTTCTTTTCATATATGTTATAATTTACGGACATGACTTCAGTCTTTTCCTTATTTATCCTGAGGCCTGAACATTTTTGAAAATCAGAAAATATATCTAAAACAGATTTGACTGATTCCACATTTGATAAAATTAATGTGGTGTCGTCGGCATATTGCACTAATGTAATATCCCTTTCTATTATTTTAAAACCTCTAACATCTCCTGAATCTCTTATTTTTTGTGCCAAAGTTTCTGCGCTGAGGATAAACAAGTATGGGGATAAGGGACATCCCTGTCAAACACCTCTTGATATTTTAAAAAATTCTGAGAAACTTCCCCGATTTATCACACAAGAAGTTATGTCTTTATACATCATTTTTATCCATTTTAACATTTTCGGACCAACATTGAAAGATTTAAACGTTTCCCATATAAATGAATGTTCTTAAAAAACCATATGCTTTTTCAAAATTTATTGAAACAAAAAAGCTTTTTCTCTTTTTTCCTTTAATAAATCTCATATTATCATTAATTTATTTATTCCTTCCCCTATAAATCTGTTTGGCACAAAACCTGTTTGATCACTGTTAATTAGATTGGCGAGGTATTTTTGCAACCTATTCGCTATTGTTTTTACAATAATTTTGTAATATATGTTAAGCAGTGATATAGGTCGCCAGTTATTTACATAGAGCTTGTCTTTCCCAATTTTCGGGATTACCTTATATATACCTTGTCTTGTAGACAAAGGTAGCCACCCTATTTCAACATACTCTTTAATCATCTTCAAATATGTTTCCTTCAGGTGAGGCCAAAATTTCAGATAAAACTCCGCTGAAAAACCATCTGTCCCAGGCGATTTATTTCTCTTAAACGATTTGAGCACATTGTAAATTTCACTCTCAGTAATCTGCCCTTCTAAATCTCTTTTTTCACATGCATTTAAAGCTTTCTTCAATTTTATACTACTGAAAAAATCCATAGAACTCTTTTTCACCCCTTCAGATGTATATAGACTCATGTAGAATTTGTTTAGTGTTTTCAATATGTCCTTTGGGTTTTTAATAATGTTTCCATTGCTCTCCTTCAACATATGTATACATTTTTTATTAAAATTTCGTTTTTCTAAATTTAGAAAATATTTTGTTGGTTTATCACCCTCTTCCAGCCACCTTACCTAGCTCCTTATTATTGCTCCTTTAGTTTTATTCTCAATCAGTTTACATAACTCCCTTTTTATTTTACAAATATTTGACTGTCTATCCTCAGATTCGATTAAATTTTCCACATCTTTCTTTTCCGTTTCCATATGTTGCAATTCATTTAATCTTTTTTCAAGGACCTCTAATTCTTTAACTTGTTTTCTTTTCTTTTCACTACTGAACCTAATTGTAACACCTCTACAATTACACTTTTCCCAAACAACACCCGCTGAAGCATTTTGGTTTTCTTTCTCAAATGAACAATTTTCATAAAAGGGGACTTATTACGAAAATAAATCTTTGTAGATAAGAACTCCATATTTGAAGGCAAAGTTGAAAAGTAAATGTTGACATTATAAATAAAAATTGATTGTGTATGTTCAAAGACTGATATTTTATATATCAGATTGTCTGCCATTAACAAACAATACTTTTGTAGATTAGATTTTGTGTACATGTGTACATATAATTTGATATAATGAATTCACTTAATAATGGTTAGACACTATGTGTAGGCTTTTTGTATTCATGGAACCATTGTGAAACACCAAAAAAAGTAAAAATCACAAAATTTTAACCCCTCAAATATGAAACCAACAACAGTTTCACAGAAAAGGCTATACATAACATGCTTTACATAGGGAGATTAATGTAATCACACATTCAAGTAAAAAGTATCGTAAATCCTGTTTTTATCACCGCGGCCTTAAAAACAAACTCAAAATGGAAAATCTTGACTTTTTTTCTGAACTCGGAATGCGGCCATAAATAGATGGTATATCAGAAATGAACTGTGAGAAGAACTCTCCCGGACATGGCGCTCCTTTGGGCGATAATAGGAGATCAAGCACACCACAGAGGAAATACTCTTTGTAGTCACAGATTTATTGTATAAAATTGTATAGTCTAAATGTTCATATAAAATATAATAATTATATGCAATCAATTAAACAATAACAATCAACATTGAACAATAACAACACTTATTACGAGATTAAAATGAATGAGATTATTCATGGTGAGGACTAGTGGTGACGTCTGTTGGAAAAAAATCGGTATTACTGGTCATACCTTTGACGGAGCTGAATTGCCTTGGAATCTATGTTGTTCATAAAAATAATTCAGAAAATCAAAATATGTAATTTAGAACACTATGAAATCTTTATAAAAGTTCAAATTTAGCAGGTTACTTACTGACATTTTTTATAATGTCTGATACATGTACCTCAATATTGAATAGCCCATCTTCTCGCCCCCATGTCATGTTTCTGGAAAAACTTCATCCTTGAATGCGTATAGCCCGGTCATTTACTTCTGTTTAATCTTTGTTTTTCTTATACAATCATGAATATATTGTATGAATGGAAATAGTGTTAGAGGGGAAACCCGCTTGTAGATATAAATGGTAGAACATGTCACTACAGCTGATGGAATTTGGTGAATATACAGATTTTACATGCCGTGCCGTATTCTTGTTTGCTACTGATTTTTCAATATATTTTGGATAGAAACATTCTGCTGATCCATTTAAAGTCACTGTATATTTTAATTCTAAAAGTAATATTTTGAAATCTTAATCTATGATGAAAATTCCATTTCTTGAATTACTCGGAAGATTCGAATCATTTTCATACCGGTAACTTCGGTATTATCATCGTCACATCGTTCGTTGACATCGCTCTATGTCACAATTTGCTGATGCGTTTGAAAACATCGCTGGTCAACTCAACTAAATATTAAAATAACTGAAGTTACCTTGTCGAGATACGCACGTATAGCAAACATGATGCGTGAAACGAGTGATTTTGAAGTGAAATTAAAATGGCCGGTCGAGGTAAGCAAGTTTTTCCTCAAGAAAGTGTCCATGTGGGGAGCCATCTTGTCAAGGTAGCCTTCGCGCAAGGCACACTGGGACGAAATAGGTGGCTGTTCTGTTTACCACCCACTGCGTACAGCCGTTCAAAATATTCTTAGCAGAACACCAGTATGTGTATAAAATAACATAAAAAACACATAATAATCCCAAATTTCCCTGTTTAAGTTTCATTTTAATTATGAGATTTGTATTGGACTCGGACTTGGACTCCAAAATGACTCAGATTTGAAGAGGATGGACTCAGACTCAAACTGAAAGACTTATACTGGAATATACAGGAAAAAAAATTGTAGTAGTAGACATAGGAGGTTGGGGTGATTTTTTGAAAGGATGTCTACTACTACTACTCCCAGACTCAGATATCGTGGACTCAACTGCATCACTGTCCTTTATATTTTAGCAAGTTGAACAAAATGTACAATAACAGATTATCATTTTTTTCAGTTTGATCACTTTCTTTTAGTGTTTTTTATTTTTTTACATTATATGCAAATTATATCTGTAGACTCTGGTCCATGCATTGCCGTAAGATTCAAATGAAGAAGGATGGAACGTCCAATCACGTGTACAACTACACCCCATGTGACCACCCTGGCCAGCGTTGTGACGAGAGCTGTGCCTGTATCATGGCACAGAATTTTTGTGAAAAATTCTGTCAATGTAATCCTGAATGTGAGTGGATCTAAACTTCTAATTATTACTTAGAAGCTGCATTTTCATATTTCCATTATCCACTATCCAGCAAGCATCAAATGTTATCTGTCATGTGGCCCTGCCTTGCTGGCATGAAGGATAACCTGGGATATGTTCCCTGACAGAAAGATGTTGAACTTGGACATTATAAAAATTATACCTGTAAGTTTGACATTTGAACCACAGACATCCAGGTTGTATTGTGTACACAAAATTTCAGCCCCTATGAGCAGTTTAGAGAAGCTGAGAGAAATAAATCTGTCAGATTTTAATAAGGGTGCAGGGATGCAGCATGAAAGTATTCCCAAGTACAGCCTCATGGAGAGAATCTATCTGCGTAGAGAATTTGGTTGCAATGGGATGTATATTGTTTAGACAGAAATAACGCTTTTTTGGACCAAAATCCTCTAATTACAGTAGGAGGAAACCCATAAAAAAAGAACCTTAGATAATATAAGTTATATTTTGTATAAATGTGGAATAAACCCCCCCCCCCTCCCACCCCGCCTCCATTCATAAACATATATTGATATGTTAATCTTTGAATTGAAAATGTATCAATATGTTAAATATTTTGCTTTCATTCTACAGGTCAGAATAGATTTCCTGGCTGCAGATGTAAAGCCCAGTGTAACACCAAACAGTGTCCATGTTTCCTCGCTGTTCGTGAATGTGACCCTGACCTTTGTCAGACATGTGGAGCTGGTAGGTATTTATATAAACATCAGAGTCTATTTATTGATCAAAATCTGTCAGATGTGTTAAAATTAATTTTGTAAGTTAAATCAAGGAGTTGAAATGAGACTTCATATTCAACTCTATGAATGGCCATGTCAAATGTTGCTGACAGGGGTCATGAAACACCTCCCATAGGCATCATTTTATGACTGTTTCCAGAGGCCCATATGATTTTGTCAGTAAAGTAAGATTCTCCTTATTCTTGATAATTTAAGATAATTATTAGAAGAATCATAAGTTGCCGCATTGGTACAAAATATTTTGATATAAGCATCAAGCAACCTTTGTTGCAAAAGACGCTTGAGTGATTGCCGGAAAGCGGTAAATATAGGTGATAATACAAGAATTAACAGCATCAGTGACACAGCGGTTTCATATAAACTCCTTGGTTATATTTTGTAAGAAAATGACTTTCCCAAGTTTTGATATTTTCACATGATGTATGCAGGACAGTTTAATGTGCCTGTTAAGTTTTATGATTTATCAAGGGAATTTAGTTGAGTGAAAGTAGGTTCCAAAATCTTTGTTTTTTTCTAATGGGATAATGTAATACTGCATTAGCATGACGTTTATGTTGTACAAATATATATTGGTTTATCTTATGTAATCTGAATATTTCATGAAATAGACAAGTATGACATCAGGATTAGAAGCATACTGGTAATTCTCAAATGATACATCAGTTTTCTTTTCAAATCATGTTAGTAAATTGGGCATAAATAAAAACTGGATGCCCAAACATTTTGTTTCTCAGATATTAATAGACATGAAAACATGCCAGTACAATTGTTATTCAGGCAGTATCTGAAGCTGTTTTGCTGTTTTAAAATTTAAACACGAAAATATACCATGCTGAAAATGGAAGGATTTAGAATTTCATATTTATTATCTGTTTGTCAAATGCCAAGGTGTTAGATGCTGTTATATTTTACTGTTTTAGACCAGCCTGATTCAACCAAGATCTCATGCAAAAATGTCAGTGTACAAAGAGGACTGAGAAAAGTATGGTTAACATAATTTTGTTTCTCTTGGTTATATAACATTTCCTCTATTAAAGGTCCATAAAATTCCTTCTACATTGTTCTTACAGTCAGTTAGGTCACCAAAGAGACATTCTTTTTATGACGTAATCGGTAATTGTCAATGAAAATTGAGCCTGGTTGCCATGGAAACATTCTATTGTGTGATGTAACTGATTATTGTCATAAGAAATTGAAAGCTCAAAACTGAAAGAAGAACAACCAAATTTCAATTAGACTTTATGATCACCCATCACTGCTTCACAGTTAGGTACCTGTAACTTTGTTTTCATTGCTTGCTGACTATTCATTCAGCCATCTATAGTGTACAGTAACACTTAACTTGACAGAAAGTTTAAAATATAAAACAGCTGAATGATAGTAATAGATTATATCGTTAGCAGGTGCAGTATTAAAAATTTGAATAAATAGGAACGGGAAAGTAATTAATTTTTCTAACATATCATTTGAAACAAAATCTCTATCGTCTTTTATAATTTGTATTTGTATACAAATTTATGTATTTCATGGCCAAAGCTTGCATCATATTGCTAACTTTAGCAAGGTTCGTAAGAATAATGTCTTGAAAATAATGATCAGCTCTCCTATGTAACTTTGACCTTTGACCTTCTGTAGCACCTACTGATGGCACCCTCTGATGTTGCGGGCTGGGGGATTTACCTTAAAGACTCCTGTGACAAGAATGAGTTCATCTCAGAATACTGTGGGGAGGTAAGGAATAAGTTCATTGTCCCTCGCTTCTGAGGAAGAGGGGACATTGATTCGTGTTTGTCTGGCTGTCTGTCCCTCTGTCTGTCTGTCCTTCAGGTTTTTGTTTCTGTGTGATAACTTTATTATGTATTTTCCGATTTCTTTCAAATTTGGGTCAGTGATTGCTCTCATGCCTACCTTGGTTGGGATTGGTTTTGGCATTTCTGTCTGAAAATCTGTTATCACTAGCTCCAAAACAACAAAAAAGTTCCCTTTTGTACCCAATTCACAACAAAATTTATGACATGTGGAGACATCTTTAGGGTAAAAAATAAAAACAAAAACATATTCAGAAGGCAAGCATGAAGGGGGACAACAAAGGATTGACGGGTGGACATAAATTCCAAGAATTTGCTTGTTTATTTTTGACTTTGCTAGCCAGCAATGTATACAGGCTCCATTGATACAAAAGCTCCAGTATCTGAACAACTAATGCATTGATTACCATGATTCTTTGCATGGATATTGGTCATGGAATGTTTCATCAGTTTCTGCAGACTGGTGGTGCCACTTGTATTTTTTCCATTTTTTACTATTTTTTTCTCTGTTATTGAGACCTTTAAAGATGTGATCATCTGTTAACACGGCATACATTTTAATGACTGGACCTAGAATCTTGTATCTTGACATGCAGGAACACCCATGAAAGTCTCCTTGGAAACCTGAAATTAGGTCTCAGTCACCCACATTGTCCGAACTATGGGGCTCAGAAGTACCCCCCTGAATAACCAAATATTTGATACAAAAGCTCTAGTATCTGAACAGCTAGTGCATTGATTGGCATGATTCTTTGCATGCATATGCATCATGGAGTGTTTCCTAAGTTCCTGCAGACTGGTGGTGCCATCTGTATTTTTTAAATTTTTTTCACATTTTTATCTTTATTTTTGAGACTTTCAAGGATGTGGTCATCTGTTAACAGGGCACAAATCATAACCATTTGACCTGGAATCTTCTTTATTGACATTTGCATGCATATGCATCATGGAGTGTTTCCTCAGGTCCTGCAGACTGGTGGTACCACCTGGAATTTTTTGAAAATTTTAACACATTTCCTTTTTTTCTATTTTTGAGACCTTCAAAGATGCGGTTGTCCGATTACTGGGTGCAAATTGTAACCATTGGTCCTAGAATCTTCTAACTTGACATCCAGGAAGGTCTGTGAAAAAATATCCTTGGAAACTTGAAATTAGGTCTCTGTTACCCATATTCTCTGAGCTATGGCGCTTATAAACACCCCCCCCCCCCCCAGCATAATTGAAAATTTGATACCAAAGCAGGGCACAAATTATAACCATTGGACCTGGAATCTTCTAACTTTAAATCCAGGGAGGTCCATTAAAAGCCTTATTGGAAACATGAAATAAGGTCTCTGTTACCCATATTTTCTGAGCTATGGCGCTTATAAGCACCCCTCAGAATAACTAAAAATTTGATACCAAAGTAGGGCACAAATCATAACCATTTGGCCCAGAAACTTCTAACTTTAAATCCAGGGAGGTCCACCAAAAGTCTCCTTGGAAACTAGTCTCTTACACAGACACACGGTGGCGCTCCGCAACCCCCAGTGGGTCTGTAAACAGAAACCATTTTTGGCCTGGGATTCCGCCCAAAATCTATTCAGATGAGTTCATGCTGCGCATGCGTGGTACGCGATTCCGTTCAGGTACAGCTGCAAGCGAGTCACGGGCATGAAACACATTTTCTCTGTCAAAAGTCACTCACATTAGGATAACTGACGCTATGTCATTGACGTACGGCATATACTCAGGTTATTGCAGCTTCTAAGTATCACTCATAAGGTTACCACATGTGCATTCATAATGATATACTGTATTAAACATTGCTTTTCCTGATATCGCTCAAGTCCATGTGTGTACGTTTTGCCTGCATGCTTCGTGTGCCAGACTGCTATCAATTAATAAATAAAATATCAAAGTACGACCATGTTTTGGTTTTTAAAGATTGAACTATTTAAAAAGTACCATATAATCAGAAGGGCCAGCATTAAACCTGTACTGCCAAAGTTTTTCTTCCAAGAAAATTTTCTTAGTGCCACGCCCCTTTTTCTTTTGATGGTGTGTGTGTGTGTGGGGGGGGGGGGGGGGCAAATGTTTTTTCACAAATGTAGGCATGTGAGAAAATGCCAAAGTTTTCAGGCAAATCAACATATATTATTATGTGATATTTAGATACAACAAAATATTAATGTATGATATTCTTTTTGTTTTTATTTTTGTACTGGATTAAATTTTTATGTATTTTTACAACAAATTATTATTCAAATGTGGTTCCTTTACCACTAAATGTGAAATGTGTAACTTCCTGATTACCTTAAATGTTTAAAGACTAATTCATTTAAACAACACATTAACTGAAAATATAAAAAATAATGCAGTTCAATCATAGGTAGTATATATGCTTTTTCACCTTTTGATATAAAGATTCATGCAATCAACAATAATCAGCATGACCCAATATATAAGCATTGTGTTCAACAAATATCATGTATTTATTTAAAAAAACATATTAAATCAGAGAAAACCCTGTCATGATGAGTTCATAAATAAACTTTCCCACATTTATTTCATTGTTTTATCATTACAAGCATTTCTTGAATACATTCTATTGATATCCCTATTTTTAACAAGTCATGATAATCATACAATATAACCATATCATATTTATTTTCTGTAATGCTCATGAACTTTAATATAATCTCTTACTAAATGAAAGGTCTTAAACTCTGAATGAGTTTTGATAAATCTGCTGGCAGAACATGGTAGTGTTGTAGAATTCCAGTCTGGACTTGTACTCTAGTTCAGACTTGAGTTCACTTTTTAAGGACTCGGAATTGGACGCAAGGGTCCTGAACTTGGACTTCTACTTAGACTCGCAGGTATAAGGACTCAAGAAATCAGCCAGAGTCTATCTCAAGCAAAAGCGGATTGAGGGGGGTCCAGAGGTCAGGACCCCCTTTTTTTCATATGCCGCAACCTTTTTCGAGGGTTTCAGACATTTTGTGGCCTGGATCCCCCTTTAACCAGGCCTCGGGACCTTATTTTGACTGTTGATTCCAATAAAAAAGAAAACTTACATATTATGTTAAGATTGTGCACATGGGTTAACTACTTATTGAATATTATAAAAAAAATAAGACCAAACATACCAAGATTTAGCTCTGTATCAGGAGTTAAATGTAATTAAACATTCAAATAAAGCGAACTTGAAAATTAATAAATTTGCATGATTATCTCAAATATCCTTTTCCAAGTTCTTTTAATAAGAAAATTTGTGTCAGACTTAGACTAGTGATCCAATTGACTTGGACTCAACAATGGTAGACTTGGACTCATGTTCCAAATGACTCGGACTTGAAGAAGGTGGACTTGGACTTAAACCTTAAGGATTCAGATTTAGAATTGGACTCGAGTGACCTGGACTCTGACTTGCACTTGGACTTGAATGGGGTGGACTCAACTACATCACTGGAAAGTGGTAGGAAATGGTTGGAAATGCAAATCATCTTTCCTTAAAGATCAACTTTTCAGTATATATCAAAAGAATACAGAAATACACAAGACTGAAGCAGATTAAAGGCAACAGCCTGGCATGTGTCAGCTTATCTACTTATTACTTTATATCAGGTGCTTGATTTGAAAAAAAAAAAACATGTTTAATGGTTAAAGAACAAACTTGAGTGAAATATAAAGTTACATAGACATGGTATGGACTCTTTGTTTTAAGCAAGTCTGGTCTTTATTATTGGTATCTCCTTTACTTTGATTTCCTATATTTAAATTAGTATTTTTGTTGGACCTTGTGGACTTTCATAAGTATATATTTTACCATAGAAGAAGATCTGTGCTTTTAACCATGTTTTATTAAGGATTTGTTATATGTATTCACATTAAATAGATATCTAAATACAATGTAGTTATTCATATATGACATGAATAGAATGATCATAAGTCTATGTGTCTGCATTCATAGTATATGACCACGGTTTTGTTCAAATCTGCAGTCATATACATGTAATTGGCACCATGTAAATGCTGTCCTTAAACAATTTTCTCCTTCATGTAAAGTGATCTTAATTGCTTTTTTTCCTGCAATATTACAGGACTTTTTATTTCCACATATTGATGGTTAAGTAGGAATTTGATTTTTTTTTCACATGAATTCCCCATTGAAAATTTATTAGTGTGCAAATCAAGGTTTATAGGTTTCTGCTTAAACTTTCACCTCCAAAAATGCAAGTAATTTATTAATGCAGCAGACCTATACCTTAATATATGAATCACATAGACTAACATGGAGCATGTATTCACCTATTTTTCATTACCCGGGGAGGGAGTGTAGGACATCCAATCCACCCCTAAGCATACACCCCTATAGAGACAGTGGGCTTTATTTTTTCATGGACATAAGGGTGCTTCTTCAGTATCTTACTGGAACTAAACTTTAAATTTTAGAACTGCACCAGTCCCGAAATTTCTAGTAGTACAACAGCATGTTTTTTATTTACAGCTGAACATAATATATATGGGAGCATGTCAGTTGAAAAAAAACCAGTTTGGGTTAAATAGGTTTTACCAAGGTATTCCTCTGAATTGGTTGTACCACTAATTTCTATTATTCAGAGTTATTCAGAGAGAATAAAAGTGCAAGTGGCAAATGGGTGTAAATAGCTTCCTTTAGGCAGGGATTATGTGGTCAGAGCCACTTGGCTTAGCTACCTATGTTCACAAAATGTGTGCTTAACTTCTTTTGACCAATTCAAAAGAAGCTAATCTTTAAAAAAATATTCTAATATGCTGGGCAAAACTCTGGAGTATATAATGGGTTAATCCTTGGTAAAATACTTTTAACCCAGGTTTTACCCACTGGATTGGGTAAAATAGGTTTTTAACCTTGGTCAAATTGCAACTCTGAATATACTACTGCTTATTGCCTAGACATAAAATATGGAGTGTCAGGTGACTTTCCTTTTCAAACAATAATCCCAACTACACCATGTATATGTATATTTTATGTCCTTAGGTATCACCTAGAGATCAAAATTATCAAAAGGACATGGATATTACTGTGAATGCAATAAATTAAATTAAGTGAGCCTTTCAATGCTGGTTGACTGGCTTTGATTCAGTGAATTATTTGATGCATTGTTACATGCAGCCCTTATATATACTGATAGTCATATGTGAGAGAGAACATGTGGACAAATGTTCATGGAAGCAATGAAAGGTACTGACACTAGGTTGAACCTCAACTGATCTTTAATACTAAACATATTTCATAAACATTGTTAATATATTGCATTTTCCATCAAGAAACATATCTGACCAAAAATAATAAACTGAAATGCTGCAACAGTGAATGCAGTTTTATCAAGCACATGCTAATAAATCTTTAGCATTATAGCATTTAACCGATGACATTATACCTATACATGTAAAACTGCAGTCCAACATTCCATATCTGAGGACATCTCTATATCCAACTGGGGATGATCAAATACACACAAGCTAGTAATACACAGGGTAGCTGGTATTTTTTACAAAGATGTAACTGGACTGCGAGCATTAATGCCATATCCTTTCACATTAAAATTTAGGACAGATTATCCTTTTAAGATATTTATGACTCACACATTGGTCCTCAGACTTGTCCCTGAGTTAAAATGTTATTTAAAATGTGAACCAGTGACATTTGTTTGTCTTTTAAAACCACTGAAATTCCCTTTTAACCTTGAACAAAGGCCTTCCCTTCATAAAACACAATTGGACAAACTCAAACTTTGTCAATTATTTTTATTTGCTGCAAAAAAAGTTTCATCTTTGTCTTTTAAAGTAAATTACGTATTTTCTTTCTCAATGTATTTGATTTTTGTACCTTCATTTTTATTCAGGTATATTTATTTATCAAACGCCCTTTTTTCATTGATAAATCAGAAATACTGCACATATTTATATGACAATATATATTTTAATTTTGAATTATTTGTTATAAGGTTATACTTGGAATGTATAATACACAATGTATGAAATATTAGTTAAAATATGTGAATCTTTTGCACTGAATGTCATTAAGCACCAGGTCATATAATGAAATTATACATTCTTTCTGTTACAGTATGACACTTAACCAACAGGATATATACTAGTATACATACATATTTATATATAATATGGATCCAAGGCCCAGTAAAGTAACATCCGTTGAATATATTTTTACAGAACATGACAATATAAAAAATATATACAGGTATAATATAAAAAAAGGATTATGCTTGAAATCTAAAAGGATTTGGGGGAAAACATGATTAATTTTGCTCTTTCTAAGCGTTTGGCTTTATGAGAATGCTGTCCCACAAATTTTGACAAACCTCAGGCAATGGGCTGTTAGTCAGAAATAAACACTTCACGACTTACCCTGACGACAAGCCTTGAGGCTTGAGCTGAGGGGCACACCGACCTTCTGTTTAGCCTTAGGTTTGACATGTATGCAAATCCCACTTCGTGTTCTTTACCCATAAAGCTGACATTATGCTTCCGTAATAATTAGCAGTTGTATTTAAAATATGTGTCTATTGTTCCTTCATCATGAAGCCCGATATTAAGAAGTTCCCGATGAAGTACTCGTCAGCTGACAGCCAGCACCATGTGCGCTTGTTTGTTGACAGAGCCAAGCAGGGGCTTTCCCTGGATTGGCCAATGAGAAAATTCAGTAAATCTGGCCAATCAGCGAAGGCCTTTTATTCCCCATCCACAGGCTCAATCGGAGCCTGTGGAAGAGGCTACTTGGAAACATGAAATTTGGTCTCTGTTACCCATATTTACTGAGCTATGGGGCTTATAAGCACCCCTCAGAATAATTGAAAATATACACAAATTGCCAGATTCCTCAGGAAAAGCTGGTTGGATTGTCATCAAATTTGTTATGCTTATGAGTTTTTATGAACTTAAGCTAAAATGCATGAACAATGATGCCACCTACATTATCCTAATTAGTTGCCTGTGCAAGGACATATTGTCAACATGTCAGTCGGCTGAGCGTCATGACCCATGGGTCACTTGTTACTATTACAGTGGTATTATCTATAATTATATAATTTCAGGGGCCTGTAATTCTGCTCCCCACTTTGACTTCATGACTAATGGGTCATTTTATGTGGTCTGATACATGTTTCTGGGAATGACTTGTCTGAGCTCATTGTTTCTTCCTGAGCTGCCCAGATAGTGGAATCTTTACTGTATATTTTTCCTTTATTGTGACCAATAATAAAATCTTTACTGTAAACATCTTTTATTGTGACAGATAGTACAATATTGACTTCAATTATCTCATAGTTATGACAGATAATGGAATCTTTACTGTAAATATCTTTTATTGTGACAGATGTAGAATATTTACTTCAAATATCTCTTAATTGTGGCAGATAATGGAATCTTCACTGTACAGTGGAACCCCACCTTGGGACCACCCCACAATTGCGACCACCCCACAATTACGACCATTTTGCTTGGTCCCTAATTTTTTTAGTTTATTTATGCTTAAAAATGACTCAAAATTACGACCACCCCTGAATTCAGAATTACGACCAGATTTCCTGGCCCCAGCGCTAATGCGACCCAGCTAATGCGACCATCGCCGAGAAGTACTGAAACAACATTTGTCACGAGTCAATGGCTGCGTCTTGTCACAGGCGCCTTAACAAAAGTTTAAAGCGGGTAACAAGGTTTCTTAACCCGAGTGTTAATCTGGTCCCGCATATCTTCCCGACTCGGTGTCTTCGCTGAGACTCGTTGAGGTGTTGGTTATAGATCAAAGAGGGTAACCATCTGCCTGATTACTTAATGAGCCAGTCTCACCTGGGGTCAGATGCTAATTGCCCCTCAGTGATCACCTGTATTACAGCTACCCTAAGTGTTGGGTTGCGGGCTTAATATTTCAACTCATCACATATTGTTCGATCCCCATTGGTAAAATTAACGACCTAGTTAATCCTAAATGTGTTCATACCTTACTGACACTGAGTATTGAGCAGTCAGTAAAATGTATAAATAAAGCTTGCATGGGGGGAAAATCCCTCACATTAACTTGCCTTTTCTGATAGATCATTGTCAGTTAATTTCTCTACTGGTTAAGTTTGCATTTAACTTGCTTGCTGTTAAGCAACCATGCCTCTGAATGAGCTCTCCTTGAAGGATAAAGTGTCGTTAATCAGGGCGGCAAACACCACGCGCAGTCAGCACCAAATGGCTCAGCAGTTTAGCGTCGGGAAAACTCGAGTGCACGCAATATATACTCAAGCGGAAGGCTAAATATATGACAGCCATGTATAATGTTCAGTATGCATTCAGTAGGTTGTAATTGTATTGCCTTTGTGTTATTATTTGTTAAGCATCAGTCACTACCTATGTTGACATGTATATTAATTTTTATCATAAAAAAATATGTTCAGCTACACACAAAAAACATTCATAATAAGGGTCCTCCGCTAAGTAAAAATTTTGTTATAATTCACATTAAAGATATGCAATAGATAAACTCTGATATACATTAAATATTATACACATTATATGCGACCACGGTAAGAGTTTCATAAATACTACCACCCCTAAATTACGACCACTTTGCTCAGTCCCCAAGGTGGTCGTAATTGTGGGGTTCCACTGTATATCTCTTTTTATCATGACAGATTATATCTCAAGATGAGGCAGACCGCCGAGGGAAGGTTTACGACAAGTACATGTGCAGTTTTCTCTTCAACCTTAATAATGGTGGGTAGTTGGTCAAAATATTCAAATTAAACAGTTTATTTAGTAAGTTTGATGGAGAAATGAACTATTTTTGCTTGCACATATTTAGATGTAGTAAATCTTCTTGGTACTCTTGTCGTGAGAGGAACTCCTTGACTCAGTTTGTATATTTGTAGATTTTGAACAATTATATGTACTTTTTCATATTATTAATTTATGGATATAAATAATAATAAATTTTATCAGTAGTAAATTATCAATTTAATTTTCCATTAAAATAATTGGAATATATAATGATTATTTTACTATTGATAATTTGAAATATAATTAGAAATTAAAATTGATATTGGAATATTAAAATAACAGGAATGAGTTATAATTTTAAAAAATGTAATCATTGTGTCAAAACCATTTTAATACTTCAAATTTAGAACTTACTGAATTCTTAATACACCCTGATCATTGATATATTATACTTATAACATTCTGTTCAGATTTTGTGGTGGATGCAACTCGCAAGGGTAACAAGATTCGTTTTGCGAACCACTCTGTGAACCCCAACTGTTACGCCAAAGTCATGATGGTGAACGGAGATCACAGAATTGGAATCTTCGCCAAACGACCAATCCAAGCAGGGGAAGAGCTCTTCTTTGACTACAGGTTTGTTTGCTACCATTTCTTGTTATACACCTGTCTAATAATAAACGGGATGTATTACAGTATACCCACGGTCTGTATGGCCATCCATCAGTCTGTCAGTTAATTTTTAGTGTTGCCGTGTTAACTTACAAGGCATTTTAATGGACTTTTACAAAACTCACTGTTGCTAATTTTCCATATATCATCTGGCCCAAGTTAGATTAAAGGCAAAATCCTTATTAAATGAGGTCAGAGGTCACCAGCTTCTTTATGGTGCTGCTGTGATTACTTTCCAGGGATATGGTGGATTATGATGAAGCTAAACAGAAATATAAACCAATACAATATCTCACCTTAGTTGATTCCTGACAAAATCTATGCATATTTAATGAGGTCAAAGGTCACCAAACTTCTTTATGGTGCTGCCGCGATTACTTGCAAGTACAGGGATATAAATGATTTTGATGGTGCTCAATAAAAATATTAACCAGTATAATATCTTATCTAAATTCAATTACTGGCAAAATCAATGCATATTAAATGAGGTGAGAGGTCACAAGGTTTTGTTGATGCCATGATGACTCAATGAAAAACTGATTGATTTTTATGAAACTCTTTGTAAATATTTACCAATAGACTTTCTCACTGGAATTAAAATCTCAACAAAATCCACTCGTATTTAATGAGATCTTTGGTCACAAGACATACCAGGGTCGAATTGATGTTTTTTACCATGAATCCACTATACTGACATTGACAGATGTTTTATCCCTTGTAGTACATCAGCCAGAGGGTTCATCAGAACCAAACAGGTGACAATTGCTATCAGTGATTTTTTTAAAGGTGTATGTGTGTAGATAATAAAAATGCCTGATAGCAGTATGAAAGTGGTAGCTTTCTTTAAAATATCAGCCTGTTTTGAAATGTACATGCACTGAAATTGCTATTTTGCGAGACACAGTTATATATAAATATTATTTAGTTATAACATCTTATATAATGCCTGTTTTAAAACAAATTTTGATGTCAGTTGATAGTAGACATTTATAGCTTTCATCTGGTGTGTCTTTCATGTATATAGCTTTCCGAATTCTAAAGATATGATTACTTTTCTTCACCCTGTATCATAGCAATTTGTATAATATTAGCTAATTTATTTAAAAAAACACAAGATGAATTTCTGATAAGACCAACCGTGACCAGTTTGGTTTTATAAAGTTAATAATAAAGTCTGAAGTCTTTTAGCTGAAAAAAAAACTGCCTGGCACCCAACTAAAATTTGTGGATTTGGGCGTGGTCACAGAAAGGTGTTATTTCGTTCTTCTGTTAGCCAGTACGTCCCATTGCCACCAACTGTCCGCAGAAAAAAATAATGCCTGGTTGATGTTTTGAGAACTTTTGTGTCGCATATCCACGCACTTATTGAATCCTGATTGGTTAATCCTCCCAATTATTCCACGTGGCTGCTATCGGGGGCCGATGTATAGACTAAAACTCGGATGTCGCAAGCCGAATGTCACACATGACATGTATGGCACGGGTACTCGGCTAGTTGTTTAAAAATTTGTTTTTTGCATGTCTCCGGTTGAAAAAAAAAAGAAAAGGGCGACAAGTCATTTTAAGCAGTATATTTTTATTTGTATGTTTTTGTTATATTGTTGCCTAAGTCACTTGTAATATCGTACAAACTAGGCTGCCGTATCTGCACTTCTGGCCAAATTGGCTTTCTTACACGAAATATGAAAGAGCATCCCAGCTAAGAGAGGGCTATGTTGTCTGCTGAAATATTGTCATGTAAATATTTCCAACAAAATTAACATATCAAACAAGGCAAGAGCAGTAAATGTACCTACAACATTTTGCTTGAGTGGCACCATAAATAAATTATAGATATTGCAGTTTGCCTTTGTGTCAGGACTAATTGTGAAGCAGAGCTGTAAGTTATTCATTCTGAGTTGCCTATCTTTTATATTGTTAACATTTCTGACAGGAGAGGGATTTCTTTATAAATATTATTTTCTATAACGGAAACCAGATGTTTATTTGAATCGTGGGGCAAACAGTGTTTTAACGAGAATATATACCAGTTTGCTAAATAGCCAGTAAGTGCAATAACTCATCCTGTTCCGGTGTTATGTTAAAACAAAGTCCAGTAAATGTTAGTGATAAGCCCAATTTAATAAAATCAGTTGTTGAAGTTGAACAAATCTAATTTAATTCTAACCTGCTTTGACTCAGAGTTCAGGGATTATGTTTCAAACAAAACCCTAGCAGTCCAGTGTCAACCAACTTTACTTGATCAGAAGACATACATGGTTTGCCTTGGGCTATGTATTTGCACCAAAGAGTGCCATTAAGATCATTTTGCTTTATCTTTTAAATGCAATTTTTCACTGAACGGTCAAAACACCATGTGTCTCTGTCATTCCCCAGGTTTGATGGAGATCATGTTAATCACTGACTGTTCTACTGGCCGAACAAATATAATATCAATGGGATTTATGGTTTTGCCCTTAAGAGAATATCATCTCTCGCTTAGTAGGATATACTTGTAACTGTTAGATCACAAAATGTAGATACATATTCTAAAACAGTTTTGTTTTTATATTATTTTCTTGTATTTAAACATTTCAGTAGAAACACACATGATGATAAACATGAAAGAAACTGATTTGTCATTCTCCTGGTTATTTCTATTTTAATTCCTTGCAAGTGCCAACTTTCTTATTTTCCCTTTAAACTAACATTGAATATTACTTAGTTTTATTTTGGAATATGGAAGTTAAAAATACTCAAGGGTCCAGTTATGAAATAATATGACAATTCTTTAATGAGTCTTTATCACACAGCGAACATTCATGCTGAACATAAGTACATTTTCATAAGTACATGTTTACATAAGTAAACATATTCTATATCTTAAATACATAATAACCTGGTACCTCTTCTGTTGATTTTAAATGTTTAACTTTACTAAGTTCCCACTGGTCATAATGCTCAGCTGAATCTATATTGGTCTGGGATCTAATTCTTATCGACTAAGGTTTAAGAGAACCTGTATGCACAACGTCTGAACATCCCAGTACTAGCGATTACAAATTGTGCCTTGATATATATTACACTAATAATTGCAGTTTGTCATTCACAAAAAGAAAAAAACGTCTTACTTTTTGCATTGCTCATAATCGCGAATAATGATAGAACAACAGAGAGTGAAACTAAGAAATATAATTACAGCTCTAGTCCATTATAATCGGTAAGCTACTTATAGATTAAATTTTTCTTACCATACAGAAAAAAATGGAAATGTACCGGTTTTGCTCGCAAAAGATAGGTAAACATGAATGGTGCCATCTGTAGTTTTTTATACTCGTAAAAGTCACATGATCAATGTTAGGTAAAGCACATTACAAAATTGTAGGTAAAATCAAAAATAAAATACAACAATAAGTGAATATAAGTTTACGCTATCCCTCACATAAAAGCTGTCTCTTTTTATTTCCTGACTTCAGTAGGAAAAACTGAAAAAGATCATTTTGACTCGAGTCAGCATAAGTGGTGATACTTGCAACTAACACTGACATACCAGTCATGGGATCAATATGCTAGGTATTGGTCATAACATTATGAATACAAACACTTGTGATCAGCAAAGTTAAAACAGAGCAGGGACAAATCTTATAATAATTCAGCACACCTCATACTTTAATATTTAGTCATCTTTTGATCATCTCCAATGAATGAGCCATGGAATGAAATGTGTTATATTTTTTTTGCACAAGTTAGGACAACCTATAGCTTACAAATAAAATACCGTTCAGTCATCAATATTACCACAGAACTTGGAGATGACAGTTGCGGCAGTTCCCGCTGTATTCGATTACCGATATAACGTTATATCTGTTGACGTATTCTATTTATGGAGTATTTTTCTTAAGGATGAGGCAGAAGGGGGGGGGGGGGGGGGGGGGCTCTTTCCAGACACCACAACTTTTTCTATAGGTGTCAGACAAAGTTTTGTGTCCTGGAACCCCCCCCCCCCCCTCCCTTTTTTTCGGACCTGGGAACCTTTTTAACAACTTTGCCATCAGTCCTGGCGTGGACCCCTCCATTTTAAATCCTGGATCTGCCCCTGTGGGGGCATAAGAAAGTTTAACTGTAGGTAAACACCTATTGATCATAAATGATAAATCATTGAAAAGATTATTTTGCTTGATATAAGTTTGGCATATAAAGTTGTATGAAGAAAATTTATATAACCACTCCTTTGTCGTTTTTCCTAGGGGTGAATGTAACTATAATAATGTATAACTTAAGCAGTATACACCCAGTGTGTCCTGGCGTGTACCCCTCCATTTTAAATCCTGGATCTGCCCTTGTGGGGCATAAGAAAGTTTAACTGTAGGTAAACACCTATTGATCATAAATGATAAATCATTGAAAAGATTATTTTGCTTGTTTGGCATATAAAGTTGTATGAAGTAAATTTATATAATCACTCCTTTGTCGTTTTTCCTAGGGGTGAATGTAACTATAAGAATGTATAACTTAAGCAGTATACACCCAGTGGCCATAAATAGCATGTCATACTGAAGCGTATGGTTTAAGCTATCATTTGAGACCAAATTTGACTGGATACGTTTTGCATATTTAGAAGTATGGGGCTTATAACCACTCTGAAGTCGATGTCCTTGAGATGAAAAAAATATATACGTCATCCGACATAAAACATCCATTTATTCACTGAAAGCTACCACTTTCATACTGCTATCAGGCATTTTTATTACCTACACATGTATACCTATCAAGCAGACATGGTGAAAATTTGTCACCAAAATGGTACCGATGATCCAAATTTTGGGGTCTGGCTGAAGTACTGTTGATATTTATTATGTCAGACATGATGGGTAACTACCCACAAATGTTGTTCAGAAGTGAATTTTGAAAGAAGTGTTAGCTGATATGATGATTCACTGAAAAGTTTCAAGTTTTTTTCCAGAATAAAAGCATAAGTAGCATTGCCATCAGTCACTAAAAATCTGAAAAGCATAGAGTGTATAATGGAAAACTCAAGGCTGTGGTGTTCTGATAATAAACAAATTTATGTACTATCTGATCATATTAAATGTACAACTGTTCCAGTTTTTAGCTCAGCTGACTATAAGTCATCTGAACTATAGTCGTGGTCCATTGTCCGTCGTCCGTCCGTCTGTCCGTCCGTCCGTCCGTAGATGTGGCACATTTGAAACCGTAAGACCTAGGAATCCAAAATTCAGCATAATGTTAGATGTCCCCAAGATCTCCTACCAAGCCAAAAACTGGGTCTTTGCGACTTCGTTCCTTTGAGAAATTAAGGAAAAACCTCAATTTTTTATTAAAAACCTATTTTCACACTTCAGGACTGACTAATATCAAAACCACTCATCTGTTTTCCCTCATATTTACCATAAATATTCTTCTATATAGTTCCTATGTACATGCCAGAAATTATGTCTGTATTACATAATTTAAAAAAGTTATGGGCCCAAACATAATGCATTTTGTAAAAAATCAGGAAAGATATTTGATCACTTAACACAAAACTTGTTAAAGCTATGGACTTTTTTTCCAGTAATATAACTTTAATTTATCAAAATTAAATTGTATACCCAAAATTAGATCAAAATCTTTTAAATTTTTTAAAATATTAACAAAAATAAAAAATTGGTACCTTAAATTTTGCCCAACTTTGACCATGGCACGTTTTTTTACTGTAAGTACTGTGGATTTAATTTTCTCAGCATGTTTTTGTTAGCATTTTGTCTGTTAACACCAAAAATTTGAAACCAGTTGATCAAAAACTGTAGATTTTATTTAAGTTTTCAAGCACCATGTAACAAAATGTTTACACCAAGCTAGTGTTATGCAGTTTGCAAGAGCTCAGCTCCCCAGCTTCAGCTCTCAGTTCCTAAAATTTGGCATACAATTAGATGTCTCCAAAATTCCCTACCATGCCAAGAATTTGGTCACTAGGACTTAATACCTTCGAGATATTAATGAAAAACTTCATTTTTCCATTAAAAACCCATTGTTACACTTCAAGACTGCCTTATATCAAAACCACTGATGTGACTTTAATCATATATAATATACATATTTTTCTATACATTCTCTATGCATATGCCAGAAATGATGTCAGTATTGCGTAATTGTTTTAAGTTATGGGCCCAAACATAATGCACTATGTAAAGAAATATATTTACTCCCTTAACAAGGGGATTGCTGAAGCTAGAATTTTTTTGCCAGGGATGTAACATTATTTAATCAAGATTCAATTGAATACCCCAAATTAGTCCTGAATTTTTCAAATTTTATGTTATTAGTATAAATATAAAATTAGTACCTTAAATTTTGCCCAACTTTGACCATGGCACATTTGTTTCCTGTGAGCACGGTTGATATAATTTTCATATCATGCACACAAGGATTTCAGCTTTTTAGTTTAGAAAGCTGAAAGAAATTGGCCAAAAATTGTAGCTTTTATTAATGTTTTTATGAGACCATGTCAGACCTTAACTCTCTCCAGCCCCTCCTGAGTCACCTGTATGTTGACCTTGTTGAACTTTCAGCAAATTATGCATGCTTGAAGCAAGGCATTCACTGGGGCAGCCAGACAGCTTATGGCCAGCCACAGTTGATCCAGGTGTCCAACCAAACTCATCTAGTAGTTTTAACCAACAACATAACAATTAACAATAAGTTAATAAATTTTTATTGTTTTTTAATAACAAATTAGAGAAAAATAAAAAAGAATTTGTTAGTTTATAATAACAGGAAATCAACTTGCAGTTACTGATGATAAAAGAATCTTGTATCGATGGATAGAATGTCACGTACTCCAAATAACACCATGCAGTCACCTATGGTATTTTTCAGTTCAATTTTAATGATAAAAAAGTAAATCATATTATTCATTACTAATCATTAGGGATCATATGAAGGAAATTAATGATAGACAAAGATGCAGTTGATATTATTAATCTAGATTCCTAATGTGTCTAGTGTGTACATTGATGTGAAATTAGTCCAAAATGAATATATTACATTTTTTTTTTAATATAAATAAAAGCCATAAAACCAGGTACTTTTGATCATAATTTAAATGTGTGAATTTTGTATATTCTGGATTCTCAACATAATTGTTTGGTGAAAACTGAATAAATGCCAGTAATAGTGGGAAAACTTTGCAATTGTATTTAAATACAAATATGAATATGTACTCCATTATAAAATGTCTTGCATAAAGAATTGGAATTCAGGTAAAAATGAAAGTAAATGAATACCAGTGCAAATACTTTCAAAATGTATTCATGAATGCATTCATGAATATATTCTTTAATATTATTTTAATAATCATTTCAGTTATATTTCATTTTAAAAAATCATAAGATTCTCTTATTATTTTTTTATAAAAATTATATTTGGGACAAAATTTGTAATTTTTTTTTAATAAATAGTTAAACTCTTATATCATATGTTCTGCTTATAAGTTATATGGCCAAGTCAAAATCTGTGTGACAATAGTACTCCATTTGTTAATAAAATAAATGAAATCAATCCTCTTCCCTGTCTTCAAAGATAATATCATAATCATACATAAGCTAAACACCAACAACTCATAATAAAGCTTATATTTATTACCACACCAAACCAGCATATGCCTCATTCCTAAATCATATTTTTTAATCATATATAACAGCTGAGCGCCGTGACCCATAGGTCCCTTGTTTCAAATGCATCAGGTTTATATTATATAGCTTTAAGGTATTGCAGATTTGCAGTTATATTTTGTTATTTGGACTATCATAAAGACTATCAGTATAAAACATTCAGACTGATAATAATCAATATTCCTGTTTATTTTGTGTAATTTACAGATATGGACCTACAGAACAGCTCAAGTTCGTCGGGATTGAGAGGGATATGGATGTAGTGTAATCAGGCAAGATGTAATGCTCTGAAGAGAAACACTATAGACATCTTATCATTATTCAGATTTAGAAAATTGTGTATTTAGTAGCTAAGCTGTCTCTATCCAAACTTCTTTCTGTTAAAATGGTCACAGTAACCATTGCAGGCCTCATTTAGTTGTCACATTACATATGTCCTAACTTATTTCACTTACCCACTGCCTGAAAGTGAAAACGCAAAGCTTGCAAATAGGGGCATTGCAAGTTATCACCATATTCTTACTATATTAACACATAATATGCAACAGTCCTTGGTCAGAATTCACCTGGCCCAGTGCCAATGCCCTGATTGCTATATACTGCAAAGGTAGCATTTGAAGCGATGAGAAAAGTTTGATGAGATGGAAGGACGATGATGTGATCATTGCATTAGGGTCAATAGTATGAGTGCAACTTGTATGTTGATAATTGATACTATTTTGGTTATCACATGATGTAAGTTTCCTATTACTGTAAAGGTGGGAAACTACATGGCAGGGTGAACACAAAATGTGCGGGATTACTTACTGTAGGTGGAAATCTAAAAGTACTGGATGACCAGTCTGCCTGCGTTAGCATATATACTTCATTGTTAGTTCCTAATATTTTATATGGTAATGTTCTATTTTGTAACCCAAAGTAATATAAAATCAAAGGGATTTTATATGTGGATTGTATCTAATTAGAATTAAGATATATCAAAAGTTTGTTTAGTGCGGGTCTGCCAAATCACTCATTATTAAAATTTAGGATTTCCTGAAAATGACGCTTATTACTCTTTTTCACTTTTTTTTTCAGCAGCACTCTTTTTTCAGTGAAAGAATTCAGATATATGTACTTTTTCTCTCCTGCTTTAACAGTCAAGCTAGAACAAGAATAGGACACATTGCAATTTTCATGTGGGTAACTGTCCAGCATGTGTTAAAACATGTGGAAAATGCCCTTATCTTCATGAAGTGGGATGTGAACAGTGTATGAAAAATATATACAGTGGAATCCCGCCTTGCAACCACCCCGCAATTGCTACCACACCCACAAATACGACCACTTTTCTTGGTCCCAAATATATGATCCAGGTAATTAAGAGTCTCACAAATACGACCACCTCCAAATTACGACCACTTTGGTCAGTCCCCAAGGTGGTCGTAATTGTGGGGTTCCACTGTATATACATTTGAAGTATGTGAAGCACATCTTTATTCAGTCTGTGATTAAAAATGGGGGATCCACTCTGTTTGTCCAAAGCATTTACTCTTTTTTCAGTCATTTACCTTTGACAGGCTTGTAGTGTTTTAATGTTAAGCAGTGGATTCAGGGAGAGAAAGTTTGAATTAATATCCAAGTGTTTTCTAAAAATAGCCAAGAGGCATTTACCTATTGATTGTGACTAAACGACTTGTTAATTATATTAACCATGAGCTTGGTACAAAGAAATCAACAATCATCATAATAGTATATGAATTACCATATTGTTATCTTCAGAGGACAAGTCTTTTTTTAAAGAATTTTCCAAAATGGAGAAAATATAGGCCTAGCATAATCGACCATCCACAAATCCATATTTTAAATTTAAAAGAAGTGTATCAGAGTTGATGAATCCTTTATTTAAAAGGGTTATAGAAATAGAAATATGAAATGTTCATACTTAAAATTTTCATGAATATTATATGAATTCAAGAAAATTAGACCTTGTGAAAAATATATTCTCATTTCATTGAACACAGAGAAATAAAGTAACTCATAATGTTAACTGCGAAATAAATTAACTTATTGTTAACTGAGAAATAAAGTAACTCGTATTGTGAATTGAGAAATAAAGTTACACTTATTGTAAACTGAGAAAGAAAGTAACCCTTATTGTAAACTGAGAAAAAAACGTAACTCTTGGGACACTGTCAACAAACAGTTTCTTAAAGGATGACATCCAGCCAACGACATGCCATCATACAGAATTAAGCATTTTCTAGAAGTGTGAGGCGAGTTTTATGGCCTTAATCCGAGATGATTGCGTTATATTATTACAATGACAACAAAATCCGTACTTTTTTAACAGTCATGAAAAAAACCATGATTATTTGTTTTATTTTGGAGAGCAGTATGAAACCTCTGAAGTAAACTACAGAAGTAATGACCATTCTGTAAAAGCATTATTATTTGTCAATGTAGCTGCCTTTATATTACATTTAATGTTGTGATCAATTAATCGGGATAACCCTGCAAGATATAGCAAGCAGGCAGGCATTGCGGTGTTCAGTTCTTTTTACTGTAGAATTATCATTTAACAAGTAGAGATATAGATAAGACCATGAATGCGTTTCTTTCCTGATATATCAAGTCTTCATTGTATTGACTGATGTCTTGTGAATGCCCTGTGAAAAGTAAGTCTTGAATTTTGTATGGAGAATTGGAAGTCGTTTCTAATAAACACTTCACTGTCTATGGATTTTTGTGGGTTTTTTTTGTTTTGACGGTTTGTTGATTTTAGTGTTCATTTCAATTCTTTATGTTTTTGCATCCGAAAGTTCACACATTTAATTTATAAACGTTAGAAAAGTGACCGAATTATTTTTGCTAAAAAGTTTGTGCAGTATGGAATTCTTCATATTTCATAACTAGAAGCCGTCCAAGACAACCAGGGCTTTCAATTGGGAAGAACATTTGAAGAGCCAGGAAGCTCGTGACAAATTTTGGTCCGTCAAATGGGAATTAGGAGCGTCCTAATGGGAGATGTGGCAATTTTAGAAGGTTGTCTAAATTTGAAAATTTTTTATACGTCCATTCTTTTCATTTTATGATTTGATAACTTATGATAATTGATTATTTGATTTGAATGAAAACCAATGGTTAGTTTTAAGCACAGTGTGTACAAAATAGACTGGTTTTGGTGTAATTGTCAATGATCATGCAGTGACTGCTACAAGAACCAAATTCGATCCTATCATTCAAGCAGTCCTTAATTTCGGGTGCCCCCCCCCCCCCCCCCCCCGCATACACACCGGGAGTTCTTGAAAGCCCTGCATGGACATCATATACTAGAAAACATCTCGGCATACAATCCGGATCACCATGATCGGAATATTAAAAAGATCATAATCAAACTTTGATGTGTGCTTCTATGTATGCTGCTCGATATTAACCCGATCAATATCTCTAATAGGTTCTAAACAACTTAAATTCTGTGTGGTCTTTGTTCCTTCTTACCTTTCTCGCGGCCCGATGGTGGATACTTTGAACAGCGGTCACGAAAGTGCTGGGGCAGTCATCCCGCACAGTTAATACATAAACGATGAGTGAATCAATGACTAATTTAAGGAATATTTTTTTGGGCTAGACATTTATTAATTCTATGCGAGAAACATGCTTTTTAACAATCGACGAAGTGTGAACTCTTGAAGGAAGGTGCGAGTCGGTTACAAGTCATAATTGGCAATGTTCTCTAAAGCTCTCGACTACCTGTATTTTTATATCAAAATTTAGGTAATGGTTTATATTTTCTGCGGCCTACCTATATAGCTGATTTACTGACACTGGCAACTTATTAGTTGTTGCAGAGCCAAATTGCTATACTTGGTCAAGGATGTTCTGTATCTTGGGTTATATGAAATCTAAACTGACGTCATCAGCGTAATGCGTGATTCCAACAGCATATACCAGCACATATATATATATATATATATATATATATATATATATAGAGAGAGAGAGAGAGAGAGAGAGATTATTTTAAATGTGATTTCAATAATTTTTATAACCAGACGTGGAAATCGGTCTCTAGCTACTGAGTTCAGGAGATTTCCCTTTATCTTGAAATATTGTAAAACTATTAACTTTATATATATACTTTCCAATTCGGAGGAACAGTGCCCGTGCTAAGAGACAAGTTCATGTGCGAGCGATGGCGACTGTAGGCCTAAATCAGCAGTCTCCCCATGGTAAACGGGATACATTTAGGACATCACATTTCACGTTTGATAAAGATGTTTATTAACATCTATAGTTGGCTGAGAATCAGAAACATTATATTAGGCAGGCTGATTATCTGATCAAATACAATGTCATTTTAATTACTAGATAAAGTACTTGCTGGCAGGTCAAGGACCTACGGGAAATATTAAGGTGTTACCGGGCCGGTAAGAGTGAATATAGGCTTTTACATGTGATAGAAACGATTCTCTTGTAGGAATATACAAACGATCAAACCAGATTGGGTAGTTTTCTGGATTTAGCCCACGGTGCCGTGTTATAGTGTACCATGCAGAGCAGATTTTCGAGTGCGCTCTCGTCCGTATACTAGGTTCTGAATGCCTTTTCACACCAAGGGATTGCTCCTTCTATATTCAGTATGTTCCTGTTACAATTGATAGTTTCTATTACGTATTACAAGTGACGGTTTGCAGTGCTGTTACCGATTGTCGTCAGTTTGAAAGAAACATACAAAGGAGCTAGAGGCTTACAATTGTGAGGAACTGGTTTAAAATCTTGTTCGGTGATTAAAAGAAATAAAATGACATATGCTGGATTATTGTATTAACCTTCTATATTAACATAAAACCTGGTTTTTTTTTATTTAGAATTATGCCTAATATACAGACTCAGTCAATTTATTTTGACTTGTACATTATATATATGCTGAAGTGTCAAGGTACCAGCTTCTTGTTGACACGCTTCATGAGGTTCATTTTTAATCTTTACGCTATTTTGCGTCCCGTCTTTCTCATATCTCTCATAGGATTTAGAAAATTTTTCCTGGATAGTATGAATTCTATGCATGTGCACTCATAAACATTTACGATTGATTTTGCAAAAATGCAACCAAACTAATCAATTTTGAAAGGTAGCGCCGAATTATCAATATAATCGATGTATTAGCATACCACCGGGTCATACGAGTCACAGCTCCTACATATAGAAAATGCCATCTTTGAATCTTACATTCACGTTTCCCGGGTTTTCCCCCAGGGAAAAAAACACAGTTATGCGCATATTCAGGGGTGCCGAAGTACCAATATTTAAGCCGTGTGCTTAATACGCCGAGTTTGACCCACACAAAAAAATATAGTTCTTGTCAGGCTAGAATTACATAGTTTTCCACACGATTTTTTACCCTGTTCCACAACACAATCGGCGTCGGGCAATATTTTACCAATTCAGCGAATTTTCGACAATATCGGACGACAATATGTTATCGTACCAGGAACACGTTAAAAGCGTCCCTTTGTCGGATATATCTGTCGGGTGCCGACATGGTGAAAATTTTTATTAATTCTTGCGCACGAATAAATAATCCGTGCGCACGAATTAGTGGCCCATTAGAACAGCTTACTTATGTTGCTGGTTCAATGCTCATTGGCTACTAATTCGTGCGCATGGATTAGTAAATTGTGCGCACGGATTAATAAACATTTTTTCGACCTTGGAAATATATTTTTCACAGAATAAGTAATTCGAGCGCACGAGTTAATAAATATGTTTCACTATTTCGTCCCCCGGGCTCCGTAGTAAATAATGACACTTCCGTAGACATTAAGTAGAACGACATTAAAGCCAGCCTTATATATAGAATTTATGTGATTACTGGTTTACTCTGCGTACATGATATTTATGAACTTTAGGTAATTCCTTAAGGAAGGTACTTTTGATGCCTCAGTGACAGATGTGTGATGTTGTTTATCTACAAGCTGTTAGTAAACACTACAGGCGCATATGTTGACCAAAAAAAAATATGTAACTGAAGGTGATTGGTAGCATATATGTTCGGAAGTTGAAAGGTCTTGCCGCCAGAGGTCATTGTTGAATGTGTTTGGATTATTATTATTAGTTCTCCAACACGAACTGTGTGTGCAGAGGATGGATTTTGGGGGTCGAGACCCCCCCCCCCCCTTGCTCTTAACCAAAAATCTTTTTTAGACGATTTTTATGCATGTTATCCGTTGACCCCTCCCTGCAGAAAATCCTCGAACCACGCCTGGTGTACCTCGCGTTTTCTGGTTTATTTGGGGAAAGGTTCAAAATTTCTTTGGATAATAAACGTCAGATGTCGGAATAGCCGCCTTTAAGGAAGACGTAACAGAGGTAGATTTCTGCTGCACCTGCGTGAACTGTTATCCATTATGTATCCGCCACAGCACGACAAATTACGCGTACCCTTACTGAGCAAGTAGTACGGATGGGCCGAACAGGCAACTCCGTTAACTTGAAACAGCGAGGCATCACGCACCCGCAGAGCAAACCTGTTTCCTTTCTTGTAAAGTCCGGCACCTGTGATCCACGTCATCGGTTTTGGGGTGACGTCATGCAAGTCAGCGTGCTTGTCACGCCACGTGTCCAGGAAGTCGTAATCCTGTCTGTCCCCGGTTGCGCGGTTTTCAACCCAGTGGGCAGAGCTGGCGACCACGTGACCGCTGTCCATTTTGATCCGAGCGGACAGCAGTTTTACACCCAGCCTGTTTCCCTTCTGGTAAAGCCTCGCTCCTACGACAACCTGGAAAATAAATGCGAATCATGAACAGAAGCAAACGATGAAAAAGATTAGGCATCTTCTGGTATTAGTTTGATAAACCGTTAATTTATTGTCCGTACTATTACCACATGTTTTATTTTAAATTATTTTTGATAAGGCAATCTGGCGAAACAATACTTCTACTACAGACAGAAAGAGGAAAAAGCGAAATTTTGAGTAAAGTCCTGTCAAACATGCTCATGGAGTAAATATGATTCACTTCACGGCCTGAATAACTTGTCTGGGTATAGACACATCCGATGTTTGCAAACAAAGCCACCCAACTGGCGCATGCGCACTGGGCCGTAAGGCAAGAAGCACAGCCCAGCTTGACCGCCAGCCATATATAATCAGCACAGTTTACCTATATAATAACATCACTGTATCTTTGATCAGTATCAAAATAAAGACACTCTGCCATGGCCCACAGTAACTTTAATGGTCCCAATAAATTAGGCTACACTTAACCCATTGAAATAAAAGGCACACCCCTGTTTGCAACAGATCATACTTGGTTCTATCAGAGGTGACCAAAAACTTCCATAGTTATATAATTAATGTAGTATTATTCAAAATAAATGATTGACGTTTTCCAAAACCTTGCCTAGGTTCCACTAATATATAAAAAATAAATACCACTATATGGTACTTCATATGAACCATGAATGAAAAACGAACCTTGCAAATTTAGGTTGTATTCTAATTATTATTGTTATTATAATAATAATTACCAGAAGAGTAACTGTAAAACAATTTAAAGAATAGTTTCCTTTGGTGTATTATTGTAATCAGTTAAATAATTATTTAGGTGCAGTAGTCGATAAATGCAACAGTTTGTGTTTGTTTGACAGAGAAAGCCATTGTGTTGTCTAAGTTTTTATATTAAATTGTGGTCAAAAATTTGTAGCGTATGATAAGAATATAAATTAATTAAAATGAAAATAAAGTAAAATTGATTATAACTGTAAACAAAAACATTAAAATATATAAATTTGCTAGGGATTGTCCTTTTTAGTATATTTGATATTAATGATATTCATATTATTATTAAAGTTATTATTATCATTTATTATTGATAAAAATAATAATACTAATAATAATAATAATAATATTATTATTATTTTTTTTATTATTATTATTATTATTAATAATATTATTATAATTATTACAAGAATAAGAAACTATATGATAGAAACATTTATTGAATATTAAGTGTAGGAGGTAATCCGTTATAGATTATGAGTCTCAAATTGACTTAGGAAAATGAGTAATTATGTCTTCAGATAAAGCTTCCATGGACATTCTCAGCTGACAGACAGGTCTAAATTTTATATTTAGAAAAACAACTCTGAATCGTGATTTGTTATGAGAAATGATCCACCAAAGTGAAGGCTGTACTCCCTTTTTGGTACAAACGTTTACTCCTGCCAACAGGGAGGTCCAGGTATGAACAAGTGAGTCTGACATTTCTACTGCTGATTAAGTGAATAAAATTGTCCATATACGTCACACAAATGGAACTGCAATTGTGGTAAGAAAGAATATTACAAATATATAGAATGAAGCGTGAAAACCTAAATGTTAAAACCTCTGACCTCTTGATTAACCATGACTAAATGCAAGGACGCTGAACACCAGGTGGGATTACCAGCTGCAAGTTTAAATGTTCTTGGGAAGGCCTCCTGGAGTTAAAATGACTATCTAATTGTAGGGACACCAGCATAACATGTTTATGATGTTTGATCTGCAAAATGACACTAAACAGTGAGAAAAATTAAGCGTAACTCAGACTGGTATTGTAGTGTAAATAGCTTGTCAAGTGCCTGCCGCAGCCCATGTTTTGCCTTACAGAGCACCATGTGGTCAGTGACCCAGTTTCTGTGACGTCACGATCGGATGTGTCTATAGGCCTATACATCATGGCGTCGTTACTAAGTGACCATTATTTGTCCTTCAAGACACGGCAAGAAGCCGATAGAGCGTAGGATTTATGCACTTTCTGGGGGCCTTTTTTGTGACGCACGCCATCTTCGTACGAAGTACGTAAGACTCGACCATATACCGTAAAACCTGTCCTAACCACCACCTCTTTTTAGCGACCACCTTGAACGACGACTACTTTTTCAGGTTTTGATTCCCTTTTGCTCTTTATAAAATACCTCGCATAGACGACCAACTCGCAAATTACGACTTCTTTGTCGAGGCCCTGATGGTGGTCGTAATTTCGAGTTTTTATTTTTTTTCATTTTTGTTGGAGGTAATCGCTTCCATTTTTAATGCTTACTTATCTAATTCTAAATCTAAGTATTTACATCTGCAGAGTTCCATTTTAGGGTTGGGACTACGTGACAGGGCGGTAGCACTCGCTTCCTATCTTGTTATGTTGTGTCCTGGTGTTAAAATCAGGCCAAGTGTCTACCGCACCTGTAGGTCCTGTGTTGTCATCCCAATTGCTTTGTCATAGCACCGAGGAACCTCACAAAGACGCACTTTTTTTTGTAAGTGATACACGGCTCTTGAGTACAGCCTTCCCATTAAGCCTACAGAGCGCTCACCCTGGGTTTGGGCCGACCGTAAAGATCGCACAGCTTTTAGGCTTAGATTTTAACTCACGACACCCCGGCTTTGAGTCATGTGCTCTACATAGAAGCCGGTGGTTCTTTTCGAGGTCTGACTGTCCTCCTTCAGTGCAGAATAATCACACCCAACCCTTGATAAAATCATTCCCACAAATATGGATTCAAGCGCCTCTAGCGACTTTTTATATATATCACAAGTAAATGGTATCACGACATATAATTACACATTTTCCGTTTTCTATCTTTGGTGTAAAGTGACACTTTCACCTTACCGAAAATAACAGGAGCACCGCAATAGGGCAATAATACGCCCGTCGTATCTCTAATGGCCTCTGACATAATTAAATACTAATATGCGTAGGTTTGCCGAGGATTTAAATCAAGTGATAACTTTGTTTCACAATAATACATAATTTTTTGGTAAGTAATCACGGCCGAACCAATGTCTGGTGACCTCTGATAAATTTAGATATGCATGGATGTTGCAAGGAATCGAACTTCGGCGAGATACTTTACATGTAACTGTTTGCTTTTCTTCAAAATCCATAATACACCTGGTAACTTATCTTAGTGACACCACAAAGTAGCTAAGTGACCTCTGGCCTCATTAAATATGTATGGATTTAGTCAATAATCGATCTCGGATGAGATAATCTATTGGTAAGTAGTTATGGTGAGTTTCTTGAAAATACATCAAAGAACTGGTAAGTTATCGGGGCGACACTAAAAGCTATCGGGCGGACGGACGGACGGACCGTGGATATACCATAATACATCCCGTCATAGACCGGCGTGTAAAAAGCGAAAGAAGGTCTGTGGGCTAATTGAACGTTTCAATATGAATAGCAAATTTAATTATATATTATTCAGATGAAATAGAATATATATTAAGAACACCGGTCGATGCGAGATTATGAAAAAAAAAACTATTTCATACAGATCGTTGTTCTTACTACTTTTTTTTATGAATTAGAGAATATGAAATGCTTGATAGCTATACCTATTTGATAATCCGAAATAAAAATCTTAAATTAATTAAATAAAGGCAATATTGTAATACAACCGTGTATACTTACCTCTCCCTCTGGAACTGTTACCATATGTAGATCAACAAAATGACTTTCTCTGGCATTGATATCCATAAAGTCAGCATTCTTTCTGCCGTTGGGATTAGTCGGCTTCACCCACGAAACCGAGTTTTTATCTACAGTGCCAATTAGTTTGGTTTTAGCTTGTCTTATCTGTAGCGCGATTCGATTCCGGAAGCGGAAAAATTTGAGTCCTACGACAACGTAGTTTTGCTCATAATCGGCTTTGCAGATACCACCGATATCGACTAACGGCGAATCGCTGACGTACATGAAGTCTTTCCGTCGGACCTGCCCGTACTGACGATTTTCGTAGCAACAAAGCGGAAGTGGTTCAAGGAAGGCGTGCGCATGCGCGAGTTGAGAATTCATGCGCGTTACGCGTGCGCGGTACACGTAATCCGCTTGGGTCCATTCTCTGCGCACACGGTATGCTTCCCCAAGAACCAAATAACCAATTGCTTGCTCAAGGAAGAATTTATTGAAAAAATGCATCACTGCCCCCACGGTGCTTCGTCTGAGTTTTCCGTCATGTATGGCTGTTTCTGCTTCCGTACGGAATATATCCAGTACACCAGAACGTGTGATCAAATCATGCATGACTGCAAGCGATTTCGGCAATCCTTTATGAGGTCGGACGATCTTTTCGCCCCACCAGGAGCGTATTTGATAGGGGGCGTTATTGCGCGTGTGGGAACTGTACTCGTGGTACATCGCCCAGATGTTCTCTGAAATATCGCTCAGCTGCCGTCCTTCCGGATGTTCCGATAACAGGTCGCCGACGTCTCTGGCTTGGGCGCTTATGCATTCGGCCAATTTTTCTATCTGGTCCAGTCTAGAGAGCTGTTCCTTGGTGGCGGCCAGTGTGCCTTGACGACTCTCAAAGAACTGCATCTGACTCAACAGAAATGTGACGAACGAGAAAGCCATACCGACCTCCATTTTGATGATTTCACTATAATATTCACGACAACCGCGTAAAATATACAAAACATAATCCCAATTTAGACGCCGAGTTGTGACTTTCAATACATCCAAATCAAGATTTTCTGGTATAATATACTGCGCCACACTTAAGTGTGCTTACTGTGGATTGTTTCTGTACCTCAGGCGGTGCTATTTATAACGTTACACATGTTACTTTTTAATGTACCTATACTTCCTGCTGACTGCCCCGGATGCTGCTCTCGGGTTGTGCCTTATGATTTACAGCCCAGACACCTGTCATCATGTTAACAAGGCCAGTAAACGGCCGTAAATTTACTCAATATATACAGACTGCATGCCAGTAAAGTGTTTCTTCCACCAGTTCCAAGGTAATTTCTTTGCGGAAGTAGCACACTATAAAACGAGAGAGAGAGAGAGAGAGAGAGAGAGAGAGAGGGAGAGAGATAGAATTTGCTTTATTGCGCTTCACGTAAAAAAGATGATTGGCATAAACAAAATAACAAAAATAAACAAATAGATATTGACTGATGCTCTTCTCTTCACGAGAAATGGTATTTTGCCTCTTTGAAATAAAAAAAGTCTTAAAGGGATCGAAATAATCAGGAGCAATATTATGCCTATTCTTTCACACTATCAGTTCAACTTTGCTCTATACAAAAGTTTTCCAGCAAAACCATCCGATTACAGTCTAAGTACCTCTCAGTTTAACACCTTGTTATGGCTCGATGAGTCGGTAAACACAGTCCACCTGTGTATGTTTACCTGAACAAGGCCGCGTGACCAGAGGTCCGATTGTGAGTCGCAACACGCCGTGTTTCAGCCAGCGGGAAAATGTATAAAATTTTTTGGCCAAGTCAGTCAGGGCAACTTCTGATTGGCACGGATTTTGGCTCCGGGACGCACACGGCACCGCTGTCTTTATGTTGACACCTGCTATCGTGCTCGGTCAACTGGTTTTAACACTCGTTTATAGGAGTAAGTAAACGGTTTCAAGACAATATTTTGGTAGGTACAGATTGTTTTAAAGAAAATAAGGCTATTTTCGTGTTAATTCAACATGATTTATAGATGATTGTGCCTCTTTAACTCAGCATATTGGTAAATCCGCTTTATGTTTGTTGAATCTCTGAACACAAGCATTTCTCGCTGAGTATTGTTACCATACAGATGGATTTACACTTTTGGTTTGTGATTTCACATGTATTCGTTTGTGTTAATTCATCAATCGTAGCCAAATATTAAGATTATCGGCTGTTAACGATAGCGATATTACGATATCGATGACGGATGGCCGTTGTCGTGCATTTCCAGGTATGGCTTATGTCACGAATCAAGTATGCTTACCATGCAGTCCACGAAAAATGCATACTAAAATGTGTATTCAAGGCTACTTCAGGAGGAGCCAAATTATCCTCCAACACGCCTCCTTGGGTTTAATTGAGGTGCTCTTTTGTGGTATCCCGTCAATCTATCCATTTAATTCCCTCAGTGTACAGGTGTTATCATGATTCATGTAAGACAGGGATACGTTTTGGGCTCATTTTCGTGGTCTGAATGGGTTTCAGGAAAAAAAAAAATTACTGGGTTAGCCGACCCTGGTTTATGGGAAGGTGATTATCTGTCTGTGTAAACGATTAACGTCTGTTCCATCACCTCTCGTCCCCTTTTTGGCTTATAAAGGTTTTATTGGTTATGCAAAAAAAGGTTTGTTGCTCGGCCCATATTATATTCCGACCAGAGTAAATAACCAGGGACAGACGCCTTATATAAAACTTGACTGTGCAGTTGAAGCCTAAAAACCCAGCACGGATTCTCCTAGTGAATGGCAGAGCAGGCATTGGCCCTAATTCCTATTAATAGGAGCCTTGGACCCGGGGACAATGGAATCGCCATTTGTCAAAACGGAAAAGAAGCTTTTGAATGAAAATAAAATCCGATGATGATTTCCCTGGCTGTTACCGTTATCCTCCTGAATCCTCCTTTGTTTTGTTTATTTGTTTGAAAAGTTATTGGTTTATTGTATGAGCGTCTATTATAAACAATCAAGCGTTTTTTTTAGCTCAGCTGACTGAAAGTCACCTGAGCTATGGCGATCACTCTTTGTCCGTAGTCCGTCTGTCTAGCTGTCCGTCTGTCCGTTAACCAGGCACAAATCGTTACCACTGGACCTGGAATCTTCTAACTTGACATCCAGGGAGGTCCATGAAAAATCTCCTGGGAAACCTGAAATTAGGTTTCTGTTACCCATATTCTTCGAGCTATGAGGCCCCGAAATACCCCCCCCCCCCCCCCCCCAGAATAATGGAAAATTTGATACAAAAGCTCAAGTTCCAATCTGAACAACTAATGCATTGATCCTCATTATTCTTTGCGTGGATATTAATCATGGAATGTTTCATCAGTTTTTGCAGTCTAGTGGCGCCACCTGCATTTTTTTAATTTTTACGATTTTTCCTCTATTTTTGAGACCTCTTTAGTTGCAGTCATCTGTTAACAGGGCACAAATCGTAACAACTGGACCTAGAATCTTCTCTCTTGACATGCAGGGAGGCCCATGAAAAGTCTCCTTAGAAACCTGAAATTAGGTCTCTGTTACCCATAACCACTGAGCTATGGGGCTACTAAGTACCCCCAGAATAATGGAAAATTTGATACAAAAGCTCAAGTATCTGAACAACAAATGCACTGATCCTCATGATTCTTTGCATGGATATTGATCAAGTAGTGTTTCATCAGTTTGTGCAGACTGGTAGCGCCAGGATTTTTTTTATTTTTAACGATTTTTTTTCTCTGTTTTTGAGACCTTAAAAGATGTGGCACTTTGCCAACAGGGTACAAATCCTAACGACTGGACCTAGAATCTTCTATCTTAACATGCAGGGAGGCCCATGAAATGTCTTCTTGGAAACCTAAAATTAGGTCTCTTTTACCCATAACCTTAGAGCTATGGGGCTCAGAAGTACCCCCAGAATAACTTAAAATTTATTACAAAAGCTCCAGTATCTTAACAACTAATGCATTGATCACCATGTTTCTTTGCATAGATATTGGTCATGGACTGTTTCATCAGTTTCTGCAGAATGGTGGCGTCAGCTGCTTTTTTTTCAAATTTTACGCATTTATACTCGATGTGGTTGTCTGTTAACAGGGCACAAATCGTAACAATTGGACCTAGAATCTTTTATCTTGACATCCATGGAGGTCCATGAAAATCTCCTTGGAATCCTGAAATTAGGTCACTGTTAACCATATCCTCCGAGCTATGCTTCAGTTGAATGGGGATATACCACCTACAAAATTTGGCATTCAGATGATAAAATTCCTTTTGTGAATGTCTTCTCAGTCAGCCGAGTGTCATGACCCATTGGTCACTTGTTTTATCTCCCGCCAGGTGGCGAGGGGTATTGTACGTTACCCTGTCGACACATTAAGTTCTAAACAGATTTTGTTGCGATTTTGTCGAGGGTTAGGAAAACACCCACTATATATGTTGGAGTCTATACGGATCATTATAAAGAATCATGTCCATTTTTTGGACATTTTTTTAACAGATAGGTAATAATCATTGGTGTTGGCCGGGGAGGATGTATGGAGGGTGGTGTTTAGTAACATTTCAAAATTTAGGCTGTAATAAAACATTCAGGGAGAGTTTAAAACGAAGTTAGACACATAATACGGTCTCTTTTTTGTATCATATTTCTTATGGTAAAAAGAGGGGACGTGCCATCCCCGTGCCCCCTGAAATCAGCTACTTGGTTAACAAGATGAGTAGTTACTGGGGGTTTTAAAGTTTTTTACAAACCCTGTATCCCAAATATCAATTAAAAAATAAAACTAAATTTTTATAATATATCTAAGAATATAATATTTATTGGGCGGTGTTGGCGCTTGTAGGGGGGGGGGGGGGTCTTATAATTTGAGTCCGAAATATTGAGGGTGCATGTCGAGGTATCTATCCTCCTGGAATCATTAGTTTGACAAGACAATCACGTTCCTTAATTCATCCCGTGTGACCAACCCCCCCCCCTTCCCCCGGCTTCTCTATCTACATAGACACCAGAGCAAAACGAACTTCCTCATATATGGCTTGTGTATCTTTCAAACGTATTCAATATAAAACCAGAAATATAATTTAAATGTTCCTTTAAAATGCTGATCATCACGATTACGGCAAAGTATGTGTGTGTGTATGGGTGTGTGGGGGGGGGGGGGCGAATAAAGGATTTAGGAAAAAGAGGCGGTCCAGCTCTGGAGGACTAATGACAACCATTTTAAAAGGCCTAAGGTTTAGGGGGGGGGGAGGTCTTGACCCCCTGGACCCTCATCCTTATCCACTTCTGGGGAACAGGAGTGGATGTTACTTACAGCAGAGTACCTCAAGGCTTCATATACCCCATTTTAGAGGATCGTGAGATCTTAATACAAGTAAACACAAGTACAATATACATACACACACACACACCATCGTTTGTTCCATTAACGTTTCCTTCACAACAGGCCCACAAATATCTCAGCAAATAGAAAACCGACACTTCACGTTTGACGGATATGACTTTATTATATGACGTCACAGGCGCAACAAAGAACAGCAATTGCTATATTGTGACGTAATAAAATAGATATCTTGACAAAATAATGTGGTGATGTGCATTTGGCAAGGCACTGCATGTACTAATTCAAAGCGAGGCTCATGTGTCCCAAGTATGCAAATATGCATCAGCACATGTGCCCTGAATTATAACAAAGGTAAATATATTACTTAAATAACGGTGTATACGTATGAGAGAAAAGACAGAATGAGAGATAAAAGGACGGATTCTTTTTGATATGTAAACGATTGCAGAGATATGCATAGATACACTTATAAAATTTCATTCATCAACATTTCAAAGATATGCATAATATTTGGTCTTCATTTTGTAATGCATATCGATTAGATTCCCAATGTGTACACAGAGACAGCCAGTATTATATATCAGGTACATAAATGCTCTTTTAATATATATCAAGGAATATGTCTATGAATATTTCTAATGAATCTATTAATGTCAAAGCAAATAATGTTCTTTTTTTTTTATTTAAAATACGTTCTAGCTATTTTTTCCGGATTGCATAATTCCTAATCAGTCTTAAAATCCTACATCAAGAATTCTTGGACCCAATACTTTTTACAGGATATAGAATTTTTGTTTCTTTTTTACCTTATTGGCAATACCATGGAAAAATGTCTTGAGGCTAGTCAATACAAGTTTTATTGATAAAAAAAGATTACTGATATACAATGTCGATTAAAATTCATCTCAACGTGAGTTAAATTTCGTCAATTTAGGGTTTTTTTATTTCCAACGGATTTCTGAGGCAAACTATAGAATATTTCAGAAAAGAACATGGGATGCTGTTATTGCATTTATAACAGTTCAGCGGCAAATATAAAATTTTTGTTGTCTCATAAAGAATATCTATTAGCTAATTTTAGATTATGTTCATCGGAAAATCTAGCCTCGTTTTCATATTTTATTGGGGACAGATTTACACATACGAACTTATTCAAGATGAACAAAATAAATCATGATATATATATATAGGGGTCTTGCCGAAATAGTAAAAAACATTTAACATGAAATATGTTTAATTCATATAAAACAAGGGCGTACCCAGGCAATGGTAACTTCCATCCCCCGGAAACTCCTTAATATATGAGGGCCGATTACACAGCTCTGTGACGACAGCTGCTTATATTTGAAAACGCGTAAATGATGCGAAAATTCTTTCTTATTCACTTGGTAAAAAAAACACCTTTAATAAGCCAACTACCTTTGTAAATTCCAGCAGTTATGAATCGATTATTTGTTTTAAAATTAAGCATCATAGTATTATGGCATGGCTATATGTAACATTTTCAGCAGTTTCAGGTTAAAGATATGGACGGAGTTGTTATAATACAAATAAAAAAAGTGTATTCATAAATATGCATCTTAAACAGCGCCTCTGTGAAACATGTAACCACACAGTGAATTTTGTGTTATACTCTACAATATGAATATATTTCATAGGTACGGTAATATGTACAAGGTGTATGCTACTTAATGTGTTAATCTAATTAATAAATTTACATGACTACGATGATATCATTATTTAGATATGAATATGCATGTCAATGACGTCAGCTTGACGTGATGCGTATGATGTCACATGCTATACGGATTATCCGTGTATATTCATACAACATATAATATATTAACAATGTGTGCATGTAATACATAGTTGAATGATTTGAAAATGATTACGACACGTTTAATTTGTGACGTCATCACTTGTGCAGCATGGGTAATGTATTAAGATGACAATGAATACACGGCTTGATAATGACACGAATGATGTTTAAACTTGGTCTCTTCCACAGACGCCAGGTGTCGCCACCGCTATATACTTAGGTAAGTTGTCACAGGATTTTACGCGATTATTTCCACATATAAAAGAATTGTTCGCACATATCGACTGAGGAGCTCACACACATTTCCACAATAAATTTGCAGTTGTGTGAATGGATATCTGCATAACATTTATGATATCATAAAGGTGACCTACAAACTCCATACAATAAACTAGACTGGTACCCTCAAGCCAAGCATAGAGACGGGCGTACAACGCCATCTTAAGTACCCCCAGTTGCAACTCCTGACCCAACTGTAGACTGGTTCCAACTCCAGTCTGTAAGCTCACACCGATTGTCATGGACGTTCTCGCGATCCTGGCTGGTTATCCGTGAAGATTACTTATAAAATTACTTTCTTTTGTTATTTAAAGTTTCCAAATAATGAAAAATGTGTTTTTGCACAAAAATTGTCTGATGGATGTAAAGATAATACGAATCATACGATATACTGAATACTTGATATTCCACTGTACGTGGCTTTGGTTTATTATCAATATCTATTAATCTAATCATAAATGTCACACAAAATGAACAGCCAACTTTTAACAACTTCTCTGGGCAAACGAAATGCTTATTTTTATCATATATAAATCATACTTGAGTTGGAACCAGTCTGCCGGGAGTCCTGAAGATGGCGTTGTACGCCCGTCTCTATGATTGGCCTAGAGCAGCGGTGCCAAAATAGAGCGGGGTACCAGTCTATCTCTTATTTGTCATGCGATGACGTCACAGAGTGTCTGTAAAAAAGACCAATACAATATATGAGCATGATAAAATAATTTAAATTATACATGAATCGTAATGTTATATTATAGACTAACAATACTATACTATCTACTTGACTAAAGACTGACCAATATAATGTAAATTTAAGACTACAGCCAATCACAACACAGGAAAAAACCTGGCTCTGTGCAATTTTAGTGAATTGAGTGTCGCAGATTTTTTCTCATCAAACTTAAAAAATATAGATTAGAACATAAGTATATATAGTCTGGGTATGTGTGACATAAGCCATTACATCGTGAATGCCAAAGACTGGATAAATAAGCAAGAAAAGCCCCCAGAGAGCGCAGACCTCCGCCAAGGCAGCTCATTACCCCCATATGGCATTGTCAGAAATGCAGCATTTTTCCTTTAAAAAAAATCCTGGATCACAATCATTATGGTTATCCGGATCACCCCTAAATTTTCAATCGTTCCTTGTATCATTGCCGAACTATCTTGAATATTTCAGCTATATCCGATCATGACTTTTTGAGTGATTATGCAAAAAATACCCCCCCCCCCCCCCCCCTTGGCGCATGTAATGATATGCTCTTTGTCCAGTATTAGTGCCAGTAAGTGTAACCTAGCATCTGTACTCAAGGGGTGTGGCCAATTTGCACGTGAGCACTTAATATTATAAAATGTAATGTGTGTTACTCTTGCATGGTTTTATATCGCTTGTGTTTTATCGTAAATTGTTTGTTGAAGCGAGAGTAAGATCACTTTATGAAAAAAAAAAAAAAAAAAAAAAAAAAAACGAATCATGTCTCGTAAGCAAGTTTTTTTTTAAATATTTTGTGAAGCAAATGCATAAAAGGGTGTATCAACATCTCTTAATTTTTTTCCGGTGGTAAATTTGTGTTCACGTAATTTTTGTGAATATCACAGACTTAACGTGTTGTGCGTAGATTAATGGTGTCCATGGTGATACATAACATACACTTTACGTAGGTGAGCAAAATGTATATAAAATTTAAATCGAGAGATTGGTTTATAAATATAGCAGCTGAACGCTAAGTATTGTTCAGTCTTGCAAAAGAACTTTCACGGATTATCATTGAGGGCAAGTACCCTGAAAGTTAATACACCATATATAACTTCCAAGATGACATAAATATAAAGTGCTTTTCAACTAAATTGCTTTCAAAATTTCATTAATTGACATTGCGGCGGTACAGTATCCGGTATGGTACATAATTGGATCCAATATAATGACAATGTCTAAGAATTGCATAAACAAAACAGGACTGCAGAGTAAGTCCTAAATGTATGCCTTTCATATTCGCCCTGATCAATATGCTCGACAACACAGCAGATAAGTCGGCAAATAATCACGTATGTTTACGGTAACATGGCTTCCACAGTCACGTGATTCTTTGCATATCATTTTCTCACATCACGTGACGAGACAATAAAGACATGACAAGTTTGTGGTCTTTTCTTGTCTGATGGAATATGTAACTCACGGTTTACATTACTATATACTTTGTGTGCGCTAAATTGATTTATCACAGTTGATTGGATGATTTAAAGCTTCTTTTGATTAAATACAGCTCAGTCACAAAAGACCGATTTGATTAACACAAAAAAATATGTTAAGTTTATGTGCAGATCATTCGGAGGTGTACATAAATTTTGGTGCAATGTGCACATGTACAAAATCAATGTTTTTTTTTCATGCATGCGCGCGTAATCGTGACACATAATGGCATGGCAACTTTCATACACGCATGCGCGTTTGCTTGACACATGGCAGGTTCATGTGCGCATGCGCGTCCATGCAAGTCCTACCTAGAAACACGGATGTTTTTCAGTGCGCATGCGTGATTTCAATTGTACCCATTTCCGTTCTCCATAATGTCTCCGATGACGTTGCCATTAATGTGTGTATGTCCGTTCATTCCGCGGTTTTGCTCTTCGTCAATCATGATACGCGTGTCACCGTTTTGTGTGTTTCTAGAATGACCATTTGCCTGTTGCATTCCACTTATCTTCTCAACTTCTCGGATCTTATCTTTTCCCTTGTTGTCGGTATCTCCTTTTCCGAAGTTGATTTCGTCTTTCATTCCGCCGCAGTCCCAGACTCGCAGAGTGCCGTCGTGGGATCCGGTGAACAGTCGCCCCTCTACAACCTGTGATGGGAAAATATACAAATTGGTCATAAGACAAGGAATATGTATGACATATTTTAATATAAGAATCACATATGACCCTATTAAAATTAACAATATATTATTTATAATAATTATCATTTTTAGTTATTATAGAAATGTTTTCAATATTATTATTGTGATTAATGTTGTTACTATTATAATTTTGGTTATCATTGAATTTTATTGTTGTAATTTTATTATTATTATTATTATTATTATTATTATTAGTATTATTATTATTATTATTATTATTATTATTATTATTATTATTTTATAATTATTATTTATGAATACAGAAACATCAAACATGTCCACAATAATTATAATAATTATAATTATAATAATAATAATAATAATAATAATAATTATTATATTCGCTTGATCATAATCATCATCTTGTGGTCATCATTTACATCTTTTTTATTATTTTTTTTATCATATCATGGCATTTTTATAGAAATTCTATTACAAAACATCTAATCTTATTTACTTCTGTTACAATTTAAGTATATTTTGATCATACAGTTCTCTAAAGAAAGAAATCCATTTCTCTTTTACTATGAGTTCACGTATCTTCAAGTATCAATGTGCAATTTTTTAAAGAAGTGCACTAAAAATATGAAGGAGGGTGGACAAATTACTTATACACCAATGGTCCAAATGTACATTAAATTGTTACTAAAATTTTCCATTTAATCGTGTTAATATTAACTCAGCCCAACTGTAATTTTTTTTATATCAGTCGATCTGAATGATTATTTGAAATATCGATATTGGAAGTCTTCTAAAATCAATTACGTTGACCCTCCTGGATCCATATTTTCCGGGGTATTTTTCAAAGCCAGTAATCGGGAAATCCATGCAGGGAATTAGTAGGAAAGTAAAACCCGCTGTAAATTATGAATATCGGTAATGTTAAAATACTTTTCAATATTTTCAAGTGTGTACATGGGCCATGTTTCTTGAGTAAATGTGAGGGGGCACCGATGGAGTTCCGACAGAATCTCTCTCTCTCTCTCCCCCCCCCCCCCCCGGGAGACAAAAAGACACCCGCTAAAAATCTCCAGACAACCCACATCCTTATCTCCACCCCCTCGCCGTTATGACAAACATGTCAAAATCCCTACCCCTAGAATTTTTTAAATTTTATTAAATATACATTCTCATTATACGAAAATATCCGTTGTTCATTTATCAGCGCTATGTTATTTATATTTTACAATGCGTTGAAACATTTAAAAACATGGGGCGTATAGCATTTATGATAACTCAGTTATACTTTTGACACATGCACTGTTCTAAATTGTCTCAATATAAGAAATTCCTTAAGAATCTATAAACTGGTAGACGGAAATATCTCGAAATTCAAAATTATTATTCAAAAGTGTTTATTTCCCTTAATGATGAGAGGGGGAAAAGGTACTTTGATACTAGGCCCATAAGCGTATAATTAATGTACAAATTAAGTAAAGCAGGGAAGGTCCCACACTTTCAACCTTCTTTTGTTTATTCTCAACCTGTGTATGATTTACTAAGTCAAATATAACAAAAATAATAACAAAAAAAAAAGTTTACGTGAAACTAAACGATAGTAACTTCGATTTTATTTGCTGTCCATTCTCGTGGTCCCATGAAATTTGTTTAAAAAGCAATGTTCATATAGAGGCATTTAGGTTTATTTAAATATTCTACGTTAGGTGTGCTCATATTAAAGGGATATCTCGGTCGAATTTTACAGAAAACTAATCAAATGCAATACTCTGTTTCCAAAGCTTTAATTTTGTCTGTCTGAACATAGGACTATTTGGACCTGCAATTAACAATGATATGGATAATGAAAGGATATGGAATTTTGTTCGAGAACTTAGGAAGAAAGAAGCGGGCAATCAATGCTCTAATAAGAGCACTCTAATTTATGAATCGTTTCTTGAAGCAAGCGTATCCGGGGAAATATTCTATAAACACATTAGTAGACCAATGAAAAATGATACTGAATAATAAATCAGTTGACAGGATGACAAACGGACAAATAACTATCTCATATGTTTATACAAGCGGTTCTAACGATATATTATGCATGACGCTGTCGTTTGCGTGTAGATTTTTATTCCCTTGCGCAGATTGTGACATATAACTATGACCAGTTATCGTGCAGCCACCACGGCGTAAGGTAGACCTATTGTATACACGCTCGCGGGTTCTGATCGTGTTTCAATGATGTACCCGCAGTGTGATTAATTTACTTGTCAGTGACATACAGCCGATGCAAACGACCAGTGTCGACGGGACTCAGAGAAGCCGAGTGAACAACGTTAACAGCAATGCCTTCATTAATATTTCAGGCTTTTTCTTTGACGGACAGGACCAATATAATAGCCTTGACGTGCGACACGGGCTCTTGTCCGCGAGAATCATTGATTAAACCAAGCAAACACAGGTAGCCTTATTGTGTACTTGCTTCAACAATATGGCTTCTTCCAGTTACGTACTTATCCCACTCATAACATGTCGCTAGGACAATTTTATCTGGTACCGAATTGGAATTGAGTGGAAAATTGTATGAATTGGTATGAAATTGGACTTATAGAAATAAAAATGGAAAGAATTGGAAGTGAATTGTTATTTATATTGTGGATTTAAACAGATTCACATGAACTCAGCTGTATTTGATAAATAAATATTCCAGTTCAGATATATTCCTACAAAATTTTCATAAAATAATTGTTCCAAAATTAAAATTGTTCACTCTGCAGATCAACCATGTCCAGTTGGCTTAAGCCAAGTAGAGATCTTTGTAACTATAATAGTGTTGGATTAAGCACACTGCAGTGGGCGTCTGTTTAATCTCTCACACTGAATCCTGTGAATGAACACACTGGCCAGTGAAATTTCTTTTCATCTAAAGAGTATAACTTTTTTTTTTCAAATGTGAACTGAAATTGAATAGTATAATAATATTGGATCTGAGTTGGTATTGCTATTATTTCCCGACAAACTAAATTGTTTTGGGTATGAAGTTTCTTATAAATTCATGATAAAATTCAGTACCCCTTACTAAACCGTCCGGCTCAGTTCAGTGACTTCTTAGCATTTTTCTTTAGCTATTCTTGTTGACCTAAAGTCATTACATAATGCAAATGTTACGTTTTATTTTATAAGATTCTTCCTGTAATTATTTAGGTTCAGGGCATATTAGTCCTACCTTTATGTTAACTATTGATAAATTACCGGAACTGTGTAAAGTTGTTGTCAGGAAAAAGCAGGTTATTGTAAAGCATATTAGATGTTTAAGTATAATACCTTCTCCGCCAAGGTATTTCCCGTTTAAGCGATTACCTGATGTAAAGTTGTAGTTTAGTTCCTCTATGTTAATAAATAATTTAATAGATATATAATGTGACAGGAACAAGAAATGTACTAACATTCAGTGTACATGCATTCTAAATATATGTGGTCAATAATCCGTGCGGGTCCCATCTTCATAACCTCAAGGCAATCGTTTATGTGTTGCGCGATATACCCTTGATTCAAAGAGCGGCCAAGCCGTCTATTTCATGAACCGTGCACGGCTTCAATGTAGGTTATGTATGCCAGCATGATAGGAGGGGGAAATTCTAGTATCAGTTGCCACGTGAAATTAAACAATAATAATTGAAAAGTCTAATAATCTTTATTAAATTTGTAATGATTATGCAATAATGTAAGTAGAAGAAATTGTCCGATTGAGAAATATGATGAATTAATCGTTTGATATAAGCATGAGTGCTGATGATTGTTTAGACTTATTTAATCATTATGATAATGCTGTTGCAAATATACTTTTTGAAAATAGCCTGTAGGTCCATATATGACAATGTTTGAAAATAACTAAAGTAACAATTTCAACTGCACCAACAATCCTATTTTGGACAAACTGATACTTTGAGTTAAGATATTTTTATATGTATGTAAATGTACAGATATAATGCTAAAATTCATTTATTACAAACTATATATTAAACAGATATATATATATATATATATATATATATATATATATATATAAAAGAAAAAAAGCAATGGCAAAAAAATGGCAATATACATATACACTATAAAAAATGGGGTGAAATGTTTTCTTTATTCTCTACATAGAAAGATGAGAATTATCCAAAGAATATGATGCGATAATAATAACCTCTTGGTAAACAAAGCCCTCCATCATTATAAAAATAATAATAATAATAATAATAATAATAATTATTGTTTATGTCTAAGTATGATGTCACGCTTCTTGTGCTTTTCTTTTTTGGTTTTTGTACTGTCTTATCATATTTGCAAGTTGACGTATGAAAAAGAAAAAAAAATTATATATGTGTACCCTATTTCTTTTAGACTTAGCAATGCGGGCAGTGGCGTGCCTGATTGGTCAGTTAATTATTTATACGGTTTGGCTTTTTTCAGAATCAAGGTATGTCGCTCCTTATGACGATTACCTTGAGTGTCACAAAGATGGCAGTCCGTGGTGTAAAAGATAAAAGATATTCATATCTTATTAAACATTTACAGAAAAACTGCAAGTACCAGTTGGAATTAGAGTCTATGAAAAAGTGTCAAAATTTTATATGCAACTATTATCAAAAATACACCCCTGTATTCAGAAATAACAAACATGCAAACATGACGAACATATATTATTCTTTTCAAATCTTCTAGATCATGAGAAGTATTTATTATATACAAACGTGTATTAATAAATTCCTGAAATATAAGAAAGTCATAATGCAGGCATAGGAGTCAGCAGAGTCGTGTCGATATTACGGAAAGAATGACACAGAATTGCAACGTCATACATGCAGTGGACTATGATAAATACCTACACATCAAATATGGGACAACACATATAGAGAGAAGAAGATAGGGAAATAAATGCATAGCATACACATATATATTGATATATTATAAGATGTGACGCTCAAAGAGAGGTGTTATATATATACATATATAATATACCGTAGAACACCGTATATCCAAACAATGACTCACCAAATTAGACGTTTCGTTTATATGGACTGACTAGTGTGTCCTACTCTCTTACCTGTATTTTCTGCAATTAACTTAATGATTTTGTGAATGTAAAAAAAAACCCGGATAATACGTTTTCTGAATGAAAATCTGGTTTGATGTAAATCTGGTTGGATAGTGTACAGTGTTCGGATAACAGACGATCTACTGTATTTGTACATTTAAAGGTGTACGATAAAAGGGTGGGGATGGTGATTTGGATTTTATACCAAACTATACCTCCATGCAGTTAATAGCATAGTCGTGGCCATGGAGTGTTCCTTTCAGTGTGGCGGACTTGGCGTCAAATATCCTTGCGGTTCCATCGCCACAGCCAGTGTAGACTTAAGCAAAAAGAAACCATCTATGCTGGTTAGTGCTTAAATTAAAAATAAAACTGAAAATAGCAAAAGTTTCCTTTTGCGGAACAGCCTCGCGCGCGTCATTGCAGGAACCGGAAGTGCCTCTCAATGAAGCATGCTGGGAAGTGTTGCGAAAAAAAGAGAACGCCCATGTTCAGTGCAGGAAGGTAAAATGGTAAAAAGCAGCTTCACCGGAAGAGGAAATGTTTTTAACTGAAGGATTCTGAGAAATTTTTGAAACATCAGGGTTCATGCACAATGACAAAATGCTTTGGGCTTTTGCCTTGACAATTTAATCCTGAAGCATGATACCGGCCAATCTGTATGTCATATTTGTTGGGATAAAAGTGTAGGTATCGGCATTATAGGCCTACCAGGCAAGGAAAATTTGTATTGTGGACTATAGTTTTAGTCATTTGTACATGACATCTAGAAGAAAATGTCTAAAACTTTAAATGTAAATGTATTTTAGGGAGGAGGTAAATAACAGTAAAAATATAGAAAAAATGTATTGGTGCAAAAAAGGCCTACAGTGAGGTTTTTATTATATACGTGAAAATCATAACTAATAATCATAACATACGCACCACCAAGCTCACCAAATAATAAAAAGTTCTATTTCTTGTACAAGAATAGCGAGTGACAAACTATGAAGCACTGCAGAAGAGTGGATGTACTGCACTGAACAAGCGCGGACAAGTGAACTGTAATAATAATCTACTGTTCCCATTTCGAATAGACCTGTTTCTGTAAAAGTTAACACAAAACAGACAGTGTATTATTACTTATAATCTCTCTTTATTTTTTTTTTTTTGGGGGGGGGGGGGGGTTAAATCAATACGTGTTATTTTTTTAAGGCAATCTCTCTAACATTTCTTATGCAAGTTGCTGTCAGTTCTAAAACAGAGAAAATCAGGTAAATAGTTTCCTTTTCTAGGCATTGAATGACAACGATTCAAACCAGAGAAAAGTCAGGTTATTTGTTTGGCCCAAGGGAGAGAGAGTGGTCGGTCTGTTGCAGTTTGTCCAAACAGTGTGTCTGCTGGTACCCTTATTAAATGTCATACTACGCTTACGCCTTGTTCTCAGCTTCATCGAACTATGATGACATTAAGCAGTAGCAGATCCAGAAATTTCACTAACAGGGGGCGCTAATACTGGGTTATCGATTGATGGGTATTAAGATAAAATAAGTTCTGAGAAATTAAAAAAAAGGCAATCTAATAGAGGACATTTTGAGGCGCCTTAAACAAAAAGATGGGGATTTTGCGTTCTTCAACTATTTTTCTCTAATATGTCTTTGCATAACTTTGTCAAACTTTAGGAAGTGGGATTCACGGACGTGTGGCCGGTTTTAATATTTATATTTCTTTAATATAAGTATATCCAAGCAGTTAATCTTATGTAACATGTTGGTCTACACGCTGAAAAAGTGCATCTACTTTTATAATTTGCAAAATACCATTGTTTTTAAATGTTATCCGCTGACACCCTCTCTAGATCCGCCACTGTTAAGACTAGTTTACTGTACAGAAGCGGATCCAGGGGAGGGGTCCAGGGGGTCCGGACCCCACTTTTTCCTGCACTGCAAGCTTTTATAAGGGTTTCATACAGAATTTTTTTGGCCTGGACCCCGCCGCCCCCCCCCCCCCCCCCCCCTTTTACAGACCTGATGATCTCTTTTTAGGTTTTTCACTAGTCCTCCTTGGTTGGACCCCCACTTTCCCTAAATCCTGGATCCACCCCTGCTGTATTCATGTTCCCATCTCAGGCAAAGAGGGAACGGTTCACCAATCAACCCAGTAAACAAGTCTTAATATCATAATTTATCCATGTAACGGGAACAATGTGGGAGCGTTAAATGACCTATTGTTTAAGGTAGCATCACTGTTTGAAACACAAAAGTGGTTTATATTCATATTAGACCCAATAAAGTGTACTTACTTAAACCTGATACAGTTATCTTTCTGATAGTATACATATTTTGAATTTTTCATGTTCACATAATTTTGAATTTTTTTTTAATTTAAATTTTTAAAAGGTCACTATTTTAAGCCCCCAGTAACAGTAAACCACATTTTAGTTAACGGATATTAAACTACATGACAATGTCTCTCTTTTTTTCTCTATTATGGTTCTATCTACCCTAAAACTGAAATTTTAAGTTTTTATTCACTAGTTTATAGAATGAAAATTAAAATTTCAGTTTGAGAATATATAGAATCATGAAAGAGATAAAAAAAACTGTTTTTTGAGATATTGTCATGATTTGTTATATGACCGTAGTCCATTGGATGGTTAGGTATGTTGGTTTTTGAGAATGAGAATATGTCTCTGTCTGGCCGGTCTTCTGTGTCTTAGTTCAATCTTAATCACTGATACTTCTGTCCACTGCAGCAAAAGTGTGTCAAACAAGAAATAAGTCGTTATAAATGTTTTAGAATTGATTTTGAAATTCGTCAGATAAAACTTCCGAGAATCAGGGAATTTCCTATGTTCATGTTTGGAATCCCTGTTTTTTGGCGTCACCACTAGTACAAAGGTTCATACCAGGAACAATGATCATGTCTGTTACATAATATGTCAGGTTCAGCCCTTAAACCTGCAACTTAAGCTTCCAAGGGACCGAGAACAAAAATATTGGATCTGGTGACGGTTTCTTTTATTTCATGAAATGGGGAACTTCTGTCGTGTGCCGGTATCAGTTGTTGTCAGATTCCAACACAAGTGCACCGAACTTGGCCAAATACAATAAAGTTCTGTGTGCCATAATATTCTAATAAATTTTATTTCAATAAAATTTGTTGGGAAGATTGCAGTTCGATTGGGATGAATGGACTTCTTTCATTGTATAGTCTAGTTCGAAACTGGGAACATGTCGTTTATAATGTTTAAGAAAGAAAGATGTGATTGGTGATCATAATCGTGTTGTAGGTCACCATGTCACGTGATCTACAATCTACAACGGCACTACAAGATAATAAAATAAACAGCTGAGGACCAATCAGACGCCTGCATGGTCTGCATGTGATCTAAAACCGCGTATTGCATCATGAGAAGTCTTTGTTTTTTTTTGGATGGGGTAGTAGAAGCCCAAGCCATGTTTCGTAATATTTATTCAAATGATTTATTTTTTTAACAAACAATAAATTTGCTGATACTAAAGTAAAAATGCGTCATTCAGCTTTAACCCCAAAATGCTTAGGGAAAACGGTAAAGAAAACAGTAAGTGCAACAAAATATTCATTTTAGAAGAATCAATTAGTATTAAACTATGTTGATGAAATAAAAATTAGGAATTAAAAAATATATATTTATGTGCACTAGAAGGCTATATATATTTAGTAGCATTATAATATTCAACATAAAAGAGGAACAGAATCCCCATGATGCAAAGACGCAGTTTCTCAGCCGCAAGATGGCGCTGTGTATAAAATTGACACCTGGAGAGCGTTCACAGCCGTGTCATGACCTTGGAATATTCGCTTCAGCGTGCCGGATTTAGCATCAAAGGCGCGTGCGCAGCAGTCGCCACTTCCGGTGTAGACTGAAAATGGTATACATGTTTATACAAAAGTAAAAGCATTATTGTTTCAAAATTAATACTAACCAGTTTCAAATATATAATATATCATATGCTTAAACACCTTATACAGGCTATCACAACATCAGAAAAAAAAAATCTTTTAAATACATGATAACTGTTTAGGTTTTTCTTTTATCAAGTATTTCTATACCTCTCTATATCTAGACTATCTAGACAGAGTTTTATACCCCCTATATTATCCTTGATAAAATATAATCGTTTTAAAAGCCAACATTTATGAAGGAGATAATTAAGAAGATTAATTTCTTTTATGTCACCAAAAAATATACAATAATAAAAATTACCCTCTTTCAAATTAAAAATGCATGTTCTGCATGAAAAATATATATAAAAAATGTTAAAATCTAAATTTTCAGCCAGAAGTTGTGATTTCTAATTTTTCACCTGTCGGCTGAACTAAGAGTATTCCCTGTACCTTTAGCAATATTAAGGAACTTCACTGCAGTTAAAGCATGGATCAGTCTGTCATTGCCAACCCTGACCTAGAGCATGGAGTAATAATATATGCTAATGACGTGAGAGGGATTGTTCTAATAGTTTATTCTAGAAAGGGTTTTTTTTACACTACTCTTCATCCCTAGTGTACTTACTGTCTGCAGAATGTCCCCTAACTCCCAGGTTAAATATGCCCTGGGGAATTCTGAATGATGTGGACCAGGATATAAAGTAGAGGATCGTTGACTGGGTCTGTTTGTTCATGACATTTATTATTCAGTATTCCCTCCGGGTTCAGATTGATCATGGTAAATGTCATATTCCTAATTAATGTGTGGCAGTGGTACAGCGGCAATGAAAGTCTGTGTCATTAAAACCCCATATTAACACTGACAACAGCAAATAAACATGTAAGATTTAAACTGTCAGGTGGCGCCGTAAACAGTTACGGCATGATTAACCGTAAATATGCGAATTACCATTATAGCAGGAACCCTCCACAAAATTCTATGCATCTTCATTACAAACTACAGAAATAATTACCCACCCTTTTTATCATGATCTATCCATCAAATTAATGCATGCTTATTATATAATGCAAATTAAACGGAAATATAACATGTTGTTTATACTCACATATATTATAGTAGGCCTTTTTCCATTTCTTAATTCGAAATTGGACATAAATAAATGTATATAAATGTTTATACTATTAACAATGATGATGATGATGATGATAGGATACTCACTGAGTCCGTCCTTAAATTTAATACAGTTAACACTGTGCTTGTGACCTTTGTAGATTCGGGTACAGTCGCCAAACTCCGTAACCCAAGCTCGTCCGGTGTGGTCCGAGCTTCCTGTGTACATGAGCTTATTTACAACCTGTAATACAAGACACATATATTTTGTAAATACGTTTATATAAGGCCTAACTTACATATAACAGTGATATGAAATCGACAATCATTTTTCTGTCCTTGAATTAGGCAAATTTATCCTTTTTATATGGAAGAAATAAGTACACAAATCAAAGAGCATTTTGTTTGTTCTTACAAGTATTATATATAACAGACCGGCTACTGTGCTCTTGGGGCTGAGCACTGGGCTCAAAACAGAGAGATGGTGAGTTCGAATCTCAGCCGAGGAGCGGTGAGATTTTCTACGGTTGGTCCCCACATTTACATGAAGAGGACACTTCCTTGCAATTTGCCTACATTTCTTGCGGAAAAAAAAGAGAACCCAAACACAAAGGCATCACATATTGGATTTGTTGCCGTTTTTCGGTGGCGCTCCTGTGCGTATATGACAGGTCACGTGACAGTATCAAAATTTCCTATATAAATTATAACATCTGTAAAAAAGCCTGACATTTGTGTCTCCTCTGGAAACTTAACGGAATTTTGATTTAAAAGATTATAATTTTTTTTCCCTGGCAGTGTGTCAATTAATCCAACTGTTTTGTGGTAGTGGTTAGTCTACGACTAAATGCCCTTCGATGCAAGTGCCAGGACACAAAATTAATAGCATTTGTATTTTGCTTTTCCCCAGTTAAACATTTAATATTTGTTTGCACAGTTGCGATCAGTGACAATATTTTATGATATCAAAATATGATCTTAAATACTCAGATTAGAGTTTGTGATCAAGACGACCGAAATAGAAAAAATAAGGACCGCAATAAAAATACTCTTAAGTGCTTAATTGTGTTATGCTTCGGTAATCCGCTCATACTTATTAGTATCCCCTTACATTATGTCCGTCTGTTATGTATACTATGATATTGTCTGTTTGTATAATTTTTACGTATATTTTGTCATATGATGGATTCCTGAAAGATATCAAATAAGTCAAAGCAAAAGAAATAAAAAGACCTATGTCCTTTATCAACCACCTTAAAGGTAATATTTACACATAAAAATAGTATTTTTTTTTTAAATTTGAAACATTTCTCAGAGCCTATTCAACCAAGTTTAGAGTATTCCTTGGGATACAAACTGTAGTTAAAGTTTTTAAGAATATTCACAAGACTAGACTTGTAAAAACGTTAAATATCGAATCCCATAAACGATCCAACACATGGTCATTATGTACGACAAAGAAGAAAATAATAATCTGTCAATAATAAAACTTCTGTAATTATTTTAACATCAAGCGTAATTACAGAGAGCTCCTAAGCTATACTCTGTTTTGTGTTCTTTTTTTAAATCTCATGACGATATAGCACCATTTCGGCCTTCTGACATTAGAGAGTCTGTACGATCGGCGTACAGACAGAGTGTTGTTACTTTCTTCAAGGAGGAACGCACTTTAAGGCTCTATGGCGATGCAAATATTTTCATCATTTTTTACAACGCCTTGTGGCCTACAACTACCCTGTCACTTGACATAAACCATACCAACTCTCAGCTTTTTAGTATTCTTTCTAACGACACCTGCCATGAGAAAAATTCCGTTTTAACTCTGCATATTGGTAAATCCCTCTGCATGTTTGTTGTATTTCTGACCACATAAATACAAGCATGGCTCGCCAACTCGTACACGATACAAGAAATGACTCGTTACCATAAAGACGGAGTTTTAGTTTTGGTTGTGAGTTCACTTGTATGTTTTTGTGTTAATTCATCATTCGTAGCCTAATGTTAAGATTATGGGCTGTTTATGAATGCAACATAATGGAAAACCACTCGAATGCGTTCTTTCGTAGTGCTTGTATCACGACTCAAGTTAGGCTTACCAGCCCAATAAAAGTGCCCACTGAATCGTGTACTCACGGCTAATGACAATAGTGTCTGTGATTATAGACTGACTACCTTGTTGACATAATGTGAATTACGTTACAGCGTTACAGGTTTTGAATACAGTATACCGTGTTATTAGTGTCACATCATGTATCCTATATGTTATTTACGTTATGCTTATACAAATTATGGGTCTGTATTATATATAAATAATTCTGCTGTCCTCAACTTAGCCCATATATATATATATATATATATATATATATATATACATGTATATATATACGGGCTTAGTGGTTGAGGACTGCAGACACGTAAAAACAACTTTTAGTCTACGTTTTTTGTATTTCATCTTCGACGCTTCATTCATATTTATATAAATTTTTACAATTTTTGTATAAAGGTATGAAGGTTTTACCATTAGAATACCCACATACAATTTAAATATGAGATTTAACATATTAAATAGTGTAATTTATACTCAGTAATTAATTAACGATAACAGTAAGGGATTTCAAGTAATATCCATGGTATTGACTTTCCCAAACCCATTTTTGTTTGGTAATAATGAAACCTCTGTTCGATTCAACCCTCATTGCAGACGGGAGACATTTCCGCTCACACGTCGTATTGACCATGGATAGAATAACTATACCAGATTGACATCAATATCTACTAGCACAGAGGGGCAGGTCAGACAATGCAAACAGAGGGGGCCCCGGGTCTCAGTCAACAATAGAATTCAGAATTCGTTTCCAAAGATAAATGAGGAACTTGATAGATGGACAACTGATTGTTCAATAAATCCTGCGGCCATAGCTGTGTCCAAGCTCTACGTTCACATGGTCTCTTTTAATTGCATGGTTGCCAAAGTTCAGTGTACTGTTGTGTTGCCCCAATTTTACGGCCTCAACCAATGGCCGCCCCGCGCCAGGTAAAAAAATGTAACGATTTCTTATAAACCTCTAGCAACCCTACTGTGGCAAAAATTAGTTTGCCACGTTGCTAAGTAACAGTGAAAGGCCGCTCTGGTCAATTTAACCTTGTTAACACAAAAGGGAGGATCAAAAGAAAATGGCGACCGGATGTAAACAATCGATCGTCTGTTCGGCTAGCCGTAAACTATCTGTGAAACAAGCAATCCCATTTTCAGTGAGGGACGCTATGCCTGAGGCTACCAGTGGAGTCAGATACCAACACTATGCTTTCACGGCTCTAACATGTTGTCATTGACAGGTTTTAGCAAGACAGACTCGGAAAATACGGCAATCGATACAACCCTACCTCCGTGTCCTAAGCAGTGCAAGCTGATTCTATATATACTACTTGGCAACGTGCTAGAATATCACTGAACGCACAGCTACCACATTTCGTGTAAAAATATTAGTTTTTTTTAGAATTTTCGCTATTTTCGCTTATAGATCATATTCAGGTTTTAGCTTATATATATATATATATATATATATATATATATATATATATATATATATATATGACATTTTAATTTCAGGTGAAAATTTAGCATAGGCAGACAGAATAATATATGCTTAGACTAGGCTGGATGAAAATCCTGCCATGTGGTGATTTTCAATTGTAACCTTTAAAAGTTACCGTGGCGAAATGTATTTGTAAAAGAGTATATTTATGAAATGTGGCATACATTGTATGAATATAAATATTGGTATACGACGAAAATAGTACTGATGATAAAAGGACATTATTCAAATATCTCAAACAATTATAATTTTTGCACGTGTCCGCATTGCAGGAAGCATTCACCTTGTTCGGAAACTAGTACTTAAGGTTTCCCATATAATTGACAACGATATCGCTAACATCAAACCAACCATCCAACCAACGGGCAAAAACATTTGTAGCAGTTTTAACTGAACGTTAAAGGTGAGGCGTCAGAAAACACGTAACTTGCCGCATTATTTACATCAAAACTTAGACATATATAGAAATGCTCGTAAATGGACCTTATCATAAGTCTTTTCCTTTTACCACTCATTTAGAGACAAAATAGTGGCAAATGTTTGTTTAATTAACAGTTTTGGTGGGACCTTCACACCATGAAACATAAGTCAATATCACTGAAATTGGAATTGGTCATGGTATGGTACAGACAATGAAAGAGGCACTCGAACTGGAACAAGGAAATAGAATACTACTATAATTTGAGGATTGAGCGTGGTCCAAAACGCGCTACTCCGCTGTTAATTTACCTATTCACCTCCCCTTTTACAAAGGTACGTGAATCTTCTCTGCAGGGAGATTATCGCATGGACGTTGTCCCTGGAAATCTTTCGTATGACAATCCTGCTCCCTTATCGAACGTTTAAAGATTTATTTGTTATATTTTCTCGAAACCTGTCATGGGGGCTGTCATTTTGCGTATACACTACAATCTGGATGTCACAAGTCTCATGTCGAAATCTGTATACACTCTACAACCTGGATGTCAGAGTATATGGGTATACCCTGAGTAATAATGATAAAGTGATATAAATTAAAACCTTCCAATGCATGACTGCCGATCACCTGTGCAAAACATTTAAAGTTAGGAATATTTTACGAGACTTTACAGTGGTTCCAGTTACATCAGTTTAATATTTTTAATGCTATCATAATACGACTGAAGAATATCCAGTGTACATATCTTCACCAAAGCAGAACATATCAGGTCATTTGAATGAACATGAGACAAATTATCATATTTTCTGTAGGAGATAAGGGTATTATATAGAATAAAAGAACACGAGAGAGAGAGAGAGAGAGAGAGAGAGAGAGAGAGAGAGAGAGAGACAAAGATAGGTTAATATCCTGAATCTGGATCCAGATGGATATTAACAGATCAATATTTATAGATTGGAAGTGTCTTTGGAATAAAGCAAATTATGCCATCGGGTCTCGTCAAAACCTTTTTGACCAACCTTGCTGATAACCAAATATTTGATAACGACATATTATATAACCTCATAAATAAACCTATATAACATATTACATAAATATGACATACACGGTTATAGCTAGACAAATTTGAGTGCCGGCAAAAATTTCGGAAAATGGCGAACCAAGCGGAGATGATCACGGCTGTCCCGATATGTGTAAGCTTTATCTTTCCGTTGTTTGATGTGTTATAACTATTTTTTATTGATTATGTTGGATCTCGAATGGTTCATTTTCGTAAACGTACATATGGGTTACATATTTAATGCGGTTTTGGGTAACATATAACCAACATTTCATTGCTGGTAGCTGCGTTTAGACGATCTTTAAGATCTTTTGTGTTAAAATAATAAGCGCCTAAGTGTGTTTCCAGTCTTAGGAACACACTTGACTCTGCTTAGCGCGGTTGTCGTGAAACACGAGTCACTCAGAAAATATATGATCCAATGATACGTAATTTGTTGTAGTATGGGAAGGAAGCGATGGTCCTGAGCCGTTTTTACATTATTTCCGAAGTATTTAGTATCCCATAGATAATTATGATACAAACACCTCATGTACACACACTTAGTACGATTCAAATACGATCTATATATGAACTGTCACATACAGCTTGACGTGCATTGACGTCAATTTATCTTCCAGGGTGGGGTATGACTTGCACACACACGCATATATATGTGTATATATATATATATATATATACACCTTTAGCGTATGTATGACACATATCGAATATATATATATATATATATATATATATATATATATATACTCAATTACATTTCAAATATATTAAATTAAGAAAAAGGTTTTAGACAATAATTGTATTATTTTTCAAGTATAAGTTAATTCTAAACTAGGTTTAGATATAATATGTCATAGTTTACTAAAGAATGGTATATAAAAGTGAATAATTCTATGTATTTATATATTTCATTTGGAATATATAAATATTATTCTCTGAATAGTGAAGGGGTGGGTGTGGGGTATGTGATAACACTGACCATCCCTCCTTCCCCCATCCCCTATATTGACGCAGGGCAGTCGGTTAATATTCGTCCATCTGTGTATACTCGCCCAATCAATGCGTGTCCACACTGCGTTCATGCGTATACCCTATTAATGAATTTGGTATCGATATGGTTACACCGATTCGGATCGAAACCCGGAGTTTCGTGTACACAGGACGTGGATTTGGAAGCAGTACAATGGTATTCGATACCGCTCAAAGTGAAAGCGGGTGTACTTAGTGTGAACGCGGCTCTAGACCTCAGTGAGCTATAGGTTCCCGACTCACTCCTTAACAGAACTAGGATGATATGGTTACACCGATTCGGATCGAAATCCGGAGTTTCGTGTACACAGAACGTGGATTTGGAAGTAGTACAATGGTATTCGATACCGCTCAAAGTGAAAGCGGGTGTACTTAGTGTGAACGCGGCTCTATAGGTCCCCGACTCACTCCTTAACAGAACTAGGATGAAACCTGATTAAAACCTCACACGGTGTCTGAACCGCTTAAAGGCCACAAAATGAATTACCTATTGTACGCATTTGCCGCTCCAGTTTTTCATAAATATTTTTGTTAACCGAAGACAAGTTCCTCGGTAATGTTGCTTACTTGTATTCTTGCTGACACATTTTCACATTTACCTTTATTTTCATTCATCCTTGTCAGGCCATCGTCCAATATTTAAAACACTAAATAACATGACATTTATTTTGACCTGTAATGGTACGTTTTCAGGTGTTCTGAATTCTGAATTCTGAATAAATAATGTTCATTAACACATGCGAGGTAATTGCTATGGTATGCGTTCATTCCCGTTCATGTGTGTGTTTGTTGGGCTGTGTGTGTGTCTGTTCACAACGTAGCTCAGCGATCACGAACGGAATCTCATGACATTATAAGGAATTTCGGGAATAGACAAATGAAGATCGATTAGATCTTGAGTCGGGTACATGATCCGGTTTCAGGAACGTGATCAAAGAATATTCACAAATGTAAAGACACTTATGCACGAATGAACCTGGGAATATTGGCTGAATAAGTGAATGCAAACACCCGTTGGGGTGCATCCCACAATAGGACCCCCACATGGCGGAGGCATTCGGATCTATAGTTATTCTTCATACCTATATATAATAAACATACGAAAAAGATTATGTTGACAACTACATATCACTAAAGCAGGTTAATGTCCATGGCTCAGTAGCACTGTCTAATGAACCTCTACGTTGTCCAATATTTAACCGAAAGGCTATATCATACTGCTGAGTGGAAATTTACTACTAGAGGATATGGAATATTCTATACCAGGCCATTTGTTAGCTTGCAAGCTGACTTCCAGAATACCTATGTTATTGTAGTGCAATATTGATTTTGCAGCATTCTCAGCAAACACACAACCAGGCAGGGATGACTAAAATTGTTCTGGAAGCTTTCCTGCTCAGTCTGGTCTGAGTTATAAAAAAACCACTTGTACTGGAAGTCAACCGGTGCGTTGGTAATACCAAAAGCTCTGCAGCATACAAGTGTTCCATCTGTTTTATTTGACTGTTACGAGAAGGAAATCAAACAGCAATCAGGACCAATGAATGTGGTATTTTTTGGCTATTTTTGGAATTACTGCGGGATTTACCTTATCATATACACACGACTCGACTGTAAACCAAAATTTAAAAAAATCTCTCTATAGCTCAACAGATTCGCCATGGTGTCTTTACGGCACGCTCTACATGTCCTCTGGATTATTTCTGGCCCCATGCTTTTGTTGTAAACTGTAAATTTGTAAACTGCACTTAATAGTGATAGAGAAATGCAAATATCTGTATTTTTTCCACCAGACAATATACACCACTGCGCAAAAGAGATCCCGGAGTTGGTGCCTAAGTACACATAACTCAATAGAAATATCCTCCAATGACTCTCAAGGTCTCATGTGTTGACGTTTGGATTCAGTTGGTTCTTAAACCTCGAGCAATTGACCTGATATATCGTAAATTATCTCATTATGTAGTTTTGCATTGATTAATTCTAATAGATTTAGAATAAAAGATGTAGTCAATGCCCTACAACTAGGGCAGTTGTTGCTCCTTTAAATACTCCTGGGTGATAGATTATCATTACCCAGCATGTTTTGACTCAACTGGCGCTCATTTCAGATAAAAGAATATCCTAAAAATATATTTTACACGATGGATTGATTCAATTCTTATTTGGTAAGGTAAGCACAGAGCAGGGTATGTTTTAAGGAAATTGTAGAATTGCACAAGCTTTTAATCAAGCGTTCATCGTGAGCATAAAATCCACCAACTAAGGGCCAACTATATAAAGATGTTGCAGGCCAGAGTCATCAGAAACAGAAATAATTTTAAAGCTCAGAAGCAGATCCAGGGAATGGTCCATGGGTTCCATGCCCTCCAACCTTTTTTTAGCCACCGCAACTTTTTGTAAAGGTTTAGATCAGTTTTTTGGGCCTGACCCCCTAACTCCTTTTCCCGACTTAGCGAATTCTTTTTAGGTTTTGGCATAAGTCCTCCTGGGTTAGACCCCTCCTTTTTCAAAACCCTGGATCCGCCCATGAGGCTGATCCATTATCAGTTGATTTCAAGTCTGTATATGTAGCTCTTTTGATAAAAAATGAATATTATTAATGAATTGTGAATGAAATTGTGAAAAAAACATACAATTGCTACAGAATATATAATATGTAATATATAATAAAAAAAATTGAATATTATTAATGAATTGTGAATTAAATTGTGAAAAAAAACATACAATTGCTACAGAATATATAATATATAATATATAATATATAATAAAATGCAGAAAGAATGTTTGCAAAGTAATACCAGAGCCAGTTATATGGTGTATAGCCTGAACATGAGTTGTTGATGAAATTCAAGTAATAACCCATGGTCATAAAAGTGTTTTCTCTCGTCTGTGATGGGGAAAAATTACATTTTTAGAAATATACAAATCCAGAATTACGACTGCACATTTCCGCTTATAACTACATAAGTATGGACCAACTGCATGTTAAAATATTCCCTGGCATTTAGGATAATTTTGACTCAGAGGATTGTTACTCTTATCATATATATTTGCGTGATCTGCCCCGGAAATGCATGGATTGGATGTCAAGTACATCCTAGGGGAAGCCAGTTTCCATATTTCTCAAATTACGAGATAAATTTGACATTATTTCGCGAAGAAACCGTAACAGCTCAATCAATAATAGTATACACAATACATGAACAGGTAAGGTTCTGCTTTATGAAAACTACTATAACTATACTAACATTAATCATATGTCAAATGTACATTTACAAATGTAATAAAGATCAAGTAACAGTAAATACCAACAATTGTAATGCGGAAGTAAGCTACATATGATGCAAATGACTTCATTAAATATGCAGAATATTCAAAATATATTTTTTGTATTACATTATTGTATATCAACACAAACGCTAGTAACACATAACTGACTTTTAAACTGAAATTAACATGACAGTTAACATTACATCTGATACACTATAGGAAGCGACTGACGGCCATTTTGAAAATAATGCAAATTAAGAAAAAAATCCTCAGGCGTAACAAATTATAATCACATCACTTTAATTATCTTTGAGCGCCATTTAAAAAAAAAGCAGATTTCACCATAAAACGCTCGTTATATTTTCATATAAGGTCCAACCTGTGTTGATTACCTCTCGGGGGTATAGTCCATTTTCTGAGCACAAAGGCAACCATGTTCATATTATGTTATATTACTATTAAGTCAGCTGTATTCAAATGCACAAGGCTAAGAATAATATAGAATTCAGAATCTGAAATTAAATCTCGGAGGTTCCTGTTTACCTTTGACGTGTACTGGACGAGATCAAACGAGGCCCTCCAGCTCCGAGGTCCCAGGGCTTAACCACTACGTCCTACTTGGAGGGTTTTAATTTTTATAACCACAAAATGAGTGCTCATCAAACAATCCCCCATTTTTCTGTTCAATATAACAATCAATTGGTAATATACCGAACTGTGGTCCACATGCCATGCACAGAATAACCAAGATCTATACGCTTTTACTGCAGGGTACATTAATAGATAAAGAGCTGTTTGCTGTGTCATTATTCACAGTATCATCGATTAGAATATGACATGACATTCCGATCCTTATCTACTTGAACTTCCATTGCATCGTATTTTTACATTTTTATATTCAGTGAAATATGTTAATACTGCCAACCACTGCGCCTAAAGATAAAACAGAACCGAAGGGATTTATCGACCGATGACCGCTGTGATTATCGATGGCTTAGACAAGAATCAGCCCGGAAATCAATGTCTCCGATAACATTCAATAAAGTCTCCACGACTCTCACATAAACTGATACTAAAATTAAATAGTTGTTTAATGTTTAAAGTTTATATTTTTGTGTCACCAGTGATCGCGCCCGGTGCAGGACAGTGATGCAGGACTCGAGTCCGGACTTGGACTCGAGTCCACTTTTTTTAATACTCGGACTTGGACTTGAGCGTCCTGGACTCGGACTTGTCCTCGGACTTGGAGGTAACAACCCGAGAACTCAGGCTGAATCCAACTCTAGTCCATCTCTAGTCCATTAGAAGGGAAGCTCTGTCACATGCCTTTGAGATATTTATGTACATGTGCGTACTACAAACAAAATATTACAAAAAACTGTATATATACCAAGTCGTAAGGTCTGTATTATGAGCTAAACATAATTAAATCTTAAGGTAAAAGACATATGTAACTAACATAAAAATACTTATGGTATTCTCAAAGTTCCATTCAAAATTTCTTTTTATGAAGAGATTTATATAGGACTCGAACATGGACTCGGGTTCAAGATAACTCGGACTCGGAGTAGGTGACTTGTACTCGGACTCGGACTTGGACTCGTGGAGCATGGACTAGGACTTGCACTCGGGCTGGGATGGCGTGGACTCGACTTCATCACTGCTTTTGTTATGGCAGGATATAATCCTTTTTTATTGTGCCAAATCGCACTTACATTTCTGTCAGGTGCGGTTATTTTCGCATCCTCTCCTGCCAAACACAATATCGATATTTTAACGATAACTTCATGCAGATAATCTATATTGACATTTCTCTCAATAATATTTACAGGGTATATTTTAATATGTAGATGAGCCCTGATCCGCAGTTTTTAACAGAAAATGTGTTATAATTCAATTTTTTTTGCAGTTATTATATTGAATAATTTGTTGTATTCAAAGATTCGGCCAGCAGCCTTAACTTTTTTTTTGCTGCTGGAGCATAGCTTCATGGCAAGTTTGTGCAGTTCTAAAATTTGCTCACTATATACACTTAATGTTGATTAATCTTTTGTTCGGTATGATTTTTACAAACATATATAATACATTATTACATAAACCATTTACAAGCTATATTTGATTCAATTGCCTTTGCCAAATATTTCAGCCCCCCTCCCCTCAATCCTGGCTACGCACCTGAAAATCCTCAAATTATAGCATACCCATATGATATACAACGCCACATACACACCTAAAGCTGATCTATAAACAATCACAAAATGGACATATCATATTGATTAACCTTCCAGCTTGTAAATGGTTTATGTATAACATCTGTTTGTAAAAATCATACCGAACAAAAGAGACAAATGTCTTTACCGAAACCGGACATGTTTGAAAACATATCATTTTACGGAAAACTCCACAATAAATGGCTTCCTTCAAACTTGAACTTTTTATATTTCTTATAGGAATTTGTGACATATTTGTTAATAAAAATACAGACACATAGTTAATCAGGAAGAGCTGGAACAAATCCCGCCTGTGATTATCTGGAAGCAATAATATCCATAACACCGTAACCAACCTGACTCCGCCATCATATATTGACTGTAACCAGCTCGGTTTTGACAGGGCGACATGAGATTGCTGTTAGCGACACAGCGGTTCGATACCATCACAGACCGTGTAAATAAACTCCGCGACATATCCAGGAAGTACAGCTAATCGTCCTTGACATTCATGGACATAAACGTCAATAAGCGTCAATAAGCGATCTTTGCACTGCTACATGTTACAGGTTATATGATATGATATTTGTAGTTATGTCCTGACTTATATAAACTGTATAATATTCCAAAGATGACAATACATGGGTTCTATATGCCCAGTGAACTGTTTTATTTATTTATTTATTTAATCACAATTGTGACTTCTGCACAACCGATCTAATTTAAAACTCCGCGCTCTTCTCGCCGACTTAAATATCATACATTACAGTTATGTACAGAATTAATAAAATAAATAATTATAGGCAACCTTACCTTTTGCCCTCTCGCCTTTCAGTTGAATAAACACTTACGATTTACATTTCTAGATAATTCCCGTCATACAGATTATAGTTTATTAATATTTTCCCAAAATCATTTATTTGGACATCTCGCTTATATTGAGAAATTTAGAATAAAGCATGCGTCAATGACATGATGTCTAAATCAATGTCAAAATCAAATGTAAAATGTAAATAAGATGGTGCTGAAAATTAAACGAAAATTATATTCGTATTAAGTAAATATATATTCATAATATGCACCAGAAGAGAAAACAATTAAGGTATTGTGGGAGACGGGGAGTTTTCAGGGGGGGGGGGGATCTGACGATTGTCCCCTCACATTTTCTGAGCAAACATTTCCAATGGAAATAATATTATAACCCTCCATCAGAAACGGATGATATATCTTCATGCGGAATCAGGTGTTTCCCTACGCAGTAATGTCATCAAACCGTCAAAGGCAGACGAGAGGTTTAATTTATAATGATGGATATAAAAGACGATAAAGTATCTATACAAGAAATATCTATGTTGTGCATCCACTTCACATTGTCTGGACGTATGAATCACTACAACTAATCATTGTTCATAACGATATTTTGGTGACACCTTCACACACATACACATGTTAGATTTTTTATTGTATTATATTTCACAAATTTTGACATAAATTGTATTTCCAGCTTAAAATCTAAGTAGCTCCAAAAACAAACAAGAATCGAATACTGAACATTGCGCATCATTTGTAATTTAGCAGGAGACCATATACTCGTTAAATGAAAATAAAAAAGTTTGCAAATTTCACAGTGCCAATGTAGGAAATCTCACTAAGGTGTAGCATGGTAGCATAATGGTAAGACTGCTGAATTTGTGATCGCTTGGTTGTTGGTTCAAGTCAGTTCAGACCGCCTTCCATGCTAAGTCTCTTGGACAAAGTCTTACCACAAGTAGTTAACTGGCACTGTTCATAGGCGACGTGAAAATGTAGAACGAATAATGTTCCACGGAGAGCTAAAAAAAGGTAAAAGAATGGAAAGAGAAGAACAGCTAAGTGTCAAGAGGGATGACTGACATCGTCGTCGATATCAGACAATAAACCAAACATGTTAGGCCAAAATAATAACAGGTATGGTTCTCTAGCAACGCCGGCGTCAATTTTAAAGCCCCGCATCAACATTTTTTATTTTGATTTTCAATAAAAACTTACCAATTTTGAGCTTTAGCTGCTTGGACATTTCTTTCAAGTATATAAAAATCATACAATTTTGATAACATTTCCTTTGCCATGAAGTGCTATTACCTGTTTAGCAAATTAAATCTGATAATATCATGATTTTCCCTGCTTTTTTACATTTTTATCGAAACAAACAAAAAATTAAGAATAAAAAACCGCCCGCCCGGATTGATTTCTGAAAAAAAGTGCCTGAGAACAAGGCTTATTTTTTGGCCTTATAAAGATGTATTTTTCTTTTGATACATAGTAAAAATAATTGCCAAGAACACTCCTTTAAAATAGAAGAATGGGCATAATTCTTACTGGAAAAAATGAAATGCATTATGCTAATAAACGTTAATTCTATAAGATTATTAATTAATCGTTATACTTTCCGAACCGAAATTTGATGACCGTTTCCCCTTCTATTTTCACGTAGATGTGATTCTGCTCGATCACTTCCCATTTCCATCTTAAACCCGTATCACTATTCTCTATAGAACTTTAAACATCAAACAGCCAGTAATTGGAAAATAAGGTCATTGTGAGAAAGAATGATTGCAGGACAAAAGATATCACATTAAATTGCACTTTCCATTTAAAAAGGCAGAGCATAAACCAAAGCCGTAAATATTACATTAAAATATCGACCGGATATACACTAGGATCACAAAAGCATTATGGAAAGGACAGTCCGATTATCGTGAGTGAGGCTGTAAATGATACTTATGTTTATGATATGTTGCTGTACGGCAGAAATGGGAGAACACATTTATGGAATCCGTTATGAACTTAACTTATGCTACATCATTAAACGAGTTGTTAAAGCGAAGGCCTCTCTATTTACTGTTATTTTATTCATGAAACCTGTGCGTTTTTTTTTACCGTAGAAGTGACATTTATATCCTCAGATTATTGATATTTAACGACACATTTAAGTCCTCTCGGTATCCACCTAAACCGACTTGGCTGATCAGGCCTTCATCGGTATTGCACGCGAGGCGGTTGCTATTAGCAACGGAGTGAGACTACATGAATCATCAAACGTGACTGGAAACTAAAATCGGAAATGTTATTCACTCTGCAGCATCTTGTGTTATATGCATTGTGTATGTGTTTCTTTGTAATATAATACGTTTATAATGACATTATAATTGATATTTTACATCTAATTAATTAAGTGTGCAGGAGTGTGGATGAATATAAAAGTTAATAATAATAATAATAATAATAAATAATAATGAATTATTATAATAATAATAAATAGTACTACAACCAGAGTCAATCTTTATAGTGTCGATTTCCCAGAATATCAATAAATGCATATATACTGAATTATGGCAAAGTAAAGGACGAAAAAGAAGAAAATAAAAAAAAGTCGCCAAATTTTTACAAGATGCTTAAACCTCCTAAGCTCGTTAAGCAGTTTCTTCTGGTGCCAAGAGGTATGCGGAGAGTAAACATATTTATCTGTAAGTGTGACATATATGAATGGAACCCCTCTTGCTGACACTTCGGCATTACAGGAGCTTGCAGCTGTGCGTTGGAGACTGTAACCTCTATAATACAGACGCCCCTGTATAAAGTACAGTTATCCAGGACTTGTCCATAAATAAGAGATTCATTCGTATAACAACGTGTATTGAACCATGTATTGTCTTTCCCCTGTATTATACAATAATATATCATACAGTCCGTATCCATGTTTACAATCATTTACAAATATAACCTTCATGTGACATGAGCGACTTACTTCGCGATGTTATATCGGTGGTTCGGTGTAATCAAACAGTGGCAGCGAGTCTACATGTCTTTATTTCAGTTTGCCGCTTGCACAGACACGATGAGTGCTGTTGCCGTGGATACCAACAGCGGATTACGATGAGTAAACTTTTCAGTATATGTTGTGAGAGAACGTTAGATCGGTATAATGAATCACTTACGGAGCTTGATATATATTAATATGGATACAGACATGGTACTGGATTACAAGTTGGTTTATTTCATATTTCGTATTGTTCGTCTTTAAAAGCCATTCCAATATCCCCACATGCTTAAAAAAGCGTAACACTATTATTACATCAGCAAATGGCAAAAGGTATTATACGTGTTTTATGTATTTTAAGGGCTTTGAAGTGCTTGAATTTTACTGATCTGCTCTTGGAACACGCCTTGAATTTCACTCTAATAGTAATATTTGACATATACAGATAAACATGAGCAAAAAAAATCTTTATTTTTTCTTTATTAAAATTCTTCTTTTTTTTAATAAATTCCAATTTATTATCCACAAGATTAATGAAATCCACTCCCCTGAATACAGGATTAATATCGGTAATAACACATGCGGAAACATTACGTTGACACGACAGCAGGATCTGTAAGACACTCGCAGAACCACAAGGTTGACATGGTTTTCAAACCCAAGGACTTTCTTCATACCCTTTGCAAGTGTGAAATGTCTGGTCACAAGAAAGAAACATCATGAATGCTTCATATATATATGCTTTCATGTGTACCATTCAATTCCATTTATTCACAGTCGAACGTGTTAAGCTGTACCAGCGCCGATTCAGGAAATAAAGTAATAAGCGCAGAGTATTTTCAATAGAGCAAGAAAGGAGTACTCCCTACCTCTTACGTATGATTATAATTTCAGGGTTTAATATCGGGTATAACACATACCAAACATTTCTGTGACACTATAGCAGCATCTGTAAGACCATTGCAGAAACACAAGGTTGGGATCAGTGGCGTCAATTTATCTTCAAGGATATGGGGGAGGGGGGGGGGGGGGCGGGTAGACTCACAGGTGTGGGAGGGTAATGAAAGATGGGACTTTTTTTTTTACAAACTAACTATATATATATATATATATATATATATACATATACATATACATATATAAATATACCGTTTATTGTCTCTGTGCACACGTTTCAAATATATTTCCATCAAGTATAAAATTTTATAAAATAAGGTATTATGTTTCCAGTTTATATTAATTCTAAGCCAGATTTGGACATAATATTTCATAGTAAACTCAATAATGGAACCAAAGTCTGTAATTTTAATTATTAATATATTTCATTCCACATATATAAACATTATTCTCTGAATATCGGGGGGGGGGGATGATTACATTGACCGGCCCCACCCTTGGTAAAAAGTATGTGTGTGTGTGGATATATCCTCCCCCCCCCCATCCTCCCTGTATTGACGCCCCTGGTTGGGATGGTAATCAAATCACAAGGACTCTCTTGTAACTCTTTGAAAGTGTGCAATTTCTGTTCACAAGTAAGAAAAATCATTAATGTTTGTTATGTATCATTCGATTCCCTTATTCCAAACTTAATGACGGTTATCCGACTTGAATATTACAGTATGCTGTATCTATGTAAGTTAAGTTTTATCTTATCATCGTGTTTTATGGTAGAGACTTCCTGGAATAAGTATTATTTTGTAAGCAAAAGCATGTAAAATGTATAAAGGAAGTGATCTTAAATGTTTGAAGGTGGAGACAAGTTATCCCACATGGCCTATAAGAAAGATATTCGTTTTGAGTGGAAACGACCTCTGGCGAATGGGTGAACATAATCTTTGTCCCAGGACCCGTTCGTAATAGAGGCTGTATTGTGACAGAAGGATATGCACGAGTAACAATTATAACAACGTTACTTACCGTTAGGCAAATGATCGACGACGAATGGCCCTCGAACATCTTGAGCTGTTCTCCTTTAAGAATATCCCAACTTATAATTTTTTGATCCGTTGAGCCAGTAAAGAGAGTTTTACCAGCGGGGTCGGTGGCCATACACGTTATAGCGCCGGTGTGACCTTTAAATACTTTCAGACACTTTCCAGTCTCAAATGACCAACTCCTGGCCGTAAAGTCAGCGGAACCGGAAATAAGAATGTCTTTATTACCATCCCAGTCGAACATTTCCGGTGATACTTCTTCCTCTTCCGCCGGGATAAATATAAGCGGATACACTCCCCGCTTGTGTCCACTAAATACCCGTATGCACTCCCCAGAATCGAAGTCCCAACAACGGATGGTACGATCGTACGAACTGCTGAAAACAAAGTCTCCCGTGCAGATAAGCCGGTTGATTAGAGAATTATGGCCTTGCATAATGAGGACACAGTCACACGTAGCCATCTCCCACTTCCGGACTGTTTTGTCCGCACTTCCGGTCAACACGTAATGCTCTTCGATTAAGATGCAATTGATGTAGTCATCGTGACCTTGCAAAATACCTATACACTCACAACGCTCACATTTGGTTGCCCAGAGTCTGGCGGTCTTATCCTCACTTCCGGTTGCCAGAACTGAGCCATCTTCGCTCAGGGTCATACAGTTTATTCCACCTTCGTGGTCGTCCAGTGTTTGTAAGTTAAAATTCTTATTTTTCAGGGCCTCCTGTTTAGAGCTACACAACCCCATAATGTCAGTCAGGCACGTGACGTCAAACCTAAAATCAACAACTGCGGTTTAATGATTCTATAACTTATCAAATCTTATATTATTAGGTGTCTTTGGAATACTACTAATACACGACTACGTGTTCAAATATTGTGCAGGGTAGTCACTATATTCTTCAATGAAAGTCACATTTATGTTCAAACTCCGTATGTGAACGCTGGTTTCCATGGCGACGTCTGGCGTCCATCTTGCCGTTTCAAAGCTTCATCCCTGCTTGTTTTTCAAGTTCTGCAAAAAAAAAAAATATGGAACATAAAACTCGTAGACATATAGATTAACAGGTGACTACCCGCTATGGTACCATAAGAGTAATTTACGACAGCAACATATATCTGAATATGTAACCATGTTCTAATGCATTCCATCTGTGCCGACCTTTTTGGCGTGGAAAAAACGAAAGGATCGGTAGCTGTGAGGTTGCTGCCGACCGGATTTAAAGAATCAGGAATGACATATCGGCTGCAAAAATATTTGAAAACATCGAGTATATTTCCGGCCGAATTTTATCTGGCCCGTAAAGCCGTGTGCTCACTACCCGATTTTATTACGCGACATTGTCGATCGATTATTACTGCAGATTTTCTCAAAATCGGTTTCGATTTAGTTGGCCGATTTTCGGTGTCGATCTCGATTATCGTTCAAGATGGCGATCTGCTACTTAGCTTGCTACGGCAGGAAAAACAAAAGGAAACACTTGTTCGCTTTGTTGCTTGTCGGCAGAAATATGCTATGGCAGAATCTTGATTTGTGGGTTTAGCTTTGAGAGAAGAGAGGAACCAGTGGCACACAATTCACATGTATGAGAACTGAGAGAAGAAAATGAACCGTTCGTCGTCAATTTTACTAGGTTATCTCCGCATATCATCAGTCATCTGCTGGATTTTGTAAAACCCTACATCCAGCATCAGGCTATCAGATACCCGCGGGCCATTTCACCAGGCACGAGGCTTGCAATAACGCACATGGTTTTGGCGATATGTAATCATCAAACTAAAATTTAGAAAATGATATTCTACGTGCACGTTTGTGTGATTTTTTTTAGGATTTCCTGTTTTGAGGAACTAAAGGAAGTGATATGTATTCTTCTGTCCTTTTTAAATCAGCTTAAAATTTATCATCCTTTCTCATTTGACTGCTTCTTACAACAGTCGTCAATAGCAGCAGATACTTTGTGATAAGGTTTTAATTTTTATTATAATATGCAGTAGAAGTAGGATGATCAATTATATATCAGGCGACTCTCTATAATATATCAGATCAAATATATTAAAATGGATTTAAGTACAACATGGCTATATTTGATGGGAAATATCTGCAAGTGGCTAAATGAATAAAGGGTGCAATGGCACATCGGTTTCTGGCTAAATTTGAAGTACATGCGTGATTGGCTGAACCACTGTTACGTCAGCGGTGTCACCATTAGAACATATCAACAATTCAGAAAGCGCTTCTGCTATGCCATGGCTGTCAGACATAACGACGGCGGCTTCTTGCCCTCCTATCTCAAATATTAAGTAAATAATAATGAGACGGACCATATAGTGTGAAACACGCTAGGAAATTTTCAGATAAATAATAGTTATAAGGAAATTACCGAGTAATTAATACATTTAACCGAAATCGACATTAATAGCAATTCAAGCGCCTGTGATAGATATTATGGATGTCTCAGTCAATTTTTTAAATTTATTTTACACAAATTTTGTACATATTCATTACTTTTGCGACAGGGTTCAGCCCAATCTTACTCAGCCAGACGCTTCTGCTGTGGCGTTCTAAACCATGTGGGCGTGTTTGGGTTATTTATGTGATTTCAGCTCAACGGCTAAGCACGCGGAAATGGCAATACGTCTCTACAATTATGTGCGACAGGTTGCTAATGATTTGTGTGGGACGATGTAAACAGTTGTGGTTGCAGCAATATTGACTGAGCAGTTTTTGCTGGACTTAAATGTAACTTCTCATTTTCAATGACGCCAATATGTATTGTCCACCAGAACACATTACCACGCGGTTTGTATTGCTTGTTTGTCTTTTTCGCTTGTTTGTCCCGTTTTCCATTATCCTGGCGAGCGTGAGATATCTGATATTTTAATAATATACCATACATCCACCATACAAAGGCATTTGCAAAAATAGGATTAACATAGCTAAAGAATGGATTATAAATAAATTAGAGGATGGTATTGTGTAGAGCAGCATGGCTCGCGTCACAGAATACTCTCTCGCTAAACAGACGTGGATTTGGTTTATTAATGAATTTGACGAGAAACATATGGTTAACTTTGCTGTATGTATGGTTAGAAAAATGATCGTATAATGTGTGACCCCACAAATATCTTATTGTGACACCCAATGACGGATTCAATTTTTCACCCTCTGATGAACTATATCATTTAGTATTCTTTATATGCAAAAGTCATTTGAAAAAATAACAACTGAATATATATCGTAAATATCGAAAGATGGTTTCCTTTTTGTCTTATTCTTAAAACACTTTTATTAGAACAGTCACCTGGCCTGTTGGTGGTAGTGGTTGGCCTGTTGATGGCTAATGAATAAGGACAAAGATAAGCCATACATTTGCTTTGTTAAGGGTTTCTTCCCACTTGGCTGGGAATATTTCTAAAGGGTAAAATAATCTGTGATTCAAAAATCGGAGGGAGATTTTTAGGTTCCAATGAGATTTTAACCATTTTGCCTTGACTGGAATCGAACCTTGGACGTTCATTCAATACAGAAGACCAAACATGTACAACTCGAAGCAAGGTACTACACAAGCACTTTTTGTTTGGATTTCTATACAAAACAGTGCGTAAATTCTCCTTTTTTATCCATCTTACTTTCAATATACGTTAACATTTTCACCATATTAACCATAAGTTATATTAATTAATATTACAACTAATGATTTCTTTATTGATAATATTCGTGATATGAGCCCTAGCCTTATATATTACCTCTTAGAAAAGACATGACGTCACGCCACAATCTGTTCTGTGAGATATTCTCTCAAATATGTTGTCTCGGTAAGTTGGTTTATGAACCGTATCCGATAACCTCCTCAGTTTCAAAGTAAACGATGGCCAGATAACTAATTGTGAAGAAGTAGCGTCTTCTGTCTTAAAAATATAAGCAAAATTGTTACCTTGAACTATGACGTCGACATCGAATATTTTTAATGAGTTTCAACATTTCCATCTTGACTTTTTTCTTCATTTAAAAATTTTTATACAGTTTTAATGGAATTCTAAAATGAAGCTTTTGGTGGTCAAGATCAGGCCCAGTATTTAGGGAAGTCAGGCTTCGGAAGTGTGGATTCCGTTGCACTCTAAAAGGAAAGATCAAATTTGTATTGAGAGTCAAAATCATTTCACAACTGCTGCTTATGGCTTGATCTAATTCACATTAATTATGCTTGTCATGTTGATCTCTTTATTCTTCTTCAAAAGATAGAACCAACTGTCGGTTTTTAATTTTTTTTTTATCAAAAAGCGTTTCCTGTGTGTTACATAATGCTCGCAACAAGACCTCCTGTACGCCTTAGGCCAAACATACAAAACATTTTTATCTAATTGAAGACTCTTTTGAAATATACCATCAGAGATATTTTGAATACCTGTCTGCCTTAAACCTCCTTAAATATAGATTTTACCATTATTTTGACTAAAAGAAGAAGTGTTATACGAATTAAAACAATTGAGGTTATTCGGGGGGAAATATGGCAAGACGGGGTCTCTAATCCCTTATATATTTTTGTATGTTATAATCCAATCAGTCCAACCATGTCTGTTTAACCTCTGTCTGAGAAGTGTTGATTGCTAAAAACATATTTAAGAAAATACTCTAAATACTTAAAATTTTCTCTACGGTAACCGATGATATATCTACATGACCTATGACATTGATATCACAACGTTTTGTATACAATACCAGGTACAGCTGACATGGAGTGTTGATGGCAATCATATCGAGAAAATATAATAATATTTCTCTCTGTTCTGTCTGTAAATCTGATATGCATTGTAGTCCTATTAAACAAAGAAAAAAGTTTGCCTGTCCAATTTTTCTTATTATTGTATGTAGTCAAACAACCGTATGCTTAATTTTGAAAAGTCGTCGCATCAGTAGTAAAAATTGTTAATTTAATATATATACATATATGTCAAGGCCCAGATTAGAATCTGGCCCAATTTAAAACTGGGCCAGCCCAGATCAAAATTTTTGATTTGGACCGGCCCAGATCAAAATTCTAATCGCGGCCAGACCAGTTTTAAACTGGGCCAGCCCAGATTAGAATTTTGATCTGGGCCAGTCCAGATTAAAATCCTGTGGTGAAGAATTCAGGATTTAAATCTGGTCTGGACTGATTTTAAACTGGGCTGGCCCAGATCAGAATTTTGATCTGGGCTGGTTAAGTTTATTATCCTGTGGTGGACTGATTTTAAACTGGGCTGGCCAAGATCAAAATTTTAATCTGGGCTAGTCAAGATTACATTCCTGTGATGGACTGATTTTAAACTGGGCCTAACCAGATCAGAATCCTAATCTTATCTTAGGCTAGCTTGATTTTTATCATCTTAATCAGATAATACCGTAAACATTTATTCCAGATACACCATTTTGAAGGGCACAAAACACATAATGAACAAGATCATTTAAAATATTTTGGTGAAGAAAAGGCTAATTAACAAATGTTATGTGCTTCTTTGGTTTTATCTTTTCTTCAGGCATACAAGTTCACATTTGAACTTCACCTAAACAAATTACCATAATTAATTATAGTTTAGAACATGTCAGTTCTGAGACATCTACTTGACTTAATATCAAAATTTTCAACTTAACTGAGATAATTTTCTGTTCTAAATATCAAAATTTCATGTGTAATATTAAATTTATACATGCATAATTAAATACCAGCTTTACTCATTTATAAGTGAACAAAAGTAATTTATCAGTCTTGATGCTCATTTGGGTGAGCAGCATGACATTGTGCCCTAACGCAGGGCTAGGGAGAGGTTTGTGATACCATTTCTGTAATTTTCAATAGCAGAAAAACCACAGCTAAGAAAATGATATAGAGGTAAACATGAGTGAAAATTGGAATTTAGAATTTAAATTCAGAGGGTGACAAACATGGTGGAGTTTTCAATTTGGAGTTAATAACTTAAAAAAAAGTTAATCTATTAACTGATAACTAATGTAAACTGAAGATAGTTCAGTGCTGCAATACAAATATTCTCTACCTTCAATAGTTAAAATGCTGAGTTGGTAAATATTGTTCCCACTGTTCTATCTAAATAGATGTTTCAGGGCCTTCGTAGTATGTTATAAGTTCTAGGTCCAGTGTTACAATAAGTGAAATTTTTTTAATTGGTGACTGGGGGGGGGGGGGGGGGTCCAGACAAAAACCCTAACTTGATAAATGTAATTAATTTAACATATCAAATAAAAGTTTGCATTTACAGGTCTTGGATCACAAGCTTAACATTGAGTAACATATATATTAATTATTATTGATTAAATTTTGTTTTAGTTTGTTGAATTAATGCACATATTCTGCAAGCTATATTTGTAGTTTTTAGCTGTAAAATACCAATGTTTAACATGAATATCTTATAAATATATATTAGACAAATCACATAAGAGGTGAAATTACAAAATAAATAATGACAGGATCCAACAAATGATATTTTCATAGAATATGAAATAAATTAAATTTTAATTTTTGACGTACAGTTTTACAATGTTTTACACATTCTTTGAATTGATGAAAAGCCAGCTAGTTAAATGTAGTGTAATTGAAGCCAGCCTAGGGGTAGATTAGAATTCTGATCTGGGCTAGTCCAGTTTAAAATCAGTCCACCACAGGATTGTTAACTTGACCGGCCTAGATCAAAATTCTAATCTGGGCTGGCCCAGTTTCAAATCAGTCCAGACCAGATTTAAATCCTGAAGGCTTCACCACAGGATTTTAATCTGGACTGGCCGAGATCAAAATTCTAATCTTGGCTGGCCCAGTTTAAAACTGGTCTGGCCCAGATTAAAATTTTGATCTGGGCCGGTCCAAATCAAAATTTTGATCTGGGCTGGCCCAGTTTTAAATTGGGCCAGATTCTAATCTGGGCCTCGACATATATATATATATATATATATATATATATATATATAATATATATATATATATATATAAATTAAATATATATATATATATTGGCTTTCAAAGCCAATATATATATATATATATATATATATATATATATATATATATATATTGGCTTTGAAAGTAGGGGGGCATTCTGCAAATGTAGCCAGCTCTGTTGCACGTTGGCATAAAGGTATAACGTAGGTATAAAATATACATTTTCAAGCTTTCAGATGTAATTATCAAATCTATATTAACATGAACAATTTACAGACCACCGATCAGATTTCAAGCAAATATAATTACATATTGAACATATTTTTTAGATTCCATAGCAGACCTCTCTATAAAGTTATCAGTTTAAATGTTAAGAAATAATAAGCTTACAAGTATATTTTCTGCCGTTTTCACTGAAATGAATTACCTTTGTGACGAAGACAAATTTTTCAGGGGGAAATAATGTTCCGATCCGGGATCCGAACCCATGTCGGTGGTGCACAAGTCCGGCGTACCAACCGGAAAAGCAAGCTTTACTAACCAGACAGTTCGGTCCGCTTTTATGTCAACCCGAAACACCCCCCTCTTACGGGTGTTCTGCTATCAGAACAAGACTAATTATCCCAGCAGTCATATTTTGGTGAGCTTATTCCCTGGGCCACAAAGTTTCACCATCACGTTGGACGAGCCCCCATTTTTACGGAGACAAATTGCTCCGGGGAAAACATTAGGCCGATCCCGGTTTCGAACCCATGTTGGTGGCGCACATGTCCGGCGTTCCAACCGCTTCGCTAACAAAGCAAGCTTCACTAGCGAGATAATCCGGTCCGCTTTTATGTCACCCCGTAACACCTTATATTTAATTCCCTTACTTCTGAAAATAACACAATACTGACCTACAATATAAAAAAACTAAGAAATATACTCGCAGCTGTTTTCATGAGAGGCGTGTAGGCTGAGGAGAAATACAATGGTTGTTCCATGCAATCGATGGAATTTGTATTATTTCCCATTTGTCAGTCTCACTGCCTCCCCCAAAGGGGCATAAATTCGGGGTTTTGGGGCGTATTATAAGCATACTGTATAGTTGGCTTCATGTTCGCGGGGCTGAAATTTCGCAATATTTCCTCTGTCGGTGATTCCCCAACAATTGCTTTTTTTCATTATTCATCAATATTCAATACTAAGAGTAAAAAGTGAAACATATTATTAAAAAATATGACATGAAATGTGTCCACCCTGAAAATTTACTTATGCTTGGACAGTAGTTATTCCATTAAACAGCGTTTAATGAGCACTGTAACCGCGGAGGGCGCGGTGTTTTATGAACAAGTCACCTGTCAAAGTTCTTTTACCCCTTTTTCGAATATTGCTTATTTATACCCGTCGCGAACAGGTACCAACCACAACATCTGGAGTTTATCAGATTGAGCGTAAAATGGTCATATTTAAATAAGGAACGATCTCCCAGGGATATCGAATATGACCAGCAGGATCCTTCCCTCTCTGAATGGCTTTTCCTATTTTCTTTGTCCACACAAACGTTTTCTAATGCACAAGGAAGACTAGAAAGTAATCCACCTTTCAGTTTTTAATACCGGTATGGAAAAGCCAGACTAGAAGTCTTCACATATTTCATCAGCTTTAACAAAAGAAAATAACAATTAGGCCAAGAAAAGGTATGGTTCTCTGGCACTTTTTCAGAAATAAGTGCGGGCGGGCTTTGTTTTTTTTACCTTTTTTCGTTTGTTCCGATAGAAATGTCATATAATCTAGGGAAGCATGAAAATAACATTGTTTTTTTTTGGCTAAACAGGTATAAGCACAACATAACAAAGGAAATCTTATTAAAATTGTACTATCTTCTTGAAAGATGAAAATCAGTTAAAAAGTTTTAATTGCGGGGGACTAAAACTCACGCGGGTGGTGCCTGAGAACCATACCTTTTATTTTGTTGGCCTTAGAGTTCATTTTTTGTTCTATATATTCCCTAATATTTTATCGTTTCCCCAGCGCAAATACCGATGACAGAAATTTGACTCCAATCTGCAGTATATAATGAAAATTACTCACACCTATAACATACATTTAACCTGCATATAATGACAATTACTCATTAAGGATCGTGTGAGCTTTAACTCATTAGAGTATTATTAGGAACTGAATCTAGTCTATTCAGGTAGGTACATTCAGGCTAAAGTATTCCCTGGATGTTTATATTCAACATTTATACCCACTTATGGTCCTACAGGAAAATAGTATGAGGCTCTACCTGATAAATTTACCTTTGATAAAGCCTCAGTAGTCCCGGCATCAAGAACAATATCCAAAGGTAACGCAATCCGTTCCTGTCCGCTGCTTACAGGTATGGCCAAAGCCTCGTGTTTCTTAATAGATTAAATCCTCTGGACCGCAAGCGCCGCTGCCCACAGTTTATTCCGTTCTCAACCTTTCAGGTAAATATTTAAACATATTTTCCGACCGTCATATTGGTTGGCAATCGATGCGCTGAAAGCTCTCGTGCTCTGGCTGGTAGCGGAGGTCAATGAAGTCCATCCAAAGCGCGCACCTGTTAACGGCAAAATAGTATCCCCGCTCAACTGCCTGAACCTTCTTTGACCAAAGTCTTGCAGCAGAAAGAAAAAGAAATCGTTGTGCAACGTTTGAGTCTCATATAATTGCGGTGTCTGGTTCAGCTTAGGTAGAATGCTCATATATCGAACGTTCGGCCTGCCTACACCCCTGTAAGGTATTTAAGTGGGGCCTAATTCATACCCGAGTTTAGAACGCCCCGGCTGCCTGCTTCATACAATAGTACCGTCTTCGATTTTTGTTGTGCGCTCAGCAATTGTCTATCCATTGCCATGACGACCGGTAAACGATCGCGGAGTGACTAGTCACAGGCGTGCCATCACGCGTCAGGCTGCATTCAGACCAGACAATATACACAAACCACACCGTGTCGACCGGCGCAATGTATTAAGTGGGTAAGACTGTGGACCCGGGGCCTGAAGATCCCGAGTTCAAACCTAAACAACAAGCAACAAGTTAATTTTTTATCTGCATGAATAAATACTCTCCCAGGTGTTTTAATGATTATTCTAGACCTGGGAAAGTTCCTATCGTTTGTACACTTAATCAGACATCTCCCCCAGATATATATATGCACCATTTTTCGGGGCACGTTTAATAAAAGATGCAAATTCTAATCCTTTATTTACTTTTTTTTCTGTGCTAACAGACTAATCTAATTAAACTAATGCTTCTTCCTTATTATGTAAATTTAAAATATAAACAAATGAAATATTCTATATTTAATTTTAAATCACAAGAAAGGGGGCAAAATCCCCCGCCAAACGGGAAATTGAGAACTGTGTACTCTGGCTGATATATTAGTATATATTAGAATAACAAAATGAACCAAGAATGCAAATTAACCCATTCAGATGAGGACAGCCATAAGATACATATATCTTGTCAATTTGGAAAATCCATTAATAAATTAAATTTCATTCAAGTGACCGAAACCTAATCAGGCCAGGAGACCGATAAAATATATACACTTATGATGTTAAAAAGTATATATGAGTAACACTTTTTTTTCTAAATTGAGTTGAATATGAAATGAATAATTTAGAAATTTAAAATACACAAAAAATGTGTAACCGCAAGCTTATACCTTCAGGAGACCCATGAGATACACCTGCTGTTGTCATCAGAAATAGATGCGTGTAAGACTATTTGACATATCGAGTCGCAAAAGTATTAATTCAAAACTGAAAAATAATTTTATAAAAATTATCCAAGTGTGAACCTAACCTGATCAGGTCTTGAGACCATTATATATACTTACCATTTTAATAATAGATACGAGTAACAGTATTTGAGAAATCCCGTCTCATATGACCCAGATATGTGATGTGGAGAATCTTAAAGGGACATAATCAGGCCCAAAATTACATATTCTTTCACACCAACAGTTCAGTTTTCCTTTATAGAAAAGTTTCCCAAGCAAAACTGTCCTAGCACACAGTCTCAGTACTTCGCATATGGATGTTTAACACCTTGTTATGGCTCTATGTGTTGATAAACACAGTCCACGTGTGTCTGTTTACGATAACATGGCCGAGTGACCAGAGGTCAGATTTTGAGCCGCAACACCCCTTGTTTCAGCCAGCAGGAAGATGTATTACATTTTTTTGGCCAATTCAGTTAGGGCATCTCCTGATTGACACGTGTTGTGGCTCCACGATGCACACGGTCCCACACGCTGTGTTTATGTTGACATCTGTGATCGCGCCCGATTCACTGTTTTTAACACTCGTTTACAAGAGTAAGCAAATGGTTTCAAGGCAATATTTTGACAGGTACCGATTTATTTTAATGGGAAGAAGGTATTTTTCGTGTTAATTCAACATGCTTTATAGGGGATTGGGCCCCTTTAAGTAAACCTGCTATTATAATTAGAAACAGTAATTTGTTTTTAGATATCATATCGCATAGAAATAACAAAAACAAAAAAACGGACGGACAGACAAACAGACGGAGGGAGTGGGTCATTATATCCCCCAAGCGTTGGATATTGACGAGCCTGGTAGCTGGACTGACCAAAACTGTCTAGCTCAATTAATTTTTTAAAATTTAAACGTGAGTTCTGTAAAACGCATTTTGCTCTAACTGTGTGCTACTAATACTTCAGTTAAAAAAGTTATATTCAAATATAATAAGAATTAATTATCCAGATAATTATGTGCTCATATCTACAAAATTATTTATACTTTATGGGGACTTTTATTTTTATTATGTCGAGTTTAGTCTTTAAGAGTAACTTTAAGTGAGAGCTCGGCAGTTTTTAAACATTTGTTGCGGATTAACATAAATATAAAATATTTCTATTGTTTCATTTACCTTATTTCAAGAATATGCCCCCTCAACAGGTGCTTTTTGAAATTCGGCGAATATGGTTTCAAAGAAATATTATCGCACGGTTTGATAAAAGGAACTAAAATCCTAAAATGAGATAAAAACTACATGTCAATGACAAACAGTTATTACTCTGATGTAGGACTGGAATCTGGACTTGGACTCGAGTCTTCACTTTTAGGGACTTTGACAAGGACTTTGAATCGAGAGAGACGTGTTTGGTAGTCAATCATATTTACTGAGAATTCCGGAAATATTGGGAAAGGCCATTCTAGTTTGCAAGGTTTCCTAATAGCTATAGGTGACCTTATCATATAACTATTTAATGTAGCACAGGTGCGTGTTAGCCAATTTATCACAAGATATTTCATTGGTGTACGGACTTCATAAAAAATACCTAGTTTCCTTTTTCCAGGAAATTTGGATGGGCCACTCTTGCTCTAAGTGTTCATATATAAAGGGAACTATTCACATACCAGGCATTTTGAATTTTCCTGAAATAAATGGTTTACTCCTCATAAAAATATGGTATCTTCAAAGTTTCCTTTGAAAAATGTTGCTTACTCCTGTACACGAATTTGAATGAGCTTGCATCGGACGCGATCAGTGCTTCAAAACATAAACATAACTCGCATACCACCAGAAGAATCAAGATTTTCAAGCGTCAAACCAGCGTCTCTTCTTTCATGATTCTACTCTTTGTTTGAAAATTAATGCGCATGCGTAAGATCGCACCTCCGATTGCCCATTGTGAATATGGTGAACAGATAATTTTTGGACTGTGTACTCACACACAGAGCCCTTACAACGTTAGAAATAAAGGCGAATTTGAGAAAGCAACTGCATGTGTCGGGGTGGTTTTGCTGGAAAACGTTTGAATTCAGCCAAAATGAATGAACAGTTCGAGTTAAAACATATTTATTGCAAATTATTATGTAACTTAAGGTAGGTATGTATGCAAATTTCTTAGGTCCGTTAGAAAAGGTCACTATTGTTTGTAACGGGATTTGAAATGAGCACGTTAAAGCCAGCTACTCACCTGTATCTTCTGTTGAATATGTATGAGATTTCTGGTTACTCTGCCTACATATTATTGAACTCCAGGCAATCCCTACGAAGAAAGGTTCCTATGACGCCAGTATGACGGAAATATAAGTTTCTTTTTAGCTAAGCTGACTGAAATTCATCTGAGCTAGAGCGATCACTCTTTGCCCGTCTGTCTGTCTGTCCATCTGTCTGTCTTTCCGTCTCGCTGTCTGTCTGTCTGTCTGTTTGTCCGCTAACAAGGAATCTTCTAACTTGACATCCAGTTAGGTCCATGAAAAATCTTCTCGGAAACTTGACGTTAGGGCTCTGTTACCCATATCCTTTGAGCTATGGGGTTCAGAAGTACCCCCCAGAATAATTAAAAATTTGATACAAAAGCTACAGTATCTGAACAACTAATGCATTGATCACTATGATTCTTTGCATGCATATTGATCTATGCATATTTCTAACATGACATTCAGGCAGGTCCTGGGTAAATCTGCATGGAAACCTGAAATTGGGTCATGATGACCTATATTTTGTGAAATAAGCGCCCAAAACATGATTTTTAGCACCATCAAAATCAGATGGGCACAAATTGTATCTGCTTACCTTAGAATGTTCCAATGTAATAAACAGGGAAGTCTTGGGCAAACATTAGGGAAACCTGATATTAGGTCATGATGACTGATATTACTGGCCAAATACACTTTAAGCACCAAGACAGTCAGACAGGGTCCAAAACTTTACTGTTGGACCTAGAATCTTCTGTCTTGACATTCAGGGATGTTCTTCAAAAATGTGCCTGGTAAATTTTTGCTAAGCTGACTACTTACAAAAAGGCTAGATTTCATGGGAATGGCTGCTAATATTATCATGAAACTTTTTATTCTTGTTAATTTTGAAGAACTAAAATAGCTACTGTTGAATGGGGATACCACCTACAAAATTTGGTATTCATATGATGAAATTCCTTTTGTGAATGTCTTCCTAGTCGACTGAGCGTCATGTCCATGAGTCAACTGTTTATGTACAAGCTGATAGTAACTTTGATACAAACGTTAAAATTAACAAGCAAAAAAAAAAGTAACATAAGGTGGTTGGTTGTTTATGTGAGGAAGTAAAGTGGTCACTATTTAAAAAACACTGGTTCTTCTGGCTTACCACAAGATATCCTTCCATATTAAGTTTGGATAAGTTTTTCGGGCTCCCCATATGTTATAAACTCGTGGAAATAAACAAAATGGACATCCTGTGTACGATGGGAGCTGCGTTTTCTTGCCTTTGTTTATAAAGGTTCAAGCGATTATCATTGGGTAATAGACGTTGGAATAGGCCCCTTTTTGTGTTCAATTTAGTGTTAACATTATACCCGTAATTTTACCTATTATTTTAGTTCAAATAAGCTCTATCACTCTTATAGTGAGTAAAGCTACAAATGTTTGAACTTAGGAAGCTCAGTGCCAGATCTTAATATGGAAATCCTAAGCGGGTCTAGATCTTTGATCACTGTCTGACAGGTTCATCATTTTTGCGACAAACAGTATAGATCTTTACGGTACGAGATCACGCGAGAATACCGTTTATTCCTTTATCAACGTCCAGGCGAGCAAACCGTTCATTAATGTTTCATGGCTAATGGGTAGGTATCCTTAATGCGAGTCACGCACCTTGGACTTTGATCAACTTTTGGTCCACTTTCATCCTTTCCTTCAATGTAAGTTCGATTTTCATGAGAGGTCACTAAGTTTTTTATGCAGACATCAAAACAAGCGGATGTAGTAGTGCTGCCTCGAAGTTCATTATTATCTCTTTATGGTTGTTTAATTACCCTTTCGGGAGTTATTTCTCATGTATAATTAAAACACATCAATTAAAAAAAAATAAAAAAAAGTTTACTGGAATTACTTATTATTTTAGAGGTAAACGATTGTAAATATTTTATTTAAAATCCAATACTTATATGATCTAAATTAAATTACATTAAAAATATGAGAAAAAAATATACGTTAGACAACTATATATATAACTATAAAATACATTTACCAGCTCTGCCCATGCATGCTTACGTTTTCAATTTTCTATCCGTCAATAAGTTTTTTTTTTATGAAGGAGACATAAACATTTTTTCATGTCACCATTATATGTATAGTATGAATAATTTAAAAAGGAATCAAGTTTTGCCCATATGTTCTATTTTTTTATCCAAACAAAAATAGCATTTGTGTCGGGTAAAGGTCTACAGTATCATGCATAATCAATGTGTAATACTGTGTTTATATGGCGGAACGATTTTTTGGAAAAGTCAAATAGTGTGCCACTGTATGGTTGCCATTTTTTCGGCAACTTTCAATGTCAAAGTCTTGATGGAATATATAGAATTAAGCCCTTCATAAAGTCATTATAAAAATAGTTCAAAAAGTCATTATAAGTATACAAAAATGACGATAACTTTTTCCGATTGGGCAGTAAATGGTAAAATCCCGAAGTGTAATTAAAGATTTAAGGATCGGCCTAATTAAAATGAAATAAGACACTAGTGTTTGCGCAATATGATTAATTCCGGTTTAAACAAAGCCTGTTTCTTTACAAACAAACCCTATCGTGTCTGACGGAAGCATGATACTAGCAATGTTACTATTGTAGATAACATATATTTGAAACGCAAAAAAAAATCGCGGCTGACAGCAGTGTTAGAGTATTGTACACAATCTACAAATCGGATTATTTTATTACCTTAACAGGTAGCTTGGTGTTATTTTTTCCTTTGGTTTGCTTTGGATGATGGCTACTTTATGAAAGGATTTTGATAAAATTGTATGGAGGGTAAGGGAAACGCCAAAGGAACAATCCATAAAAAGTTTGGGATAAACTTGATCAACATAGCGTTTTAATGAAAGGGCACAATTCCGATATCAGTCGTCCTTTAAAAAGAAAATCCCTTGAACCTTTTATAAAAAAATAGGCCAGAAAACGCTTAACCTCTTAACACGCATGTTGTTCGTTTTGTTAATATCGGAAAATCCACATTTTAATATGTGGGGTCCCGAAAAGATAACCCAATCATATTCAACAAATGCATCTGGCGGCAGTTCAGACGAATCCGAGTTTTGTATAAACGGCGTTTTGGAAGTAGAGACTTTTAACTTCCGCAATATGCAACAAGCCTTGCACCTGAACGCAGTTACATAGATAATGCGGGGGGGGGGGGGGGGTTGGTGGGGGGGGGGGGGGGGTCTAGATTCATACGAAAGGGAGTCTATACCACTGCGAGGGCAATTTTATGATGAGTTTGTAAACCGTAACACAGCAGCAAAATTAAGCTTAAGGTTTATTAACAACCTGGCGGTAGCTGTGTAGCGTAGTCTACATTTTTATTATAAGCATAGATCTTATAATTCCATTAAACCAAGGTAGTTTTAATTGACGATGAAGACCACATATTCATTACATAAATGCGTGTATAATTTCATAAATATATCTGGCCTAAAATTATGACTGACAGGACTGGATTTTCTTATAGTTGATTTTATGGAGATTTAATTAATAAAGGCTATTATTTATTTTAGTTATATCGCATAATAATATCTATAAGAAGGCTTTTTTATTCATAAACATATGCCTTGGAAGCACAGGCTTTCCCTCAGTGAAGTATAAAATTTTGTTTTCATTGTAAATCCATTGTAAACAAATTTTTTAATAATCACAGAGAACGTCATGAAGTTTTTTTTAATAAAAAAAGAGATGATGAATAAACACAGACACACACACATATATGGTCAAATGTAAACAAACACATTAACATCAATGTAAGCTCGGCTTTGTCGGACCTGTAATGATCAGTTACTTTTCATAGCAACTTATCAAGGTGATTAGAAAGTACCTTTTTAATCTGTATAACAATATATGTTCCATTTAGGCAAAAAGATAATGTGTCGAAGGTTGAGAAATATCATCACAGATGAATGTAATTCGCTTTTCGATAGTAAATTCTATTTTTAAGTGGTTTCACACCGGATGCGTGCGAACGAATATGACACGAACCAATATACCTTTGCCTCCGGATAAAATTCTGTCGCACCCGAAAGTATCATTCACACAAGACCCGAAGGATATTTTTGATATCCGACCGAGACAGTTTAACTTCCGAAAGTCGTATTGAACAGATTTATGAGCAACATATACTACATACATTATAGACAATACTGGTTTTATATGGGCCACAAAACAAGCGAAGGCTTGCTTTTTTTCTGAACTTTTCATCACAAAAAGATCTTCCCATTCATAAGGAGTTTATCTGTGAATGTACTGACTGTTCTTTCCGATCTGAAATATCATGAAAATAATTTACTTAATTTACCTTGCTAATATAATGGTATAATGATAACCACCTAAAAACCCAAGGGAGGGGCTGGTTGCAGGGGCGTCAATACAAGGGGTTTGGGGGTTAATATCCCCCCTCCACTTGTTAGCAAGGTCAATGCTATTCAGAGCATAATATTTATATATTGAAAATTTTATGTATCAATAGTTAGAATCACATTCTTTGTTTTCATTTCTTAGTTTACTCTTAAACTTATATGTAAACTCGATTTAGAAATAACCTATACCGGGAACTTAATACCAAATTCTTTGAACCCCTAAAATGTATTTGAAATGTGTCACACTATGTACATACATATATATATATATATATATATATATATATGAATGATTAGATTTATATGAACTGGTGATAGACATTTGTCGGATATATGAGTCATCTCGTTGTCGTTCTTTTGGTCCTAGGATTCCACAAAATGGCGCCGGTGAGTTAAGTAGTTGCCCTAAGTCTTAATATAGAAGAAGAAGAAAGAAGATCGCAAAACATTTGCGCAAATCCTCGGGTAAATACGCCATCAACCGATTTATATGTTCCGATGTCTATAAACGTCACACAATCTTCTGATATCATTAAATAAAATTTAGAAATTAAAGAACTTAAAAGTGCGCTATTTTAAGCAACAAGAAAGAAAAAGGGACTCTAAATGGGTTTAAATTTAACCACACGCTGCTTTCATGTTTCAGTCATATATTTTTGTTTTAAACAAATTCAAAAATCATTTTTCCAGAGAAGAAGCGATTAAAGATAAACGGGAATTTCGCGCCGTACTGACTGGTGCCTTAAATATATAGTATGTCTGAATGTTTCCTTACGTGAACCAAGAACCGAGCTATGAAATAGAAAGCAAACGTCAGGGTTGTTTGCCTCTGACTCTATTTGCCACAGCAATTTAACAGTAATACATCTGCGGGCTGTGTTTTATAACGGTGAGCTGATTAAACAATGCTTTAATTCCGTCAGGAGACAAAGAGGGTCCTTGTTATACTGCCTGGTAATGGCCCTCGTATAACAAAGTCAATATAATCGTTTGACGAAAGCTCAGTTGTCAAACAATTAGTAATTATTGATTTGAGCATCAATTATTAGTGTTTTTGATCCGTTGCGTTTATAAATTACGTCAGATGTCAAAATTATAATAACTAGCGGTATTTCAATAATTTCGACATGCGACCTGTGCTCCCCATGAGCTGTTTTAAGAAACTGGGAGAAACAACCCTGTAAGGCCACGAGGGCACGACACGGAAGTACTCCGAGAACAGCGCTCAGGCGAGAATCCATGTGCGGAGATAATTTTAGTGGGAAGCTGATGTGTATAGACAAATTTAGGGCGGAATAACGCTTTTTATTGGCCACGCCCTAATCCTCAAATTATAATAAGATAACCTAAAAATGCGCTGATGCCAAAAAAAAAAAAAAAAAATAAAACAAAATCAGAATTGTAGAAATCTCTGTCATTTTTAGTGGTATCACCTGACCCTAGCTGTAGCCCCTTTTACAATATCTTCTTATTCATATCCGCTAACACGCTACGTAGGTGGCGCTACAAGTCTTGTTCATTAAGTTAAGCATTCCTACAGGAGGTTCTGACCCACATTTGTGTACATTAAAAATAAAAAAAATCCGTTTTTTAGTTTTCGAGTTTTTATTTTGCAACATCAAGTACATTTAGGCTTCGAGATTAATGTCAGTCCTAATGAATATAAGCTCATTATAATCCCTGGCATGTAATAGTCGTGTCGACATAGGCGAAAATTAATTCACCCGAAAGCCTTGGCGTAATAGTCCGGGGGCTGAGGGGGGTCCTGTGTGCAATCGTATGTCCCCTAATTCTGACTTGTGATACAGGTAGGACACCTTTAGAGGAGTAAAAAAAAACTTGGGTAGACATCCTGGATCGCGGGCAGAAAGGGTGAAATTCAAGATGGCGTACAAGATGGCCGCCGAACCATTAAATCAAACATAACTCGAAAAGTAATTGGGAAAGGGGATTGATTTTGGTGTCTTTGCCTATGTTTCCAGGGTCAAGAAATCTATTGAAAACATTTTCAAGACAATACCGTATTTGGTTATGGTGAAACTTAATATGGCTGCAAATATGGCTTCTTAACAGTTGAGTCATGTCTGACAAGCCAAGGAATTAAGGTTGGGGATTCAGTTTGGTATCTTTGCCTATGTTTTCAATGTCTTGGATTCTTGATATTATTTTCAAAAAAAAAAATTTTATTTTTGGTTTTGGTGATAGTTAACATTAGCTGCCAATATAAGTTTCTTTGATAACTGCTAAAATTCATGTACATCTAACATATTGTGTGCTCAAATCATGTTCTTTCACAAGTTTTGGAGAACATAGGTCCCATTGACTTTATTTTTTATGTCCAAGGAGACATCACAATGATCTCCCTTTATACTTTAGTTAAGACATTTTTTATATCAAACATTTAAGACTGATGCCCTGTCTGACTTTCTGGGTGCTCAAAATTAGATTTGCTGCTTGTAGCTCACATAATATAGATCACCATGACCCAGTTTCAATTGTTGATGGAGATTTAGGGTGGACCTAAAATTTTATGTGAGAAGATTCTAGGTCAAACTGTAATGATTTGTACCAATCTGACTTTCAGTGTTAAATTCGTGTATTTCCTTCAGTTCACAGCATTAAGATTACAGTGATCTAGTTTAGGGATTCGACAAAAACTTTCCAAAGACCTCTCTGGCTGTTATATTAGAATGCTCTAAGAACCTAATTTTAGGTTTCAAAGGAGATTTGCCCAGAACTTCCCTGGATGTTAGGTTAAAATATTCTAGGGTTTACAGACACCATTTGAACCCAGTCAGACTGTCTGGGTGTACAAGATCATCTTTTAGCCCTGTAGCTTACAGAATATATGTCACGATGAATTAACTTCAGATTTCCTTGAAGATATTTCCAGAAGCTCCTATGTTGCGTTAGAGGATTCTGGGCCTTTTAGATACTATAAGTGCCAATCTGAAATTCAGGGTGCACTTATCATTTTTTTTTGTTCCTATAGCCGATAGAATATAAATCACAGTGACCTAATCTCTTGTTTTTAAGGATATTTTCCTGGGCAAATGACGTGCAGTCTGCTGAGCTATAAGAAAATTAAACTTGAAGCTTTCCTCAGAAAGTGTCCAGTGAAATATTTTTTACTCAGAAAGACCTGAGTGTACACTAGAATAGTGCAGGTTTGTTAATATTTCCCTTAAGACACAGTCGGTCAGAAATTGAATCGCTCACACATCATCCTAAATTAGTCTCTGATCATGAAGAGGCCGATGTCCCAATCATTTCTCTTGTCCTCTTTTGGGGTAAGAAACAAGCTGAAACAGATTGTTATCATCGCTGGTAATACAGATGTGATTGTACTTGTATTGTGCTTTTCACATCTTTTTTTTATCAAGTGGACTTAATGAACTGCGGCTCAGAGGGAGAACTGGAGACAAAAACGAGGTATATTCAAATTCATGATCCGACAGAAGAGTCGGCCAGCTTATATTTATGTTCTTCCAGCCATTCATGTCCTGACTGGAAATGGCGTTACTAGCAAATTTTTTGGACCACTGTACCATAGCAACAACAATAAAGCAATTATCTCCAAAATCCTTTCTTAGGTATTTTTGACGGATGAATGGAAACATACAAGACTGTGCAATGCAAAAAAATACCTTGTTCAGGTACTAACCCGTGGAAATCATAGCAACTGTTCATCATTTGCGGTACACAATGTAACATCAACGAACAGGAACTTCACTTCATGATCTACCACCAACAAACAATTCTAACCAGGGCCGTACCTTAAAGCATTCTATAAGACATACACTATAGTTTCTCTAGTGTGTATGGCCTTGCAGGAAGAAGAGACTTCCTTGCTTCATACTCTGCAAATTTCAAGCAAGTAAAACGCACCTATGTAAAATCGAAATTTTGAAAGTTGCACACAATTAACCTGAATAAGTTATGATGGACTTGGTACCCATTAGATATGAAACTTGCATTCACAGATATATGTATAATCCGTTGATATATGATGATTTCATCAATTTCTTTACATCAAAAACTTATAATCAACTATTTGTCAATGTAGCTTGAGTTCTAAGGATTTTACGTTAAATGTTAAGACAGTCTGGCATATTGGCAGCCATACTAAATTTCGTCATTATCAAATACTTTATCGACCAACTAATTTTTAAGAGATACCTTGACCTTGAAGACCCCTAAATCAATCACCAAGCTGCATTCCTTGGTGAATTTTGGATGATTCAATGACATGGCCGCCATATCGGAGCCATATTGAATTCCACTTTAGCCTGAAAAGATACCGACCTGATGATGATTTTGGTAGTTTTTTTTTACCATTGGTAGCCATAATGGTAACCATGTTAAATTTTACCATAACACAATACGGTATTGTCTTAAAAATAGTTTCAATAGATCCTTTAACCCTTAAAACATTTGCAAGACATCGAAATATCATCCCCTACCTTAATTCCTTGGATAGTCAGACATAGTGCAATGATACAGTGGCCGTAATGCCAGCCATATTAAATATCACGATAACCAAATCCGGGATTGTCTTGAAAAAAAGGTTTAAATAGATTCTTTCACCCTGAAAACATAGGCAAAGACATCAAAATATCAACCCCTATTTTAATTCCTTGGATTATCATACATGATCCAATGGTTCATTGGTTGCTCTCTTTGCAGCCATTTAAAATATCCCCTTAACCAGAAACAGTATAGTCTTGAAAATAATTAAAAGAGACTCCTGGGCCCTAAAAACATAGACGATAACACCAAAATCAACCCCTTACCTTGATTCCTTGGCTTGTCATAAGCAATTTAATGGTACAGCGGCCATATTGGCAGCCATATTGAATATCACCGAAACCAAATAGGGTATTGTCTTGAAAATGATTTTAATAGATTCCTTGACCTTGAAAACATAGGCAAAGACACGAAAATCATTCCCCTACCTCAATTACTTTTTGAATAAAGTATGATTTTATGGTGCGGCGGCAATATTGACAGCCATATTGAATTTAACCGTAAACAAATACGGTATTGTCTTGGAAATGGGTTCTATAGATCCCTTGACTTTGAAAACATAAGCAGAGACACCAAAATCATTCCCTTACTTCAATTACTTTTTGAGTTATGTATGATTTTATGTTACGGCGGCCATATTGGCAGCCATATTGAATATCACCGTAACCAAATACGGTTTTGTCTTGGAAATGGTTTCAATAGATTCCTTGACATTGAAAACATAGGCAAAGACACCAAAATCATTTTCCCACCTCAATTACTTTTGGAGTTATGTATGATTTTATGGTACGGTGGCCATATTGGCAGCCATATTGAATATCACCGAAACCAAATACGGTATTGTCTTGGAAATGGTTTCAATAGATTCCTTGACCCTGAAAACATAGGCAAAGACACCAAAATCATTCCTCTACCTCAATTACTTTTCGAGTTTTATATGATTCAATGGTTCGGCGGCCATCTTGGACGCCATCTTGAATTTCACCCTTTCTGCCCACGACCCAATTTTTTTTACTCCCATAAGGGTGTCCTACCTGGATCAGATGTCAATATTAGGGGACATATGATTGCACACAGGACTCCCCTCAGCCCCAGGACTATAAGAGTTGTTCCTAGTTAAAAGTAAATAAAATAGCAGCATTTTGATAGGAATAAAAACACAGTACAAGTTGATTTAAAGCCTTATGAGAAATCATGTCAACTAAATTAATATGCATGTGTGTTACACGAGTGCAAAAATTATATGAATACAAGTCAGGAAAATATGTGCCTCGGTTCACCATCTACTTGTGTTGTATCACAGGTCAGCTCTGCTCGACAGAACCAAGGCAGTCCGTAATACCTATTAATGTCGGGATAGATGCATCATCTTATAATTATCTGACAATGGTATAGCATCATTCAAACAAACACATCTAATGCTGGCCCGAATTACTCCCACAATTCTATTCGATGTTTTCTTGGATGGTAACTTACACTCCTCACACAGGGGTTAATACATTGCTGTCGTTCCAGACTTTTTCGTTGTAACCACTGCTTCGTATGAAAAGATTCCTTAGTTTACAAACACACTAACAAACGAGTGCGTCTTTCGAGGGTTCCTCGGTGTTATGATCTAGCAGTAGGGATAATTACACACCCAGGACCCGCAGGTGCGATAGACACCAAGTCTAGATGACACTAGAATACAAGGATAATATGATAATAACCAAGTGCTAACGCCATGCACGTAGTCCAAAACCGAAATTGAACTCTGCAGATGTATATACTTAGATTAAGAATTAGATACAAGACCTTTAAAAAAAGGGGGTTACCCCCACCAAAAACAAAAAATTTCTCCAGGTAACACTGCCAAGTCTCGCAAAGAGCAAACAAATGTAATCACACCAATGACAGCGTTATATCGCATTGTGCATCCAACTTCAAGTTTTAAATCCAGAACACTCCGCTCTCATTTGGTTTGTACCAGCCCTGGTGCTAAGACCCAGAAAATTTGCTATACAAAGCAGCGGTTAAAACGAAGGACACCCGGAACGATTACAGTGTATAACCACAGGCAGAGGTGTGTACTGGTACTTAAACCTCCACGAAACGACCAACCAACCAAACGACCGACCAACGACGATAAAACATAATACCGCCTTTCATTCGGTAATTTCTGAAAATATGTTTTCCGAATGTATTATTTCTGCTTTTCGTTTATTATAGGAAAATAAAGGGTTCCTTATTATAATTTCGGAAAAATCATTTCTTCGGAAAAAGAAGATTTGGAAGTGCGGGGTTCAACTGTATCATATACAGATATATACAACTTCATGTGCTTCGGCTGCCTGTAATAACGAATTGGTCCTTGTGGAAGATCGAATTTCTTATAAGATATTGGTGTTTTGTACAATTGTATCTATCAAACAGCACCAGAATATTTGCAGAAATTTATAAAACGTCCATATCCCAGGAAGAGATCTACGGTGAAAAAAAAAATAAACTTCTCCTCGTTAAACCAACAAACAAACTAAAAGTTGGCGACAAACGATTTGGTGAGGCAGTACCAAATTTATGGTTTTATGGAGTTCATTCATAGGATTTATGGAGTTCATTCATAGCTACGCAGAGAAAGCTAGAAATAACATAAATTACTTAGATAAGGGCGAATAGCTGGCATTATGGTATAGATTGAATGATCAGCCAAGAAAATTTTGGAAAGTTTAAAGGGGCCCAATCACCTGTCTGACCGTTATAAACTAAAGGTAATTCCTTGGAGCTTTTATAATATTATGCCAGACAAGGTGGATATCAAAGCACACAGGCTGCTAGTTTTGTTTATATCAACGTGTTTATAATATGTGGAGGGCCAGTCAAAATGATCAAAACAAATTCAACAAGGTCATCTGGCAGAAAGTCAGATAAGTCAGAGCTTTGCAAACGGCGTTTTTCAACAAGTGACCTTTCTACCTTCGCATATATGCAACCTTCCATCTTAGGTTACATGTTTTTCCCGTTTGTCAACATTGCTGTGTTTACAAACGTGTTGTTGAAAAAGAAGTTTATACATCCTTCACGAAGACCTAATAAGAACTTTTCACAACCAAAATCACCCTTAGATCATTTATATATACACAGGGAAAATCAGAAATCACAAATTCTTTTTCAAAAGGTAGGTGAATGGGCACCTTTAATGTGACACACAATGTATTTCGGGATTCGGGTAGGTATGGATTCCCTTCTCCATGCCTTTGAGGGTCAGTTCTTGAGAAACTTGAATTTCCATTGGCCTTTCCAGTTAAATATGATATGACTGTGTTTGTATCATTGATCACAAACGTGTATTGTTACAGCTGATCATGCAACCTGTATTTACTGTATAAATTATTTAAAGAACGAGAGAGAGAGAGAGATAGATAGAAGGGGGGGGGGGGACTGATTTACCGTCACATTCTTTATCCTGCGTTTCAAACTAGAAAACATTCAGACAGAACATACTGACAGTATGTAACAGATCCCATCCTTAAAATTCTATTGATGTATCCTTGGTCAAACCGTTCTAAATAAATATGGGATATAAAAATTACAAACAGGAAAGGATGTTACAGGATCAGTATCCAGACCTCCCCTTGAATTTTCTTATTAGCTCTGACATTTAAGTGTTTGTTTCTTGGTCGAATAGTATACAAAATAATATAATTGGGAGTCCCTCAGAAAGAGGTTGTAAGGAAAGAACCAGACAAAATGATAAAACAAAAGAGGGTGATAACATGACCTCCACCTCATAAATGGAGATATTTATCTCCACTCAGCCATTGTATACTAGTATATAATTTGTCATTATTAATGTTCTTATTATTCTGCCATTTTTTTTTATTTCAAGATTTACCCAAGATGTACCATACTTTAGGCCAATTACTTTGATCCGGTATAAGTGACCCGGCCCTATTTTTCAAGGTCACGGGAGTCAACAAGTAGGATTTTTTTCAGACTTTCAATGTCGATTTTCTTCTTATCTGTAAGGGGTTCAGACAGATGGGTGAAAAACCAACCAACCATGATATTTGACTCCTCTCTCTCACAGCAGGATATAATTTGATGTGGAGTGGGGGGGGGGGGGGGGGGGTAGAAGAAAGTGTATAATTAGTAGGATATCAGAGGTCTTTATATGCAGAAAGAAATAATGACGGAATACCGGAGAATACTGGTACTTATCATGTTTTATATCCATCATATTATTTGGGGATGAGGGTTGTTCAGACCCATCTCCAACATTTCATATACTAGTATGTGCTTTCCCCGCTCCCCTGTTCCGCCGCCTTTGAATTTCACGACGATGAAAAAGCCGATCTATTATATGGCAGTATTTCCTGCCTTAACACTGAGGCCGGGCCCCAACCCAGGTTGAGCGCTCTACAGGCTCATTTGGAAGGCTGTGCCCAACGGCCTTGTTTCACTCACAAAAGAGTACGCTTTCCGGGATTCCTTGTTGGTATGACCCGGCTATGGGGACGATTAGACACCCTGCCCGCAGGTACAGTAGTCACCGGGCCTGGTTAACACCGGGATGTAACAGGAGCGGTGATACTGCCCTGTCATGTAGTCCGAAACTGGAATGGAATTCTGCAGATGTACATATACTTAGTTAAGCTAGCATTAAAAAATGCAGGAGGTTACCTCCATCAACAACAAAATTAGGAGACAAAAAAGGTATACTTTTATAGAACTGAGTACTTTATATACAGCATCTATATGTAATGAGTTCTCTGTTTACCAAGCCTGTATCAACAAGGTATTAACAAAGTAATTACTGGGGTTCTTTCCAGTTTTATGGAGCTTAATTATTAAGGTTTACATGCAACAGTAGCTTGCATAAAGTTCTGCCTTATTATATTTATTCATAAAATTACTTATTTACCTTAATCTCACAAAACGGGGTAGAATCAAGGCATTTCCTGCTCGGGTACATACTACGGTAGGATGTATTTCAACATGTCAGTGAACAAAACTATTTATGCAGATACGGGGGGGGGGGGACCGTAACTCCAGAGGATTTACATTCTGGATTAAGAAGACAAAATAATTCTGAAGACATTTAATTGACAACTTTCTAAGACCAGCTGGGTAAAACGATAACAAGCAAAATATCCTATAAATATATTATCAATATGACATCTGGCCAGGTTAAGATTATATGGAACTCGTAGTTAAATATGAGGGCATCTACCTTTGTAAAATATTAATAATTTTACAGCTAGTGTGAACGAATAGGCCAAAAAAAAAAAGAGTAAAGCGTTAAACGACTTGTTAGCTATCAGACAAAATTGTAAATATTAATATGCCATTTTCCCGGATTCCTTGCCGCTCGATGCAAATCCTATGGCATTCAGCTTAACTGACACAAGGTAAACAATTCTACAGGTAATACTATTGATTAAACAATAAAGACAGTTAAAAAAGGCATATAATCAAAGCCAAGGGGAAGTACAGGTGGCAACATTGAAATCTTAAGATTTACAATAAAACTATCAAATTCCTACCTGTGAATGCTTCCGCTAGTCACGTGACAGGGGCAGCGAATCTCCCATCCGCTGCAGCGCGCTTTTCTGGTTCACCGTCGTCTGCTTCACGCTCAATATTTGCAGACGTCGTAATCATGTGACCAAAATCAAGATGGCAGCCCGTCCCTGATCGGGTTGCGCCTCATTGCCTGGTTTATTTTCCACCAGGCAAACCACCAATTAATCTATTGTGTGAATACCATTCACGGGTTCCCCCAGCAACAATAGGGGAATAGTTGTTGTCCCAGTCAAGACGTGAGCTAACGGTGATATCACTGTGAAATCACACAAAACTCACATGGTGAGCTCACAACAGTGAGCTCCTGATGACCTCACTGTGACCTCACGTTGTGATATATCATATTGTGACGCCGCTGTGATGTCACTGTGAGGTCACCATACACTCACATGCATATGGCTAAAAAGGCAAAGAAATGTAATACAAGAATAATGCGCTATAAAATTCAATGTGTTTAATTGCATACTACAATTTTTATGCAATCTGATCAACATCTGAATAAACAGTCCCAGTGAGCTCCAGATGACCTCACTGTGACCTCACGTTGTGATATATCATATTGTGACACCACTGTGATGTAACTGTGAGGTCACCATACACTCGCATGTAAATGGCTAAAAAGGCAAAGAAATGTAATACAAGAATAATGCGCTATAAAATTTAATGTGTTTTATTACATGCTACAATTTTTATGAAGTCTAATCAACATCTAAATAAACAGTCACAGTGAGCCCTCGATGACCTCACTGTGACCTCACGTTGTGATATATCATATTGTGACACCACTGTGATGTAACTGTGAGGTCACCATACACTCACATACATATGGCTAAAAAGGCCAAGAAATGTAGCACTAGAATAATAAATGATATAAAATTTAATGTGTTTTATTGCATACAATAATTTTTATGCAATCTGATCAACATCTAAATTAACAGTCCCAGTGAGCCCTCGATGACCTCACTGTGACCTCACGTTGTGATATATCATATTGTGACGCCGCTGTGATGTCACTGTGAGGTCACCATACACTCACATGCATATGGCTAAAAAGCGGAGAAATGTAATACAAGAATAATGCTCTATAAAATTCAATGTGTTTTATTACATGCTACAATTTTTATGCAGTCTGATCAACATCTAAATGAACAGTCCCAGTGAGCTCCTGACGATCTCACTGTGACCTCACGTTGTGATATATCATATTGTGACGCCGCTGTGATGTCACTGTGAGGTCAACATACACTCGCATGTAAATGGCTAAAAAGGCAAAGAAATGTAATACAAGAATAATGCGCTACAAAATTTAATGTGTTTTATTACATGTTACAATTTTTTTGCAGTCTGATCAACATCTAAATAAACCGAGTCACAGTGAGCTCCTGATGACCTCACTGTGACGTCATGTTGTGATATATCATATTGTGACGCGGCTGTGATGTCACTGTGAGGTCAACATACACTCACATGTTAATGGCAGAAATTTAGGCAAAGTAATGTAATACAAGAATAATGCGCTATAAAATTTAATGTGTTTTATTACATGTTACAATTTTTATGCAACTGATCAACATCTAAATAAACAGTCAAAGTGAGCCCTCGATGACCTCACTGTGACCTCACGTTGTGATATATCATATTGTGACGCCGCTGTGATGTCGCTGTGAGGTCACCATATACTGACACGCATATGTCTAAAAGGGCCAAGAAATGTAGCACTAGAATAATAAATGATATAAAATTTAATGTGTTTTATTGCATACTATAATTTTTATGCAATCTGATCAACATCTAAATAAACAGTCACAGTGAGCTCTCGATGATCTCACTGTGACCTCATGTTGTGATATATCATATTGCGACACCACTGTGATGTCGCTGTGAGGTCACCATACACTGACACACATATGGCTAAAAGGGCCAAGAAATGTAGCACTAGATCGTATAATAAATGATATAAAATTTAATGTGTTTTATTGCATACAATAATTTTTATGCAATCTGATCAACATCTAAATTAACAGTCACAGTGAGCTCTCGATGACCTCACTGTGACCTCATGTTGTGATATATCATATTGTGACACCGCTTTGATGTCACTGTGAGGTCACCATACACTCACACGCATATGGCTGAAACAACCAAGAAATGTAACACTAGAATAATAAATAATATAAAATATAATGTGTTTTATTGCATACTATAATTTTTATGCAATCTGATCAACATCTAAATAAACAGTCACAGTGAGCTCTCGCTGACCTCACTGTGACTTCATGTTGTGATATATCATATATTGTGACACCACTGTGATGTCGCTGTGAGGTCACCATACACTCACACGCATATGGCTAAAAGGGCCAAGAAATGTAACACTAGAATAATAAATAATATAAAATATAATGTGTTTTATTGCATACTATAATTTTTATGCAATCTGATCAACATCTAAATAAACAGTCACAGTGAGCTCTCGCTGACCTCACTGTGACTTCATGTTGTGATATATCATATTTTGACACCAATGTGATGTCGCTGTGTGGTCACCATACACTCACACGCATATGACTAAAAGGGCCAAGAAATGTAGCACTAGAATAATAAATGATATAAAATATAATGTGTTTTATTGCATACTATAACTTTTATGCAATCTGATCAACATCTAAATGAACGGTCACAGTGAGCTCTCGCTGACCTCACTGTGACCTCATGTTGTGTTATATCATATTTTGACACCACTGTGATGTCACTGTGAGTTCACCATACACTCACATGTAAAAGGCTAAAAAGCAAAGAAATGTAATACAAGAATAATGTGCTATAAAATTTATTGTGTTTTATTGCATACTTCAATTTTTATGCAGTCTGATCAACATCTAAATGAACGGTCACAGTGAGCTCTCGCTGACCTCACTGTGACCTCATGTTGTGATATATCATATTGTGACACCACTGTGATGTCACTGTGAGTTCACCATACACTCACATGTAAAAGGCTAAAAAGCAAAGAAATGTAATACAAGAATAATGTGCTATAAAATTTATTGTATTTTATTGCATACTTCAATTTTTATGCAGTCTGATCAACATCTAAATGAACGGTCACAGTGAGCTCTCGCTGACCTCACTGTGACCTCATGTTGTGATATATCATATTTTGACACCACTGTGATGTCACTGTGAGTTCACCATACACTCACATGTAAAAAGCTAAAAAGCAAAGAAATGTAATACAAGAATAATGTGCTATAAAAATTTATTGTGTTTAATTGCATACTACAATTTTTATGCAGTCTGATCAACATCTAAATGAACGGTCACAGTGAGCTCTCGCTGACCTCACTGTGACCTCATGTTGTGATATATCATATTTTGACACCACTGTGATGTCACTGTGAGTTCACCATACACTCACATGTAAAAGGCTAAAAAGCAAAGAAATGTAATACAAGAATAATGTGCTATAAAATTTATTGTGTTTTATTGCATACTACAATTTTTATGCTATCTGATCAACATCTAAATAAACAGTCACAGTGAGCTCTCGATGACCTCACTGTGACCTCATGTTGTGATATATCATATTGTGACACCACTGTGATGTCGCTGTGAGGTCACCATACACTCACATGTAAAAGGCTAAAAAGCAAAGAAATGTAATACAAGAATAATGTGCTATAAAATTTATTGTGTTTTATTGCATACTACAATTTTTATGCAATCTGATCAACATCTAAATAAACAGTCACAGTGAGCTCTCGATGACCTCACTGTGACCTCATGTTGTGATATATCATATTGTGACACCACTGTGATGTCGCTGTGAGTTCACCATACACTCACATGTAAATGGCTAAAAAGCAAAGAAATGTAATACAAGAATAATGCGCTATAAAATTAAATGTGTTTTACTGCATACTACAATTTTTATGCAGTCTGATCAACATCTAAATGAACAGTCACAGTGAGCTCTCGCTGACCTCACTGTGACCTCATGTTGTGATATATCATATTTTGACACCAATGTGATGTCGCTGTGAGGTCACCATACACTCACACGCATATGGCTAAAAGGGCCAAGAAATGTAGCACTAGAATAATAAATGATATAAAATTTAATGTGTTTTATTGCATTCTATAATTTTTATGCAATCTGATCAACATCTAAATAAACAGTCACAGTGAGCTCTCGATGACCTCACTGTGACCTCATGTTGTGATATATCATATTGTGACGCCGCTGTGATGTCACTGTGAGTTCACCATACACTCACATGTAAATGGCTAAAAAGCAAAGAAATGTAATACAAGAATAATGCGCTATAAAATTTAATGTGTTTTATTGCATGCTACAATTTTTATGCAGTCTGATCAACATCTAAATAAACAGTCACAGTGAGCTCCTGATGACCTCACTGTGACCTCATGTTGTGATATATCATATTGTGACTGAGAAATAAAACGTGACCGTCGAAATGAATGTTTTAATTTTTTTAATCATGGTGGTAGTCACACGTGACGCCTAGCTCTAAATCCCAGACGGCATCAGTGAGACATGAGACACGGTGCTCGAGCAGTGTTGTATGAGCAGTGAGCGCTTTGTTGGCATGGAGGTGATCATTATGGGCGATTTTAACACCAACGTTGCCGTGTCCTCGTCCAAAAACAACCTCAAAAGACACTTGATGAACTTTATCAATACTTTTCACTTATCAAAACTAATTGGTAAAAGTACTCGTGTAACAATTCATTCTGAGTCGATAATTGACCTTATATTTACTTCTGATGATAAAACAGTATCTCAAAGTGGTGTTATTGATTCTGGTATCAGTGATCACTGTATCATTTATTGTACTAGGAATGTTAATAAACAATTCATTGGAAAGCATAATAATGTAACAATCCAATCCATGAAATGCTATGATAAATATGAATTTGTACGCTGATTAAATTCTGTACAATGGTCTTCTGTTTTAAACTGTACTGAAGTAAACACAGCTTGGAACAATTTTAAAACTATGTTTGTAAGTGTTATTAATTCTGTCGCCCCAATAAAAACTGTGTGTATTAAGCAAAGGTCCGAACCCTGGATAAATGATACAATTTTGAGTAATATTGCTAACAGGAATAAACTCCTAACCAATTATCGTAAATCTAAAGACCCAGAGTTGTTTGTACAGTTTACGAAAGCTCGAAATTACACTAAACATTTAATCGATTGTGCTAAATCTGAGTTTTACAAGAATATGATGAAGGAAGTACAGAATCAAACTAAAAAACTATGGAGCATTTTCAAACAACTTGGTGCTTCTAAAGTAAATAAGTGTAATTCTAATATTGGTCTCACTTCAAATGGCCAAACTACTTTTGATAGTTCAACTGTGGCTGGTATGTTCAATAAGTTTTTTACAACTGTGGCGTCTGATCTTGTACAGAAACTTCCAAGTGTTAATGGTAGATTTTCCATGAATATAGTGGAAAAATTTTATAATGACAGGGGAGTATCTCATATCACTTTTAATTTAAAACCGGTAAATCAGGAACAGGTCTGTAAGTTGCTGGAGGGTATTAATAGCTCGAAGGCAACAGGTTTAGATAATATCCCGGCACGTTTTATCGTTGATGCAGCTTGTGTAATCTCGAACCCGGTAACTCATATGATTAACCTATCTATTTCACAGGGTGTAGTACCTGATGACCTAAAATTGGCTCGTGTATCTCCTTTGTATAAGAAAGGTAGCAGATTGGAGGTTGGAAATTATCGACCTGTGTCTATTCTTAATGTTATCTCTAAGGTATATGAACATATTGTACACGATCAGTTGTATGAATATTTAAATTCGTCAAATTTGTTGTACACCTTTCAATCAGGTTTTCGTAAATCTTATTCGACAGACACTTGTTTATTATACTTAACTGATTACATAAGGTTAGAAATTGATAAAGGTAACTATGTTGGTATGGTGTTACTTGACCTACAAAAAGCGTTTGACACGGTAAATCATGAAATCTTGTTGAATAAACTATATGCTATGGGTGTATCTCATGTTGCTGTTAGATGGTTCAAATCATATTTATCAGATCGTAAACAACTTGTCGAGCTATCGGGTGTAAAATCTAGTCTTGAATGTATTACGTGTGGTGTACCACAGGGGTCCATTCTAGGGCCCCTATTATTCCTCGTTTATGTGAATGATATGGAGCTCGCTGTTAAATGTAATTTATTATTATATGCAGATGATTTGGTGCTATTAGTGTCAGGTAAAAACTTGTCAGAACTTGAACATCAACTGAGTAACGAGCTGTCATCAGTTAGTGATTGGCTTGTAGATAACCGTCTCTCGTTACATTTAGGTAAAACAGAGTCATTGTTGTTTGGTTCAAAACATAAAGTCAACGCTAATCCTTCACTTAATGTTGTCTGTAACGGTACAAAGATTAAGCAATGTACATCTGTAAAGTATCTTGGTGCAGAACTAGATCAGTCTCTGGATGGGGACAGTATGGCAAGAAAGGTTCTTGCCAAAGTGTATGCTAGGTTAAAATTCTTATATCGAAATTCTAAATTCTTAGATCTAGACACAAGAAAATTGTAATCATCCTCTCTAGTTCAGTGTCATTACGACTACTCAAGTTCATTTTGGTTCTCATCTTTAACTCAATCTACCAAATGTAAGTTGCAAATATCCCAAAATAAATTAATTCGGTTTGTTCTCAACTTGCATCCTAGAACTCATTTGTATTATGAACACTTTAATCAGTTGGGCTGGCTACCTGTTGCACAGAGAGTCGACGAGCTCAAACTTAACCATGTGTACAGAACGCTGAATGCATGGCCAGGCTCCTGCATATCTATGTAATAGTTTTACATGTACCTCTAATGTTCATACTCATGTTACTAGATCTAGTCATCATAGCCTTATCATCCCTCATCATAGTATCCATGGTAAACATAGCTATAGTGTAACAGGTGCTAAATTATGGAATAATCTTCCGGTAGATGTAGCAAACAACAGTCTATCAATTTCAGTTTTTAAGAAAGAAGTAAAAAAAGTATTATTTGACCAGATTCATGATCTCGAAATAAACAACTTTATATTTTATTAGTATCTCATATTCGTGCTATGGTATAAGTTTTTTAGATTTGTTATATGTCGCAATATTTATTATTTTATAGTTTACACATAATGCTTTTACTCTCTTTCCGTCCGTATCTTGTATCATTTCATAGAGGACCACGATGGAAACAAGTTTTTTAACTTTTTCGTGTCATCCTCGATTTTATTCAGTATTGTATCACAGGTTTTATCAAATTGTGTATTTTTTATTTCCATATTACCATATGTATATTTTTTATTTTTTTTTGGTACCAGTTGATATTGTACTGAATTGGATCTAAATAAACTATACTATACTATACTACGGTTAGTATCAACTATTTGGAGATTAAAAATCGGCTTAATGGGACGACTAGACAGGAATTTAACTCATCGGAAAATTAATGGGGGCATAATGTGCATACAAGTATTCTTAATTCAACACTTACTTACGCTTACATTAATGCAAGGACAACTATCGGAAATATGCAGAAGAAGTACCACAGGTCTGTCTTATTAATAGCCTATCTTGTGCACGCATGCAAGTATTGTCAGCTAGCAATATTCTGAATTAGCGCTCTTTATATCCGCGTCCTGCGGTGAATGCAAATGAGTTTACATGGCCCTTGCCATTTTAGCCAATAGGGATGCAAGTCTCATTTTATCTATACTAAAAGAAGGTAGAAAAGGCCTGTTTAGAAGATAGAAAAGGCCGGTTAAAAAAAATGTGCCTCGGTTACAAAAATTACAAACATGTGTCCCGTTCTTTTCGTGTCAAAACTACCGATTTGCCTTATAGAAATGTGGTATTGTTCTAGCCTGATTTTAATCTGACTCAATATATATAGCAGGGCCTAGTAATATTGAGTCCGTTTAATTCGGGCTAGTATTGTTCTAGTCCAGAACTGGACTGTTCGGGGCCTATTTATAATCTGATATCTATGTTGGCCCGTCACATCGGGGCAACATTGGTAGGTATCAGATTATAAATAGGCCCCGAACAGTTCAGTTTTGGACTAGTGTTGTTCTTGAATATTGAGAACTCGAAATGTTGATAAAATAGGAAATGTAGGAATATGTTTTCAGTTGAAAGTAAAGTGTGATATTGTTTTTCAAAATTTCACTTATTTTCAGGGGGCCATATGTGTTTTACAAATGCGATATATTAGACGAATTAATGGAATTGACAACAAAATATTCATAAATCACGTATTTTACCAAATAATTTACATGAATCGTAATTCAGTTCAGTTATTATTTGCATCAATGGCAACAATAAAATAATAATAAACAATTTAGTACCTTTAATGACAATTCAGTCAGTGATAATAACAAGGTCTATATATAAGGATGAAGACCACCACCAGCTGCTATTAAGATATTTTCTGACCGTATGGTTATCTGATTGTTGTAATTATTATGCATTCGTGGATTACCTTGATCCCCAAAAACCACAAAAATAAAATCCCAACTAATATTTCTGAATCTACAGTATATCATATTGTGACAACGCTGTGATGTCACGGTGAGGTCACTCAGGTCACCATACACGTACTCGCTTGCATAGGCCTATATGGCTAAAGAGGCGGAGAAATGTAAAGAGTACTATAGGACTAGAATAATGAGATATAATATTAAATGGCTTTTATTGCATACTACAATTTGTTATGTAGTATGATGAGGCAACTTCCTAGATTGGAACTGGTATACGTAATATACGCGTCGGCCGTACAGCTAGCAATTAAATATATCATTTGCAGCACAATAGCCTAGCCAAACATTTTAGTAACATGTCGTTTTTCCAATATACACAATTCTATCCTATTATTTCATGTTAAGTGTGTTTATCTTAGCAAGCTGGTCAAGCCATGCATATACCATTGTATGTGCTGATTTTATTACATTTATATAGCAGTAAACTACATCTTAATTATCTTAATTCACTGTGAAGTCCTTAAACTAATGTGTTAACAAAAGGCAGAAAAATATAGCACTAGAATAAGGTGAAATAACATTTAAAATTTGGTGCAGTAATACAAAATAAGGCAAAGGAATATAACATTATAGGATACTGTTCAATAAAATGACATGGGATAATTGCATAATGGAGAGAAAGAGGGAGAGAGAGAATATATATATATAATTATATCTGTTATTTGTCTGTATCATGTTGAAAAAAATTGTAGTTGACATATTTATTAAATTTAGATTTTGGTTGGCAGTACACAAGTTTATAAAGGAAAAACATGTTTGAGAAAAACGTGCATTTAATTTCTTTATATATATTTTATGCTGTTTAATGTTTTGTTGTTAAAGAAATGTTTTTGATGTATGTTTTAACAATGCTCAAAAAAAGTGGTTTCAACTATAAATACATTATACAAATAAACTTGTAAAAATATATTTATTATAACTGCAATGAAATATCAAGAAACATTAAGAGGAAATACCAACTATTCTAAACATGTCATGATATATATAAGATCAAAATTTCAAAGATTCCTTTATTCACCGACGTGTGTGAAATCTTACATTCTACAATCTTACATCTTACAATCAAAACATTAGACCTTGCACGACAGCGTTTTTTTTACCAGACTTGACATGGATTGGGTCCGATGTCTCCAGTCCTGACCTTCGAGTCCAAGTCCAAATCAAGGTTCTATGCATGAGTCCAAGTCTGAGTCCTAAAAATAGTGGACTCGAGTCACTAGCTGTATTAAACTATACAAAGTGCTTGAACTACCATTTTTTAGTTATAATGGTATAAATATAATTAACATGTTGGGGTAATTTTAAGATATTGAGACTAGCTATCAAGCTCTTAGATTTCAGGTGTTTTTAATATATCAACATTGTTAAGCTTAAGAATTATAATTATGTATATTTTTAAAGTTTTTGATACAGTGCAGGGGTAACAAGAAAGGGCGAAATGAAATTTACCTGATTTCATATAACGGAAAGGTTCCATGTAAGAAAATAGAGAGGGGGATGACACTTAATTGTTCATGCAGTCTTTATACTCTAATAATTAATGACAGTATATTATTGTCATGCAAGCCTGTGGAGTAATTATTTCAGTAAAATATCTCTTGTAAAAAAAGAAAAGTAAAACTGCATTTAGGGAGTATTCAGAGCCTTTAATTATCCTGCCTTCTTAATGCATTTTAAATTTAGATTAATTGATACAACACATCATGCAGTAGGCATGGATATGAATTAATTTAATTATAATATATATATATATATATATATATATATATATATATATATATATATATATATATATATATATCTAACTAACATATTAAATCAGCAAATATGTGGAGTGTTTACACATGCAGTCACAGTTCCTTTAAAACCAAAACGTGTAGTTATTGTTTATAATACATTTATGTTTGAGTTTTGTTAATAAATGGATTTTAAAAGTGGTTTATCCAACTGCGCACTTAATAATACAGGTTGGCATACTCATAGTAATTTGTGTTACATATACAGAATGTTCAAAAACATTTTTTAGTACTTCATCATGGCATGGTAGCAGCTTAATTAAATCTTAATTCTATTTATTTAGACACTGATTATATACTCAGTGATTTACTGAGGTCCGTTTATTTCTGCGACCAACATGTTAAAAATTCAGTTTACACAATTCTGATAAAAAAAAATTCTGCCAGAGGACACATGCATATGGTTACAATGTAATCTGTCTCCGACAAATTAAATACAATATGCAGACTGCAAATGAGATGTTATTACCTATAAACAAGTTAATTATATAAATATAAGTATAACAGTCAATGTTCCCTTTAATTCAGAAAAAAAAATCATTTTATGAACCGTATTGAATTCTGTAAAAATATAAATATTTTTAAACTAATGTCACAGTATTATAGTATATTATTAAGGCAGCATACTATAATATATTTTACAAACGTTTCGAGCATTACTGCCTTCAGAAGTTAACAATGGTGCAAATCTCCAAAGAATAATTTATATCATAAACCAAGAAAAGTTAACCGCTAAATTTCTGAACCACATTAATAAAATTGAATTGGTAATTCATGTTTTCGCACAATATTATGTTATATATATCTATTATTATCATTTATTTTATTCTATTTTAACTGAACAAAATTACAGTAATATTTATAACAGTAAAATTCCAAGATGAATCTGCTCATTCACAAAATCCAATAAGCAGCTAGCATTTCATCTAATATGATCAATATTTAATTTGGAAAATGTCAAAGCTGAAAAATTTATTCATAAATTCAGCAAAGTTTGCATGGAGGTGGACGTCAATTATTTCATTTTTATTTCTAGAATATTCATTTCTAGGGAAAATGAAATAAAATGGTGATATATATATATATATGATGTTGTTTCCTGATAAACAGTATACACGGCAGTGGCGTATCCAGGTATTTGAAGATTTGAAGATAGAGGGAGCAGTACCAAGGGGGGGGATTCAGCACCTTTTATTGACGTTTCTTATATGTGTATATATATATATATATATATATATATATATATATATATATATATATATACATTTTTATACTTGGGGCAGAAAATTAACTTTTTTATTGGTCCGTCACCCCCCAAAAAATTGCTGGACCCCACAGGAATTTCAATTGACCGTGCAAAGTTGTTTGTTCCAAGTTGTTAATTATATACTTGTCTCAGGCTGAAAACAAAATGATTGACCAAGAAGAGTTGGAGCATTTTACCAGTCTATGACACTCTTAATACAATAGAGATACTAAAAAAACTCAATAACCAGCCCAATGTTTCTGCTTTTATTTTCAAATTTAACATTTTAACCGATTAAATACTTACATTTACACGCTGTCAAAATTGTATCAACAGTACTTACAACACAGATGTTAAATTTTATATATACACAAACAAATATATATATATATATATATATATATATAATTTTATAAATTATGTAATAATTTATGATATAACTGTATAAAATTATTGTTTTATATAATATTTATGTACAATATATTATATATATATATTTATATTAAAAATTATGTAATAATTAATATGTACATGATAAATGGTTAAATAAAAATATATATATATTTAATTATATATATGTATATATATATATATATATATATATATATATATATATATATAAATTTTTAGTACTTAATTTAATTACTAGGCTGGGGGACATATTTCAGACAGGTCTCTACTAGACAGAGCTGACCAGATGCCCCCTCATTACTCATATCATCAGCAAACCTGTTGCACTGGCTCTGTCCACAGCGCAGGGCAGCCCCAAACTTGACACTATCAGCATGTGGTCCTACTCTGACCTGTTACTGGGTGCTGAATACCAGTACAGTTACATTTTAAACAAGAACCAGCTCAGCTGTTATCTGGACATTTGGGCTGGCTTTTCAATCAGCCTTGTACTGTATGGCATATGGCACTTCAAATGTCAGTGTCACCTCAGAAAGCGCTCATCCTGCCATATGCCTTGGGCTACATAAGCCACACAGGCTCAGATCATTTCTGTTCAACACCGTGTAGTGTTCATGAGAAGTGAGGGGAACATCCCAGACCTTGAACTTCAGTCCTTGCTACGTTTGCAGTCAACGTCCAGGGAAACACAGATCAAACACTGTAAGTATGAACCTTCATATTTCTCGTGTAATAGAGCCAAATATGACATCATCTTTACATAATGTGTACGTGCATTCAGGGTTGGACCAAGACAATGTCCCGGGGGGGGGGGGGGGGTTAGACTGGAGTGAGACATTCAAGCATGCCCTACGTACCAACCTATAGTATATAAGAACTGTATTTTATTTATAATAAGAGGTTAAATAAAATACACAAATTTATTAATAAAATACAATTTATATATACTAGGTTTGGACGTAGTGGCATCATTGAAATTAAAAAAAAAAACAAAAAAAAACAAACAAACATATAATTTTAGGTTTAATAAAAATCCCAAATTACAGTTTTACATGGGGATTTAAGATTACAGGAATCCCCCGTAGGTCTGAATTTTTTTATAAACTGTAAAGAGGGATATAAGAGGTTTGATAAAACATCAGATTATAGCAGCAAAATTCACAATTCGGTTTTTAAAAAATGGTGGGCCATAACTCCCCCCCCCCCCCCCCCCTCCACCCTCCAGATCAGCACATGCACGTTGTACATCAAGTAAATAACATTAGAAACTAAATGGAAATGACAGAAAGCTGTGTGGGTTTTTACAGAGCTGTTAGGGCTTTCAGGCACCATTAGGGATTTTAAAAAGGCTCTGCAGATTTACTATCACCAGCTCTAGGCAACGAAAGTGTATGGCATAAGATAGCCACTGAGTACTTGAAGGTCTAACTGGTGAGACTGACTTTCAAAAAAAATAAAAACAATTGCAATTTAGAATTTATTATTATACCCCTATATGTATTTGTATTTATTATTAATAAAGTGATTGATATAGAAAACAGTTATTTCCTATTAATTGATACAATAAATTAATAATGCAAAAAATAAATTGTTTACAATTTTTAGCTCAGCTGACTATAAGTCATCAGAGCAATAGCCGTGGTCCTTTGTCCGTCCGTTCGTCCACCCATCCGTCCGTTAACAGGGCACCTTGTGAAACCGTTGGACCTACTAATAAATTTTCCTATCAGTTAGATGTCCTCAAAATCTCCTACTATAAAATGCACACTTAATTTTGTCAAAAAGTAGTGTATTGCTATGAAAGTGTGGATGTTCATCAGATAAGGAAATTCTTAGTAATTAGCATAATGATATTGTTTGTCCCTCACTCAACCAATAGTGTGTATACTTTTTTTGCAAAGATGTTTTTATTTTATAAAATTTACTGAATCTTTTATTTCGGTGAATAAAAAAAAGCACGTACTGAAAACTCCAATGTGCAACACTTTTAAATTGTGAATAAAGGAATAATCTTGAAGATGCCATGTTGTGGCTTTATTTTCTTCTAAATTCAGTTTAAACATTTGTGATTTAAAAATAATAAAATATATGTGTATGCATAACAAGACCTGATGTGAGCTAAATTCTAGATAAATAATGATTGCAACTTTCAGGTCTGATATTTTAAACTTAAATTTTCAGATGTTTTTATTACAAATTTATAAAACCTGTAAATAAAAAATTGAAAATAATAAAATCTATTAATGGAAAAAGTGGATATGCTAAAAAACAGGGTTTAATATAAACTTAAATGCTTTATTCCTTTGGAAATGAAATAAAGGTGTCAGTCCATTCTGTCCATTTCCCTGTCCATCTGTAAATATTTTATATACATCACAGTATCTCAAAACTTTATCCGTTTTTCATCATGACAGTCTTGTCAGAGTATTAGTTTGCAATCATACATTTAGAACTTTACTTTAACCAAGTAGGAGGGCCATTTCCCCTTAGCATCTCATATGCTTATATATAAGAAAAACTTACCATAGAATATTTTGCAATTGCAAAAATTTCAAACTTCAGTGGAGCGGAGTGACCATGGGTCCCTTGCTTTATTAAGCTTTGTTACAGTGACAAATATACACATACATACACAAATACACACGTGAACTTAGAATTATAATGAACAATATTTTGATGTGCAATTGGCATTTTTCACAGTGACCAATCCAGGGAAGGCTGAAATCCCTATTATTTCATTTTTAATCATAAGGTATTAGAATTAAAGGAAGTAGTTACGAACAGAAATCAAAATAGCTTGATTTTAAGGGGATAGTATTAGTATTAGAACACCTGTAACATAGGCCTAAGCCTATATTATATATATATATATATATATATATATATATATATATATATATAAACACACACACAAGGGGGATTGTATATGTTTGTGTGTTATCGTACGGATATGTTTAACAGTTTTCATTAAAGAATACATGTTCTGATTACAAAGTTTACCTTATTCAAAAGTCTTTTTTAGGGCTAGAGAAAAAAGAAAACTAAAATTCAACAGCCAGGATTTTGTTTTACATACAAACTCATGAGGCATAATAAAATGTGATTTCTTTATACCCCCATTTAACATCTATGTAATTATGCCTATAATAAATATGCTTTTAGATAATCAGATCTCTTAGATGAAGATTTATGTATATATGATGCATTTATTATCTGTAAAATACGGTCCTATTTACTGTTTTCAGAGGCTTCAGAGATTAATAGGACCTTAATTTGCATAATGGCGGAGAACAGTGACGCTCGGAAGAAGGTAAGATTAACTATAAAAGTATTACAACACTGAGAACATTTTAGCTCAGCTGACTAGAAGTCAGCTGAGCAGGCCATGATGCGGCATCTGTCGTTCAACCGTCTGTTAGACAAGCATGTTTTTACATCATGTTCATATGGATTTGAAATGCAATATACAATTCAACGTATCTAAGTTTTCCCATCAAACCAAAAAGTAGGTCACTGTGACTTTTCCAATTGGTACCCTGAAAGCAAGTGATAAACAAGGGATCTTTGGGTCACGCCCCTCAGCTGAAATAGGTTTTAATATATATCAATTAGGGGCAGGGTACTGGGAAGGAAAGTTTAGTTATGGGGGTGGATTTAATTTTTCATTGAAAAATCTTGAATCAATTTGTGTAAAAAATTCAGGAAATGTTCTTGATTCAGAAACCAATAAAAAGGACAAAATACCCTAGCAAGGGACCCATGGGTAACGGCCCTCAGCTGGTTTGAAAAATTTTAACACATTTATATAGCAAAATATGCTGATTTCTATTGTAATTGTTTTAACTCAGCTGACTACAAGTTATCTGAGCTATAGTCATGGTCTTTTGTCCGTTGTCCGGCCCTCCGTTAACAGGGCATATTTTGAAACCGTTGAACCTATGAATCCAAAATTTTGCATACAGTTAGATGTCCCAAAAATCTTCTACCATACTGAAATTTGGGTAACTAGGACTTCTTCCTATTGGATATTAAGGAGAAAACCTCCATTTTCCATTAAAACCCATTTGAACATTTCAAGACTGCCTTATGTCAAAACCTCTGATCTGTTTTTGATTATATATAGTATGCATATTTTCCCATACATTTCCAATGTACATACCAAAAATTAGGTCAGTATTTAGAAATTTGTTAAATTTATGGGCCCAAACTGTTATTTAATTTTCATATCATGCACAAATAAGGATTTCAGCTTCTAAATTCTGAAACGTGAAAGTAATTGACCAAAAACTGTTACTTTTATTAAAATTTTTATGAGACCATGTCACACCTAGGTCATTCTGAAACCCTTTTATATGTCTTCTTATTGACCTTTCAGGGCAATTATTCTTGCTTGAAGCGAGGCATACTCTGCAGCCAGCCAGTTCTTGGCTGGCTTCAGCTTTTTTATGCCCCCGCCACAAAGTGGCCGGGGCATATAGTTTTACCCATGTCCGTCATTCCGTCCTTCCATCCTTCCGTCCTTCCGTCATTCCGAAATCAAACAGTTGTACGGACTTTTTACGCAATGCCTGCAGATAATTGGCCTGATTTTTGGTGTGTGGGCAGATATAGACCAGTTACAGATCGAGTTCGCGTTTCGTCCCGGTTGACCTATTTTTGACCGTTTTACGGCTCCTAAACTTAGAAAATTTCATGAAAAATAGAAATATTCATGACAGATACACATGTACGGAATTTTTTTCGCAATGCCTGCAGATATTGGCCTGAGTTTTGGTGTGTGAGCAGATATAGACAAGTTTCAGATCGAGTTCGCGTTTCGTCCCGGTTGACCTACTTTTGACCGTTTTACGGCTCCTGAACATAGAAAATTTCATGAAAAATATGAAATTTCATGACAAATACACATGTACGGACTTTTTTTCGCAGTGCCTGCAGATATTGGCCTGATTTTTGGTGTGTGGACAGATATAGACCAGTTACAGATCGAGTTCGCGGTTCGTCCAGGTTGACTTTCTTTTGACCGTTTTACGGCTCCTAAACTTAGAAATTTTCATGAAAAATAGAAATATTCATGACAGATACACATGTACGGACTTTTTTTCGCAATGCCTGCAGAAATTGGCCTGATTTTTGGTGTGTGGGCAGATATAGACCAGTTACAGATCGAGTTCGCGTTTCGTCCTGGTTGACCTACTTTTGACCGTTTTACGGCTCCTAAACTTAGAAAATTTCATGAAAAATAGAAATATTCATGACAGATACACATGTACGGACTTTTTTTTGCAATGCCTGCAGATATTGGCCTAATTTTTAGTGTGTGGACAGATTTAGACCAGTTACAGATGGAGTTCGCATTTCGTCCTGGTTGACCTACTTTTGACTGTTTTACGGCTCCTGAACATAGAAAATTTCATGTAAAATATATATTTTCATGACAAATACACTTGTACAGACTTTTCTTCACAATACCTGCAGATATTGGCCTGATTTTTGGTGTGTGGGCAGATAATGACCAGTTACAGATCAAGTTAACGTTTTGTCCCAGTTTACCTATTTTTGACCGTTTGACGGTGCTCTAACATAGAAATTTTCATAAAAAGGTGCACATGTATGGACTTTTTTTCGCAGTGCCTGCAGATACAGGCCTGATTTTTGGTGTGTAGGCAGATAATGACCAGTTACAGTTCGAGTTCTTGTTTTATCTCAGTTGACCTACTTTTGACCATTTGACTGCTCCTGAACATAGTAAGTTTCATGAAAAATATAAATTTTCATAACAAATTCATATGTACTGACTTTCTTTCCTCAATGCCTGCAGATACCACCCTCATTTTTTTTTGTGTGGGCAGATAATGACATTTACAGATCGAGTTTGCGTTTCATCCCGGTTGACCTACTTTTGATTGTTTTACGGCTCCTAAACATAGAAAATTTCATAAAGACAGAAATTTTTATGGAAAATGCACATGTATGGACTTTTTTTCACAATGCCTGCATATACTGGCATGATTTTTGGTGTGTTGCTTGATAATGACCCGTTACAGATCAAGTTTGCATTTTGCCCTTCTTGACCTACTTTTGACCATACGACACATCTTAAACTTAAAAAATTCTCCAAATTTTACAAATGTTTCTAATTTGCCCAAGGCGGGGCCATTCGTGTCGTTCCGACACATCTTGTTTGAGACATTTAAAGATGTGGTCATTCATTAACAGGACACAAATTGTAACCACTGGACCTAGAATCTTCTAATTTTACATCCTGGGAGGCCCATGGAAAGTCTCATGAGAAACCATAAATTAGGTTTCTGTTACCCATATCCTCTAAGCTATGGGGCTAAGAAGTACCCCCCAGATTAATTAAAAAGTGATACAAAAGCTCCAGTTTCTCAACAACTAATGCATTGATCCCCATGATTCTGTGAATGCATATTCATCACGGAGGGTTTCATTTGTTTTTTTTTTAAATTGTGTGCATTTTTATCTCTATTTTGAGACCATTTAAGATGTGGCCATTCGTTATCAGGGCACAAATTGTAACCACAGGACCTTGAATCTTCTACTTTACATACTGGGAGGTCCAAGGAAAGTCTCTTGAGAAACATGAAATTAGGTCTCTGTTACCCATATCCTCCATGCGATGGGGCTCAGAAATCCCCCCCCCCCCCGAATAATGAAAAATATGATACAAAAGCTCCAGTATCTGAACAACTAATGCATTGATTAAATTGAATCTTTGCATTTATATTGATCATAGCATGTTTCATCAGTTCCTGCAGACCTTCATTTTTTCCAATTTTTATGGGTTTTTTTCTGTTTTTTTTTTCTGTAAAATTTTATCCCAAAGCAGGGCACAAATAATAACCATTAGACCTAGAATCTTTTTACTTGTTACCTCTATCTTTGAGACAGACAAATGCAACAATTGTGTCAACTTTGGTTTTATCTAGTGTCCTGAACATCATAAATGATTATTGATAATGACCACCGTTTTGTCAGTTCCTGAGGACTTGCGGTGCCATCTGTATTTTTTATATCTTTCCAAGCACACTTTCATGTACTTTTTAAACTGACAAACTTAAATCAATGGTGTCAGCTTTTCAACTGTGTTCTATGCAGTGCCCTAAATAATGTTTTTTTCTTATTTAAAAAAAATTGGTTCATCAGTTGTTGAAGACAGTCATGCCTAGTATCACTATTTTTCCCTGTACCATGAACTTGTGTGATTTATGCATGCAAATCTTCCTGCCCCTCCCCAAAATTTTAACAACATTTCCAAAAATTTCCTTCTAAATAGGACAACAGTTGTAAACATTAGGCCATTATCTCATACTTGTCTGCTGAGTGTCATGACCTATGCGTCACTTGTTTTTCTGATAAATGTTAAAAAAAATAGAAATATTCAAATGAGATAAAAAATTCAGATCTTAAACAAGTTCTCATTATGAGGTCTATAATGTTAATCATTGTATTCTCAGAAAAAGTCGGTATACTATATGGTTTAAGCAAGGTTGTGCCGCTGCCGCAGAGATTTTGTTTGGACTTGATAACTCAAAAAATATTTCACAGATCTTTACCAAACTTGATATGTGCATAGATATGGGTAACAGGACGAGGCCTATTTAAAATGGGGTCATGACCTTTACTCGGAGAGTGACCTTGACCCTGAATATATCCATTTTTTGGAGAAAATAACAGAAATTCTTAAATATCTCAAGAAATCTTGCATAGATTGATCCAAAAATCGACTTGACCAAAGATCTTGGATAATTTGTCAAGTACTGGAAACTGTGGTGCCACCTAGTATCCATTTCCGCATTATAAATCAAAAACTAATTGACAGATGTCTTCCATATAATACATATACATTGACATGGGTTATGAGATGATGGATATTTAAATTGGGGTCATGACCTTTTCTAAGAGCCTTGACCTTGAATATTGCCATATATGGTGAAAATCACACAAAATCATAAATAACTCAATAAGGGATGCATGGATTGGTCCAAAAATCGAACTGACCAAAGATCTTGGATAGTTTTGTCTTTTGAGGAAGACAGGTGGCGCCACCTTTAGTCTTTTTCTTGTTTTTGCGCCTTTTAATACCCCATCATTGTCACTTGACAGTACTGTGAGCATTTAAGTCTACAACTAATGAACAGATTGAGCTTACATTGTGCATATCCATTGATCTTGGATACCTCCATCTTTTATGTTATCTGCAATCGTTTTGCCGTTGCGTCCATCTGAACATGTGCTTTGGGGAAAATTGCTCATATCTCCGGAGTGGTTCAAGGTATTGGTCTGAAATTTGGCATGTCCATCCATCTTTGAAAGTTTTCTTGCAAACCAGACAGGTAGGGCCACCTACCTTCCTGTTTTTGTAGAATAAATGAATGCCCTTTTCTGAGGAGTAATTTGCCCTATTGGCCTAAAATTGTGCTTAATCATTGATCTTTGACTCCTCCATCTTGTACTCAAGACTAGTGGCACCATCTACAATTGTTTTGCCATAGCGTCCATCTGTACATGTGCTTCGAGTATCTCCAGAGTGGGCCAAGGTATTGGTCTTAAATTTGGCATGTCTATCCATCTTGGACAATTTTCTCATAAACCAGACAGGTGGTGCAACCTACCGTCCCGTTTCCATAGAATAAATTAATGCTCTGTTCTTTGGAGTGGTGTACCATTTTGGTCTGAAACTGTGCATGTCAATCCATCTTGGACAATTTTCTCATAAACCAGACAGGTGGCGCAACCTACTGTCCCGTTTCCATAGAATAAATTAATGCTCTGTTCTTTGGAGTGGTGTGCCGTTTTGGTCTGTGCATGTCGATGGATCTTAGCCTCCTCCATCTTGTAATCATGACTGGTGTCGCCATCTACCTTTTTTTTGTGTGGTGTCCATCTGTGAATTTGTCAAAGGTGAAAACTGCTCATATCTGAGGAGTCCTTCAATGTGTTGGTCTCCAATTTGGCATGTACTCATCTTGGAGAGTTTTTTTGTCAACCAGAAAGGTGGAGCCACCTATTTTTCCATTTTATAGTATAAATTTATCCCCCTTTCTCAAAAATGAGTCACCCTATTGGCCCCTATACTTGGGGCAAAATATTGTTTCTCAAGCTGATAGATGGCAGAAACCATAGTCAATTGCCAAGTGTCACTATATGCTTCTGAAGATGGGTAGCCTATGGGGGGGGGGGGGGGTTAATTGTCTGGGGTTACTATGTCACCCGCGGTACAAAGAAATATCTAGTTGTCATAAGTGTCTTGCTATGTTTAGTGTGTAGACAGTGATGTGACATTTTTCAAAGGTGAATATAATGTTTTTTTATAAATTAAAACCATAAAACGTGGTATTTATGTTTGAAATTTTAATTCTGATATTTGTATATCCTGGATTCTCAATAGTTTTGTTTGACTGAAACTGTATAAATACAAGACAATGAGTGAATAATTGTATTTGAATTTGATAACAAATATTCAATAGTTCCATCATGAAAATGAATATGAACACTAATACAGGTAAAAAGAATGTATTTGAAAACAAGTGTAAATACTTTCAAAATGTATTCATAAATACATGTAAACTTTTATTTTAATAGCCATTTATTTTAATTATATTATTGAAAAAAAATCTTTTCAGATAATACTATTAGTTATTTTTCAAATTAAAATTAAATTTTTTCCAATAATTCCAATTAATTTTTAATAAATAGTTAAAATCTCATATCATTTGTGCTAGTGCTACTCTTAGCTCTCTTACGCTCTTTTATTGAATAACAATTAACTTCTTAGTAAAAAGCATGATAATTGCCTAAACTTATAGTGGACATTTTTTTTACAAATACTTCTGCTGCAATGTGGATAATGTTATTAAGCCAAGTCAAAACCTGTGAAACAAAAACACTCCTTTTCCAAATGTAAATAATATAAATGATTTCAGCCCTCTTCCCTCTCAAGGGATTTGATCAAAATCTTTACATAACTTGAGTTAAATGCCTTCATCCTCATAAATATTCGAAATCATATTTTATGATCATAAATAACAGCTGAGCGCCGGGACCCATGGGTACCTTGCTCAAATGTATAAGCTTATATGAGAAGCAAAGAGGAAATGGCCCTCTCCTTGCAATGGTTATAGTAAAGTTCTAAATATAAGATAACTAATACTATCCCCTTAAAATCAAGCTAATTCGATTTCTGTTAGTAACTAATTTCTTTTATTCTATTACCTTATAATTAAAAGCATAGTTATGAACATTTAAGAAGCTAAGAGGAAATGGCCGTCCTACTTGGTTATAGTAAAGTTATAAATATATGATTGCAAAACTAATACTCTGACAAGACTGTCATGAAGAAAAACAGTAAAAGTTTTGAGATACTGTGATGCATATGACTACTGCAAATGCAGTGTGCAAACCCTGACCAACTGCTAAAAACACTAATGATTAGTTTTCTAATAAGGATTATAATATAAAAGTTCAATCAGAAATCTGTGCGAAACCTTAAATTTTTCATCAAAATACTAACAATATTACTAACAATTGTAGATAACTCCTATTTTATCTGTATTTAGCAGTTCTTATTGTATTTTGGGTATTTGTACTTTGTAATCCTTTATAACAGTAATAAAACACAGAAAATAAGGCCCTTTTTAAATATTTGCCATGCATTTGCCACTTATTTGCCAGAGGGGTTATTGTCCATGCTGGCATTTAATGGGAATTGCCAGTGGCATTCATTGGCCTGGCATTTACCAGCCACCCTGCACTCCAGTTGACTGTAATAACATTATTGTCATATCTTTTTTTGGCTTAAATCTTGTTCTTTCATTCATGCATTAGTTTTAAGCATTTATGATGACCTTTTATTTCAACAATGTCCTGAAAAGGATACTTATATCATAAATAGCCTAACGTGGCCAGAAAATAAATTAGAATGTCTATTTTTGATTCACATATTTACATCTGTGTATTAGAAACTTGGCCATTTTAAAGGTTTAATAAGAATTTGTTTTCAAATTAAGGCATGAAATGAGATAGTGTTAATGTGTGTGATTAAAGATTGTTTGGTTTACTAACATATTGGTGTTATTTCAAAATAGAGAAAAAGGGCACTCCAGTCTTCAAGGAGAACCACACAGAAGGTGTTGCATGATATAGAACTACGGCTAGCACATGAAGAAGATATGCCTGAACAGTTAAACATAGTGTCTGATTCTGGAGAGAATTTTACCTACAATTTGGAACATTCCACTACATCGCAACAGGCAGAGCTTAGGGTTGCAGGAACAACTGGACAAAGTAATATTTCAAAGATGCCAAATGTTAATGCCAAGAATCCAGAAAAGGAATGTTCACAACAAATTAACATCCCCTATGCTTTGAGTGATGAGAACACTGTATCAGAAGATGGGGTATCATCAAGTGATACCACTGAAAATGTCAACAGGAATGAATCCTTGAAAAGCGATTTGGCAGAATGGGCAGTTGATTGCAATGTTCCTCTAACAACTGTGACAAGACTTCTGGGTGTACTTCGAAAGTATAGGGAGCAATTGCCTGCACAAGCTGTCACCCTACTCAAAACACCTACGTCTGTTGAAGTTTTAAAGAAGTCAGGTGTGTACTCATCTGAAATGTTCTTCAAATTTTCTAGAACTACATTTTTATTACCTAGCTCAGCTGACTGAAAGTCAGCTGAGGTGTAGCGATTGCCCTTTGTCAATCATCTGTCTTTTGGGCCGGTTGTCTGAGTGTCTGTTAAATTGTCATAAACCATAACTGTATCAGGATCAAGGACCTGGGCAATCTTAGCAGTCCTAAAAAGATCTCTTTACTACACTGCAATTGGTCATTGTAACCAATATTCTCTGAGTTATTGAGTTTTTTTAGCTTCTAAGAAATAAAATCTCTAGTCAGTAAAATGCATAAAAATGGCTTAATATCTCAAGATAGGCAGGATGGATTGTTCTGAAAATCAGATAGCCAGAAGAACTACATTTTGTCTTGTAGAGAAGAATGGTGGTGCCCCCTTTGATCCTTTGGTTATTTCCGGATGTTTAATGCCCCAATCACTCTGATTGGTTTGAGCAATACAATTTAAAAAAAAAAAATGAACAGATTAAAAAAAATATTACATGCATGCTTATGTAGAGATCTTATGATGAAACCTATTTAAATTGCCTGAGAGTGGCTTTGAGATTGAATAATTCCATATTTGGTGAGAATCACATGAAAAATTAGGTTTCTCAAGAATAAGTGGATGATCTATCCTGATAAAAATCAAAATATTTAAAGTTCATTCATAGTGAGTTGTTGGATTCAAATAAACTTCCAGGGCCTTGATTTCCAATGTCAAATCAGCCTTAATACAGAATTATTGTAAATCCCCTAAGTGTTGAAGTATTGCATAGTCTTTTTCCTCTAATTTGTAACACCTATTGTTTCAACAAAATTCTGAGATGAGTTTAAAAATATGATGAACTTTTTTTTTTAAAGTAAAATCTGCAGGAATATTGGATTTTGTGATCTCCTTAACTTTGTACAACTACATATTTCCTATAAAAAATATTAATTACATTGTTTCAACTAAATACTGAGATGTTAGTCAAAAAAGCTGAAGTGCAGGTTTATTGTGAAGACCATGGTGAACTTTTGAAGTACTTCAATTTATTTTAAGGAAAATGTGATACACCAAGTGTGTCAACCCAGTTCTCAGAGGATTTTAAAAACTTGTGACCTGGCTATCAGGGTAAAATCTGTAAGCTGTCATGATATGCTGAATGACTATGTGTTTAGCAATTTGAAAGAGATTTTAAATACATTGACACATGACAATATTGTTTTCCATAAAACTGTGCCTTTTTATATTCTCAGACTGAACTCACAGATTTAACTATTTACAAATTTATTATGATCTTACTCTGCCTTCTTTTCAATCATATGTACTTGAAAGCATTTTACTTGGTCGATCAGCTTGTCTGACCACTGACCAAAAATTTTATGAAATGACTGTTTTTTAATTAGCCATATATAAAATATACACCTATTTATAGATCTTTAATACAATAAATATATTTTATATCTATATATGTATATAATATTGGATGTATCTTTATATCTGTGCAAACATTTTCAAAATACTCTAATTACTATAAATACTATAATTAAAGACATCTCCTACTATATTATTTCTCTGATGTCATAAAAATATATTGTTGGAAAAAGTTCAGTTGAGCGCCATGAACTATGGACCTTAATCATATTACTAACCCTCATATCCTGGAACTATATCTTATTTTGACATGTTTTAATAAAATTTATTTATTGAAAACACTGTTTATGTAATTACAGTTTAATTACATTATTAATAATTACATTAATAATTTGTTAAAATTTAATTTAATAAAATTGTGTTAAATAATAATATTATTTATAATAATTTATGCAATATAAATATTTTTTTGTATGTTATATATGTTCTTCAGTCATATGCATAACATATATAATATCATTTTCTTACAAACATTAGGTGGGGAGTACATTTACTTTGGATTAAGAAGGAGCATCTGTCAGGCTTTATCGTCTCTGCCTTCACAGGACCTGGATGATATAGAATTGAAAGTAAATGTTGATGGATTGCCAATATACAAATCAGTGAATTCCACTCTTTGGCCAATACAATGTAGTATAGCAAATGCTCAACCCACAAAACCATTTGTAGTAGCTCTATATTATTCGAAACGCAAACCCAGGGATTGCGACTTTCTGCAAGACTTTGTGAAAGAACTCAAAACACTTATGAATGAAGGTATAAGCATTAACAAGAGTCCTCCAAAAAGAGTACTTGTGAGGTGCTTTGTATGTGATGCGCCAGCAAAGGCTCTTATAAAAGGAACTGTACAGTATAACGGCAGATATGGTTGCGACTACTGTGATGTACGTGGAGAACACATTGGTACCATGACGTTCTTGTATGCTGGGAGCACAAGAACAAATGAAACCTTCAGGAGAAAGGAAAATCCACAGCATCACAAATTTGACTCTCCATTGTTAGAGTTAGATATTAACATGATCGAGCAGTTTCCAGCAGATTCAATGCACTGTGTAGACCTTGGTGTGACTAAGAAGCTTATTACTCAATGGAAGGAAGGGCCTTTAACAAATCGACTTTCTGCTGGTCAGCTCAATATACTCAGTGCATATCACTGTGCCTTGAAGCCATTTATGCCATCAGAATTTAACAGGAAACCCAGAGGATTTGAGGATGTTAAAATGTGGAAGGCTACTGAATTCAGAACATTCCTTATGTACACAGGGCCAGTTATTTTAAGGAGTATGTTACCAAGTCACATATTCAAACATTTTATGACTCTGAGTGTGGCCATATGCATTTTATATAGTGAGACCCTTGTCGCCCGACACAAGACCTATGCACAGGAACTTCTCACATACTTTGTGGAGGAAGCCAGGACAATTTATGGGGAAAAGTTTCTGACATACAATGTCCATTGTCTGCTACATTTGGCACAATTTGCTGAAAGATTCAAATCTTTGCAAAAGTGCACTGCTTATGAGTTTGAAAATAATATGTCAACAATAAAGAGATGTGTACGTGGACCAGGAAAGCCCCTAGTGCAAGTTTACAATAGATTGATAGAAAAGCAACAAAATGAAATGTGTAGTCCATCTTTACAAGTGGTTTTGGAGCAAAAAGGTCCAAAAATAGGCAGGTTTTATAAAATGAGCAGTGGGAAATACTGCACCATACATGAAATTCAGAAGAACAGCAAAAAAGTGTTATGTGAGGTGTATACCAGAACACAAAGTTTCTATGACTCTCCATGTGACTCACGGATAATTGGGATCCATAAAGTATCAAAAACAAACACTGAGATGCAGTATTTTAAAATTTCTGAAATTGAATGTGCAGCCATATATGTTCCATTAACATTATTTGACAAAGACCAGCCAAATGCAGCTGTCATCATACCACTGATGCACTCACTCTAGGTAAGTATTAAAACATTTAACCTTACATGCATGGGTTATTCTTAGGATAACAGTTTAATGGCATGGCTTGCATGTCATGATGTGTGTATTGCATATGATATTGTGTATTAATACTACAAAAATATCTAACGGCACCATATTTATGCAGTAAATTATATAGCTTAAGAGAACAAATAAGAGCAAAATAATTTTTATATAATACTTTATATATTTACAGACATATTATGTTTGTGAATTTGATGGTGGAGAGCTGGCAGCAATACCCTCATCATGGATATTTAAAAGAAGTGGCAACATGAAATGTTACTGGACAGCCTCACTTGAAAAGGTCAAAAAGGCAGCTCTACCTAACCCAAACTGGAAGATTTATGACATAAAAAAATTGCATGGAAAGAAAGGTAATCAATGTTTATCTTGAAAACAACAATAATTTAATGTACAGAAGCTATTATATTGATTTTAAAACACACAGAATTAGGCACAATACAGGTAGTGCTGGAGGTCTGTACTAACATTGGTAAAGTACATTTCAAGGATGTGTAATAATTCTCAATGAATGCTTATTGTTAATCTAATGCAGTTTTATTAACTTATCATGTAAAATCCTTGACTTTAGAACAGCATCTCATAATACAATCAATTAATTAATCTAGTAGCAAGATTTGCAATTTATCAAAATATGATCAAGAAACAATGTAAATGAAATGAACAACCTGGGAATTGTCTTCATTCTAAATGAAAACGTTAAATAACTATGACTGACTTACAATATTACAGTGTAACAATTAAATGTGTTTGTAGCTCATAATAAATTATATCTTGTAAAAAAACGTTTCTGAAACATCTTGAGTATAAAATAAATGAATGAACAGTCAAATATATACCCATGTTTTGCACAGGTTACCAATAGTGTCTGCAATGTTGGAAAAAAATTGTAGTTATATGTTGTTAAGGCAGGGTTTGGTGATAAGCAATATGTACATATACCTATATAAATCTTTTTTTTAGAGTCTTATGATATGGCGGATGATTACATATCAGACATAAAGTCAGACTCACAAGCTGACTATCAGGAGGACTTTTTGTCTGGAGAAGATACAGCTGCTGAACTGGTCTTGCCTGAAAAACGTCGAAGAAAAAAGAAGTCAAGGTACAGCAGCAGTGAAACAGATGAACAACCAGACCATTCTGACTCAGGTAACAAGACCTTCAATATGTCACTATAAATTTTTTTAAGTACTGTAAAAAAAAACTGTGTAGTATTAGGTTCAAAAACTGGGTTTTAGTTCTTTGAGAGTACTCTAGAATGAGTACAAGTATTTCAGTTTTCCTTTTTTTTTTTACAAATTTGCTCAAGTTGGAGTACTGACTAAAAATTTACTCATGAACACTTTAATGAGTACTTAAGCTTTACAATAGTTGGTAAACATTAATCAAAATAATACAAGATTAGAACAAGTTTTAATTCATAAACATGTGTATCGCTAAATATTCATGAAAATATGTACAAAGATATGTAGCAGTATTAACATGATACATGGTCATTAGAAAAAAAACATGTTTAAGTATGTCAAATATTACAAATGACAGATATATTAAAGGACCATTTGAGTCACAAAAGTGCAGTCACACATCCTTGCAGGCTCAGGCCAGAGAATCTTCAGGCTGAAAATCTACTCTACAGGGGCTAAAGGAGCTGTTGTGATAAATAATTCCTTGCAATCCTGGTTGCTATAATAGTATAGCTAATATTGTTTTCCGTGTGCAGCTGACTTGATTAAAGCAGCAAATCACTGATATGTATAGTTTATTAAATGATTGGCATTCATTAAATGAAGAAAAGTTTTAACATAAAATTTAAAGTACTAAAATTACTCATAAAGTATATGTTGTACAAGTACTTTCAAAGTACTCAAATACTAGTACAAGTACTTGCATTATTTTAAGAGAGTACCAGAGTACAAGAACTGATTGCTCTAGAAAAGCCTCATCAGTGCGAGTATTTCATGGTCAGGTACATGTTGACCTAATTCTGAATAGGTGATATAGAATGTTGATAACTTAGGCAAAATTATTCTAAACATACCTGTATGTATTTACTGTATGAAAGTTATAAATATGACATGGAGGATGTTTCTGTTTAAAGAAATGGAATAATATCCATTTGTGTTCATAAGCATAAGATATCATTTCTGCTGATCTCCTTATTATTATCATTATTATTATTATTATTATAATTATTATATTACAGAAACTGAGAGACAGTCCAAAAAGGTGAAAAAATCAGGAAACACTGCAACACGTGCATTTCCTGTTGGTCCAGTCTATACTGCTGAATTAAACAGTATGGCTAAAGAACCAGTACCTGGACCAAGCCATGCCCAGCAGGAGGAACCCGGACCCAGCCATGCCCTGCAGGAGGAAATTGGATCAAGCCATGCCCTGCAGGAGGAAACTGGATCAATCCATGCCCTGCAGGAGGAAACTGGATCAAGCCATGCCCAGCAGGAGGAAACTGGATCAAGCCATGCCCAAAAAGAACCCGGACCTAGACATACCCAACAGGAACCTGGACCCAGATATGCTCAACAGACACCTGGACCCAGCCATTCTCAACAGACATCTGTACCCTGCCATGCCCAGTCTGCCACTTCGCTTCCTGAATGGGTTTCAGGAACAACACAACAAAAGGCTAACCGTTTATCAGGGGGAAGATGTAACCAATCTCAGCCTGTCCAAAGTGCTGGTGACTCAGCTATTGAAAGAATCCTAGGTGAGCTGATTAAGTCTGTACACTCATGGTTAATGATGAGCAAAATAACTTTTAACAGTACCGTAAACTAACTAGTCCAAGAGGTCCATTTGTTAGTGTGCCTGACTAGTGAGCTAGTGCACTAGGCAGTATGTTTTGAATAAGACAGCTAGTGTCAGGTGTTGGCCCTTGCTAATCGACTTCATACGATCTCTTAAAATAAACGGGAATGTTGCCAAACAGCCTTGCTTTTTTTGGTATCAAACTTGCCCCAGCCTCAAGGGGATGCTGGTGGTCATGTTGCAAGGGATGGAGATGTCACGCTGATTTAACAGCACGGTGGAGGGGGGGGGGGGCATGATTGTGGGTATAAACCAGTATTTGCTGGGTCAGGGTTTCCCATGGATCACTTGCAAAATGTAGATTCGCCACAGGAAGGGGCAAGACTGGCCCATCTGGCAATAAAGGGTCCCACTAAATAACTTACTAAATAAAGGTAAAGATGTATACAAACTGGAGACAGTTAACTCTACCAACAAATTTCAAGAAAAAAGGGAGAAAATGTAAAATATGGATGACAAATTGACAGTATGTTTTTGTAATAATATTCATTTAACAGGATATAAAATAATTAAACTTTGCTTGTAGAAATCTGTCGTGAAACCCTGAAGGGTGTGCATGAAGTCAAATCAGAAGTGAGAATCTTGCAAGAAGACATTGACAAAATTAAAGTGGCAATGGTGGGACAGCTGCCAGCAGAAACACAGGATGAGGTTTTTCATCTGCAGCTGTATGATACACAGGAGTCATTCCTGGAATTCTGCTCACAGCTAAGCAGTACTGGATATCGCCAGTTAGTGGTGGGTCATCAAAAACTGTTTTGAGTACATAACAAAGTAGTAAATATTAAGTTTTACCTGAAAACATTCCTTTAAGTTCATCACCCAAAAGTCTGGAAATCACTCCCGACAAACTCATATCTTACCTTTACTTATTTGTAAAAGATGTAAAAATATATCATTTTAGACAGCCTTTTGGGTATTATTATGTATCTGCCTATCTATTAGTCATTTAATGTATAATACAGCAATACACAAACACTAAATGTAGAGAGAAAGAAAAAAGAGGAGATAGGGAGGCTTAAATGCTTCGGTTTTGGATTGGAAAATGTGTGCTGTATGTAAGTGAGCATGTGTTTAAAATATGATTCTGATTATTGGAGATTTTACACTGTATAAGTATTATTTATTATTTTATATAGTTTTGCAACTCAGCTTCAATATAACTGAGAAAGACAATACATAATTAAATGTAATTCTTAATTTATAGTTTTTCAGATTTTTGTGGATATATTTTATGCATATTAATCCATCTATATGTATACATTTGACAGGTGAAATACTTGATTGCCACTTATGGACAACGAGATATAGGCGAAATGGTGAGGAGGATTCTGCGGGCTGCAATGACTGATGAGTTGCAGCTGCATTTCAATAGAACAGGGTCTCACAAGAAGAAAAAACTCCCAGAACTGTTTGAGAAGTGCATCTATGGTATGTTAACTTATTATAAAGTATACAAAGTTTTTAAATTTAACTTTACTTCAATCACACAGCAACCTTACATGACTCATAAAGCACATATTCCTTATGCACAGAATGCAGATTCAACATTTAGAATGTGATATTGATTAATTTGTCAAGCAAATTTGGAACAAAATTAGGCAATTAAACAAATTTTAAGAAAATATTGACCAACAATTTTGAAATTTCACTAGTTGGTCCTGTTTGAGTAAAAATTGTATAATATTGATAGATAAAAGCATCCATGTTTCAAACATTAATGCATAGATGGACCTCATATTTGCTATGCACTTTGAGCATAGATGGCCTTATTCATTTTATAGGACCAGGGGCTTTGTTTTTTCATTATTTTGGAGAGTTATAAATAGCAATCATGTCACAGTTTTAGTTCTACAATCTATATTTTTGTATTTTGACACTACCACATTTTAGGGGTATTTCCTCTCAGCTTCTAAAATGCTAAAATACATGAACATATAATAATACCTTTTCTGTTTTCTAAAAAAAAAGAAAAAAAAAGAACATAATCAAATTTAGCTGAGCACCTTGACTCAAGGGTCTCTTGTTCTTTCTTCTGATCTTGTTAAATATCAACTTTGGTTGACTTGCCTGAACTGACCTCTGGTCGGAGTAATAGTCACAGTTAATAGATTTGCATCTGATATCTATTTTGGACCTTAACCTAACTTCCAGGTTTCATGGTCTATCTAGGCTATGCTTATTACTTACTTCTCACTTGCCGGTACATGGTGAGGTTCGAGCAGCCTCGCTTTTGATTGTTCAGCAATTGCAGATACCAAATATCAAGTAGATTTTGGCACACTTATGTAACCTGCATATAATATATAAATATTTCCTTCTTTATATTTCAAATCTGTAAACTTATAAATTTAAAAGATGTCTTGTACATTGTTACACATTTTTGTTTATTTATTCAAAACGTACTAGCGCATGCAGAGTTGGTTAACATTATGCATAATTACTAATCCATATAGAGGGATAAATATTTATATTAAAAAAGTGCTTAGATGTAGACTATAAAGAGGTTATTGTATATGTTTTTTTTTGCAGCATGTGCTCAACACTTCTACCGAAAGAAGGAGGATATAACAGTCAGAAGGAGAGGGGTAGATGTGTCTACCACAGTTAAACTGGAAGTAGGAAAACAAATTGAAACTTATATTTCCAATGCTGCGACTAGAATGGCACGAAAACAAAAAGATAAGAATGATTAACCTTCATCAGTACAAATGGACCTGAAGGGTGTATTTTTTGCAATATTTTTAATTGATCAGTTCTTGTGTTTTCTTAGGTAGTTGTCAGGTATATTGATGTCGTTACTAAGGTTAAAGATGGTGTGGTTCCAATGAACCATATGTTCTGTATTTAAAATATACTCTTAGGGTCCTCTCGTTAGGGTCCGAGAGGACCCCAGTGAAAAACAATGTACGACAGAATATTATTGTATAATTTGTATCTGTTGTGTTCCTTTTTATTAGATAATACAGCATCTCTGACACTGCTATTCACCTAGGATACACTATTATGCATATATATCACATCTCTGTTCAAACACGGTTAAAAACCAGCCACGCTACACCATATTCCAGACGCTTAGCATAAGTTTTCCAACGTGTACCAATGAAGATTAAGTGGATAAACCTACAATTTTACAGTTGTAGTGTAAATCAGTTCATAGTACAAGGAGAGTTAATTCTTTGAGTATACTAGCCTGTAAAAGCACAACCCACAGATATCATGATTTAAAATTTGGACCATGAATGCACCACTTGCCTGAATTTGATATTGATTTTACAAGGATGCATGCTCTATGTAGGTGTATATATATATTTATATATATATATTCTTGTGGCAATCAGATGTTCTGATTTCATCATATGAGTTTTTGATTTTCTAAGAGTACTGGCAGATATTGTTACTGATAGTCACAGGCCACTTAATTGAATATGAATACAAAAAAAGTATACTGATGGAAGAAAATCTCTAGTAATTTAGGTTTTAGTTGTACTTAAAGAACAGTTTATTTAGCTTGGTATAATTAATTTTTTGTTGATGTAAATATTATAACCAATAAAATTAGAAAATTGAACAAGACTTACCTGTAAGTTCAATTGTGATTCTATGATAGGAGTTTGACAAGCAGATTTTCTCACGTGATCCTAATTGACAATGATTGATGATGAGATCCTTGCAGAATAATGAATTCAAGTTTTACATAATTGATTTGTTTACTGTCATTTCTGTAATCTACAGAATTATAAAATACATATGTGTTATGAAATCTGATATGTGGCTTCTGTGTTTGTTTAGTATACATGCATTTCTCAACTAGAGAAAGTGAATCCATAGCTTTTCGTGTGACTTGTGTATACATAGGAATGCTCATCTATTTTCCTGAAAATGAATACACTTTACAATGTAAGTTTATTATGAATTCACATCTGACATCATGGCGAAGCCATAGCTTGAGCAAACTTTATGCAGATTAAAGCATCAGCGGGGCCGGGGAAGGGAGGGGTGAAAATAGGCAGGGTTGAATGCAAGTGTGTAGGAGTTGGCATCCTATGCACATTGGGTTTGGAAATTTTAAAGAACACACTGTAAGTGGGCATATTTTTTATAATTTAGCCCTTTGAACAACACAAAATTTCAAAAGATAAATAATAATATTACATAGATACCTGTGACCTCACTTTTGACTTCACTATGTTCCAATACTGTGAGTTACCTGTGATCCCACACTGTGACATTATTCTGGACTCTTCTACTTTACAAATGTGTCCCTACAGGATGACCTCACTGACAGAGAGTTAGCTTACTCTCATCCAAGAACATGACCTCAATGAGAAGAGTTTTTGTGGGATCATATCACAGTGAACCCGTATATTGATATCACTGTGAACTGGGAACTCGCACTTTGTGATCATTGTGACCACATACCATGACCTCACTGAGAACTCACACTGTGAGATCAGTGTGACCCCAGACTATGACCTCACTGAGAGCTCGCACTGTGAGATCACTGTGACCACACACCATGACCTCACTGAGAACTCACACTGTGAGATCAGTGTGACCCCAGACTATGACCTCACTGAGAGCTCGCACTGTGAGATCACTGTGACCACACACCATGACCTCACTGAGAACTCACACTGTGAGATCAGTGTGGCCCCAGACTATGACCTCACTGAGAACTCACACTGTGAGATCAGTGTGACCACAGGCCATGACCTCACTGAGAACTCACACTGTGAGATCACTGTGACCCCAGACTATGACCTCACTGAGAACTCACACTGTGAGATCCTTGTGACCACACACCATGACCTCACTAAGAACTCACACTGTGAGATCACTGTGACCACACACCATGCCCTCACTGAGAGCTGGCACTGTGAGATAACTGTGACCACACACCATGACATCACTGAAAACTCGCACTGTGAGATCACTGTGACCAAAGACCATGACCTCACTGAGAACTCACACTGTGAGATCACTGTGACCTCACACTGTGACCTTAATGAGAACTCACACGGTGAGATCACTGTGATGTCTGAAGGTGGTTACAGATTGAGCTCCTTATGACCTCACACCATGAGATCATATGTGAGCTCTTATTGTGAGATCACTGTGACCCAAAACCGTGACTTCACTGAGAACCCACACTGTGAGATCACTGTGACCTCACACTGTGACCTCACTGAGAACTCACACCGTGAGATCACTGTGATGTCTGAAGGTGGTTACAGATTGAGCTCCCCGTGACCTCACACTATGAGATCATATGTGAGCTCTTATTGTGAGATCACTGTGACCCAAAACTGTGACTTCACTGAGAACCCACACTGTGAGATCACTGTGACCTCACACTGTGACCTCACTGAGAACTCACACCGTGAGATCACTGTGATGTCTGAAGGTGGTTACAGATTGAGCTCCCTGTGACCTCACACCATGAGATCATATGTGAGCTCACTGTGAGTCCACAGTGAGTTCATTTTCTTGACTGGGGTATTTGTTACTATGTATACGTGGTCACTGTTTTGCTAGTATTAGTCTAGGTATGATCATACCGTTGGTTTCAGATAATACCCACAATTGATAATTTGTGATCGATAAATTATATTCAATTAAACTATACAGCTCCCGCGTATCTTTTACATGGTTGCCATGGTGAATTCTAATATGTTACCTATGTATTTCAGTGACACCAGCTCCGGGCTATATACAGAATGTCACGACCTTGCCTGGAACGCTAATGAACATGGCTGATAAAGGCCCCGACCTTAACCCCGTTTCTGTGACACACTTGTGCACACACACACACATGAAATATTAAGTATAGTAAATATATACTTACTTGACTTTACACCTAGCGGCACACCAGCATTTATAAACATATAAAGCTATAGTAATATTTAATTAAATATAATGTTGTATAATTAGTTTTTATAATTAGGTATAATATTATATAACATTATATAAACAAATAATATATATATATAATGCGAGAGAGAGAGATGACTTTAATATCAGTATTTGTTACATCTTATCACTCTCATATGAACCAACTCATGGAGTTAAATTGAGAGAGAGAGAGAGAGAGAGAGAGAGAGAGAGAGAGAGAGAGAGAGAGAGAGAAATTTCTGATTTACTGTTAAAACAAGACATCCTTGTTCTAAGTGTTATCCAAGCTAACGTTACCGAAACTGCATCATTTAAAAGGGAGTTTTACTTAGCGTAAATGGCAAACTAGTTGAATATCTTTGGTAGATAACGGAATTCCAAGGATGATTTTGGTTAAGACACGAGCCCTCGTCCTTCCGTCGTAAACGTGAGTTTGGTTTTTAAATGAAACACCTGCGTGGTAGAGCATTGAAAGCTTATGCAGAGTCTCGACTCTGACAAAAAATCCATTGGATTTATAAATAATAAAAAAGTAATGTCGTTCTGGTATATATCAAACCACGCGTAATATTATATATATATATATATATATATATATATATATATATATATATATATATATATATATATAAACATATATATTTTTATTATTATGAAGTTGACCGTTTAATGCTACATTAGATTAGTTGAAATACATTGGAGTATAGATACTTGACCATTTATTGAAAATAAACTGGATTTTTACGAAAGAGACAGCTTACACAGCTTTACAGTTAGTGTTACATATCCAGTGCCTATGTCCCGGTCATGGCGGCGTTTAAATAAATAGTATGTAACACCTGTAAGCGTCCATTGATTATTATTCTCAAAGAATACTTTCATTTTCATTCACCTTGATGTATATGTATAGTCCATCGATGTGGTTGTTCAGTGGTGACCACTTTCGCTTACGGAAGCGCGGACAGGGACACGTGGGCGGTACCAGCGGAAGTCCTCCCCCAGAATCAGTGGCTGTAAACAGACGATATATAGATCAAACCAATGTGTTCCGTTGCCAGATATCATACAACATGTGGCCAGAATACATTTAAACAGTGGATTATCAACCACTTCACTTAAGAGAAAACATTTTGATTTTTGTAAATCAAAGAATGAACATCAGTTGAATTAATTCTTTTTGGTTCCAGTTTGTTCTTATATGTGCATTGGTTTAAACATATTCATTTTTTTTTGGATTGTACAATTAGCGCTTATAACATATAGAACTTAAATCCGTTATAATAATATATCAGTGCATGATTGTCTAATATTTTGCAATTGCTCCAGGAGCAGTTGTCGTGCGATTCCGTAGTATGGGCACATTAAGAAGATGAGAACAGATGTATCAACCATTCCACAGTGTGGACATTGAGTAATTACAGTTTATATTTTTATAGTACAATTGAATCCTGTTGTGTAGTTGAAAAAGGAGGGTACATTGAGAATTCTAGATCTGTCAAGTTCTAAAAAAAATTGAAATTTTCTTCCTGTCAGAGAGTGCAAAAAAAAAACCAACCCACTTTATGTCCACGTGTAAATATTGCATTTTATCGATCCCTCATATCAATGCTGTGCACCATATAATTGGCTGTGATATTTGCAAACATTATGTTATATTTCTCTTATAATTATGTATATTTTGTCATATTTTCATTAAGCAATATATAACTTAGATAATTTGGTAATAGTCCAACCTTATAATTAAAAGGCCCCTGTCTCTGATGACTCTTGTGGACCCTATATTGGCTCCATTTTAATTTCACGGGGAAAGCTTGATTATAATTTTGTGCTGATTAGGCACTGGTGAAGTTTTCAAAGACCAACCATTATCATTATAATCAGGTACACAAAAACCGGTGACATAAGTAGTCCGATTTTTATTGCAAGAGAAATACCCAGGCAGATCCTGTAATAGCTATACCTCTGACTTTTTGGCGCCAGTTTCTCTTCAAGGGCGGTGAGAGGGGGGGGGGGGGGGGCAAGACTCGCAGGCATGGAAAGGTAATCTAAAGTTGAGACTCTTTTTTTTATAAACAAATAAGTATTTTTATATATATTTATAAACATATACATATCTTTCATTGTCTTTGTGAAAATTTCAAATATATTACAAGATGTTACAATCAACTATAATGTTTTATAAAAAAGAAGGCACATGTATTATGTTAATTCTCATTCAGGTTTATGATTCAAGGTAATTCCGCTAATAATTTTATGGCGTAGTCATATTTTCCTCAACAGTACATAAAATAAACATCTCATATTAAGAAATTTTAAGATACTGCTAGGTTCAACTGCCCACTTGAATTGGCAGCCCATGTTTTTAAATGTTTAAATCTAATGTAAAGTTGAATAATATGGTGTTAAAATTGGAGTAAATTGTATTTTCATAAAATGAAATGATGTATTTTATAACATGTTGTAGCTGAGAGCAAAGCTATTCTGAGAAACTGAATTTGTCCTGGATGTTGTCCTAGATTTTGGATAAATTCTCGCACAATTTCTGCTTACTTGACATTTTATACCTCACTAAGTTTTAATTGTATATTTGCCAAATTTTCAACATTAAGAGATCCGTTGCTTGGGTAAATGGTTCTTTAGAATTTAAATTATCTGGCAGAATGAAACCGTTCCTGGCGTCAATTTCAATTGGTTATATGTGACCTTTTGACGGGAAACGGGTTAATTAAAAAAATAACGGTGTGGTAATTTTATTTCATGTGCCGGGGCTGATTAAGGGGGGGGGGGGGTTGCGATTGGTGTCAAATGTTTTTTATTCTAATAAAAAAAGTTGAAAAAAATCACCTTTAATGCCGAAAGAAGCGTCCGACTTTGCGTCCCGCCCCATCTAATCACTTTTCTCTGCAGGCAATGCCTATGTACTAAGTCTGATAGCATTCCCTGGACACTTGTAAAATATGTTTTTTTTTTCTTCCGCAAACAAAACCAATTGAAGCACATGGTCCAAGGGGAAAAGCATACAACTTTTCATCTAAGCATTAATATAAGTAGCCCATTGCCAATTCCCCAGTTCTCCCGAAGCTTACTATTGAGACGTATATAAAGAAATAGCAAAGGTCTTTAGGTGCACACTGGTTCCCCCGGACAAATGTGTTGGTCCTTTTTTAAAGGTCCTTTTTTTTAAATATATCCGATCTTGTATATATTGAAATAAATGGTACAATGAAAAAGTTGTCTCTATCTAAAAATTATGAAACAGGTTTACATGTAACTGTTGGAAATTAAACTCCTGTTAAGTAAATTTGTATGTGTTTTTTTCGTCCCTAAGACAAACAAATAAAGGGATTACCTCGTGAATGTCAGGAATCTGATAAAAACAATAATCCTAACATTTGATTAAATGAAACTGTTAATTTAAGCATCTGGTGAATTTATCAAATCATTGATTATTTTAGAAGTAACCAAGTTGTATATGGTTATGTAGATGTTTTATGTTCTAATTTAAAGAAGGTGTTCTGCCGTCCCTTAATATATAAAAAGTATATTAACATAGGTTACCTGACCGGCTGACAGTGTGAAAGACCAGCCAGTGAAAGTGTTTCAGTGTATAGGACCATGGATCTGCTTTACAGGTGTTGTTTATAGAATACATAGGGTAAAAACTGATACCTCTCCCATCCATGTTTATAAGATAATAGTGTAACCTCTTTCAATGAAAGTCAAAATATAAATTATCAATTCTTATTTTATCAGACATACCTGCATATTTCTGTTTATTGCACATTGGTTCCTTTTGCTCTGAACATTATATCGATGTATTAATGATAAGTATAAATCTCTTGAACGTGAAGCTAAAAATATATGTTTTTAAAGCAATTGTGCTTGACCATATCAAGTATTTTTTTTTCAATAATTCAATGAAAAAAAAAATGTGAAAACAGATGAGATCACCGCAGGCGCATGAATCCCTGTTAGTACAAATAGAGGGCTAAACAGTTTTCAATCAACTATATTTATAAACATTATCCTAAACTTTTGCTTTTAAGTAACTTGTTTATCTAAAAATAAACACAAAAAACTGGCATCTTCGCTTGCAACTGCATTGCGTCCATTAATTAGAAGACCCGCACAGAATTTTCGTCATCTTGTGATTGACTGTAAACAAAAAATATATACACTGCTACGGAGCACAAGTGTGAGAGCCTAATCATAAGGCTGCATATCATTCTGTGCCGGTCTACCAATTCACGGATGCTATGAACATGCAAATGAAGATGCCGGCCTTGTGTTTTTTTTTTTTTCATATAAACCGGTTCCTGGCAAGCATTTATTACTAGTTTAGCGCTCAAAGAAAGATAAGCAACTTTTATATGCTTCATTGAAAACTTGTTGAAATGGATCTATTCCGATATCTGAGGTTTATCAAATAAAGACAATCCCTTGAAACTTTAATGAAAATAGAGAAAAAAAAGTAATGGTATTTTCTTTGTATCGACTCGTTTATAACATATGGTCGGTCCGTCCATCAAAAGTGATCCAAACATATTCAAGAATGACATCTGGTTTCAGGTCAGTCGAACCAGAGTTTTATAATAACGTTTTGCTAAAAGTGACCTTTCCGCTTCCTCACACATGCGACTACCAGCCTTCAGTTACGTGTTATTTTTCTTGTTATCAGCATAAAAACAAGTACACTTATTACTGACAACTTGTAGATAAACAAGGTAGTACGTTCATTATAAAAGTGTTATAATTTAGAACCTTTCATGACAGGTTTCATCTACGGTTCACTCATATGTGCTCAGGGCAAGCCAGAAATCAAATAACCTCTACAGATAAGGCAAGCGAATATCTCGGAAAATGTGATATGAGTGAAAAGCAGGAGTTTTAAATCGATAATACTCAGTAAGGTAAAATCACATACACTTCTAATTTTATACCCACAAAGTCAAATATATTTAGCAAACAGTGTTTTTTCAATTTTTTATTTAAAATAAGTTATGTTTTCTTTTTTCATGTAAAAGGTTTATTCTTATAGAAGCAATTTAACATGAATATACGTGATTGTTCAGTAAACGAAAAAATTGCCAGGAGATATTTTCATGTATTGTTACATGGATCTACTGATATTTTGCTAGCTGTTACGAGGTGTGGGGAATAACTCATTTTCTACAAAAGTAATGTTTTTATTTAATTTTAAAAATTCGAACGTCATTGATGAGATATAAAAAAAAACAAATTATAATTCATCAGATGGATAACGTTATAAGGGTTAATATTATATATACTGTATGGGATTTTTCATTAAATAGAACGACTTACTGGCATTTTATTGAGACAAGACTGCAACATGATTGGTAACGACGGTGCCACCTATAGCCAATTCTTGCAGCAACATGCATCCAGGCACCTATGGCGTATAGAACACGTAACAATAGCAGCCTACTATGTCAAATACAGCGATTCATGAAAAGTGTATTGTATATCGTAATCCCATGAGACTGCCGTGAACAAGCATGTGCCATAAACTATCACATTCACAATAAAAGCACTCATAAACCTTTGCTTTTTATTCTTTTACATCTCTATAGCAAACCATGTCAGAATTGGGGAGTTGTCTGTCGGCCATTAATATTTATCATTAGATGAAACGTTGGATGTTTTTCCCATTGTACTATGTGCTTAAAATGTGTTTGTAAAAAAAAAGAATTGATAAATTATTACGCTATTTTTTAGGGGCTTCTAGTCCGTTTTTTATTAAATAAATTAACTGTTTCCAAAACAATCTGTATGATGTTTTATACGCTACACTTGAAATCATTAATTTTATATATATATATATATATTGTTTTCCATATGATATAACTTTTGGCGATACGACAAAAGTAAAACAAAACTTCGAATGAGAACATAGATGGAAGATTTCCATAAATGTTAAATAATTAACACGACGTTTTTGAGACTTTTGGTATGTTTTGTGGGCTTCTTAACGGTTGTAAACTGCCTACGAAACCTTGAATATATATATATATATATATATATATATATATAACATATTATATATATATTATATATATATATATATATATATATATATATATAATATGTTTGGGACTAGAAAATAAATGTTGTATCAGCTCTGTGTCCGATATAGAGTTCCACCAAAAGTACTTTGTGTAGCGCCCCATGATGCTTCTGCACATGAGAACAAAAGAAACATGTACATGAAATAAGAGATAAAGTATCAATATTAATCCAAAAGTAGACATTGAAGACAGGAAGATTTGAGCCGAAATGCTATGTAATCTATTAATCAGAGATTATAATTAATAAAAATTGCTTCCTGTCTCCATTGTTTGCGTGTTATGAAACGTATTGCATAAGTGATACTTTCTGTATTATGATAATATCCAGATAGATAATTTTTTAAGGTTTAAAATTATGTATACTTTATGGGGTTTTGCATGAAAGTAAAACTCATTGGCATTTTATTGAGACAAGAGTGCAAAATGAATGCAAAAGAGGGTGCCACCTTAAGCCAATATTTGCACCAACATGCATTCAAGAACCTATCCCGTATAGAACACATTACAATAGCAGTCTAGTATGTCCAATACAGCGATTCATCAATAGTGTATTAAACATCTTAATCCCATGGGACCAACCGTGGACAAGCATGTTCCAAACACTATCACAGTCACAATAAAAGCACTCGTAAACCTTGGCTTTCTATTCTTTTACATCTCTATAGTAAGCCTTGTGAGAATTGGGGACTTGTCAGTAGGCCATAAATATTAATCCTTAGTTGAAAAGTTGTATGCTTTCCCCATTGTACCATCTGCTTCAAATGTGTTTGTGTAAAATTAAAAGGATTGTATAAATTATTTAGCAAGTTTTCCTTTGTTTCTGGTCCTGTTTTGTATTCAATAAATTTACTCCTTCCAAAACAATTTGCATGACACTGTATTCTGAATTATAAATCTTATATACATTATTTTTCTTATGATATTACTTTAGGTCATACGACGAAATTAAAACAAAATGATAAATTAACTTCGAATGAGAATAGATAGAAGATTTTCATTTTTTTTTAAATAATAAGAAAGACTTTTTCAAGATTAAAAAAAATTATAAGCTTTGTCGGCTTCTTAAAAGTTGTAACCTGCATGTGAAACCTGAATATGGTCGTAAAATATGATTTTGACAAGAAATGAATATTAAATGAATTAGCCTTATGTCCGATATAGAGTTCCACCTAAAGTACTTTGTGAAGCGCCCTCTGGGAATCCTTCACACATGAAAAAAGATATACAATCAAACAATCAATTATAACAACGTGCATTCAGTCTTTTAGATCTCAATGGAATATTGGGGTGAATCATCAATATATCATTAATACTTAACCGAAAACTTTCAGGCGATTCCATTGTAACTGAAATCATTTATTTTGGGTAAAGGCCAAATTTATGCTTGGTGGGCAAATATTTTGACATTCCATATATAAGTAAACTAGAATATAGGCAGTCGACAAACGAACGCTATACATTGTGCATCCGCCAAATCTAAGTCAGGCTTGGGATCTTTCCTTACGTGTGAAACCCTGTAAATTTCTGGCATTTCAGAAACCCCAGTATCCCTAGTCTTTTCATGACCATCTTTTAAATAGAATTTGATTCGTGATACCGATCTATATAATGACATGCTCTTCGAGTAGATTTGGTTTTAAATGATATGAATTGTAAGCGGAATCTTAGAAAATACAAAATTCCAGGCAATAAACCCAAGCTCCCCTGATGTACGTATCCAATTAAGGTTCGTTAAGATGTGCACCCTAAATAAAATTATTCAAGGTCAAAATCATCCACAGAGTAAAGATCAAGGCCGCGAATTAATTAGGCTTCTTTATCTGACTTATCTAGCTAACACATACATTATTCGACAGAATTCCTTCAAGTGGTTTTTGAGTTAAACAATTAACATTGTTTTTTAAGGAGGTAATTTAAATCTTCACAAAAACTGGTCAACCATTATGAACAAATGACCCGAGATCTAGTTTTCTAAAATCCGGGCCATTTAGCTCCTTAGTTATGAAAATCTCCGCAGATATGGAGAAAAATTGTAGGTGGCGTTGCCGGTCTTGATTATGAAATAAAAATATCAAAGTTCTTCGGATATGCAAATGTCAGGCCAATACATTTAATCATTCCTGATTCAAGTATGATTTTCAAACTAAAATTCTAGGCCAACAATGGAATCATCCCTGAGATAGGTGTATTTTTTACCAATGTATAAGCGCATGGATGTTAGCTACAGGCAAAAAAAAATGTATCTTACCCTCCTGTGTATGCTACAAACAGATTGATTAATCACAATACTATAAAAAACGTGTATTTCTGTCCATTATGACGTTAACCTTTTACAGAATTAAACAGGTTTGTCCTAGGAATTTGAGAAATACTTATATATCACGCTTGGTGTGAATTAAACTAATCTCGCATGCATACACAATGAAAAACTTTTTGGTAGAGTGATTGCTCATTTTGTACAGAGTGCTATGGGAGTGGGTTGTAGTGGCCCGTCCAAGCTCTGTGGTTTTCTCCGGACCCTCCGGTTTCTTCACATCAAAAGACTACCTAAGGGTACCATTCGAGCCATGGTGAGTGCCTCGTATTAGTTGTTATAACTAGTTGTGCAATCCATTCAAAACAAATTTAGTAGATATAGGAATTGCACGTGGGTATATTTGACAGTTATTTTCATCCTACATTGTGGATTAATGGGATATCTGATCACTTATTAAAAGAACATCATCTGTTCATACATACGGCATCAAAATATTCTGAATTTCTAGATAATCAACGGGAATTTTTAAGCTCGCGTATTACAATGATTCATCTGCTCGACTCTTTATACGTGTGGTTGTATTATAATGAGAAATGGAGAATGAAAATTCAATGAAAATTATAGCTATCTCAAATCTCTAGCAATATTTTGATAACTGTAATATGGATGATTGTAGCATTTAGATATGAACATAATTTGTTGCGTCTTTCGGTTGAATATGAAAACCGATAGTTTATAGTACAGTATGGAATTTAAAACGTGTCACAAAGGGTAAGAATAAAGAGTTTCATGAGGCAACTCGACAGGTCTTAAGTCATTCACCCCCGTACAAAAATTAAGAAAACACTGGGACCGAATCTGCTATCTTTCACAATCTAGAGAATTTGCACAGTGCAGGGTAAACTTGAAATATATGACGCACAGATATGTGTGATTATTTCTGGCTAAGGAAGAATTTCAGGTAGTAGTTCACAACGACATCTGCCGGTTAAACCTTTCACTGCAGTGTTTAAAACCCAGACCTCACGGACCTCGGATCCCGGACCTCCAGAGAAATATATATAACTCTAAAAAATCTCATGTTAATTTGTTGAGATCTTTAAACAGAAAAGCATCTCTAGACGTATTTTTTATTATGTTTTATGTTAAAACATAAAAATAAGTCTGTTTTGCAACATAATTTGACATTTAACACTGACGGACCCTGGCGCACGGACCTCGCTGATTCCACGGACTCCTTTTAGGCCTACTCATTGTTTTACCATTTCTTTAGAATATATTTTAACATCTCGTTCAGGCATAAAACCCATGAGATTTAGTTATTGTGTTTTTGTACATGTATTATCACACCGATGTCTTCTTTTTTATATTTTATTTTTACTATTTATTCCGTGTCTACATCGTATGGAAACGTGTAAGAAAATTTTAAAATCATATTTCTTTCACCAAACTTCGCTTGAAATGCAAATAATTATCAGATCCTTTGGGTACTTATGTTATTGCCAACTTTAAATCAGATGGCTGTTAATTTTTAGAGAAAGTTAATGGAGCACGAAACCTGTGTAGGACTACTTTATTTGGAAAGGCTCCCGCAACATTAGTCTGAGGTCTGCAATAACCAGTGGCGCACTTCGTCAAATAAATCTCCCACAGTATGCTGTACTGTAATTTTCACTTAAAATAACAAATAATCATATAAAATGTGTGATATGAGTGCTAAATGTTTTGTCATTGAGTCATAAATAAAAATATGAGCGGTGGTTACTGGGGTCAGCCAAAACGGAACCGTTCTCAAACACAATATGTTGGGGTCCGTCTTCACTCTGCATCCAACTTTTTTTTTATTTAAATCTTATATTTACAAATCTGCAACATTCAGGGACTTTGTTCTGTCCTTGAACAAGCAACAGGGGTGTTTTTAATCGGTATAATTTTAAATAATGGAAATGTGGAAATTGATTTTTGGGGTCCGGGATCCGTGGGGTCCGGGTTTTTTTACACACTGCCATATTTCACTTTGTGTAATGAACGTTAGAGGGCGCAAGTAACTCATTTTTTTTTTTTTTTGCAAACTAAGTGCCAACCGCGGTAACGGGAACTCTCGGCCCCAGAGACACTCGTCCCAGAGACACTCGGCCCCAGCGACTCTCGGCCCCAGAGACACTCGGCCCCTGAGACGCTCGGCCCCAGAGACACTCGGCCCCTAGTCAGCAGAACCCAGCGACACTCGGCCCCGTCCGGTCGCCGCCCCCAGAGACACTCGGCCCAGGGGTCTAGCCTCGGGAAACCCCTCAGAAAACTTTCCCGTAGTTATCCCTTCCGGGCCAGAGGTCTGATACTAGCTCCCCGTCTTATACTAGATTAGAAAAACCCCTAAAAAAACAACCTTCCCGTAGATATACTGAGTCGGAAGTCGGAGAATGGAAGCCCGTTTGTTTACCGTCTTAGGTTCATTAGGGAAGGGTTTAATGAGTCAAAACAAAAACGAGAGAAAGTGAAAGTAAAACGTATTTATTAATTGAAAAGAGTGTTTAATGTTAAATATGTAGTTCCTGATTATGATAATAGCCAATATATACACAAACCGAAATAGAAAACGTTCCAAATATCACAGTATGAATGAAGTATATATAAAAGTTACCCGTAAAATCACCAAATTACAAATTAAAAAGTAGGCTTATATACAAGTTTACTGTCAATTTACACACATATATAAAACAAATCAAAGTAGAAAGTGTTTTCTACTTCGTGTTTTCTACTTCTAATTTCTAACTAATGTTGACTAACGTTAATGTTCTAACTAATGACAGGGCGTACATAAAGAAGCAAGAATACACACACAATGCCAAAATCTTAAAGAAACGGTAAATTATGACTATTTCCACATATACACATCAAATATCGTTAATGTTTTAACTAATGACAGAGCGTACGTAAAAAAGCAATGGTATAAGAACTCTTCTCTAATGGGATTAATATGTATACAAAATTCATATATATATATATATATATATATATATATAATTTTGTTCTGATTTCTCCCTCTTCTTTTCTTTCGTTCATTCAGCCATTCTGTCCACCTGGCATGTTAATGACTTCATGGTTAGTTGATTATGGATATGCTCAATCAGGGGTTTACCGAACTTACTATGCAATCAAAGGTCATTGTTATGACGGCAGTAATCACAGCCATCAAGATCACAAAGACGGCAATTAGACTTTGATCAATACCGAGACAAACGGATCAATACCGAGGTAAATTTAACGGTGACAATTTCTCATTTTATATCAGTTATTTCTTGATTCATTTATATAAATACTACAGCGTATTATAAAAAAAAAATGAACACCGATTATATTTGGCTCCTACAACGTTTATTGCATCCATTTATTTGGCGTGACTACCACTGGATAATGGTTCAGCACCTTTTATTTAACCATCTATAAATTTTATAAGTCATATACAAAGATAATTTTATGATATCAGGGCTACACGAAGATACGTTTCACAAGAAAGGACGGTCCGTGCCGAGGCCTGGCCCCAATATTTTATTTGGGGTATGTTAATGCGGCCTTCAAGAAACAGTTGAAATGAACGAACACATAAGCTTACGAAAACTAATAATTAATTTAAGAGAAGACATAACACCTGGCCATGCATTTTCTATTGTGTGTAAAATACATATAATTTGTGGAATATGATAAAAAATCATATGGATTATTATACTGATATTGTTTCAGAAATAAGCATGGTTTTAATTTTTATATACACCAATATATATATATATATATTGTATGTGCTATATTTTTTATTTTATGGAAAATTTAACTTTAATTGCTTCGTGGCGTTCAACTAGGGCCTACATGCAGGCCACCACGACTAAGGAACTTCTCCAATTCGAGTGGCTCATCAAGTGAGGGGATAACAATCCAGAAGAGATAACTACGGGAAGGTTGTTTTCTGAGGGGTTTCGCGAGGCCAGTATCGGACCCGATGCCCTTGGCCGAGTGTCTCTGGGGGCGGCGACCGGACGGGGCCGAGTGTCGCTGGGTCCTGCTGACTAGGGGCCAAGTGTGTCTCTGGGGCCGAACGTCTCAGGGGCCGAGTGTCTCTGGGGCCGAGAGTCGCTGGGGCCGAGTGTCTCTGGGACGAGTGTCTCTGGGGCCGAGAGTTCCTGTATTCGCCAACCGCGGGAAAGGGTCATTGCTGGGGTCATTTACTTCATCTGTCTTCTGCTTCGAAAACCGTGTCCCTCTCATGTAGTGTAAAATCTCGCAAACATCAGCAGCTTAAAATCAAAATAAAAATTCTGCAATTATTTGTGTTTATTTGTATGACCTACGTTGACCCCACTGCACCCGTTTGCACTTTACGTTTACATTCAAGATGGCCGCGCCCTTAGGATGTAACTTTGGAACTAAACTGTTCCATCTGGGGCATAAATACACAATGTCTCGCAGATTTTTACATCCTAGTATAAAACGGGCATTATCAGGTGCCATTCTGAACATGTCAAGCAAATACAAAAACAGAAGCGCTGTGCTTCCGCCTACAACTTCATGTTTACAAGATAAAAATCGAGCCTGCCTTAATTATCGCTCACACTCAAACGGCCCATTCGACAGGGACCAGGACAGTGATGGCCAACGCAGGAAGATAAGACTGATGTTATTTCCAGAGCTGATCTGGCCGCATCCTGTCAAGTATTTAAAGAACATGTTCTTTACTTTTCTGCTTCGCTCCTACTTTGACGAGCATTTTGCGCAGAGCAGCTTCCTAGAGGGAGCAACCCAGGTATAATTTTCTTTTTTAATTTTGGACAACTTTAATTGTGTTTCAGAGCTTGCTTCATACAACTTATAAAAAATAAAGAGTGAATCTAGAATTCAGGCTGCTGTGGTAGTAAATGAAAAAAACTGTGTACTTATGTCCACGCACCTTGTGTCTTGTTTGTAAGTCTGTTGAATGCATGTGTCTCCATCTGGTGGTGAACTAGCCATGACAATATGACACTCGGGCCTCAAGTTCTAAAATAACTGATAGGGACCTGTGAGTCATGATGCAAGTCATAACAGAACATCCATTCCAAGGGTCAGATCAAAATATTTGCTGTGTGGTAGTATTTGACATCAGAAGCTTATAATAGATACATATGGTTGTTTAATATTTGCTTAATAATGAAGAGAAAATGTTGCTTCACAAAATTAATACCATTAGTAACCCCAACATTTTCAGTTGATTAAAATTTGATGTTTTGGTGGCAGGCTGCTGCTAGTGGTGAACCTGTAATGAGAGAGATATTCAAATATTAATACACTGTAACATTCTTGCCCTTCGACCTGGCTAGGGTGGGACATCAACACTGATTGACAGTCAATATAGAGATGCCCCATAGCCAATCACAGGCAGCTAGGGACTTCGCCCTCTGCCCCTCTGGGATAAAACCCCCATGCCCTGGCAATTCCAGTCTCTTTTGGATCATCAAGCAGTGGACCCCTATGCCTGCCCTCTGTGGCAGGCAGAGGGTATATGGCTTCTTTTTCCCCTTGGGGTTGGTTTTACGACATAGTCGGCTACCCAGGTGAAGAGCCACCCATGACCAAAGAGCAGTCCTTTTATCTAGCCTGGTAAGTATCTTTCTGTTTCATTAATAAGTTTAGATAATTATATGCAGTCCTGATATTTTGAAGGTTTAGGCTTAAGTTTCATACCAGTAAAAAAGTGTTATTTTATCTCTTAAAATTGTGCGAATGCATATTGCCCAAGCCCAATTGCCTCCCAGAATAAATAAGCAGCTACATCACATAACATGCAATTGTGAAGCTCTCCAGCTGGTCTCGAACCAGCAACTGTGTGATGACAATTCCTATGTGCTACCACCTGCACAATGAAACTGATGAAAGACGATTGAGAGCAAGTGGTCAAGAGGGGATATTAAACCCTTAAATTATTATAATTTAAGATATTGTCTGGAAGGTCAGCAGGAACCAATAAAATTACCTAGTGTGAGATATGTTTATGTTTGTGAGAATTCACAGGTTGAAGTTGTTAAAGTGAGAGTTAGTTTTGATAAGCGTACATACAATGTCTGAGCGTGTTTTGCCCAGACATCATAAAAAGCTTTAAAAAATTAACCAGCCTCGGCTGTTTGTTTACTCACTGCCACTATACTGTACTCCATCAAGTGCTTCCGTACTCTGTGTCTGCTGCAGAGCATAAGGATCCTGGGATTGTCTCGGCAGCCAAAAATGTTGCCTGCCTTGACTTTTCACATGCTAACCATGCACAGCCCACAATGCTTTAACTTATATAACAAGCACTTGTCTTGTCTTGGTATATATGAACACATGTTTAATGTTGTGTGTCTGTACTTTAAAAGTACTGATATCAAAGACCTAAGCTATATTCATATATCTTTTTAATAATGGATACAAACCATAAGGTACAAGGCTGTTTAACAACATTTGGTGCTAAATAAAAAGCCCAAGATAAAAATAGCTTGGCTGAAAATGGCTAGGATAAAAAGGACTAAGTTAACAGTTGCTAAATTTAAGAAAACCATCAAAATGAAGCATCACTGTCCATGTATAATAATTCAAACAGTAATAAACATGTCTGATTTCTTATACACAGGAATAGTATTATACATTCTCTGACACTACATATTTTATGCCATAAACAATTATTTGCGTTTTATTTACTGGGGCACTGTCCTGCTGAGATGATTAAAGCCCTGTACACATTGTTGATTGTGTGTTAGCTTAGCAATACACCCCTTTGATCCCCAGAGATGATCCATAGATGTTATTGTGGGTTTTTAATTAGCTTCATAGTTGGGCAATCTGTTACACTGCTGATAATAACTTTGTACTATCTATAATGAGAGATCAGATTCTGAGTTCTTGTTGAGAATATAGCAATATAAAGGTTTTTTTCATGCCTATTAATTTAAAGTGCATTTTATGTAATTAGTGGTCAATATGCAAGGAACAGCTGGTGGTATATATATATGTGTGTTGTGCATGTTAATTATTTATGTATATATCTCATGTCTGTTCAGTTCTGTATATGACAGACACAGTATTAAATGTGTGTGTACATGTCTAAACAACACAAGTGCTTGTAATATCAGTTAAAGCATTGTCAGCTGCAAAAGGTGAGAATGTGAAAAATCTAGGCTGCTTAGACTTTTCTGGGACCCTGATGCTCCGAAGCCAACATTGTCGGCTGCCTAGACACTTCTGTTTAAAGTGTTCAGTATGTATGACATAACTTTAAAGGGCATGGACATTGTAAGTTAAGACTTTAGGATCTGTGTGCAGATAAATGTGAAGGATCAGTAGCTAAAGGCTTTTCCATCATCAGAGGTTTAAACCAACAATTATTTCTACATGTACTTTCATTCTAAGACTTATAGTTCTATCAATAAGCCATTTGTGTGTCTAATTTATCTAATTTAACAAATGTTACAACTCTTTTAATCTGCAAGCAATACAAGTAATGTTTACATATATGTGTTCTGCCAATCAGATTTGCCTACCCATAAGATATTTAAGTAATATGATGTCATCATATATTAATTTCCTTGGTAAAAGGTCTCATGCAGTTTATTATTTGACATCAGACTGCGTATATGTTCGTTTGTAGTTTTGCCTTTTTAATAAGTTCTCCTTTCTAGTATTTGTGATACTTTTCAAGAACAATGCCTATGTAGATTTTGTATAAAGTAAATGAAAGTAGTTAATTACTATTCAAAAGTAATTTTTATTTTATCATCACCTTATGAAAGTAATTTGTAATTGTAATATTTGGAACTTATTGTAATTATTACTTTTCATTTTTTCAATGTAATTGGCTCCAATGCGGAACACAGACTTTCGTCATGTTTGCTTAATTTTATCGAACCACACTTTTCCCCATCACAAAGCCTATAAATTATATGTAAAACTATTTAATTGATCATGGCACTGCAAGATCCATCATCAAATTGTTACCCAAATCCAACCGATCATGAAGTATATTTTATCATGGGCCTATCACCAGTGCACAGAGACCCAGATACAAACATTCATACCTTTACTGATTAATAAACCAGCAACTTAAGTACTGGGGACTCAGTGCACTGGAAGTACGCTAAACAAGGGTGACACAGCATTGTTTCAGTGATCTGGAAGCAAAGAATAATTTACTATATCTGTTAACATTATTTTTCAGGCTATTGCAGTGGTTTCTAGGCTGATATCAGATGGAAAGTTTGACCAGCTTTCAGGTCTTGTTGATAGGGAGGTGAGTGTAGAAGAGGTGTATTGTCAGTTTCACCACCTGCTATCCACCTGATTTTTGTAGATAATTTTCATAAACGTTATTTATTTTTCAGTTGTTTCCTAGACAATTACACATGGAAGTGTAACCTAATATGACAATTAACATTTTTACAATAAATCCCCAGTTTATGTTTTTCAACCTTAGTCTCTTCACAATGATCTGGCAGATATGATGTGTCCCTGCATGAGTAGCCATCTTTGGTTTAGCTGGTTATAATTTTTTAGAGTGTTTACATGACATCATCCAATCCACAGTGGTCAACTGAGGTTATTTTTCATGTGACCAGTGACCTTGACCACCATAAGTGGGTCTGATATGTTGTAAAATGTAGACTGATTTCTCTTAATTTTCTCATAATTTCTAATAATCCTGTTTCTTATATAAGGTGTAGTGTAGGCTTTTATTTACCTTGTTTAAAAGTAGGTTCTTTAATCCTTTTCTCTGCACTATAATTATTTCCTTTGAAATGTAACTAATAAAAATTAGTCCATAGCAAAAACAAAACAGATGGACATGAAGGGATGAAACAGACAATTTAAACACTGTTATGAATCTGCTTTAACATGGTACTCATTAGGTAAAGAAAAATAAAAAGGATGGTTCTCAGGCACCGCCCATGTCAGTTATAAACCTCTGCATAAAAAATTTTTATTTTGATTTTCAATAGAAACTTACCAATTTTGAGCTCCAGCCTGCTCGGACTTTTCTTTTAAGTGATCTGGCCATAATATCAGAGGGCTGATCTGGCACTAGGCTCTGTGCCTCATAGCCCATGAAACCAAGCCAAAATAAACCTTGCTTTAGAAACACTAGCTAAGTCATACCCATGAACTGATCACCATCATCTGTTTGTGACATCAGGGTTTTAGTCTGTTTGGAATATGGCAGACCCCTATTAGCAGCCAATTGGAATAATTTGGAGAATTAAAGATTCAGGGTTTGATAAAGGCATGAGAATGTTACACAAAAGTACTCTGAGGACATCATTTAAGTGGAAATGTATCTAAGGAGAGTGTCGAGGCAAGGCAATGGGTCGACTGACTTTAGACTGTAGGAAAGCTTTTTTGGGACCAAGCCCAAATCCTCATATTATAATACGGATGAAATTCAGCATGTCTTTGTGCTCCTTTCGCTACATGGCAATGTTTGTTTGGACCAACCCATTCCAGTTTCCTTTACTGATTACCATAAATTGCTCAGATTTACAATACTTGTATTGGTAAAACAGGGTTTGGGTCATGTCTCTTGCATTATTTACCTTTGCATATTGCCAAGGACCTTGGTCTTTATTTAAAATGACAGATACAGGCCAGTATTAAAGGTAAAATCAAACATAAGTACATGTTCTTCTTTAAAAGAAAAACATTAAATACAGGTTGTTAGCACTATAGTCTTTTCCGTACTTGGTAGAGTGTGTAATTTCCATATGCTTTTTGCTTTTCAGGTAATACCAGAAATAAGGAGTAACTACGAGAAGCTAAGCTCCGCACAGAAGAAGTGGATCGCTGTCAACCCAAAAGATGCTTTCCTCAAATTTATTTATGAGATCGGGGTCATCATGGATGATCATACAAGTAAGAGTTTTGTTTAGTGGTAGGCCATTGCTTAGTGGTTAGAGGTACCCATTCACCTACATTGTGATTTCTGGCTTCCTCTGTGTACATATTAATGATCTAAGGGTAATTTCAGTTGTGAAAAGTTCTTATAATGCCTTCTTGAAGGATGTATGAACTTGTTTATCAACAACATGTTTGTAAACATAGCAATGTTTACAAACAGCAAAAGCATGTAACCCAAGGTGGTAGGTTGCATATATGTGGAGGTAGAAAGATCATTTATTGCAAAATGCAATTTGAAAAGCTCTGCTTATAAGCTGCCAGATGGCCTTTGTTGAATATGTTTTTAATTTTGCAGGCCGCAACATATTATAAACACATTGATTAAATCAAAACAAGCAGCCAGTGTGCTGTGATATCCTTGTTTTCTTGCCTATTTTTATAAAAGCTCCAGGGGATTACCATTAGTTCATAAAGGTCAAATAGGTCATCCGGCCCATGTAAGGTGTTGGACTAAAGAAACAGATTTGTACCCACCCCAATCCCCTCCCCCCCCCCCCCATCCCCTGTGCCTCAATGGCAGAATAATGAAATTGGGATAGAACCACTGAGATTTGCTCTTATGTATGAAAGACCAGTTTAAATTTCGGATTATAACTGACCCTGTGAATATAAAACCTGAAATCCAGAAGGCTTCATAATAACATATTATTATCATAAGGTTACATTCATCCTTGTTCAGCAGACAGTGCCTCCCAACAGACAGTTAACCTCTCATAGACACAGATTTTAATTTCTTGATGAAACCATTTTCTGCAATTTCAATTTTACAATTTTATTATTTTGAATTGATTTCTTGTTAGTTAGACAAGATGTATGACCATAATTTCGACATGGGACCTGTGACATCTGAGTTTTGGTATGTTGTTACAGGGTGAAATAAAAGCAGACCGAACTGTCCCACTAGTGAAGCATGATTTTCTAGCGAAGAGGTTGGAATGCTGGATATGTGCGCCACCAACATGAGTTTAAACCAGGATCGGCCCAATGTTTTCCCTTGGACAATTTGTCTTCATATCAAAATGGGGGCTCGTCTGGGATGACGGTAAACTTTATGGCCTAGGGAATAAGCTCACCAAAGTGGGACTCGCCGGATAATTAGTCTTGTTCTAATAGCAGAATGCTCTTAAGCAGGGGTGTGTTACAGGGCGACATGAAAGCGGACCAAGCTGTCTTGCTAGTGAAGCATGCTTTTCTAGCTAAGTGGTTGGAATGCCGGACATGTGCACCACCAACATGGGCCCAATGTTTTCCCCTGAGCAATTTGTCTTCGTAACACAATGTATACAAAATGGTATCCAGCATGAGTGATTTTGGAGAAACTGGGAGGATAAACCTTTCATGGTTTGCTAAGGGCTTGGGGATGAATCTACAGAGTCTGGTGGTACTGTGACACGTATCAGGAAAGTTTAGAGTGGAATAACGCTTTTTACCATGCCCAAATCCTTGCATAAGGTTGACAGGCAAATAAAGATTATTATTGTTCAATTCACCCCTTTTGCTGTTATATTGTCTTCTGACTTTTGATGCATCTGTAACATAATTAATTGTATGATGTGTAATGTGATGATATTGCAAAGACATAGCAAACCAGTCCCTCAAAAACTTCTAAGACCCTAGTGTTTTGTGTACATATGATGTACTCAATGAAGCTCTCACTTTAATTCAAACAGGAACCAAAAAGTTGGCATTATCAATTTAATATCCATAAATATTTCAGTACTGGCATTGTACTGGTACTATATTAGCATGAAGTGAAGTTAAACAAAATGTTTTGTGTTTTAATCCGTTCCCTGTGAAATATGTTTTGTGAGGCTATTAGGTTGCCACCTGGTGGAGCTAATCAGTACCAAGCTTAGAAAATACACAAAAAAGTAACATCTGTATCTCATGTTCACAGATAAAAATCATTACATCGATGCAGAACTTGATTAAACATATATGAACGCTAAAAGTTCATGTTCCAGCAAGGTAAGATCCAGCTGAAAAGTTCAGAAAAATGAATTGAAATATTGATAGGTTATAGAAATGATGGATAACTTTAGAGCTTAACATAATTATGAAATATGACCTCAGAGAATGTAACCTAATGATGAGAGTTCTAGGTGCTCCAGTGAGCCATAGTGGCCATCTTGATTAGGGGAGAGTTAAAAGTAGTTTAAGGTGCAGCTTTCACACTGTGGAACAAAAGCTCATGTTACACCCTTTAGTGGATACCGGTAGTAGTTGTTATATGCCCCTCTAAGATATGAGGGGAAGTAATATGGTATACCCATAGTCCATCCATCTTTCTATCTGTCCGTCCGTTTGTTAACTTTTAATGTCACCTTGATAACTTACTGGTGCATGCTTCGATGGATTTTCACAAAGCTCTTGATAACTACTTACCAATAGATTATCTCACCTTACTGACCTTATTTTGATTATGGGCAAAATCCACTCACTTAATTTGGCTACTTTGTGGTGTCACCCCAATAACTTACAAGGAATTGGATAGATTTTTAAAAATAAAACTCTGCAGAAATATTAATCAATATACCAGTAATATCTCACCTAAGTTCAGTTTCCAGAAAAAAATCCATGCATTATTCATGAGTTTAGAGGTCATCAGACTTTGGTGGTGCTGTGATGACTTACCAACAATCTGATGGATTTTCATGAAACTCATTATGAATATTAACCAATACAGTATCTCATCTGATTTACATTCTCAACAAAACTCACGCATATTTAATTACGGCATAGGTCACAGGATATGGGACAGGTATATTATATACACCATTTGCTTTGCTCTTGTTAACTTAATTTAAAAGCTGGGTTGGTAAAACCATGCAACCTTGTTTTAGTGATAATTCCTCTATTGCTAAGATCTAGCATTTTAATCCCTCACAAACAAGAGGGCAACTGCAGTATATCATCATGTCTGATCATGATCTGTGATCATTCTCATCCAAGATATATTAATTTGCTGTGATTGTAGACGAGAGGTTTGTTGAGATAACCATGGTCCTTCAAGGATTCCATGGCCTGGATGCTGTTAGAGAGAAAGATCCACATAACTACCCAGACGAGATCACACACAACCCAGATAAGGTGTTTGTCTGTAACTACAGGTGAGTGGACATAACCTCTCTGACCAGCGGTCAGCGTTCAGTGACACTCAGTCCTTGGTTAGTTTCATAAAAACTTTCTAACTGGAAATTTTTGTGAGAATATTAGTTCTTAGGATTTCACATAAATTTCATTTTGCTTACTAGGCTTTAGAGGAGCATATTTGCACAATGGTTAAGGGTTTCAGGCTTGTGACTGCAAGGTTGGAGGTTTGCATCCCATGCTAGCTGACTTCATAGCTAAGACTTCTGGCAAAAGTCTTTACCACAAGGTTTCACTCTATTCATCCAGAAATGAATTGGAACTGGTCATGGTTGGTGGGAAAATTATTAATTTTTTAGCACCAGGTATGGCTGTTTGGGCTGTATGCTCCCAGTGGAGATTATGGTATTGAGAAAAGCTACAAAATTGAATTGGCACGAAAAACGAAGAAGACAGGGTTCCTGCGGGGCCTTAAAAAGTCTTATTTTTTATTTTGCATTTTTAAGGCTTTTTTAAGGCCTTGAAGAGGCCTTAAAAATGCCAGGAATCCTGACATAGGTCTTAAAAAGGTCTTAAATTTGTTTTTACCCATCCTGATATAATGAATGTGCACAATCAGTTCTGTGATCAAACTTAAGCTTGAGACAGTTTAGGAATAAATATGGTTTTTTTTTTTGTTATTTTCTTTTTTGCATAGACTACCATGAGACTCGTCCCAACTTGTTGTGATCACCATTTGTGATCTTCAGTAGTTTTATAGCACGGTAGTGCAATAAAAGAATTCTATGTATAAAAGGGTCTTAAATTTTCTGTCAGCTGGTCTTAAATTTGCTTTGCCAAGAGGTGCAGGAACCATGTGTAAAGTTTGGTGAGACTGACATCACTGGTGACATCATACTTTAAAACCCAGCCTTTTTCTAACTTGAGCATAAAATTGAAAGATATTTCCAACATCCAGCATTGAGCCATAGTCCCTCAGTGCCACATAAGGAGTGTCACATGGAACATAATTGTATCCCCAGACAAAGTCGGGGATACTATGTTTTCATATCGGTCCCTCCGCCGCCGCATTTAAATCTTGTTGGCCCTATAACTCAAAAAATATTTCACTGATCTTTGCCAAACTTAGTATATGTATAGATATGGGTGAGAGGACAACGCCTATTTAAAATGAGGTCATGACCATGACTAGGAGACAGTCCTTGACCTTGAATAGGTCCAATTTTGGGGAAAATCACACAAATTCTTAAATATCTCAAGAAATCTTGCATGGATTGATCCCAAAATCAAGTTGATGGAAGATCATGGATAGGGTTGTCATGTTCCAGAAACTGGTGGCGCCACCTATTATTCTTTACTTGTTTTTGTGCCATTTAATACCCCCAAAATTGCTACTTGACAGTACTGTGAGCATTATAAGTAAAAATCTAATGGACAGATTTCTTTTATATTATGCATATACATAGATATGGGTTTTGGGATGATGTTTATTTAAATTGGGGTCATGACCTTTCCTATGAGAGTGGCCTTGACCTTGAATATTGCCATATATCGTGAAAATCACACACAATCATTAATTTCTCAATAAGGGATGCATGGATTGGTCCAAAAATCAACTTGACCGAAGATCTGGGATAGTAATGTCATGTACCGGAAACAAGTTGCACTACCTGTTATTCTTTTACTTGTTTTCGTGCCGTTTAATACCCCCATCATTGCCACTTAACAGTACCGTGAGCATTATAAGTAAAAAACTATCAGACAGATTTCTTTCATATTATGCATATACATAGATATGGGTTATGGGTTGATGTTTATTTAAATTGGGGTCATGACCTTTCCTATGAGAGAGGCCTTGACCTTGAATATTGCCATATATGGTGAAAATCATACAAAATCATTAATTTCTCAATAAGTGATGCATTGATTGGTCCAAAAATCAACTTGACCAAAGATCTTGGATATTGTTGTCATGTACCAGAAACTGATAGCGCCACCTGTTATTCTTTTACATGTTTTTGTGCCATTTAATACCATTCACTGCCACTTAACAGTACTGTGAGCATTATAAGTCAAAAACTAATGGACAGATTTCTTTCATATTATGCATATACATAGACATGGGTAAGGGGATGATGTATTTTGAAATTGGAGTCATGACCTTTTCTATGAGAGTGACCTTTTCTATGAGTGTGGTCTGATATTAATTGTTGCTGAAGATGGGGGACCTATTCTTAAAGGGAGGGGGGGGGGATTAATTGTCTAGGGATACTATGGCACCTGCGATGCCAAGAAATATCTAGTTGTTCAGAATTGAATTAAGTTGAATTTCATTTGATTGGTAAGTCAAAGCATTATTAATCCAATAAAAGGGGGTTTTAGATTCATTTTTGATTATTCCTGATAAGTTGCTGTATGGACCATAGCATGATCTTTGAGTTTTTCTTGGTATTGAAAAATCAGTTTACTTTTGTGAAATCTTTCTAGGAATACAGAAGGACATGGGAGGGGAATCTGTACTATATCTTATGTTATATACATCTGTCAGATTTCCAAACATGTTATATTTTACACTCAGTTTGTGTGTCAGCAAATTTAAGCAAAATGTTCTGAACAAATGTTGTTAAAATTTTGTGGAGGGTTGGAAAATTTGCTTGTTATCTGGATCACCATTCACAAAGAGAATTTTAATTCAAAGGATTCTTTCCCATTTTTATGTATATTTCATTGTAATACAACTATTGATTAATATTAGCAGGTGGTTTTGTTAGCTCAGCTGACTATAAGTCATCTGAGCTATAGTCGTGGTCCATTGTCCGTCGTCCGTCCGTCTGTCCGTCCGTCCGTCCGTCCGTCCGTAGATGTGGCACGTTTTGAAACCGTAAGACCTAGGAATCCAAAATTCAGCATAATGTTAGATGTCCCCAAGATCTCCTACCAAGCCGAAAACTGGGTCTTTGCGACTTCATTCCTTTGAGAAATTAAGGAAAAACCTCAATTTTTTATTAAAAACCTATATTCACACTTCAGGACTGCCTAATATCAAAACCACTCATCTGTTTTTCCTCATATTTCCTATAAATAATCCTCTATATAATTCCTATGTACATGCCAGAAATTAGGTCTGTATTATATAATTTAAAAAAGTTATGGGCCCAAACATCATGCATTTTGTAAATAATCAGGAAAGAAATTTTATCACTTAACACAAAACTTGTTAAAGCTAAGCACTTTTTTTCCAGTAATATTACTTTTATTAATCAAAATTAAATTGTATACCCAAAATTAGATCAAAATCTTTTAAATTTTTTAAAATATTAGCAAAAATAAAAAATTGGTACCTTAAATTTTGCCCAACTTTGACCATGGCACATTTTTTTGCTGTAACTGCTGTGGATTTAATTTTCACAGCATGTTTTTGTTAGCATTTCAACTGTTAACACCAAAAATTTGAAACCAGTTGATCAAAAACTGTAGATTTTATTCAAGTTTTCAAGCACCATGTCACATATTGCTAGTGTTATGCAGTTTGCTAGAGCTCCTTAAAGTTCCTTAAATTTGGCATACAGTTAGATTTCTCCAAAATCCCCTACCATGCCAAGAATTTGGTCACTAGGACTTAATTCCTTCGAGATATCAATGAAAAACTTCATTTTTCCATTAAAAACCCATTGTTACACTTTAAGACTGCCTAATATCAAAACCACTGATCTGACTTTAATCATAAATAATATACATATTTTTCTATACATTCGCTATGCACATGCCAGAATGATGTCAGTATTGCATAATTGTTTTAAGTTATGGGCCCAAACATAATGCACTTTGTAAAAAATCAAGAAATATATTTACTCCCTTAACAAGGACATTGCTGAAGCTAGAGATTTTTTGTCAGGGATGTAACATTATTTAATCAAGATTCAATTGAATACCCAAAATTAGTTCTGAATTTTTCATATTTTATAAGTTATTAGTATAAATATAAAATTAGTACCTTAAATTTTGCCCAACTGTGACCATGGCACGTTTGTTTCCCGTGAGCACTGTTGATATAATTTTCATATCATGCACACATAAGGATTTCAGCTTTTTAGTTTAGAAAGCTTAAAGAAATTGGCCAAATATTGTAGCTTTTATTAATGTTTTTTATGAGACCCTGTCAGACTTTGGCTCTCTCCAGCCCCTCTTGAGTCACCTGTATGTTGACCTTGTTGACCTTTCATCAAATTATGCACGCTTGAGGCGAGAATCCAGGCAGCTTATGGCCAGCCACAGTTGATCCAGGTGTCCAACCCAACTCATCTAGTAGTTTTAACCAACAACATAACAATAAACATTAAATTAATAAATTTTTATTGGTTTTTAATAACAAATTAAAGAAAAATAGAAAAGGAATTTGTTAGTTTATAATAACAGGAAATTAACTTGCAGTTATTGATGATATAAGAATCTTGTATCGATGGGTAGAATGTCACATATTCCAAATAACACCATGCAGTCACCTATGGCATTTTCAGTTCAATTTTAATGATAAAGAAGTAAATCATATTATTCATTACTAATCATTAGGGATTATATGAAGGAAATTAATGATAGACAAAGATGCAGTTGATAATATTAATCTAGATTCCTACTGTGTCTAGTGTGTACATTGATGTGAAATAAGTCCAGAATAAATTTTTTACAGTTTTTTTTTAATATAAATAAAAGCCATAAAACCAGGTACTTATGATCATTATTTAAATGTGTGAATTTTGTATATTCTGGATTCTCAACATCATTGTTTGGTGAAAACTGAATAAATACCAGACATGGTGCGAATACTTTGTAATTGTATTTAAATATGAATATGATTATGTACTCCATTAAATTTCTTGCATAAAGAATGGGAATTCAGGTAAAAATGAAAGTATATGAATACTCGTGCAAATACTTTCAAAATGTATTCATGAATGCATTCATGAATATATTCTTTAATATTATTTTAATAATCATATCAGTTATATTTCATTTTAAAAAATCATACGATTCTCTTATTATTTTTAATAAAAATTATATTTGGGACAATATTTGTAATTTTTTTTAATAAATAGTTAAAATCTTATATTATATGTTCTGCTTATAAGTTATATGGCCAAGTCAAAATCTGTGTGACAGTAGTACTCCATTTGTTAATATAATGAAATCAATCCTCTTCCCTGTCTCCAAAGGTACTATCAAAATCACACATAAGCTAAACAACAACAACTCATAATACAGCTTATATTTATTACCACACAAAACCAGCATGTGCCTCATTTCTAAATAATATTTTTTTATCATATATAACAGCTGAGCGTCGTGACCCATAGGTCCCTTGTTCTGGTTATCTGGGATGGGATTGTGACAGGTGTGTAGACCTACTCATCAAAGATACATGAGGATCATCCCGTTGGGGTTTTCATGTCTCTAACAACATCTCATTGTATTTTACTTAATATCATGAGCTAAGTTTAAAAAATTGCATCAACATATAGAGTACCATAAATATATGGCAGTACCTGGCCCAGTGCTTGGTGACAGCTTAGCAGTCATATTGAGTCATGTCTGATCATTTATCTGAACACACATATTTCTGAACCAAAAGCCTGTTGCCTGAGTTTTTTGGTTTAAAGAGGCTCTACTGTATATCATTACAGCTCTTAGTATTTCTGAGTGGGCTTAGTAGGCAAATGTTTGACTTTTCTTTAATGTTAGGCCTAATTGCACCCTAATTGTACCAGTTTAAGTGGAGTTAGAAAATAATGGATTTTTCCTAAGTGGTAAATGTCATATTTACAGTCCATTTAATTTCTGTTATCTTTTTCATTACAGGTTCATCAGGGAGTACACAAAAGGCGTTGATGCTGATTGGACGATTAACATTGTGAATCACTTCTCCCCTCGGGAACTCGTGCAGAACTCCAGTATATTTAGGAGATAGGTTTAACTGTAACTGCTTAATGGTTTATGCAGATGATAAGTAAATATTTCCTGATCCCTGCTGAGAAAATGGATCTATTTCCTGTGTGTCAAATTAAACCAACCTTATATTTTTATCACATATTAAACAGGGAAATAAATATCTCAGGAAATGTTCAGCACTGTTAGAGATATCTGGATATGTTAGAGATATTGGTTTATCCTTTTTATACTTCTGGAATAATAATAACACCAGTTGTCAATATTTCTTCAACGGATTGCTATTGCCATTTATTTTCTTCTCAACTTGCAGCAAAATGGGCATTCCAGCAAAAAACAGAAGTCACAATTTAGCAGTTTATATATCGAACATTCAGGTGTAATTTTATGTTATGAATAGTTTGTTATTTATAAGAAATATGAAAATGGTGCAGAAAATTAATATCAGAATTGACTTACGTTATCTGTATCCCAAGAAAGTAAAACTTTTCTTAATTTTCGAAGGAAAGTTTATATTCAAAAGATGTAGTCACTTAGTTCTAATGCTTACCGCCAGATGTCGCCTCATTCTCAGTCTGCTTCTGCAAGTGGTTAGATTATGGTGAATGCCCGTTCCTTCGGATGGGTCAAATATTCATATGAGTTTGAATATAGAAATGATTGGAGCTGAACAATCGAAATAAAAAATTACATGTTTGCAGATATTATTTTATTATATATTTTGATGAAACAGGAGTTGACTGGTCTTATGTGTACAGATATTCTGACATTATTTAAATGAATATACTATAAATGAAACAGTCAAAGAATTGTTGCAGATGTATGAATATGCAGTACCTGTGATCATCCAGTGATAATTCTTATGACCAGTTCAATATGCAATACGATCACTTGACTGAAAGGGGAGGAGGGGGGGGGGGGGGGTTCCAGCATAGTATGCGTCATAACAAGAAAGGGCTAAGAGAGGGCTAAGAGAGCGAGAGTCGCATATTGTTCACAGTTATGACAATGCAACTGGGTCTTTACTAGGCCAGCATTAAGGCCATGCATTCGTAAATCCTTTATTATCTGCCAGATTTATTCACGTGAGACGATAGATCTTGACCCTACATGGGAGATAAAAAAGACCGTGCGTATGAATATGGACAGAGGCGTATCATTTGTCCCGACATATTTTGCCCTGCGTGTTGCGTCTTGGGCGGGACAAGTGTCCAATGAATTAAACGGCCTTGCCCAGACTTGAAAGACAAAAATAGCATATTTGCAATATGAAGACCATATATGTACATCTTAGAGATCTATGTTTAAGATCTATCAGAACTTGAAATAACTTATGGCTTCATAATAATGTTTAGAAATATATTAGAATAATATAAGTATTAAATGCTATAACTTCACATATTTCTTAAAGAATATATTGGAAATGCTAATCTGGGCTAGAGCGATTGTCTTTTGTCCGTCGTCCGTCTAGACGGACTTATGTTAACGGGACACAAATCAAAACGATATAGGTTGCGGCCTGAACATTTCATACGGTTAGTTAGTGGCTGAAACTGTTATCATACCTTAAATTAGGGCCCAATTCACACTGGTCACGTTATCTGGTTCAAGCTTGTCCGATCAAAATAAACCCGACCCAATCTCACATTTTTAGCTCAGCTGACTATAACTCAACTGAGCTGTAGTCGTGGTCCTTTGTTCGTCCGGCCGTCCGCCCGCCCGTTAACAGGGCACGTTTTGAAACCGTTGGACCTACGGCAGGGTTCGTGCGCGGTATTACAAATTCATACTTTTCATTTTGCAAAAATAAGGCCATAAAAAGTCTTTTCATAGATTTTAGAGGATAGGTCTGACAAAAGTCTTACTTTTTATTTCACAAAAAAACTGAAATAATTTTATTTCAGTTTTGAATCTTGAAGGAGGCAAATAAATGGATACCATAAACCTGGAAGTAGCTACTTTTTCAAAGCCTTGGATATCCTGCTGTATTAGCGCGATCTACTGCAAAATCGCAGGTGCCCCGCCAAAGAGAGGCATTTGTGATGAGAGCAAGCGAGCTTGGATGTTCCAAAATTCACGGGGATACGTTTTGAAAAATGAACTTGGATGACATTGACAACGTTTGCATTGGGAATACCTTAATATACGTGAGCAAAACGAGTTCTGAAATGCGAGGGCAGTATGATAAAAAATAATTTACGATCAACAAAATAGATTTCTTAATGGTCATGAATATTTTGGAAATACCGAATTTATGATTCATGCAGAATTTGGTGCATGATACAGCCTATAGGCCCATCATTGCTGACACCAATATATGCTCCTTCCGCGTTACATACGCGGGCACATTACATAATTCAAATGTTCCAATCTTAATGCATAAATTAGAGGAGCATCTGTGGAGCAATTACAGCTCGTTATTTCAATGTTCAAATATTTCAAACCTATTTTACAGCGCAGACTTATAATTTGTTATATATGCAGTGTAAGCTCGCCGATCTAGGCCTATATACTCAAATGGTAACACCGTTGAACTTTCCCGCGCTCCACTTTTTCGAAGCAGCATGAACTAGCTCGTACTTTTATGCCGTAAATTTGACAAAATATGATTCATTGAAACTGATTTTACCAGTCATCCATTAATTAAATTAATTATGAATTATACAATGGTCATATGTGCCCGATAAGATGTCCTTGACCACAAAGAAGGTAAATTTGTCAACGTAATATTTCTACAATATTGTCGACGTAAATATTCAAATGTATGAACTTCTATAAGGACAAACTTTCTAAACTTTTGTAAATCCCATTCGATATCGTTCCTTGAACAATTCAGCTTGCTGGTATGTCGACGAGCAGGACGAGCCTAAATCATGCAGAGTTACAGAAAACGCACGTCAGTTCATGCCGTTTTCTGGTATAGGCTTACAGGGTTATATAAATGCTGACTGGTTTAAAAATTACTGAAGCTACTTCTGTACACCAACTCACACTCAAATATTTATTTCAACTTTCAAGCACGTGTCCAAATATACATATCACGCTTTCAAGCACCTTTTAATGATCATCCGGGCCCTGCTTTCCTTATGTACAAGAGTCCAGCAAAATAATTGACTTTTTAAGTGCTGACAATATTCATACATAAATAACATGTGGATGAACTTGCATAGCAAACATGAAACTGAAAAAACAAGACGAGTGATATTTTAGGACTAAACTCTTTCATGATTAAGTCATTGCTTCCGGACTTTCTACTACTGTATTTGCATTGTCGACAAACACACAGCGCGTCGTTACTTTCAGCATCCACCAACATGCAGAAACTGCAGAGGTTACATGATTTAGGGAAAGTGTACAGCAGTGATGGACTAATTGGTGATGAAATGGCAGGCAACTTCTGTGTCCCCTTTCACACCGCCAAAACTTGTGAACGCGCGTCTTCTGATTCGAATTTATTGTGTTGTCCCCATTGAAAATAATCCGCAGGTGCCCCCCATGGTCATGAGACCAACGGCAGTCTGAATATGCAGATGATGTCTGACATGCAGTTAATACGGGAACAAGGTTTCAAAGTAGAAACTGGTCTCTCTCGCGGCATGGAACATCACGGTAAAGCGTCAGCGTATATATCATCGTATCAAATTGACCGCTGCGTTGTTTTTTTGCGGATATTCTGTGAATTCGAGTAAAGGAAGTTATATCCGACCATGTCCATGAAAATGTTTGTACCTGAGGACTGGCTTTCACGTGTTGATTTCGGCGGGAAAATGAAGTTGCTAAGGGAGAATTTGGGGTCTGGCGATCGTGGGGCTGCAGCAGTCAAAGTTGCAACATTACCGTTCAAGGGCTAGGCCAAACGCTGTTTATAGATATGGTAAACTTAATGGAGAGATTTATGGATAAAAAGATGCATGCTTTGCCATGTAAAATATACGGGAATGAACTCCGATCGTAACGACATATCTGTATGAGTATACGGCAACAGCCTGCAAAAGAGTAGAGAATATACGGGCGTGTAAATGAAGGGCTATTTATTTATTCAGGCGTCATTTGTAATTTGGATGCGTATAAAAATGAATATTATTAAGACCTATATATATAAGGTTTCTAGTAACTATGAAAAATAGTCTTATTTTTCACGTAAAATCGTCTCACAAAGTCTTAAAAAGGTCTTACTTTATGAAATTGAAAAGGCGCAAGAACCCTGCGAGTACGAATCCAAAATTTTGCATAAAGTTAGATGACCCCGAAATCTCCTACCATACTGAAGATTTGGTCACTAAGACTTCATTCCTTCGAGATATTAAGGAAACACCCCAATTTTCCATTAAAAACCCATTGTTACAGTTCAAGACTGCCTAATCTTAAAACCATTTATCTGAATTTCATCATAGTGAATATCCATATTTTTCCATACATTTCCTATGTACATACCAAAATTAGGTCAGTATTGCGTAATTTGTTGAAGTTATGGGCCCAAACATAATGCACCTTGTAAAATATCAGGAAATATATTTACTCACTTAACATAAGAATGGCTTATGCTAGAGACTTTTATGGATTTATGCTAGAGAATTTTTTAGGGATATAACTTCATTTAATCAAGATTTAATTGTATACCGAAAATTAGATCTGAATTTTGCAATTTTTTAAGTGATTAGCTTAGTACCTTAAATTTTGCCCAACTTTGGCCACGGCACTTTTTTCCCTGTAAGTACTGTGGATTTAATTTTCACAGCATGTACACGTAAGGATTTAATCTGTTAAAATCTGAAATTTGAAAAGCTGCAAAATTAGGCTAGTTATTGATTTTTTGGAGGCTCTTGTTGTATTCCCTTACATTGTCAAGCAGTCCACTTTGGTCACTGTCTGCAGTTAATACCACAGGGTGCCTTTCTCTCTCCCCTCACCCCATTCTGTTTACAGACCTGTACTATAATTAGTATAAACAAGATGAATCTTATAATTTTTTTTTCAGCAACGAGCAGTAGACCCCCCCCCCCCCCACCTACCCATTCAATACACAGGACTAATTAACAAGACGAATCTTATAATTTTAATTTTAAATAAATTCTTTTTTTTGAGACTTGGACAATTTTGATTAAAAAAAAATTCAGGAATTTAATCCTAATATTCAAATGTGATAAAATATTAGGATGTAATGAAAGTGCTAACTGACGAGATTTAAAAGATATAAATATTTGTAGCATTTCATTCATATATCTTAAAGTTGGCCTAGGTGTGAATTACACTGTTAAACTTAAGTTTTAAAATCAGGAATATTGGTCAAACTTTGTGGGATTAATTTTTAACTCATATGGCCATATATTTGACTTTTGAAAACTTAATTACCTTCACAAATTATTTGTCTATGAAATGTAACTTTTATATAAGACCTACCATAGGCCCATTTTTCCCTTGGTGCATCACTAGATGGTTTCAGGCGAAAGGTTTTATTTATTACACAGTGCTTATGCTTTAGCTCATGTCCATTATTCTGTAATAATACAGGTTTCATTTTAGCAGGGCCATTTTCTCTTAGCTTTTCAAATGGTAATATACATTGTTACAGGTGCTCTTTTTATTGTGTGACACGAGCGTTACTCCTGTTGTGGCGCTCGTGTCTGGCCGCGTATTAGGCCTACATTCTGTGTTTAATTCGTACTGGTTGAACTCTTGTTGTCGTGCTGGCTTGGGGCGAGATCACGTGTACACCACGGCGATGTCTTTCTAGAGAATTCCTGAAACGCGTGTTTACTGTGATTGTGCAAGATCTTATGGACTGTTCGAGAAGTGGAAAATTCTCGGCTTGGGGTGAGAAGGTATATAAAGGGGCTGTTTTTAGAACGAGGGGCGGAGAGCAGAGTAGCCCTAGCTCACGTGCTCTTTTACTACGCTACGCTGTGCGAGAGCCCCCGAACATGATTTGAGGAAACTGGAGACATTCCACATGACAATTAAATTCTTATTTTCGTCTAAAAATGTGATATGCGTTATAAACTAAAAATATTCTAATTAAATGCGCATATAATATACCACTTAGACAGTGTTTGTCCACGTTAAATGTTGATTAGAAAAATATACATTGTCCTAATAAACGGTGATACACGGGGAACGATGTTTGCTCTGGGTTTTCCCCAAGCCACGGCTTGCCGGCAGTCGCCCGTGTAACCAGTGGTAACGGGCCGTGTTGGATCAGTGAGCAAAGGTCACGCAGTTCATTGTTTCAGATTCTGAGACAGTTTCAAGCGCCAGGATACGAAGTTTTAAAAGTGAGTCTTGTTTATATACAAAAACATAATATTTAACTGAATTTCTTGGTCATTCGAATAAAGTACTATATCTTCCTTAGATTACTTACAGTTTCCTCGTCATAAGCGCAATATTTGATTTAACATGATTTTTTCCCGACAAAGGTTTTAAGTTCTCCAGTTTACTCTGAAGCTTTTTATGCGGCGGTATCCAGGATCCTGGATATCGCCGCATTTAATGCAGTTAAGAGCAGAGCAGATTCCAGCGGACGCAGAAGCGTGTGTCAGATTCTAGGACCTTATCCAACTAATGCGGCAATTATAGAGTTTCAAAGACTTTCTCCTGGATTTTATACATTTGGACTTCAGTTTACTTTCTTGGTTGTTGCAAGAATTTTCCACTGGACTGTCATTCTCCGAGGGTTTCCATTTAAAGTACTTATCGTTGTGATGGTGTTGGTATCCAGGTACTGTTCACATTAGTTTCTGTGAGATTGTATTGACTTGTTGCTATACCGCTGTTGTACTGCATAATTGTATTGATTTAGTGTATTGTATTGTTAGGATTGTTTTAAGAATAAATTATAGTTATTTGTTAACAAAAAAAAAGAAACCACTGACTTCTTTATTCATTCCCCTAGACATTTTGCTGCTTAGTGTTACAGAATCTGATTTGTTTTTATCTTCCTTACAAAATTTGTGTTCATCACGCGCACGTTATCTGTTTATATTAGGTTCCGTAACATAAAATTGGGGGCTCTGGTCGGGATGCTTAATAGTTTTCAAATTTATTAGGCCTTGACCTGGACACATTGTTTTATCATACATTGTTTACAAGATTACATATTGTTTACAGTACATTGTTTACAGGATTTATCTCAGTGTTTTTTTTTTTTTGACATCTTAACATGGCAGATTTCAAACCTGAGACATTTGTTGACGATCCGGACCCTGATCAACTTGAACAGTTGTCAAAAGAACAGTTGTTGCGTTTGGGACAACACTTGGGGCTAAGTGTTAAAAAAGCTTTGAGAAAGCCTGATATCATTGCTAAAATCATGCAAGATCTTATTAGCAAAGGTTAATTGAAAAGACTGAAGTTGAAACATAAAAAAATTACAGCCTTGTTATGCAACTAGAATGAAAAAAGTTGGAAATGCAACATGAGCTAGCATTAAAACAGTTAGAATTAGAAAAAAAACAAGGAGAAGAGAGGGAATCAGAAAAACAAAGAGAAGAGAGGGAAGAACCTGAAAGGTTAGAAAGAGAAATACTAGAAAAAGAAATAGAAAGAGACAGACTAGAAAAAGAAAAAGAAATTGAGTTAATACGACTGAAGTTAGAAAGACAAAGTAGAAATTTGTCTACGTGCTGCCCCAACTCACAGTTTTAATGTTACTGAACATTTTAGACTTGTCCCACCTTTTCAAGAAAAAGAGGTTGATAAATATTTCTTACTCTTTGAGAAGGTAGCTGAAAATTTAAAATGATCTAAGGAAAATTGGACTATGCTGTTACAAAGTGTATTGACTGGCAAGGCCAGAGAAATTTATACAGAGCTTTCGGTAGAAGCTGCTGCTGACTATGACCTGGTAAAACGGTTAATCCTAAAAAGGTTACGAGTTAGTGCCGGAGGCTTACCGCCAGAAATTCAGAAATTGGGAAAAGCGCAAAGAACAGACCGACGTCGAATTTGCTAGGACAAAAGAGCAGTTGTCTGATCGCTGGTGTAGTTCTAAAAATCTAATGAAAGATTATGACAATTTGCGCCAGTTGATTTTGCTTGAAGACTTTAAGCGCTGGATTAACGCAGATGTTAAAACTTTTCTCGATGAGAAAAGTCCTGAAACACTTGATATTGCTGCTCAATTAGCTGATGATTATTCATTGACACACAAAATGTCCTTTACTAGCAAATCAAACCAGTCATTCACAAACAAGAATGTAAATCAGTATGGTCAAAAGAAGTTTAAAGCACAGTCACCCAGTACAAGTAGTCCTGATAGTTCAACAAAGCCCATCGCTACACCTCAGTCCACTGTGTTTAAGTCCAACAAAGACCAGTCATTTTCAAAGAAAATCTGTAGTTACTGCAAGAAGGAAGGTCATTTTATATCTGACTGCTGGAAACTTGCGAATAAAAAAAACCTTCGGGTTTTGTTTCAAATCTATGTATAGCATAGTACAAGTGCCAGGCTCTTTACATGTAAATAAGGGGTACAACTCCCTTTATTGACTCTAATAAGAGTTTGATGCTACGGAGGCCCACGTGCCTTCTGAATCCAAAAAAAGAATCCGTAGCTTGTGGGGTAAAAACCTCAGTTGATTCCTGCGAGGAATTAAATAAGGTTAGGTCCTTTCAAGACTCCTGCGAGGAGTGTTCTCTAAATGAGGCTAAGTCCTTTTATTACTCTTGCGAGAGTATTTCAGATTAGGCCAGGTCCTCTTATGACAAACAGAAGTTTGTTTCTACTGAGGAAAATTCCTCTGTCGACTCCCATGAGGAGTTTGGTAAGCTTGTAGATTCCTTAAATGACTCTGAAACAGAGTTTATGACTGACACTGCCAATGTCAGTTCTTTGTTTGATGAAGCTGAGGTAGTAGATTCCTCTCTTGACTCTGAAATGGAGTTATTTGAGCCATTCATACATGATGGTTTTCAATTTCGAGTGATTTTTCAGATTCTAGCCCTATTAGAATTTTGAGGGACACTGGTTCAGGCCAGACTCTCATGTTAGCAAACACTTTGCCATTTTCTGGTAGGTTCTTTACTGGTGCACATGTACTTGTTAATGGTGGGTTTTCAGACAGGCAAACTTCAGTTCCGCTTCACAGTATCCATTTAAAGTCAGATTTGATTTCTTGGAATATTCCTGTGGGCATAAGAACTACTTTACCCTTTAAGGGAATTCAGTTGCTACTAGGGAATGATGTTGCAGGTGATAAAGTACAGCCTGTGCCAATAGTGACAGAAAAGCCGTCACTTGATCAGGACACTGATCCGGAAAGTCAGGATATTCCTGGTTTGTATCCTTCATGTGCTGTAACTAGATCTATGGCCAAGAAAAACACACATGAGGATAATGGTCCAGATAATAACACTCTGGGAGTCACTAGTGACTCATCTAATGACTCGCCCGTCCAGGATGCAGCATTCTCAAGGTTAGAACTTATCGCGGAACAGCATAAGGACCCTGATATTTCATGTTTGTTTCCCCAGGGCAGTTTCTAAAGATGAGCTGTCACAGAACCCAGTTTGTTTCTATGTAAAAAATGGAGTGCTTATGCTTATATGGCGACCACCTGATGTATTCGCTGATGATGAGTGGGCCATCAAACATCAAATAGTAATGCCCAAAAGCTTTCGCAGTAAAGTTCTAAGCATGACACATGAGGCTCCTTTGTCTGGCCATTTAGGTATAAATAAAACTTATCAGAAAGTTAGTATACACTTCTATTGGCCTAACCTCAGGAAAGATGTTGTACAATATTGTAAATCATGCCATACATGCCGGATGGTAGGCAAGCCAAATCAGAATCCTCCTAAGGCCCCACTTAGGCCTATTCCTGCTTTCGAGGAACCATTCAGTAGGATTATTGCTGATGTGTTGGACCACTGCCCAAAACCAAATATGGACATGAATACTTGCTGACAATCATGTGCGCATATACCAGGTTCCCTGAGGCAACACCATTGCGCAAAATAAATTTCAAAAGTGTTTTCAAAGCTCTGACCAAGTTATTTACAACTTTTGGATTACCAAAATCCGTCCAGTCTGACCAAGGGTCTAATTTTATGTATGGCTTATTCCAACAAGTTATGCTTGAGCTAGGTATAAAACAGTACACCTCTTCGCCATACCATCCTGAAAGTCAGGGCGCCCTCGAGCGTTTTCACCAGACATTAAAAAACATGATCAGGACTTATTGCTATGACACACAGAAAGACTGGGATGAAGGAATCCACCTATTGTTGTTTGCTGTCAGAGAATCCTTTCAAGAGTCCTTGGGTTTCAGTCCCTTTGAACTAGTTTTTGGACACTCCGTTCGAGGTCCATTGAAACTGCTAAAAGATAAACTCGTGTGAAAATCCTGATTCTCTTAGTTTACTGAAGTATGTCTCAGACTTTTGCACTAAACTGCACAATGCTTGTGAGATTGCAAAGTCAAATCTAAAATCTACACAAAGTAAAATGAAAACAAAGTATGACAAGCACAATTTAAGTAGGAGGTTTGAGCCTGGTGAAAACGTCCTTGCCTTACTTCCCATCCCTGGCAGACCTCTGCAAGCTAGGTATTTTGGTCCTTACATTGCTGACAAGAAAGTCAGTGATTTAAATAACCTACTGTTGACACCAGATAGACGTAAGAAGAATTTAAATGTGCCATGTTAACATGTTGAAACCATACTATGACAGATATAGCACATCAGATGATAAAAAAATGTTCCTGCTGTTAATTGTGTAAACGCTGACCCTGACCCAGTTACAGTAGATACTGAGTGTAAGTGTGATGTAGACATTCAGTGTGGTACAGTACCATTGAAAAACTCAGACGTGCTTAAAAACCTGGATGCCAAACTGTCACACCTATCCGCACAACAACAACAAGACCTAAAGAGCCTGCTGCGGAATTATGAACTTTTATTTAGTGACATTCCAACGCGAACTAACATGTTGTGCCATGACGTCGATGTTGGCGAGGCAAGCACAGTCAAGCAACATCCATATAGACTGAATCCAGAGAAGCAAAAGTATCTACAGGATGAGATTCAATAATTGCTGGACAATGATTTTATTGAACCTGGTAACAGTAACTGGAGTTCACCATGTATTCTTGTGCCAAAACCTGATGGAAGTTACCGTATGTGCACAGATTATCGAAAACTGAACTCTGTCACCAAGACTGACAAGTTCCCGATTCCGAGGATCGATGATTGTATTGATAGAATCGGTAGCTCCAGATATGTCTCCAAGTTTGACTTGCTGAAAGGATTCTGGCAAGTTTTGCTGACAGAACGAGCGAAAGAAGTGTCCGCATTTGTGACGCCGCAAGGACTGTACAAGTATGAAGTTATGCCGTTTGGCATTAAGAACTCGCCAGCCACGTTCCAGCGCCTCATCCATATGGTTGTCAAGGCCATTCAGGGCTGCGACGCATATATTGATGACCTTATCGTGTACAGCGACACCTGGGAGAAACATCTGCAAATTCATCGCGATCTCTTCGAAAGACTCAGTGAAGCACGTCTGACCATCAACTTAGTAAAATCTTGACAAAACAAATGAGTTTTGTCATGCACAAGTAACATTTTTGGGTCATATTGTGGGGCAGGGTAAGGTAAAACCTGTTGATGCTTAGATAAGTGCTATTTCTGCATTTCCTAGACCAGAAAACTAAAGGCAAATAATGCGTTTTCTAGGAAAGGTTGGATACTACAGGAAGTTTTGTCCAAATTTTTCTGCTGTAGCTGAACCTTTGACTAATTTGTTAAAGAAGAAACAAAAGTTTATGTGGAATGTTCAGTGTGAAAATGCATTTCAGAATTTGAAAGCAATTCTGCAAAGTTCACCAGTTTTAGCAGCTCCAGACTTTTCTATACATTTTAAGTAAGCTGTAGGTGCTAGTGATACTGCTGCTGGTGCTGTGTTGTTACAGGAAGGCAATGATGGCATAGATCATCCAATTTGTTATTTCTCAAGAAAGTTTAATGCAAACCAGAAAAATCTACTACACTATTGAAAAAGATTGTTTGGCTTTGATTTTGGCGTTGCAACATTTTGCAGTTTATGTTACTTCATCAGTCAGGCCTATCATTGTCTTCAGTGATCACAATCCCCTCACGTTCATGAACAAGTTGAAGTGTAAAAATCAAAGATTGTTGATATCGAGTTTGTTCTTAAAGGATAACAATCTTAATATGATGCATATTAAAGGGAAAGACAATGTACTTGCTGATTGCTTATCGAGATGTTTATGAAATGTTGTAAACAGAATGTTTATGTAGTGTTGTAAATAAGATGAATTTTGAGATGTTGTAAAAAATTAGTGATTGTGATCGCAAAAAAAAAGTTTTCCGTGAAAAACTTTTTTTTTTTTACAGGAGGGGGAGTGTTACAGGTGCTCTTTTTATTGTGTGACACGGGCGTAACTCCTGTTGTGGCGTTCGTGTCTGGCCGCGTGTTACATTCTGTGTTTAATCCGTACTGGTTGAACTCTTGTTGTCGTGCTGGCTTGGGGCGAGATCACGTGTACACCATGGTGTGTAGAGGCACGGCGATGTCTTTCTAGAGAATTCCTGAAACGCGTGTTTACTGTGATTGTGCAAGATCTTATTTAATGTTCGAGAAGTGGAAAATGTTCGGCTTGGGATGTGAAGGTATATAAAGGGGGTGTTTTTTAGAACGAGGGGCAGAGAGCAGAGCAGATTCCAGCGGACGCAGAAGCGTGTGTCAGATTCTAGGACCTTATCCGACTAATGCGGCAATTATAGAGTTTCAAAGACTTTCTCCTGGATTTTATGCATTTGGACTTCAGTTTTTTATCTTGGTTGTTGCAAGAAGTTTCACTGGACTGTCATTATCCGAGGTTTTACATTTAAAGGACTTATCGTTGTGATGGTGTTGGTATCCAGGTACTGTGCACATTATTTTCTGTGAGATTGTATTGACTTGTTGTTATACCGCTGTTGTACTGTATAATTGTATTGATTGAGTGTATTGCATTGTTAGGGTTGTTTTAAGAATAAATTATAGTTATTTAAGAAAAAAAAACACTGATTTCTTTATTCATTCCCCTAGACATTTCGCTGCTTAGTGTTACAGAATCTGATTTGTTTTTATCTCCCTTACAAAATTTGTGTTGATCACGCATACGTGATCTGTTTATATTAGGTTCCGTAACAACATAAAAAACCAAAAGAAATAAAAAATTTTTGCAGTTACTAATATTTTCCAAAATTCAGCTGAGCGACGTGTGAGGCAGGTGACCCATGGGTCCCTTGTTTTACCAGTGTGAGGAACTAACACGGGGAAATTTCTACACGGGTAGATTTTGATCGCTCCTACTAGCTTCCCGGTTTCGTCTTTTTCCGATCATGTATCTGATCACTGACACGGCAAAAATGTAATGTGAAAGTTTCAGGGACAACTTTCTAGTCAAGTCGACGTCCCATGCGCTTTAAGCGGCATCTTTTAATTTTTTTAGCTCAGCTAACTGAAAGTCATCTTAGCCATAGCGATCACCCTTTGTCCAGCGTCCGCCCGTCTATCCATCCGTCCGTCTGTTAACCAGGCACAAATCGTAACTGCTGGTCCTGGAATCGTCTAACTTGACATCCAGAGAGGTTACTGAAAAACCTCCTGGGAAACCTGAAATTTGGTCTCTGTTACCCAAACCGAAGTAACCCCCCCCCCCCCAGAATAATGGAAAATTTGATACAAAAGCTCAGGTATTTGAACGACTAATGTAATGATCACCATGATTCGTTGCATGGATATTGGTCATGGAATCAGTTTTGCAGACTGGTGGCGCCACCTTTTTTCGATTTTTTAACGATTTTTTTTCTCTGTTTTTGATACTTTTAAAGATGTGGTCATCTGTTGACAGGGCACAAATCGTAATCACTGGCCCTAGAATCTTTTAATTTGAAATCCTGGAAGGTCCAGGAAAAGTCTCCAAGGAAACCTGAATTTAGGTCTCTGTTACCCATATCCTCCGAGCTATGGTGCTCCTAAGTACCCCCCCCCCCCCAGAATAATGAAAAATTTAGTACAAAAGCTCAATTATCTGAACAACTATGCATTGATCACCATGATTCCTTGCTTGCATATTTGATCATGGAGCGTTTCATCAGTTCTTGCAGACTATTGGCGCTATCTGGATTTTTTTTTTAACAGATTTTTTCCTCTATTCTTGGGACCTCTAATGATGTGGTCTACAGTGAACAGGGCACAGACCACAAACACTTGACCTCGAATCTTTCAACTTGACATCAAGGGAGGTCCATGAGAGTCTCCAAAAGAAACCAGAAACTAGGTCTCTGTTACCCATATCCACGGAGCTATGGGGCTCAAAATTTGCGGCAAAAAAATTAAGAATTGATACAAAAACTCAATTATCTGAACAACTGATGTGTTGAATATCATCATTCTTTGCATGCATGTTGATCATGGGGTGTTTCATCATTTTCTGCAGACTTGTGGCGCCATCTGGATTTTAAAAATTGTTAAGAATTTTTGTTTATACCTTTGAAACCTTTAAAGATGCAGTCGTCTGTTAACAGGGCACAAATACTAATATATACTGTACCTAGAATCTTCTAACTTGACATCCAGGGAGGTCCATGAAAAGTCTTCTTGGAAAATTAGGTCTCTGTTACCCATATTCTCCAAACTATTGGGATTATAAGCACCACTCAGTATGATTGAACATTTGATACCAAAGCAAGGCACAAATCATAACCATTGGACCTAGAATCTGTACATGTGCATTATGTGAAAATTGCTCATATCTCCGGAGTGGTTTAAGGTATTGGTCTTGAATTTGGCATGTCTATAACCAATGAGCCTAGAATCTTCTAACTTGACATCCTGAGATTTCCTCAAAAGGTCCCTCAGAAACCTGAAATTAGGTCACTGTGACCTATATTTTCTGCGTTACGGTCCATGTTTGAGCACCTCAGAAAAAATGCAAAATACACACAAATTGCCAGATTCCTCAGGAACGGCTGGATAGGTTATCATCAAATTTGGTGTGCTTATGGGTCTTGATCAACTTTAGCTAATATGCATGATTTATGATGCCACCTACATAATCTTAAATTGTTGCCTGTGCAAGGGTATTTTGTCATGTTGTCAGTAGGCTGAGCGTCATGACCCTTGGTTCACTTGTTTTTTATTCACAGTGTGTTTTTATTTATAATAGGCAAAAACTTGTAGGGTTTATTAATTCTTATATATGGTTAATATTATTTATTGATCAATGAAATATATATATTACGATGTTTCACAAAGGTAACATACATGCCTGAAAATCAATATAGCAAATAGTGTGTTGGCAAAAAGGTCACGCACACTGCCAAGCGATTATTTTGAATAAGGCCTTTTAGGAGCGTCAATATGGGGGGGGGGGGGGGTAATACCCCACCCTCTTTTTTGGCAAGGGGTGGATGATCAATGTAATCACCCCCCCCATGCACTATTCAGAAAATAATATATATATATAATGCAAATGAAATATATTAATATATAGAATTATAGATTCTGGTTCCATTTATGAGTTTACTATGAAATATATTATCTAAACCTGGTTTAAACTTATACTGGCAACATAATACATAATTTTCTAACACCTTTTAAGTAATTGTAATATATTTAAGATGTGAATAAATATATATTTGGAATGTGTCAAACAGATGCTAATATATTTAAAATTTGTCATATATATATATATTTATTTATTTGTGTGTGCGAGTCATTCCCGGCCCCCCCCCCCCCCGGAAGATCAATTGACGCCACTAAGGCCCTTGCAATATTGATAACGATCTTTCAGGTTATTCATATATAGTTAGAATGGCGTAAAAAGGTTTTCGGGCGCTAAGATGTCACTTATTAATAAGCTCAAGCTCAAAGTGAAAGGAAGTGGTTTTATGTTCATTTCTATCATGCACAACAGATCTCTTGCTTCAAAATTGTAACAATATCCAAGGCTCGCCGGAGGCTTGCATGATTAAATAGACAAACCTTTCTCTTTCTTTTTTCTCTCTGTGTTTCTTTTTTTTTCCTTTCCCCTTTATATTACCTTTATGAATTATTTAACCTGACCCGTTGTGCTTGAATTAAACCCTAAAATACAATAGACATATTTAACAGTACATACACAATTCAAGCATCTGTTTTATGTCATCTGATACATGACTGGAACTTAAAACTAAATGAAAATAAAACGCGTCCTAAAGTCTAACAAAAACAAATAATGAAAGTGTAACTGTATCCGCCAAAACAGAGTTTTGCGGATATTTTTCTTTCAGCTAGTCACCACCACCGCCGTCGCCGCATAGGTTTCCGGAGAACTCCGTAACCACTCGATGGAATTTTATGAAACTCGGAATTATGGTCGGGTCACATGTGAACAGCTGCGCCCTCATTTTGGGTAGACCTCTGATCACTCCTCTCTGCAGAGCGTCCATCTGTGTGTCTGTTTTCTTACATAAACCCACAACTTTTGACTCGTTTGACCAAAAGATTTTGCTTGAGTATAGCTCTTGAATAGCTTTATATCTATAACCATTTTTGCAAAGCGTCCATCTGTTCGTCTGCTTTAGGTTAAAATCACTCATATCTCTGGAGTGGTTAGATTTATTCGCTGGAAATATTGCACATTTCGACATCATGGATAGGTTTCTCGTTTATATGACAGGTGGCGCCACCTATAACGCTGCAAACATCCATGCTAATATCTCAGGACTGGTTTGACGAATCGGTCTGAAATTTCGCATGTGTATAGATCGTGCATAGCTTTACAGCCTATTCAAATTTGGTGGCCCCAACCTATAACAATATTTGCGTAGTGTCCATCTGTTCATCTGCCTAGGATAAAATCACTCTTATGTCAGCAGTGGTTTGACTTATCCACCTGAAATTTCGCATGTGTATATACATCTTAGATAGATTGTTCGTTGAGTTGTCAGGTAGCGCCACCGAAACACGTTTACACGGCAGACATCCATGCTAATATGCAACAATCTCATTCTATTTCCCCTTACAACTCAATCCATGCCTCACTTCACAAACACCACTCTGATTTCGGTGGATACACGTACTCCCTTGTCGACTACCCGTATTTTAGTTTTCATTGTTATTTTCCCCAAATCCTTATTGATCATTTATTCCTCGAGTCAATTTCCGCATATCTCAATAAAATGTCATTTTGTGGATAAAACTGCAGGTCATATGAAAATACAAGTGAAAAAAATTCTACCACATCTGACCTTTTTACCTTGGACTTTGTACTCGAATATCAAATTCTGTTTTGGCAATTGGCGATGCTGCAACCGGGCATTGTTTTTACGCAGTTGCCGGCTTTGAGGAAAAAAAAGTACGATTTTTTTTTCAATATTCCAGGTCACCTACAGAATAGAGTACCAAATAACACCTATCAGTAGCCCTATCTTTATTAAAAAGCCATCACAATGGGGTAGTATCCTTTGAATTAAAAAAAATATGGTGAATCATATTACTTTTAAAATTGAATTGTTCTTTTGATATTATGTTAACCCTTCATAAAATTTCAGCAAATGCTGTTCAGTAGTTTTTGTGTAAGTCTTCTTAAGGACAGACAAACGGAGGGTAAAGTATAATACTTCTTGCTATCTGGCGGAGGGATCATGAAAATATGATATTTAAGTTAATGCCTCCATCGGTAGATAGTATAGGATAGATTATTAGATTATGTATACAACCTGCAATGTAACTTGGACTACCCCATTGATATTTTAAGAAAGTGAGATATTTGGAACGAGGCAATGGGACCAAAATATTAAATATTGCATTCGAAAATCCTGGGCATATATTACAGAACAAAGGTTCCAAGGACAGTTGCAATTTTAATAATTCCTCTTAGTTTTGATATATACCACACCTCACACAAAAATAAGGCACACTTTGTGATATAAAGGAGACCGCTAAGACAATTTGGGGTTTTCAATTTCCTAAAAATAGACGGAAGTACGGTCGAAAGAAAAGTTGTACTCAATGTTAAGACGATAGGTAGCAGACAGGTTGGCTGTTGATTTTCACCTATTGGTAATTTGGTGGTCCTGAACGGATGGGTTTCCTATAACCACATGTATATGTCTGTAATTATTAAGATTCGATCAGGACTTTATTAACATTATCTGTACACCACACAGAAATATCGTAGGGCCATCTGGTGTGTTCAATCGAATAAGCTTTGAATATTTTGTCGCAAAACTTTTGAAACTCAGTCCTTCTTATATAACGAAATTGATCAAGTACTACTCTGTTTTATAATAAAAGGACATAGTTCTAGAGTAAGGAAATCAACGCTAAAGCCAAAGGAAGACAATCTATATGTTCCTAAAGGGCAACGTTAATTAGCACAGTCAAAGGACCTTAATTTCTATCCAAGGAATCCACGCATCCGCCATGTGTGGGGTCCCCATTTGGGATCCTCCCGTGTTTGCATTCATTTATTCGGCCCATATTCCAAAGGTCCATTTTAGCATGAGTGACTGTGCATTTGTGACCATTCTTTAATGGCGTTGCTGCAACCGGATCATGTGCCGTAATCACACCAAAATGCTTATCGGTTCTTACATGACCCATTCATGAAATGTCCTGAAAATTTCATGAGATCCGTTCATTATTGCTTGAATTGTGTTGTGAACACACACACACGGACAAAATCGAAAGAGCCTGAATAAGCACTTTCTGCAAAAAGATAACTTTGCCTATTCCACATTCAAATAGGGGGGGGGGGAAGAAAAATGTTTATATTAAAAGGAAAAAAGACATTATTAAAAGAAAGAAAAATTAGAAGGTGAACAGTAAAATTGGTAAAGCTCCGTGAAGCATGTTTTTACCTCGTAACAACAGAGGTTTCGGAATTAATTATTTAAATCATATTAATCATTTCCAAGTGTTCTCTTTAGATTTGGATCCTTTTTTTATAATGACACTGCTGTTCAACATCATTAAATGAGGGTGGTTAGAAAAGGAGTCAACAGCACTGCAATGGCCAACCTTCTAACCTATGTTCAAGTAAAACTAAGCAACTACCTTACACTTATTTAAGAATCAAAATAATTAAAAAATCCGAGAAATAAGGCTGCGTTTTACAACATATCGGCCCCACTCCTGACGGTCAAGGACATTGGTCACATACACATACAGCCTCAATTGACAGCTGCTGATTTTGTGATGTTGAGCAAAAACTCTTAAAAAATGCAGCTAAAACAAATATGGCTACTCATGCAGATGCACATCAAACCTGTCAAATCATAGGAAATCATGAAAACGTAATCTGGAGATTTTATTTTAAAACTCTTAACCGCCATATTGGCTCGTCACTTCCATAAACCGCTTTCTAGGAACTTATTGAAAACTAGAAAAACGAGAACTAAGGAATTCAAACCTCCGCAATGTAGGGGGTCTATGTTGCGGGATGCCCTTAAAAATCATGTTCTCCTTCACTTATTCGGCCCATATTCTCAGGTTCATTCATGCATAGGTGACTCTTCATTTGTGAGTATCCTTTATGACGTTTCTGAATCCGGGTCATGTGCCGGATCCACAAATTTTAATTGACTCTCTGTTGTCCCATTCCCGAAATGCTCTGAAAATTTCATGAGATTCGGTTCATGTTGAGTTCGACTTATAATGTGAACAAACACAAAAAGACGCACACACGAACAGGGATAAATACAAATCCTGCTGGATATTGGATGAAACCGATATTTTTTTAAAACTCATTATTTACTTATATAAGAAAATGATGCCTAGGTATATAGGTTAATGTAATGAAAAGTATGTTTTTTCTGGTTTTTTTTTGTAATCGCCTCCATTTATTAATGCGAACTTAACCAAGTATAAGTACATCTGCAGAATTCCAGCTTCGGATTCCCTGACAGGGCAGTACAACAGGCTTCCTCTCATTTTCATAACCTAGATTTAACCAGGCCCGGTGACTACAGCATCTGCTGGACCTGGGCGTGTAATTGTGCCCATTGCTGGGTTATACCACCGAGTTTTTTTCTCCAAAAGGAGCACTCGTTTGTGAATTAAACACGGCCGTTGGGCACGGCCTTCCCATTTAGCTGGCAGAGCGCACACCTTGGATGGGGGCCGACCGTGAAAAATCTCACCGCGTCGATCTCCTGCCTTTGTGTCCTGTGCTCAAACCCCTAGCTACATAAGCCGTTCTAGTGTGGTTGCCTGCCTTACTGTTGCTTTCTTTGGACACCTTGAGAAATGCTCACTGAATCGACATTCAATGTTTTTGTATGAGATACAAAACACGGATGATGGCGTCCTGGTGCCCTTACAAGGCACACCTCTCAATAACCTAAGGAAGCTTACAAGGAAGCCATCTCACTAATCAAGCCAACTAGAGCGGTCAAAGAATTAACAAAGTTCTTGTTTGCATGACTCTGCATAATCTGGGTTTCCTTTCTTGGAGTCTGAAAAGGGCGTTTCCGTGAAGAGGCAATGTCCGCTGTGACGGCAGGCGTGCCCCGGTCTTCACTTGCGCTGGTTCGAAAAATGTGTTTCTCATAGTTTTTTTGTTGGCTTCGACATAAATAAAATTAGAAAGCTCTCAAAGAGCGCATGCCCTCGCCAACATCTGGCTTTAAGACTATTAGTCTTTAATAAAGAAATGTACTGCCACTCTTGTGTCAAGAGAATGATTTTGACTTTCGTAAAATTTCCTCACATTTTAGTGTTTTTTTCGCGTTTCGGACAAGATTATGCTCTCGTTGTGTAATCGTTTGAAATGGCTGACCAAATAGACGAAAATAATAGCACGTAAACGGAGAAGAACCGAGACAATGCGTGAGAAAGTTCGAACGTAGACAGAGACGCGATGTGTTTAAATACTTAAGGCAGGCTCAAAGTATTTCGTGAAAACGCAATAAAATGCCAAGATAATACACAATAACGCATAGAAACGCATGTACCTTTAAGGAAACGCGAAAAAATACAGCAAAAACACTGGTCACCGTTTATTTCACGCCAAAGAAAAGCCTAAAATCGCACCAGAATACGCGTGAAGTTCGGGTGATAATGTAAAGGAACGCGGATACTCCTAAGATACATGCAAATCTCGCGTCTTCTTACCGTGTCCTATATCGCATCCAGTGGCTTGCTAAAATATGAGGGGCCTTTAATTGCAGCCTACATCTGGGTCAGATAACCTTAGTGAATTTTTTAGAGTGTTGCTTACATAATAGTTATAGCTCAATTGTAGCAAATGAAGTTAGCATCATAAAGTGTCCTTTGAAACCTCATAAATGTTTCCTATGTCTATAGAGTATATGCCGCCGTATAACTAGATTTTTCTAAGTGTTGCTGATGCAATTGTTATAGTGTCATATGTAGCAAATGGAAATTGCCTTGAAAAAAAAGCCTTTTAATGCCTCAGATAAATATATATATATATATATATATATATATATATATATATATATAGATTATATAGATTTGTATATACATGTAATAGGCAATTCCTTTTACCTAGATAACCTACAATTGGACATTTATCAGCAAAAAAAAAAAAAAAAACCCTGTGCTTTGTAAAGGGGATTTACTTAGGCCCTTCCTTATAATATCTACACTCCTTAAGCATTGGTCACCCTACATTATTTCTATTTATTTATTTCATTTAACCAATGCTTGCACTGAGAACATCTACGCTGCCACCACGGGAACCGTAGTGGTGCAGTGCAAAGCGTTCAAACCTGTCTAACACCCAGGAATGTCCCTCTTTTATTGGTTAAAACCAATGGTAGAAGAATTTTAACCCTTTAATTGCCAGTAAATGGTAATAATTTAAAGTGTATTGAATCAGGGGCGTGTCCAGGATTTTGGAAAAGGGAGGGGTGTTGTGGAAACCCTGGAAGACTAGCGGGAAACCGGAAAGCATGTCTCCTGGTTCCGGAAAGGGGAGGGTCCAACCCGAAAATTGGCTTGAACCAAGAAGGTTACGTCGGCTGAAAAGTGGTGGATCCAGACCCGCTGGCCACTCGCTCCCTGCACCCGCCACACAAGATTTGATCGGTCATATTGTGTCCATCTGTGTATAGAAAAAAAAACCCAAAAACAATACGTTACTTTTACATTTTGAGTTTTTTACAAGGATAGGTTTAGGGGTAGGTCTAGGTCATGTCCACTCGTCCATGCGGCATTCAACTTTTTTAAGTCTCGAAACTTGAAATATAGTCACGTTAACATTAATATCGTTAAATCATCCCCATTGCTAGGTCATAACACCGAGAACTCGATCCACACATTTGTGAGGGAAACACAATTTTAGGCAACAGTCTTCACATAAAACTGCCGAGCACTCATCCTCAGGTGAGGATGAGATCTTCAACAATCTTCCCTCTCCTCGGCTGAGTTTAGGACACAGAATCTTCTGAATTTCACCAAAGAATCCGTATCAAACGTATAGTTTAGACCGATTCAGTAACTGGTTGACCGTGTACGTTTGATGTCAATATACTCACCATGTAAACATTACATATGTTCAGAAATTCAATAAAATTATCTATTTTTTCTGATACACTTTGAGGCCATTGGTTGTTTAAGCATCATCGACAGTGGCGTCAATTTATCTTCAAGAGTAGGGGGATGACTTGCATATATATACACACGCATACCCTCACGCACACACACATATATATATATGTATATATATATATATGTGTGTGTGTGTTTCAAGGTATGTGATGGATCTTAATAACTAACTTGGGTTGCTCTGTTGCTAAAGAAAGAGCGCTGTGTGACCGCGGAGGAAAGACTTCGTTGTGGCGAATCATTTCTACAAGTATAAGGTTTAAGAAAATAAAGCATGTTTCCAGTATAATACCTTTTGTTTAATGTATAGGTTACAGGGGCGGATCCAGGATTTAGCGAAAGGGGGGGTCCAACCCAGGGGGACAAATGTGAACCCTAAAATAAGGTCCTCAGGTCTGATAAAGGGGGGTCCAGGCGGCAAAATTTTGTCCGAAGCCCTTAAAAAAACGTTGTTTCTGTTGAAAAGGGGGGGGGGGGGGTCCGGACCCCCTGGACCCCCCCCCCCCCCGGATCCGCTTCTGCAGGTTAATTCTAAACCAGGTGCAGATATGTAATATTTCATAGTTAACCAATGAATGGAAGCATAGTCTGTAATTCTAATTATTAATAAACATGTATTGCATTTTCAATATATAAATATTCTCTGAATAAGGGTTATGGGGGTATGATTTAATTGACCCCCCCCCCACCCCCCTTGCTAAGGTGGGGTGGGGGGGGGGATATATACCCGTATCCCCCTATATTGACGACTCTGAGCATAGAATAAGAGTATGCATGAACTCAGGGATGCCCGATAAACTCACGTCACTTCTGCATTTTATAACATTTATAGCACTATGTTATTCTACCAGTTCCCACATATACACACATTCCAGTCCCCTTATTGTTCGCGAGGGTTTTACTTTCGCGATATTCGCGAATGGGAATCGCGAATATGAAACCCTCGGATAAAAGATGCCTGGAACACTTAAATGAATAAGAGGGGATGATGCATCTGTACCAACGGATTAGTTATCACAATTCTGGAAACATGGTTAATCAGCAACCTAATGTACGCGTTGTTATTGAATGCCCATGCAGATACACATTAATCATTATAAAAATATAACGACTTTAACAGAAATAAATGAGATGGTGTGGGTTTTATTCATATCATATAATAAATACAAATATTGGTGTGCTTAGATTTTATTTTTTTCTATTGAAAATGAAACCCTCGCGAATATTTCAAAATGAAGAAATATAAAGCCGACCAATGTATACGCACAGATGGAAAGACAGCTTTAAGGTTTGAGGAAACGCGATATAATGAGGATAAAAAAACTTGACCTCGAGCTCAATGTCTTAAAAATCCACCTAAGAAAATCCTTGACTCTTATGTTATTGTTATGTAATCGACCTCAGATCTAATATCCGTAGCTTCCGGTTTCGTCTTAGTAGTAAAAATATCAATATAATGCTGCGGGCGTTTCCCCTGCTGGAAATATTAACATTTGTTAATATCTGGATAGTCTACTTTTACATACCCAATCAATTGTTCTGCCTGTTCCGGTGTGATAGACATATTATATCCGAAAATACAGACCCTGTGCACATGCGGTATTTGCCATTGAAGAAAGCTATTAACACTTTCTTTAAAAATTCGACGCTGGTTTTCAACTCGGCAAAATGATAACCGGATGTCTTTTTCATATTATACTTCATTAATTCACTCCAAAAAATAGGTTTCTTTAAGTTTCTTTTTAGTTTTGTATAGATATAGGTCTATTGCTATCGCCCTGTCATACATGCTGCAACAAATTATGACGTCACGAACATAAAATAGAGTCACGTTAACAACTATACTTGGCGAGCAAAATTTATCTTGTTAAACGTTTGACTCTATTCGCAAATTTTGCAATGATGTTTGCTGAATCAGTATTTGCGTTGAATCAGTCTATTGCAATCTGATGTGCTCATTCATCATTCATAGCTTTAATAGAGGAAATCTAATTTAAAGGATTTTCTAAACCAGGTTTTTGGAAGCCATGTTTATTACGTTTTGATTGAGAAATAAATTTCCATTAGATATTAGGTGGCAATGTTAATCGACTAGGCGTTAGAAGCCATGGGTCACGTTTTACTATAAAGGTCTTCCTATAACTATGACTTTACTCATAATACAGTATTTTGTGAGCTATAAGGCAAAGATGAACCAGTTCATTGGGTTGAATATATGACTGATTGAGTAAATGTTTGTTCGTATTTCTTTGATGCAAACATGCTCATCATATCATCCCCAAGAAGGTATGTTACCGAGGCACTTTTTTTATTAGGAAAGCAGCGTTTGCGAGCAATAATATTATCTTTTCATCATAGGGTTCCGATAAAAATATCACATGATCGAAAGACAGCATAATTATAACAGAATATTTTTTTACTAAACAGGTTTAGCGCAACAAAAAAAAAGGAATTTTATCGAAATACTATTTGAATTATTTGAAAGAAATGTCCGAGCGGCTTCAGCACAAAATAAGTCAATTTCTACTGAAAATCTATAAATGCAAATGTTTGATTGGGGGCTGGGTCTTTGCAAGGGTCCAAATTGACACGAGCGGTGCCTGAAATTCATCTTTTTGGTCTAAGCATGATTCGTTTTCAGAAGTCCAGCAGATCAACTCTTTTCTATTTAGGTTTCTTCGAATTGATTGTAAAGGCATTATTGATGAAGGAAGTATGACTTAAGGTATATGGAAACGTAATATATATAGATAAAAATCGAGATCTCGAAGTCAATGTCCTGAAAATCAGCTGGGGAAGATCCTTGACCACTAAGTTATTGTTGTATAATCGACCTTAGATCCTACATCCGTAGTTTCCGGCTCTGTCTCTGTAGTGAGAGGTCAATACAAAGGGGGCGGAGGTTTCCCGTGTTGGCAATGTTAACATTTGTTTATATTTGGATCTGATTTCATATACCACATAAGGTTATTCTACCTGTTCCGGTGTAGTAGACATATTATATCGGAAAATACAATCATGCGTGATTTGGAATCAAAGGAAACTATTATCGTTCTTTTGAAAAAAAAGGACACTGCTTTTCATCAAAGTAATGATAAAATGGATGCAAGATGAAGAATAATAGTTTTTTATCAAAGAAGAGACAAATGATTTAACAGTTAAGTGAAGCAAATATGTACCAATCTCTTTTCATGATCATCCGTTGCCATAGCTACACGCACTTTAAGGGACCTACCGTCATTTGGGTGCCTCTGATATATTTAATTGCAAGAATTTACCTTAATATTAAGTTTACAGTCTTGACAGATATACAAAAGGTATACATGCTAGTATCTTGTGACACTGAACATTTCTTTTGCCCATGTCCTTAAATTCCTCATGTCTTTTTTTATCTGTCTCTTTCTTTTTTTCTTCTGCCGTTTCAATCTTTGTCATGCTCTTTCTTCCTCTATCTGTCCCCTTATCTTCCCCTTTATGCCTTTCTTCCATGTGAAATTGCTGTTCTTATTTTATCTATTGTCTATCAAAATATTCAGTGAAATATCAACATTATGACGTATATTGTTCATACACAAAGGAAATTAAAACAAGTAAACGTTGGTTGAAAGAACAAACCAGGATTAAAGTAGATTACCATTGTAGTGCCAAGGAAGCCTTTCTGTTTTTATCTTCTAACAACTGAACCAGTGATGTAGTCGAGTTCGCACCATCCGAGTCCGAGTGCAAGTCCAAGTCCAAACAGCTCGAGTCCAAGTCCGAATCCTTGAGGTTCCAGTCCGAGTCCACCATCTTCGCGTCCAAGTCATTTGGAACCCGAGTCCAAGTCCGAGTACCAATCAAATAGGAATATTCTTTGAAGGCAATTTAAAATGATTTTTTTTTTCTCTATTATCGTGTATACATTTGAGTAAGTTTACACGTTCTCCTACTGTAATGGTTAATTACATCAAGCTTTCGATGTAGAGCGAAAGCTTGATATATATAATATTATTAATTCATGATATTCTGATAGTAGTTCGCACAAGCCTACGTAGAAGTCTTTGTATTATGTTTCTCTATTGGTCCCTGATGGACTCGGCTTGATTTCTTGATTACAAGCCGGAGTCCCAGATTCTCGACTGCACGTCCGAGTGCCTTAAAAACGGGTTCGAGTCCGGACTCATCACTGGATTAAAGGTATATATATATATATATATATATATATATATATATATATATATATCATATGAATATTTTCAATGAATTCTGATTGAAAATATTATTAATATGTTTAATTATTACAGAAATATAACAGAAAGTTTGCAAACTTATACCAGTACCAGTTATGTGGTATTATGCCTTGATATGAATCATCTGTTAAATTCAAGTTTTTTAACGGCATAAAGTTAATTTTTAATAGTGACAATAAGAAAACTTACATTTTAGAAGTACACAACTCCAGAATTACAACTGCACATTTCCATTTACCATTGCACAAACGTATAGATTAACGTAGAAAAGTAGCCAAGCGCTCAAATAAAAAATAAAATTTAATGTATCTTGGACGAGTGAGGTAGTTAAAACGGTACATCAGTACATAATGTTACAATCAAAAAGACAGGAATACATTGCTTTGCACTAATAGCAGTACTTTCCACTACTTTGTAATTTCTGCTTATGAAATTAGTTTTAAAGGATACGCTTTGAGCCAACTAAGTGTATACCGGCGGCAAGGAAGGACTTCTAAGAGAATTACAGGAGTGATTAATGATGCAATAGCATACGTGGTAACCATAGTGAAGAGGATTTAATGGATTAAAAAAAAAAACATCCGGGGTCGAAGAGTGCGTATATGGCTCCCGAATAGATCCTGCCGAATCCTGCGTTTGATCATTGAAGATAAATACGGTTTGAGATAATAATATTCCGTAAATTCAAGCTAAGACTGAAGTTACTCGTCTTTAAATTGAAATAAATAACTAAATATACCGCGATGAAACATTAAAACAAACTACGTTTATATCATATTGCTAATTTAAATATATATAGTTAAGTGGATCGTGGTGGCGTAATGGATAGGGAGCTGGACTTATGACCGCAAGGTTGTGTTCTCGTCCCGTTCTGACCGTCGTCTGCGCTAAAACTCCTTGCCAAGGTCTTTACCACAAGGTTGCGGTCTCTCGACCCAGGAGTTAATAGTTTCTGGTCATGGGCGGCAGGCAAATGTAGAATAAATAACGTTCTAGCGCCTTATATGGCAGCTTGGGACGTATGCTCGCTAGGGAGCCGATGAAAGCTACAAGAATGAACTTGCCTGAAAGACCAGGAAGGCAAAGTGTATAGTCGGGTGAGACTGACATCGTCGGTGATATCAGACTATAAACCCCCAATTTAACCTTTCCATTTTCAATATTTGGTGGTATCTTCATCATGAAAGGGTAAACAAAAGGTCAACGTTTTAAAATTATTGCTCAATTATGATCTGAAGAACTGGCCAGGCAGGCCAATTATATGTATGGAAATCACTCGAGTGAAATTGTGTAGGATGTTTCTTGTAGTTTATTGTATGAAAAAAAAATGATAAAACTACTAGGATCATTCATAAGAGGGAAAAATAAATTAGAACTCTCAAAATTGTGAAGTAATCAGTCATACCAGTCTATTGTTTCTACATGCTAAGTACCAGTAGAATAGAATAAAGCTTTAGATTACACAATTCCCCCTGTATAACCAATCCATATGCATTAAAGATAAATTCTGATAGAGGAAATCGCCCCCGTATTTACACTAAGCATCTCAACTTATATTAGGTACATGCTATTTGCTTTCGTCCAAATCGGGATCTGCAAGTTGGTAATTTTTTTTACGTACGCTAACCATTTTTTAGCTGATTTTTTAATGTTTTTTTTGTCGTTGAAGATAAGGGTTATATCCAAGGAACACTGCAATAAATTGGAGAGGTTATCTGAATCACCGTAATATAGTTAGGCTTATACAAAGGATTGTACAAGACTGTGACACAAGACTCATGCATCTTTTGTGCCAAAGTTTGCGGCCACATTCAGGCATTGGGCAAGCATTTCTTAAGCAAATCACCAGGTCAACCCTTTGTTAAGCCTCAGTCTCATATATGCACGGATGAACACGGCAGTCCCGGAAAGTGCCGGATCCCGCCTGATCAAGATCCGAGATGATCCGTGCTCATTTTGGGGTTTTCGAGCGTCAACGGTCGACCAACGACCGTCATGCCCGTGGCAACACGGCAGCTACACGGAAGAACCCGGCAAACACGGGTAATCACGGAATCAACAGGGAGCCGACAAATATGACCAAGGACCGTCTCGGACAGTCACGGCAGAGCGACGGACCAACACGGACCAAGACGGCAGAGACACGGTTCACACAGGGGATCGTGCCGGATGTGATCCCTGTTGATCCGGCACCTATACGGGACTGGGGTTTTACTAAAGCCTGACATTGGGCACAGCATTTGACAAATTTATGGGGGTGCCTGGCTGAATAACACATTTTTCACATAAGTTATCTTAGATGTTTCAAGGGGCAGGCACGCCTTGTTTATACGTGCTGTATAGACCGGTTATGCTTATCACACAACCTTGTAGCCCCTGAGCTTTGGTGTCGTCACCATCCGTAACCCGAGGAGGCTTGGGCACGCATGCTATCAGAAAGATCTGCTTTCCGAAAATCTCCCAATTTATTTGAGACTTCGGACGTTAGCTAAAGTGTCGCAGATCTTATTGAAATAACATAAAGACAATTCATATGGCATGATGGAGTACTAATGACATGCATAAATTGGGTGTCACTAACTGTATGTTATCTCTCCATTTATGTTTTTTTCAAAATCATTTATATCCTGTTATCAGATAAAAATTACATACACGGGGAATGCATTTATGATTCAGATAAATACACTGTATATATTACACATATGGGAAGGTTTGCGTTGAGACATGGCAGAAATAAACGGTGTGCATTTGATAACATAAGAGACTTATTGTTAAAACAACTTTTATTTAAGTTTCAGATACATCCCGCCCTGTCACTTGGACACCCGTGTTCAACAGTAATAATGTAGAAGTGGTATTCTTACAAATAGCATCATGCACGAATATCAAGTCTAGTAGGAGCTGCTTTGGCGTTTGCTTCCAGAATCAGCGCCGTATCTGACGCCAGAGATGACGCAATAGCGTCATAAACGACGACCCGGATACAATGGTCCAAGCGACTTGTTTGCTGAGAAAATGTGAGGGGGAAAAACTCTGGGACTGCCAACAAAAACCGCCCCCTTTACCCCCCCTCGGGAAAGCTTCCCTCTCTTAGACAAAGAGAACAAATCCGTCTCCCAGAATATCAAAATGTTCTCCCCCCCCCACATATTATAAAATCAATTTTAATTTGACACAAATAACGGTGCCTTAATTTTCTACATTTGATGTAAGCAGTACAAAACGGCTAACCATTTATGTCAATTCAATGATGTAATTTACACATGCAATTTCCGAAATTTTCTCAATATGAGATGTGTAATTGACAATATAATATGAAGAAACTATAAATTGACGGAATTACATGTATCTTTAGCTTAACATGTTATGTTTCGTTCTTCCTATATTGTGAGGGGGACAAAAGGCACTACAAATGTGACGGAGACATGTCCCCCGTCACATCCTGAAACATGTCCCATGCAATGGTCAATTAATATTTATACAGTTGCTTATTACGAAATCATGAAGCCCATATTATGCTTTCAAGAGAGCTGTTTCTAATTTGTCTAAATTTATGATTTATTATCTTGGAGTACTGTTTGGACGTGGCGCCGGAAGTGAACGTACAGTTTGATATCGAAAGACTGCATAGTAATAAAAGTGGTCTTGTTCGGTCTGGTGCTTTTATATCTTTATAAATTTGCTCTGCAGGGGCTTTTGTGTCAGAGACTTCCTGTTTGGTACCCATCTGAGCCACCTTGGCTCTCCACGTGCACCCAATGACCCCTCTTGAGTGCTCTTTACGACGACAAATTGGCGGGAACGCAAGTTCTGTTAACTGTCGTCTGACGCAAACCTGAATGGCGGAGATCGCTTGAATTAGATTGGCGCCGTGCCCCAAAACGCTGCTCACTAAGACCGGTCCACACTGCGCAGAATCGAACTCACGAGAGTACGATTTTGCTGGTTACCCACAATTAACCCGGATTTCTAAAAATACCTTATATGTTGGGCAACTAATGTTTCAAGGCAAAATACATTAACTTGGATGTTTTTGTGGTAAGGACTACACGGAATAAATAATATTTTGTAAGCATACGCAGGCGAAAGATTTGCCAGGTGTTTCTTTGAAATGTTGCAGTTCTGATTTTAAAGTTTTACAGTTGAGATAGGTAGCCCCGACACTGCCTAACTGAAAGAGGTTCAATTTGGGAAGACCCCTGTCGGAAGGGCCAGCTTGGTCAAGAACACATGCTGCACGGTCGTTTGTATTTATAGACGCAGGGTCCGGAGGGGGGGGGGTTCAATATTAAACCACCCCCCAATTCGGAGAATATTATTTATATTTTGCAATTGAAACATATTAATAAATTAAATTTTAAGGCAATTCCAAACATCGGGCAACTTGTTTACTTTTGATATAGGACATTCACCTGAATCAGGAGCCGCCTTTGTTATGGAGCCAGAGCCAGCTTTTGATGCAACCATCGGATCACTGAACTGTAACGTAAAATCTATGGTCTTGGATCCATGATTTCACTGTGCTTTCGTGGAACACACCAATGATTGACCCGGACCCTGCATGGTTGTACAATGTCCCCAGGCCCGGGAAAGGGGGGTACAAGCCACAAATTTTGATATAATCGTCAGGATAATCGCCACCTAGTCCGAAACCAAAATAATAATAAAAAAAAACGGAATTCTGTAGATATACGTACTTAGTTTAGCTTAGCTGTAATAGCAAGTGATATCAGTTTTGGCTCCATGGCATCTCTCATAAGAACCAAAACTATGCATTGACACTAAGATGAGCTACTATGAACATTCTCTTTTGTAATCATACCAAAACACAAATACAAGCTCACACGTATGTCCCATACACACACACAGACACACAAAGAGATATGTCTCCATGCGCCATATCCGTGATAGTAACTGTTACAATACGGCTCGTACTGAAGTCATTTTTCCATGCAACAAATGAGGGTATTCGAACTGCTGTCAGGGCCGTGGTCGCGGGATGGAAAGGGGGGGGGGGGGTCAAGGGGTGAAATTGCCAGCCGGATGTGTTATACGCTACATAACATTACACACACAGACACACATACACAAAAATACATGATCAAACCACTCTGTACAACCCATACAGTACATATACAACGGATACAAGGGTCACAGTGCCAAAATAACCAATTTAATCAAGATCAGTATTATAAATATATACTTTTATTTTTTTTTTCACAAAGTACAAGACAAATATTGTAACGAAGCGTGATTAAAGTTGGTGAGCTCAAGAAAAAATAAATCGGTCCCTCTGGACGTGTCATTTATGCTTCATAACGTGACGTAATATTATATTTTGTGACGTAATTTTTCATATCAAGTAAATCGCTCAAGTTGCCAAACTACAGTTCATTTCTGCCATTGGAGATTAAACTGTACACCACACCGGTATCAAGCCGATAATTGTGTAATTATATACACTTCAGAAATTACAAAAAAAAACAAATCCATCTCCAATTTACTAATTATGATTTATGAATTTTAAGCTTTGTTGAAATTACATATATTGCTGTAACACTAAATACGTTTATGCTTAATTTCAATCAACTGTTATTAAATTGGCAATTTGATTAGGGGTTTCAGGTCGTATGAAGCACGCGTCACCAGTAGATGTTTAAAATATCACCATAATTGATTTTAAAGTTGTAGCATCATATTTTACATACATGTGGACATAAGCTGTAATATCAAATAAATAGAATTGTGTCAAATATAAAAACGGATAATGTTCTCCATATATTGTGTCTCTCTCGGTCAATCCTTCAATGTTTATAAATCTAGCTTAATGTCCAAAAGTATTTATAACCGTCCGTCCATGGACACGGGGTTTACCGGGTGGAAACGAAGCTGGCATGCGGCACTTGTTAATGGCGCAGGGACAAATCTATTTTTCGTCCTTCTTGACCAGTTCGTCCGGTGTGATGTAGCCGTCACCTGGAATAAGACAAAAATTCAATTGAAAAAAAAATAACAATTAAAACAAGTTTGGAAGAAATAGAGATTTTTTCCAATTATTGTAAGAAAGAGAGCTAGAAAATATAAGTGAGATGAAATAAAAATTGGTTGTAGGGTTGAAGAGATAGAGGATTTATATTAAAAATATAAAGTGTATAAATATATTAGTAAATCATATTGTTTAATTTAATACATTCTGACATTATGGGAAACATTTTGGTTGTATATCATGTTTCAGTGCTGTCTAAGGAAGAACAAAAGATAATGTCATTCTGGGGCGCCGTGCAGGTGTTTTTCCTTTTAGCAACGATAATATTCCTATATGACCAAAATTGCACAGTATTCTTATCTACGTTATCTCTTCAGAATCCTTTATATTAAAAATTTATATAACATTTCTACTTTTATGCACTGATTACAGTTGACCTTTCGCCCTGCAATCCCGTTAGACGAAGGTCTCTGCTTTCTTAATTCAGTAAAAACGTTTATCAAATTTCCAATGAAGACATAGAAGTATAAGTAATGTGAAACACGCGGACCCAACGGACCCAAGATCCCTGACCCAAAGAGAAATCTAACTCATAAACCCGATCTCTACTTTATCGAGACATTCAAGCAGAAAAGTATCCATTTTATATTGGTATAATGTATATTTTGCATGATCCTTTGAAATTAAGAGTGACGGACCCTGACGCATGAACTTCTTTTACTCAGTGATTTGCAAATTATTTCATACATATTTTAACAGCACTTTCAAGCATTACATCCGCGTGATTTAATTATTTTTGTTTGTATCTGTATTTTTATATTTATGTCTTACTTTTCTATTCATATTTTTTTATTAGTTTTACGTTCTTTTCTATCCGTCTCCATCGCTTAAAAATATGTTAAAACCAACACTTAACACCACTTGCGTTGCAGGTAATCAACAATTCCTTTGGGTAATTATATTATTACCAACATTAAATGTCTTGGCTTTTCAAATTTACAAAAAAAGTAATGTATCAGGAATCCTGTGTTAGGTGGAATAGCCCCGATATCAGTCTTAGGTCTTCAATAACTGGTGGCACACTTCATCAAATATATCCCCCCTTAGTTTGCTCGCATTAATATATTTTCAGTTACAAATAACATATGAAGATATTTAATATGTGACGTAAGTGCTAAGTCTTTTCTCATTGAATACAAAATAAAAAAAAAATATAAGAGGTGGTCACTGGGGTACGCCAAAGTGAAACAGTCCTGAAACTCAAGTTATTTTTTACTATAATTTGTCACTGAACCGATCGTTTACTAAGTTCGACATTTAGAAACTTTCCTCTTTTCTTAGCTGAGAAAAAATGGGTTTAATTCGGTATAAAATATTGAAATTTTATCAAATCAGTTTTGGGGTGCGGCATCCGTGGGGTTCCGGGTTTTATGATATAAAATGGGCTTGTATATGGAGCAAGATCTGACAATTCATGCATGCTACAATGAATCCTCCCATTGACCATTATTGATCCACTATAATGACGTAGATACTTCTTCCTCCCCCGCCAGCTGTCAATGTTGTGATACTTTATTAGATTATCGGGACAAGGTGGGGATGGACACTTATTATCTGTTTGCCTCTCTGCTTTGTTACACACTATCATGACAATATATACCACTGACGTCAGTATTTAAGTCTATGACCAAACCGCATTACTTATTTTAAGATCTCTTTTATTTATCATCCTTGAATATTTTCTGCTGTTTGTTTCGGGTTGGATTATTCATCAATATTTTGTAGATGGTACCAGAATATTACTTATTAATATTATATCATGCACATATATAACTAGTGAATGGGGTTTCATTGGAAGATATAAATATTACATCTTTGGAATCATATTTCTCTAATCCATCAAAGTCTAATCATTTAGTTACTCCTGTAGTTGTATTTTTGTTGGCAAAGCTTTAATTTCACGATATTCGCGGAAAGGAAAACTATCGCTAATAAAACAAGCAACCTACAAAGACAAAAAGCGTCACAGGCACAACATGCATGTTTAACATACAAGTAGAAAAACAAAAGTCCAATTTCATAAATAATAAAAATTTTGTTTGCAAGCTTTAAATATAAGATTGATGTCATAATTACTATAAGATCTTAACATTATAAACTAATGGGCAATTTTCATTTGATCAATGTTCCTTGAGTTGTCGAACGTAAAACTGTTAAGGTTTTTTTCATGTGTATAAAGGGGCGGATCCAGGATTTAGAAAAGGAGGGGTCCAACCCAGGAGGACTAATGAAAAAAACCTAAAAAAGGTCCCCAGGTGCGAAAGAGAGAGGGGGGGGGGGGGTCCATGCCGCAAAACAGACCTGAAACCCTTAATAAGGTTGCGGTGGCTGAAAAACGGGGGGGGGGGGGGGGGGGTCCGGGCCCATGGATCACTCCTCTGGATCCGCTACTGGTACACTAGGTAACCCATACAATAATGGATATACTCTATGTAAATTACTGACTGGAGGGATCGCGAATATGGAACTCTCGCGAAACAATTCAAATACTGAAAATCTCTTAAAATTTTAATCCATGAATGTGAAACAAACCAGACTATTTTATAATCTAGGGCCAGTGGCCAGTGAGAGTATGTCACTTTATTATGCAATATTCCTTTAATCGTGGTATGTCATACTGAGACATCCAGGAGAATACCTGGTATTTTTTTTTTAAATCCCAGTGTCACATAACAAAGCTCCTACCATCAGTCATTTATAAGAAATGACGTCAGAGCTAACGAGGCAGTTGATTTATATCACTGGCATATGGAAAATCCAGCGAAAGCCGCAATCAGGGCCCCCCCTAATTCAGATTCTGGGAGGCGGGCGTGGGACTATTTGCTTTGTGCGGACACGGGCCCGTCCGATGTCATCAACATCATTACGACACTCTTCTACCCATTTCCGGCACTTCCGTTTCATTTACTCGATCAAGCCTTGAATGTATCCCTTCTTTTGTTTATACAGTGCATCAATATTAGTGTCCCTGACGTGAACTATGGACGTGAACTTTGTTATTTCCTATATGCTGCTTTTCTCTTAATCACTAGTATTATCATCTAAAATGAAATAAAGAGAAGTATTTGTAACAGATATCTCCAAATTAATAATGGAATTTTTTTAAACCAATATCTCTGCATTATGTTCAACTCTGATGCTCGGTTACATTTGTAATTATGTTTTAGGTCCATAGTTCACGTGAAATTAATACATAATGATATATTGTGATACGTTCTTCTCATCGGGTTAATTATTTTTGTAATTCCATATAAAAACAGTGGAGTTAAGTTTCCTTCAAATTCCGACAGATTATTGACATTGCCGATATGTATCCTCAACGTAATGATAACCTAATCGTATAAAGTCAAATAAATTAATTATATATTTACAAAATATATAATATCTGTGCAGGGCAATTTGCGGTTCTCATTGTGCAAATGGAGCCTATGTTGATTAAAGGTATCCATTTCACTATGGTTTATTAATTTCTTGAATGATGAAGTCGTGACGATTTTAAAACAAATTTATAGCAGTTGATTTAACCCCGAAGGAAAATGTTGAATTTTTAAACAAAAGGGTAAAACGCAGATAATGCTATAAACTATCTATAGATGAAAATGTGGTTATGACGATTAAATCTAAAGCTTTCTGGAATTGAGCACAATAAGGCGAAAAAAGAATAAACGGTATGGTTCTCAGGCACCGCGCGCATCAATTTTATTCCCCCGCATCAACATTTTTTATTTTGATTTTCAATAGAAAATTATCAATTTTGAGCACACGCCGCTCGGACATTTCTTTCAAGAAGATAAAATAATACAATTTTGATCAGATTCATTTGCTTTGTAGTGATTTTACCTGCTTAGCATAAAAAATTCTGATATTATCATGCTTTTCCGTGACAGTATGGTATTTTTTATCGAAACATACACCAAAAGGTAAAAAAGGCCCACCTGCACTGATTTCTGAAAGGAATGTCTGAGAACCAAACTTTTTTTTGGCTTAACGTAGCTATGATTGCATGGTTCTTTATTTCTTATAATCTGGTTTCCTTATAATGTCGACAGTTTTTTACTTTCTGAGAGATTAGCCTGAGGTTAATTCAATTGTTAAACCAGTCAGGTCATAAGCACTTATGGTATATCTTTACATATCCTTGAGTGTGGCCAGAGGGCGTGCCGCAGGGGGCCATTGCACTGTCTCCCCTGACCCCGGCTATCAATGTAATATTGCGGTATAACTTTCTAAATTCTAAGTAGCTGCTAAGAAAGTTATTATATAAAAAATGAATGAAAAAAAAAACAAGAAAATATCAGTCATGTTTACATAAAGTTTCATTACTTTATATACTATCTCTTTCGGGGTTTTAATTCATACAAGCATGGAATGCAAAACTCACATAACCCCCCCTCCTGTTACAAAATCATTTTCGCTCCCCTGATGACAACCTAACGTATAATAACAGGCCACTTTCCTTGCTAAATACCAGAGCGTGCTCCGTCATTTGTATCCATAGGAATGCGCTCAAGATAATACACATAAAGGGAAGGGTAAATGACTGGATCCGTGAGTATGCGAATCAGCTGGAACTAGTATTGGGCTGGTATGCTTAACTTGATTCATTATACAAGTCATACAGATAAATGCATTGCATTGGTCTTCCATCATGTTGCATTTATATCGTGGTGAACAGCCCATAATCTTACCATTAGGCTAAGATTGATGATTTAACACAAAAGAATACATGTGACCTCACAAACCAAACTGAAACTCCGTCTCTATGGTAATGAGTCATTTCCTTTAATTTCAATTATTTATTTTTTTCATTCCCGATTCAATCATCGAATCATTCCCGATTCAATGCATCATTTTTGCTGTCCTGATAAATTACTTTAGTTTCATCTGGGCCCGGGCCCTGTTTATAAATACAGTTGTTTGTTTCATATGCGTGAGTTTAAATGTTCACGATTTTTACTTCTCCAGTGTTTCACAATGCTTTCATTTTCGCCGTTTACCACACAGCAGCTTACTTTGTATCATCATTAATATCCCTTTCTCACGGCAAATGCAAACCGGTTTCAGACCGTTTTGAAAGCGTTTTAGAGCGTTTACGTGGCAATCCAAAAAGTTTTCAAACCGTTTTGGCCAGAGCGTACTGGATAACGCTCAGGTTACAAACCGTTTTAACCGCTTTGCTTGGCTGTGGTGTGAACGCTCCACAACGGTTTGGATCAACCCAGTTTTCAAGCAGTAACTCGGTCACAGCGCGAGCGCGAATGCCTGTGTCAGCATTATGTTACATTTTTCCACATTTGAAATGTACACAACACGCATTGGGCCTAGATGCCCGTGTGAACGCACCAAAACGGTTTGGCCAAATCGGTTTGAATATGCGTTGTGTGTGAAAGATGTATATACATTAATAACCTAATGTGCAAACAAATTGTTTTCAGTTGTACCAGGAGCTGGGGAACATCGAACCGGTGGAAATTCGTCATGCAATAGTTGCAGATATTCAAAAGAATTTATATTATCTTAATATTCAGCCCTTGTATTACGTGTAACATAAAATGCACCCTAATATGGACGTTAACGGCACACATGAAATGCGATTGAAGTTATAAAATAAATTAATGTTCACCTGTGCAGAAGTGGTGTTTTATTCACGGAAGTGTTATTTTCGAGATAAATATTCCCTCGCGAACATCGCGAATTTGAAACCTTTGCGGAAAAAAGCTACACACAGAATCAGTCCCCGTGGTCTTTTGTATTACTCACCGTTCAAGTCCAGGTATCTTTGCACGAAGGCTACTGCAGCGTTTTCGTTCTCAGTCAGTATATTTGCCACATCTTTCACAGTCATTAGGTCCCTATAGTGAAAAAAAATAAAATAAAATATAACCTAAAATAATTCGTTCACATAATGTAGATACATCAGATACAGTCAGTTGAAGCATAAACGTAACACTGAGTTAGGTTAACATATACTAGATAAAGCATGAAACCAATATATATGTGTACATGTACATAATTATGCATGGAAGTTCCAGATGTACAACGAATACATGTTTTGGACCTACCCCCCCCCCCCCCCCCCCCCCATGACTCAGCGTCTATGCGTGGAAACACCTCAGTTGCGCATTTATGTGGACGGACACATGCATTTTACAACGTCCATGAGCGATTTTTCATATATATATATATTTCATATATATATATAATATGTGTGTGTGTTTATTCAATGAGAATGTGTTATCAGGGCATCTAGGAACGCGAGGATATGTGTGTTTGAGGCTCAAAATCTCACTGGCACACTCGGCTCTGGGGGTCTGAGCGTCTCATTGGACGCATGAGTTCCTGTGTAATCAGACTGAAAGAGCACAACGGGCTCTTAAGACATTGGTTAGCCGATGTTATCCACCTCGTATAGAAAATTTGAAACTATATAGGAAACTTTGGAAGGGTTCTGACTGCGGAACTCTCCTGTCACGACGTATACGCAACGTCCGCAAGGTATTATGTTTATTTGGTTAATTTTACATGGACCTTAACTATTTGGCCCTCCAAATCCCTCCAAAAAATCTGAACCTTCTAAATATAATCTGAGAGTCTCCATTTACTCGCCTATTGAAAGTTCCGTGTTATTGTATATGTTTCTGTATTTCTGGTTTTTGTCTCAGTATGCACCGGCCTGGGACTAGCTATTAAAAAATTAACAACTTGTCGTTCAGACAAAAGAGGGGATCTCTGAGGCTCCGTTAATATTTCCTCATTTTGTCCTTAAAGCACAAGCGGAATTCAAGTCTTTCGCATAGACTTGAATCTGGTAATTATTTCAACCCTTACATTATTATATAGGATAATTTATACTCGTTAAGCGAAATAATAACATACGTTTCAATTATTTGTTATTGCCGAGCATAAATCTGTCACAATAAATATAATAGGCCTTAGCATTAATATATTATAATAACAACTCACTGCGTCCTTTTGCCGAAGCCGTGGCTAAATCTGTCGGCGGCCCCGGCCCGGAAGCCTCTCCTCTCGCGCAGCATGCTTGGATATGCCTGTGCCAAGGCAACGGCAACAAGCAACAGTAGGCAGGTCACAGCGAACTTCATAATGAGCTGTAACAACGTATAACGAAGTATAACATGGTGTAAAATATGGTATAACATAATGTGGTCAAGTCACTGCAAACTTCATGATGAGCTGTAACAACGCATAACGAAGTATAACATGGTGTAAAATATGGTATAACATAATGTGGTCAAGTCACTGCAAACTTCATGATGAGCTGTAACAACGTATAACGAAGTATAACATGGTGTAAAATATGGTATAACATAATGTCGGCAGTTCACGGTGAACTTCATGTTAAGCTGTAACAACACATAACAAAGTATAACATGGTGCCAAAACATGGAATAACATAATCTAGGCAGGTCAAAGTAGGCCTATAACAAAGGAATAACAGTGGCAAATGTTATACATGGTATAATATATAAGCAGGTCGCGGCGTATAACTTAAATTAGAACATAGAGTAACATATTCTGCAGGAACTATATTTTTCTGCAACTTACCATAAAATGTATATATAATGTAGACCAAAGTATAACAACGTATAAAACAGTATAACATACTGTTATTTGTTTATAACGTTCACACGCCTGATGTCACGCTTATATGTTGTTGAAAAATATGGATTCTTATGTTTTGTATTTGCAGGGAAAAGCTACTTCAGCTGAAGAAGCTCAATTGTAATTCTGGTTAAATAAATAAACTTAATATAAAGCAACATATGGAAATACATAATGTCACCAACCGTTCCTTAACATTTCACAACTGAAGATTGCGACAGCATGAAATCTTGTGATAATGTGTAACTGAACATTTTCGTTGTAAATTCTGTGCATCGGCTATTAGCATCAGGCTAATAGAGCGCTGTTGGATTCGTTCAGCACTATATATATATATATATATATATAAATATATATATATATATATATATATATATATATATATATATATAGTGAGTTGAGATGGGAGTTATGATACCCTCTTTGTTATAAGCAAGCGATTGTAAAAGGAAGTTTTGTGTCAATGTTTTATTTCAGGACCACTACTATTGTGGAAGGGGTTTTTATCCATACTAGCCCTAAACAACTGTGTTTCCCGCATTTCCTCAACAAACAAGGCCCATGCACAATGACTGCTGTATGGATACACGACATTATTCTTTTTTTACTAATCAGTTTCGTCGCTAAGTTATGTTGCATATTTTTTGCAGTCATGGCAGGACGAGGACGATGTGTAACACAGTATAACCTATAGCAACAAATTTCTTATACATAACACAGTTAATATCAGAGTATAACATGCAGAACTTGCATGGTATAAGATGAGCGGGATAGGTAAACTTCCTTATGTGCCGGAGCACTCTCGAACAGGTTGTCACATATATAACTTGTTGAGAGGTTAAACGAAAAACTGCTGGCTGAACTCGAAATTTTTAATGTTTGATATTGTATGCATTCGGAGAATCACACAACTGAATTCCGAATGCTAAAATGCATAAATCATGAAAAAAAACGTAAAGTACTATTGGAAAAAAATGATGGAGCTTGGCTTTTAGTTCGGGCCTTTGTTGATTGTTTTTGAAAGTCTATGTTATAAATATTCTAGTTTTAAAAAGGGGGGAATACAATTAAAGTAAACCGTAACCAGAGCATACACTTACAGCAAAAGCTGGCTGTTAGGATCATGTTCGCAATTGACAATGTGAAAATGGGCACCCGGTAGAATAAATGTATTCACTGCACGGACTTCTATTGATTTCTTGCGCAACAAAGTTGACTGCTATTTCAATATATGTTTTAAGCATACCACTCTTTTCCCAGGGTAACGTGATCAACGTTACAGGAACAACCGGTAGATGGCATAATCTGTCATCAGAGGATGAAGTAAGTAAAATGGACAACAGATTTAAAAGTTTTCAGGATTTCAATAAAACCTGAGCGCTTTTTGTCAGCTTTTGCTGGTGCCAAACTTTCAGTTTAATAAGATCTCCTCAGTGATATTAATAGCATTTACCAAAATCTATACGTTTACTGGTCTGTTGTAATACACAAGTGACTCATAATTCTTCCATAATCGAATGTTGGTGGCAATATTTGCGGTTTCAAGTGAACGGTTGCACGTGATTCGAGTCGTAAACGTGCCATTCAGATTACATTAATGGGAATTGTTCCCTTAGCAACCAGCCGTTTGACACGTGACATCACCATGACACCCCAGCAATTATCACTAGAGATATTTGATGTGGTTTCCAGTACGGGGTCCTTGTGTGCAAGAAATCACCGAGTATAGTTGACTCATAACCAGCTAATTGCTTCTATGCACGTAAAACAAGCACTATTTGTGCACATATATTTTATCGAGTGACAGAACAATAAATTTTGCCATTTGCCTTTGTTATTTGACTAGAAAGGATCTTATCTGTCGCCCCCCCCCCCTAAAAAAAAAAATTAGTATCAGATTGTACAGTGAGACATATACAAATATATAAGTTTCCTTTATTGATCATGTTTAATTAGACCGTTCCAAATTTGAAAATACAAACTTATATTATGTTTTGGTTTAAAACGGAAGTGGTTAAATAATACAAATATGTCTTCTTGTCTGTAATAATAATGACAACACATTTTACAAAGAGAGTTTAATTCAAATATTACATTTTTAGGCCTGCATTCACGTGTGTATATTACACGCATTCTATTTGAAGAATAATGTACTCCGTTATCCCGTAGGCTTTTCTTTGAAGATATGCCTTTTTAAAATTACATATCTAATCATTTATTTTTTTTTATAAAATATCGGGTTTTATAACTCATTTCCCATATTTTTTTTGACAATAGCACACATTACTTGTATCATGTATTTTCATGTATATGGGCGTATAAATTATCTTGTCTTATCTTATTTTATAATTCAGGTATTCGTGTATTTTGGCCATTACCTGTTTAATCTTCAATGGGCGAATGAATGCAAGGTAATGTGCCTTGATTGAACAAAAACAATAAAATCTATAGTTGTGGTGCAAATAAGACAAATAATAGGCCTAATTCTGGGAGGGCGTTGACATTTTCTACTTTATATGATTTTTCGGTAAAGAAAATCCGAACCCTGTCGGTACTTGTCGATTATATTTTTTTTCGCTTTATATCAAGTAAGAATGATATTCGTTGCCTCTTTTTTATACTAGCGGCATACTCAAAATGGCAGCCCAAATGAGCAGTTTCAATAAATTGGATAATAATCGGTGGAGTTGCGACACAAAAGTACTCCTAGGACCGCGTCTAGGCGAGAATATATCTGCGGAGAGTTTTGTATCGGCAAAGTTTAGATCGGAAATACGCTTTTTTGGACCAGTTTCTCAATTTTATGTAGGATAATGTACAAACCAATATCCAGATCAGATTTGCTGATCAAGCGTATTCTTTGAGAGAGAGAGAGAGAGAGAGAGAGAGAGAGAGAGAGAGAGAGGACTGATGGCCAATCAATTGGATCACTGCTGCTACGGCAACAAGGGAATAGCTTAAAACGTATGCAGTCAAATGAACAATGAAGGATGGAAGGATGACTAGAAAATACATATATTTCAAGAGGTTCTGGGAAAGATTTCAAGTTGGCACAAAACGTCTGCAGCGGCAGTAACAAAAATCCGCTTGTTCTTTCTGCACTTTCCTTAGTACCTTTAGGACAACTTCCGGTTGGAAACTTGTTGCCTGTCCAAGTAAACCTATTCCGTTTAGGTTTTTATAACAGAGGGTATATTACATTGACGTTTACAGAAGGTGACCGGTCTGAGGAACACTTTTTTCGACACCTGGACGTTGCACAAAAATAGGAAATTTATTATGCAATACTAAAATGCTGTAGATTGAGAATTTTAGGTGGCTTTAATTCCATGGATTCCGTGTGAAATTATTGAGTGCAAGTTAAAGAACTAGCGGTAGATTTGTGGAATGCATAGGAAAAGGGCCGGCGACATTAATTATCGTGTAAAATTTTTGCAATGCGAATCAATAATGATGATACTTCATTTAAAATCATTTATAATTTGAAAACTGTCTGACTTTATGTACAATGAAAGGTAGAGAGTCGACGCGCTGAAGCATCCAACCGTTCAAAAGCCTAACAACTTTGATTATCATTTGAGGAAATATTCTGCGTTTTTTGGGGAGCTCATTGTGGAACCCTCGACATTATTAACCTATGAATTCTTTTATTCTCAAATAAAGCATTAGACCGGGATATTTTTAATATTATTTTAAATGTTAGTTAAAACGGGCACTGCTAGCGATCTGGACATAATTACGGACCGTGCTTCGTCACAAGGTACGCCTTTCAAAACCTTCCTAAAACTTTTTGAGGTAGGAATAAGAAGTTCAGATTACATTTTTGTATCAATTTTCAGTCTTTTCTTTAGTAACGACGTTTGCAAAAATGCAATATGTGTTGATCCAAACTCACCGTATTTAACTATACATGTACATTCGGTTTTCGTCATCTGAAATTTGTCAACGATTTTCTTAACAAGTCTTATAGAAATATTCGATAAAGAAATAATTGCCAATACTAAGATAATAGAAAAATGGCTTCATATCAATCAAAATGGAAAAAAAGATAAAAACTTTGAACTTACCTTTGTTATAGGCGTGGTTTAGACGTAAGGTATAAATCCTTCCTTAGCGGGCTGTAGTGTGCGACTGGTACTGCACTGGTCTCGGGGGATCGCTTGTTCTCTCTACCTCCACGGGCGAAGCGTCTAATAATGCTGTCTGGGACCTGCAAGGGAGTATTTGTACATGTTCATAATCCACTTAGCCTGTTTGTTCTGTAGAATGACTGAGGGGGCAGTGGAGAAGTTAACACGTGGAATCTATGAGGTTGTGGGAGACTGCGGCTGAGTTTCCACCGACTGACTCCGTATAAAGGCTACTAAAACCTTGTTACAGCTATTGGCGGCCCTTCTCTCGTAGTGGGCCCTTAATCATTAAGATAGCGGGGCGACGCGCATTTGCGGTTAATTTAGAGAGTCGCTATTAGATTTTCAAACAGCTACTTAGGAATACATTAAGCAATTTCATGGCATTCATAATCAGCGCTCTTTTGTCGCCTGCTTTATGCAGAAACAGAGAAATATCCGACCCGTTAGATTCTCACGTGACATGGCATCTTCCTGGTCGCTTGCGTCAATCAAGAATGAGGGGTGTGGTGTGGAGGGGACTGAAACTAAGGGGATGTTAAGGGGTTGTGATGAAAGAGGCGAGGTAGGTGGGCACATGTGAAACGTGTTGTTTAAATATTCCCCTCACCTAAACGTTGATATATTGTACATCATTTAAGTGTTTAATAAACTGCAGTGAGTGCGCACAGGGGCTATTGAATACCCATGGATGCTGTGAGAAAAAGTCACAATAGAAATATGTCACAACCATTAAAATGTATTCGACAAATATTTGCACAGTCCTGGTTTCAGGACAGAGTAATTTCAGACACGAAGAGTGCTATGGATATAACAAAACAATATAACATGACAAGAATACGCTCGATCAGACCATATTTGTTGGTGTCAGTTACAAACCATTGATAGCCGAAACCTTTATAGCGTAAAGCAGATTGTGCTACCAGAGAACTTGTTGAGATTCCTAGAGTAGCAACATGATGCCCGTTATAAAAATAATCGTTTTTTTTTCCCTGTTGCAAGAAGCACTCCCATTAACAGATATACTTCTCTGAATTACACTTCCTGTATCCCCGGTCTGTTTTTCAGCGTTTGAGCAACTCTCTTAATCGTTTTGACCACGACTTACAGTGGCGGATCCAGAAATCCGAGAACCTTTGGGGGGTTGGGGTTGGCGCTAATACTGGGTGCTGCAATATTATATTTCCAATATATATATGTATATATATATATATGTTATAATATAATAATGATTATTAATATTACGTAATGAATTTTCTGCCTTTGAAAATATAAATATTTTTTTTTTCACCTGTAAGAGTAAAATCTAGAGCCAGGGTGTTTTGTAAAGTTAATTAAGAGGTACATGTCCCCCTCCTATATTGAGATTTTTTTAAAATATGCAATGTAAAGAGGACATTTTGAGGTACCTTTCACAAAAAATAGGAGATGCCCCCACTGTATCCACCACTGACAGTTCAGTTTCTCTGAATGTCCGCCTGCCTTCTGTTTTGTCCGTCTGTTTGTACGCCTGTAATTTTTGCCACCTCATTATTTTACGAAGTGTTGCACATATCGGTAGTCCCCTGTAATGGCCAATAATCCTTATTTTATTTTAAAGAAAACTTACATGAGTTTGAAAAAGAAGTCATTTATCATTTGAATAATATACAATCCATGACAATTGTAAACAAAATGCAAAGTTGATAAATTGGTTGAATTCACGTAGGCCGTCACATGTTTCAGATATTCTGTGAAAGCGTAAGTGATATTGCAGGTTGTAGCAAAGAAAACTAAGAAATTTGATATAAACATTCTTAAATTGGAAATTTACTTTCAAGGCACGTTCTTTCTTTATTAAACCCCATCAAAATGACTTAAGGCCGCCTTCAACATTTAATGTTGATGGCCTTTCAAATAAAAAAAGGATACAAGAGAAACGATTAAATCTAATATTAATACCTCAGTAGAAAAGAAAAAAAAAAACTCCCCCCCCCCCTGTTTTTATGTTTTCAATGCCTTCTTCCTGTTTTTTTTTATTCTCTCTCTATCTCCTTTTCTCTCTCATTCCAGTGTGAAATAATGTTTTCCGCAATTATCTTCATCGAACCGATCTGCAAACGTGTTTATGAAAGCACCAAACATATAATTAACAGTCAGAGAAAGATGTTGCAATGTAGTTTCCATATATTTCTGTTGCAGACTCTTACCGACGAATCTAGACATAATTTTAGCATTTGTGCGCGGTAATACAGAATACAAAAAAAATGGATCCACTGATTATTTTATGAATCATAATATATTCTGATTTAGTTGCATATGATTTTATGCTTATAAATCCAATCACACTCCCTTATATATATCTTTCTTTGAACAAATGATATTTAATGATTTAGTCACACTGACATGATAAACTATGTACATGACAAGCAATTATAAACCCACGATGTACCCGCACCCATGAATGTGGGCGTGAGCGTCAATCCCACATTGCATTACGTCATTGATTACAAGGACATCAAATTATGAGGAGGAGTCGCCATTTTTATAGTCTCCTTCACAAAAAAAAGTTCCGTTTTATGAGTCTGTCGGTTTAATTTTCCGTAACAATCAGTGTGTTAGGCAGAGTGCAGAAGAGTGGGACAGTTTGTGTTTGAAACATGGACAGCACACCACATTTTTTTAGTAGTTATGTTCGTGTCAATTTGGTATAGGTTTTACTTTGTTCCTGTTTATAAAATTTGCGGGACTAAAAATTCTATATTTATTACCGGATTTTACCCTTTAATCTAATTGCAGAATGCTTTTATTGATGTTTATATCAAAACAATTTTTTATCATCCATGAAGCCTTTTTATGGATTTGTATTATGCAAACAATGCTATATTTATCATGACAGAATCATAATAGAAATTATACAAATTCTTCTTAGTAAACAGGATTAACACTGGGGACGTCAAGCAAAATCTTACCATAATCAAATCAAAATTACCAACCAAACTCTATCAAATAAATATTCTTTCCTTTTATAAACAAAATTGATCGTAACTGAAGAACTGCTCAATTATTGCATGTTTGGTTTCCAAAACTTTAAGCCTTAAGTTTTATTTATGAACTATTCTGTTTAAATTTTAATCATATGTGAATTTACTCTATTCAAGTGTTGTTAAATGCGTATCCTATTGCCATGGTGATGACCTTCAAGTCAAGGTTAGATGAGTTGTAAAAACCCAGTTATTGCTGAATGACCTGTTTGATCCTCTTTTTGCTAGATACTCACCTTATTTCTATAACCTTGTCCGCGTTACAGTTAGAACGCTTTTCTTTTGTATTACTCCGCGAAAGGTAGTGATCGGGTTCAAAGTTTTTTACACATTGTACTTGTGGTAATAAAGAACCCGATGACTGGATTTAAGTATTGGCGTGACGCATATGGCGATGTCTCTTAGTCATGTTTTGTAAAAAAAATACAGATTTGTTATCTGATCCTGTGCTTTGTAGAAAAATGAGACTCTCAAAAGAAACCCTGGGAAAAAGCCTGACCTGATCTATCTTACATGAGTGTTTCAAAGGGATTGCAACGGCTGTAATTTTGGATACAACTAATTCCTAATAGTGAGTGAACGTTTTTATCCCTATTAAATGTCAGTGTTAGGTTTCGAAATATTTTATTTCAATTATCATTGGCTTTTTTTTCTTCCACATTTGTTTTTGTTTCTTTAGGTAAAGTGCTGCCAAAGTATGAAAGGATGCATATTACGCGACTGTCACGAGTGTTCCTATCTCTCATGATTGTTTTAATGATTCGGACTATGACATATAGAGGGCGCTGCTTATATGATGACGTAACATATATACTATCTTATAATAGCTTTACTCATTATATATAATTGCACAATGTTACTTCATTCTTTATTTCTACTCTCCCTTCCTTTTATTTTTATTTTTTCTTGATATTTTCTTTTTTGTTAAGTTATAACCATATTCAACTTATCCCTCAACTATAATCTAATCTTATTATTTTTGTTATTTATCTTATTATCTGATCTTATTCTATATTTGATACGTTTAAGGTTTGGTTGTTTCTTTTGCAATATACTTTTATTTCAATGACAATTTTACGTATGTCATCATGTGTTTATTTAGCGTAATAAAATATATATATCGCACCAAATATATTGGAATGCAGCGGCAAATTTAGAAACTTGGAAAAGGAAGTTCCAATGACCGCCAATGCGTGTCCAGTAATACAGAGGGGTCCCGGGGTTATAAGAATAAAACTAGAAAACACTCAAAGAACGCAGACCTCCGCAAAGACAGCTGATTACCCAAATGTGGCATTGTCAGAAATGCAGCATTTTTTCTTTGAAAAAAAATCCTATATTCAGATGGTGATCTGGATCTAAGTTTAATCAATTACTCCTTGTATCATTGCCTAGCTATTCTGAATATTGGCATACATACGAACAGACAAACAATCCAACGCAGGCAAAAATATCCCCCAGCCCAATGGCGGATGTAATAAAGAATATAAAAAAAATAAATAAATAAAAAGGCAAAAAAATAAGGTGAACAAGAACAGAATAAATATATATTCGAATACAAAGGGAGAAAGAGAGAGTATCCGGCATATTATGAAAATTTCCTCCAAATCTGTCCCTAGATCGCATATACTCGTTATTCCCTGTAAAAACCCCATGCGTATTGCTATACCCAGGCCTTCTATTTGTAGCGGTTTAATGTATATCACAGGAACAACATTGTGGTTTTGTTCTCTTATATTCACGTCCAAGATATGTAAGAGAAGAATTAGTCTTGCACAATGCGTAACTGATACCTTTTAGTAATGTTACGTCATTACAAATGACATTATCAGACCTACAGGAGTTCTTATTGCCATAACAGTATTTCTTGCACTTAGAGGTGTGTCATCTTGCACGTGGTACTAATGTCTCGACCTTACATTATACACAAGAGATAGGAAATTGTCTGAGGACATTTGTTTAACCCTGAATATTGGGTCATTGGTATAAGATTCGTTAATTATTGTTCATCGCACGCTGATAACCTATATAAAACCCATACAATCGAATACTAACATTTCATCTTCACTATTTTAAATCGAGTAATTTTCAAGAACACCTTCTGCAACAGCCGGGGCATTTTATAGACCAAATGGTTCATTTTAAGTGACTTGATTAGACCAAAGTACAGGCGGATCAATATATCCTCCGTATTCTTAAATTGAACCTTTTCCGCCCCATTGGCGCCATCTACAAGCAACGACTGACACTGACTGCTCGGGTCTGTTATATTGACAAGGGAGATAACATTTTATCACATCCAGTATTCTAGTTTTACCTTGTAGTTCATGGCAGTATTCTGTACGAGTCTTATTATTTGTTTGAATTTAATATCACTTAAAAAAACTCGAAAACTGCAAATGATCATTTCAAGCAGTAAGCATGCATGTTCGTAAAAAAGATAAATTGCAAATTCCATTTATCTATAAAATGAACCCGCATGGCTTTTCTTACCTCCGCCTCTCTCTCTCTCTCATTCTATTTATATATATATTATTATTATTATTATTATTATTATTATTATTATTATTATTATAATTATTATTAATCCATTAACTTTTTTTGTCCTTGGACTTGATGGTGGTATGCACATCGGTGTACGATGACTTTGTTGATTTAAGGTTGGTTGCTGACGAAATTCCACCTTGGTTAAGGATCATAGAAACCAGGGGAGTCGCATAGAGGAATGACGCTAATTCACCAGGTCTTAATGTTACAAATAGCACATTCAGCTCTATGACTTTTATCAAATACATTCAGTGGATGAGCGTCATTTGTGGGGAATTCGGCAAAAGTTCAGCACCTTACCCGTAGGTACAAGGTTCATCCTAAAATTCTATAAGGTCAATCTATATCAATCCAAGCACTGTACCGGACTGTACAGCAACGGGGATGCTACAACACGCTGCCGGAAGGACACAAAATCACTGGATAAATGAGCATCTATCCAATATTGATTATCAATCACCCTTGGCAAGCACGCAAACACTAAGGGGCTGCACTGCATGTACTGCTGAGAAATTCTTCTCTCGCTGGCAGAGTAAGCTTTCAGGCCGCTTACAGGCTGCTCACAGGGGGGCCGAAGTCACCAAGGAGTTTAACACAAAGGTTTGATGCCACACCGCTGGGGAACTTTTAAGTCTTACCAAAACGCCTGCCGTGCGGCCAGTGTGCTCTCTTGAGAACGGACCCGCCCGTGGGTCAGGCGAGATATCCCCGCAACCCCCGTAGCTTAAATCTTGTATTATCTTGTAGACAACGGTTTGAGTGGCAGGTTTGCCGGCCCGATCACGAGACAATTATAATCGTCCCGCGCTAGGCTACGGTGGATGACTTGTAACTACTGGAAAGACCGGCAGCCGACGTACTTCAGCCAACCGTTATGTAATTGCGTTTTAATTGACAGCCCCATAGATGAATTGCGCTGTGTACTAATTAATACATTGCGTCTGCGAGGAGCTCAGCGACGGCTGGTACTTTTGCTACTAAACTAATCGTCTTGTTATTGTTTTGGTCGGTCCCACATGTGGAGGAATAAGTCACAAAACTTTCCAACGTTTTGATGGATTTTGTTATGCAAAATTGATATTTCAGTATAAATCCGTGACAAAACACGTGCCGCTAATTGGTACGATCGCGTACTCTAACCCCTAGCCTTACTTAATAAAAGGGAGTAAAATTAACCATTAATCTAGATTCGGTCTTAGTTAGAATCTGGAAATTTTGCGTTCATCTCCACTCTGAGTCCCGTGTTCCCCGCACTATATTTATCCTACATCAACCATATTAACTGAGTAAACATTCTATTGGTTGGTTGGTTTCTTTGAGTGGTCATGTATAAGCCTCACTTCTCACTTCCATCTTTTTCGCTCTATTTTGGTCTGGGCGGAGGGAATGCGCTCTACTGCCTACTTTTATTTCATTCCTGATAAATTTAACTAGACACATACCAAAAGTACAAAATAATATAAAGTATAACATTAACAATATTTCTATAATACTCAATACCTCTAAATAATGTAACATTCACATTTATTGAGGAATTAATAATAAAACTTAGAGAACAACAGTTTCCACGATTCTAAATGATCCACGCTAAGGAAACCTACTTCCGATTTCGAGTCCAATTTCCATAAAAAATTGTTATTAACACGGCTGGGGAGACCGATCTTTCGGAATCTGTCGAGATCAAGCCCAGATCGTTTGTGTTGACCGTTGGAGCATACGATTTTAGATGATGTCATTAATTACCTAAAAACGATAAGCTGGTAATTGGTGTCTGAATGAAAACTAGAATTTTTCTGCCTTTGTCGCTCTCCGCCAAAACGTTATTGTCCTGTCCCTCTCCCCATTCCCGCTCTTATTATTTATTTGTTCCCTCTCTGCATATCTTTCTTTTATTGTCTCCCTTTCTGTCTCTTTCAGCATATTCTATAGTGTTACCCTCTCTCTATTTCTTTGCCTATTTGAACAAATATTTCTCTCTCTCACCTCTCTCTCTCTCTCTCTCTCTCTCTTTCTCTCTCTGTTTTTCTTGATCTGCCTCAAACTCTGCCTCAGTCCCTCTTACTGCCTCTGTCTGTTCTTCTTTCTCTCTATCTCCCTCTCTCTATCTCTCTCTCTCGCTAGCTCTCACAGTATTAACGGGCTGTGTTTGACTTTGTACACAAATGTCTCCAAATATCTCTTGCTGTCCAATCATTTCTATCACACACGTCTCTTTTTTAATAACTCTCAGTTTAAGGACGACAAACCTAATGCACACAGACAATTAACAGTCTTATTTTAACTTTAATTACAATATAAGAGTACAACTAGGATTTTAAGTATGGAAATATCAGAAGGACATATACTCATAAAAGAATGTGTTGCATTTTTAGGAGTCATTTTGGCCGATATTCAACCATTTTTAAATTGTATATTGTCACGTCTTAACATATCATTTATAAATATAAGTACTAGAATCCCGTGAATAAAGAGGTATAGCATTTTATAGAGTTTATCTTGCCAGTAACTAATACTGTCGACCGGTGTAAATTTACTCTAAACCAATGAAGCACGCACAACAATCGTTGCGTGAATAGCTATGTAGTAATGTGATGCTAATAGCGTGGGACGTTTTATTACTTGATGAGAGCAATTACCACCCATTAAGAAGGCGTGACAGACTATAATAAAAACTTACAGGATCTATACAGATATAGAAGCCAAGTATTTATACTGAATGCAACTGGGTCGTGGTGTAATGACCATTCAGAAAAAAACATACGGGAGCCTTTGCAAAATAACATTGGAATAGAACAACGTACATGAATAATACATCATCTATAACTGCCATGTGAAGAAGGTTCAAAGGCATATAGGCTAAATAAAATACGAACATAATAGTGGCACTAATAAACCAACTTAAGCTGGACTCATCACGTGTTCCGGGGTAATTTCATTATGGAATAAGACAATGTGCTAGTTATTATATGCTCAAATAATCGATATATTTTTATATCCATGTTTTATGTAAATGCACTAGTCTGTACCGTGTCACCCTGCATGGTTAAGGAGTAAATAAAATTATTTTCCATGCTTTTTTTCTTATTGCAGTGAGAATTTAGTAATTGTAACCAGAATAGGGAGAAAGATGTCCCACTTATTTTGTATGTCACAGGTGTTCTGGAACAATCTGTTGAGAAAAAAATTTGTCAGGGCTTGTGTATTTCTTGTGTTCAAAAGAAAAGCAAGTGCAGTTTTGTGAAATAATTTTTTAATTATAATTTTTATGGTTCATATCATCTGATATGTCTCAGGAAAGTTGATGAAACCGCATACATGTGACAGTGCGCTACGAAACTGTGGAATGAAACACCATAAGACCCATTTGAAATACTTTTGATAACGTTCAACGTTCTCATACTGCTTTTTTATATTATTACTTTTCTCTTCATGTCTCTCTTTTCTTTAATTGTTTCTCCCTCTATCAATAGGAATACCAGTCCTCCATGAACTTTTTTTAAAATTTCTTTCATTGTTTCTCCCTCGATCGATACCAAATTTATTTTTCCATGTCCTCTTTCTTTATTGCCTTTTTTGCGTTCTTTCTCATTCTAGCCTACCTTGCCTTTCAAGCTTACTTTTCCTTTCTTTCTATCCTACCCTTTCTTTCTTTCATTCTTTCTTTCTTTCTTCTCTCCTTGGTTTATTTCCATAAGTTTGTTCGTTTGTTTTCATTCATTCATTCATTTATTCAATCTCTCACTTTCTCTCTCTTTTTCTCTCTCTCTGCTTTGTGACCGTCTTGTTTTCGTCATACGAGGTAACGTCTAAAGAAGCTAATGGACGTTTAGCGTCAACGCCACTTAATCATTCCTTAACCATGGTTCACGAATCCTTATCCGGGAACGGAGGTAATTTTCATTTTGCACGTTTTTCAATATCAGATAAATTGCAAATGGAGTTATATGTTCAAATCTATTCTTGCGTTGATAAATTCAGTTGCTCGTTCGCAGTTGTGAAGCCCATTCTGAACAAGAGGATAACAACGTCACTAAGAATTCACAATACGGAAAATATACAGAATGGTGAGGAAATAAATACTGTCATTATGACCCGTAACGTATTAGTCATGTAAAGCACTAAATTTTAAGGCGCGGATTTTGCCATCGCTAACTTCATGAATATGCATATCTTAGAGTGAGGTTGGTTACCATGGCAGCGTCATGTATGTGACGCATGACCACTCTCTCCTCTGCTCACGTGATCTGGCGGAGAAACAACACTGAATATGTATTGCTGATTTTTCTTTAAATTTCTCCATGATTTGAACATCGTTATCCCAGAATTCTTTATTACAGCTGATGCAGTAAATGTTATCTCATACCCAGTCTTGTATATAAGGATGCAAAACAACCATTAAACTATTAGTTAGAAACGCTGTAACTATAACATTGACCAATTAATGTTTTTTGTGCCTTTTGTCGGTATGTAACAAATAAGTTATAATATAGGTGGAACGACATGATTAGTCTAAGCATGTCACTTATTGTCAAACACAAGTTAACATTTTGTCTGATTTGTGCTTCTATTAATTTCAGACGACAAATTACTTAACCCAGCCTGGTATTTTATCAATTGGGCGCGACGATAAAAATATGTAATAATTCAGGACACTGATTATTAGCAATCTTAAAAGATCAGTATAAGGAAGATTTTATTAATTATAATTATAATTATTAATAAAACCTTTCTTCCTGGTAAAAAGCCAAGGCTTTTTTTTCATAAAGTTATCATCCGGTATAAACTCACATATTGCCAACACGTGAATCTCGAAGTTATGGTCTGATATTTTTTCGGTTCAATTTATAAACTAGGATTGCATTCATAGATGGGTATTAATTGTAGTATAAACTTCGGTTAGAACAAGATGCACTAATATGACGCTTGCATTATAACGCAATTATCAGAAAGCCAAGCCGGTGGTCCACGCACAAAATGGCTGAAAATATTCCATAAATAACTGAAACTTGCTCATGTGTAAAAGTAGCACCCGTTACAAAATTAAACAAGCCACTCAAGGAGCATAATGTTGAACAATTGCTGCTTTCTTAAGAACAATCTTAAGACAAGCTACTTTTTATGCCCTTTTTATTTAATTATTTTGGGATAAACATTTCAAATGTTAATACGTATGTTGAGTGAAAAAATGTTTTTGTGGAACCATGGGGATATAATTCTGTATCCATGGTGGAACGAATCCTGCTTTCTTTTGAACAAACACCGACTACTTTTTTCCGAAATAAAGTTATTTATGCGGGGATAAATATTTTAAATGTTATTGCGTCTGTTATTTGGGAATAAATGATAAATCTGTTTTTTTTTATTCCTATCTGGTATCTTATCTTTGTTACCTTGCCATCGACGAAATGACGGATAATTTACTATACGTTGACATATCAGGTGTTATATATTTGTCTCTACGCAGAGGCAATAACACTTAGAGCACGGGGTGTTCTTTCAAAAAGTATCTTGTTCAGCTATATCATTTACAGCCAGGCTTTAAGGTAATAAACTAAAACAACTCCAGGGGCAGAGACCTCCCAGGCGATCCTTCACAATGATGTATTATACATTATCAATATCAGCTCTGGATACCCCAGGGCCCTCGGTACGTTTCAACAACATACAAATACTGACTGCATTGGGTCAAGTCTTGGGTAAACAAACTCTACCCGGTCTTAATGAAAATTTCATTACGGCCCACAGCCGAGAGTCTGTTCTGAACTCTCTCCATATCGGTCCCGTGCGATTGCGCATGCGTGTCTTTTAAATATGCCATGCCGTATGTAACTGATAATGGACATTTACCCTAAGTGCTTTACTAAAAAAAGGTGCCGCTGCTAATCGTGGATCAAACCTATATCTATAGCGTAGGATACATAAAAATAATTGATTTGTTTAAATATTTCATCAATATTTCTATGTATAATTTGATGTATAACACTCATTATAGAATATATTTAAAGCTGAAAATCTCACATTTTTAAAGAAAATCATGGAAGTTAATCAATTCGAAAGAAACATAATCAACTGCATAACATTTGCGGAATATGAGACTCGAGAAAATTAATCCCAACAAATATCCTAGTTACGGTAAAGTTACGGTAAATAATGTCGTATTTACCGTGAATAATATTTAATATTATCGTATTTATGGTATATGATGTTAATATTTTCGTATTTACGGTAAATTCTGTTTGATATTATCGTATTTACTGTAAATTTTAATTTAAAATCATATTTACGGTACATTATGAAAAAAATTCCATCTTCTTGAAATCATAAAAAGGACGAAATAATTATTAGAGAATAAACCTGCGATAAGACACCGCTTCATTTTTTTATTGTTATCAGGATTTAAAACTATGGCAAGATATAATCTCCTTTTTATGAGAATGTTAAGATATTACATTCAACTAGTTCAGGATTCACTAATGAGATTCAAAAAGAGTGCGGACCTGATATTATATGACCCATGGACATGGCATAGTAATAACTTTGTCTTACCGCTTTGCGGGTAATAATTTAATTATGCCGTTATTATACTTGTCAAGATAAGACCCCTATTCTTTAGATCACAATTTAAAAAAAATAAAGACAACATAAAGTATGACTTTGTTTAAGCGTTATTTTATATAATAGTCAAACTTGTGAGGTTTTAAAACTCCATGTTTGCGCTTAGTTTGAAAGTTCATTGGATAAAAATGAATTTTGAAGAAGCGTTTTACCATAAATTGTAGCCGCATGTAACATCAAGACTACTAGCGACGTTGCTTTGTCATACAGCCGTTCGTAATACAGTGGAGCACCGCTTGTCTGAACATCTCGATGAAACCATTATCCTGCTCGGATAAACCATCGAGGGTTTTTTTCGGATTAACGGTCGAGTGAAAAGTGGAAACATTTTATCAACAGGATCAGGGACACCAACGGATAACTTTCGCTTTCTAAATTAGTTATATTAAATATACCTAAAGTTCCATGATACTGACTGTTATGTCATGGTTAACTGACATGGGACTGAATCAACAATTCAGCTCGAAATCACGTCTACGGCTTTAAATTCCAACGAATCCCAGACAAACAATGAATAACCTCAAGATAAATCCTATTTTGGTAATCCTTTCTAAAAAAAATGACAATATGCCCTGGATTTCATTTAAATCTGGTAAAAACTAGAATTGACCGACAAGCCCAGTTTATCTAAAACGCCGCCTGCAGAAAACAAATGCAGGTAAATTTATAAAAAAATCCGCAGTACAGCTGCAGTCAATTATATATATATATATTTTTTTTCACTGAGAAAACAGGCGAAATCTATGTTAGTATGTGTAGTGTTTTTGCAGCCGTCTGTCTTATATAATAAGATAATGGGAAATAGGATACGTTTGTTTGACCTGTATTCTCATATAACTTTTGCCAGACCAACAAAAGCACGAACTTCACAGACTGACAGATGTGTCGTTCAGTTCAGCCACTGTCGTCCAGCTGCACAAGCCTATTTAACGAGGATATTGTACATTAATTTTTATGGCGACAGGAAGAGGATGTAAACATCTGGTTAATGTCTCAGAAATAACCCCGACACGTGTACAAAGTTCCGGGTTTCTCTAATTTTACCCGAACGGGTACTCTTGGATCAAATGTTAACACAACGAAATCCTAAAAAAATGGCTTGGGAGGCTACCTATATTTTATTATGATGAGGTATTTTTGAATAAACGATTTTGTTGTAAAGTGCATTAAAATAAAAAATAAATTTAAATTTCGATAATATCAACCAGTATTGGAAAACCTCATGCTTCCCAATACTTTAATTAATGCCATTATAAACCAATTCAAGGGCCACGGATAGCAATTTGTAAAAATATGAAGATAACCATTGCTAACACGCTTGTGAGACAGTTCTTAGAACGTTATGCGTTGACACCTTAAGTGATGCTTCCTTGTTAGACTCACATCACAGCATCTCAAAGAGAATGGGAAATTCTCCGAATTTCATTTTTTACTACTCTAGCATCTATATTTTTATTACTTCTCGCCAAAAGGTTAAAGCACGAAATTTACGGATTCTTATGATTAAATCTATAAATTTTGTCGAGGTAACTGCCCGTATTTTTTAAGCTTCCTTCATCTAAACTGTGTACAACTGGAGAATTTCTTGTCAGGTTCGGTTTACGTGACGATACCCTGGTGTTAACCAGACCCCTTGGCGTGTAATCAAACCCATTGTTATTTAACCCAAAAGGCACACTCGGTTGTTAGTGAAACACGGGTATAGGGCACAGCCTTCCTATAAAGCCTGTAGTGCGTTAACCTTGGGTGGCCTACTGTCAAATATTGTCACGCTCCTCGCCTTAGATTCGAACTCACAATCACGGTTTGATTCCGGCGCTGTAATTAAACCTAGGCCACAGACGCCGGTTGACATACCATTCGTTTCATGTAAGAATCTTCTTCTACATTCAATAGAGAGAATCTTGTACCTGTCACTCCCCTTTCAATATAACACATTCGTAAATAATCCGCAGAATGGTATAACACGTTTCCATACTGGAGATAAACAATATCCTCCCAGTTAATGTTTCGCCCGCTATTTTGGCGGATGGCGCGTCTTGTTTTTGGTAACATTTTTTTTATTTTGTTAGATATATTTTTCTCATCTATTAGCTATCTTTTCTGTCCGAATAATTATTCCTGTGTCCCTTCGTGCAGATATGAACAATAATATAAATATTATTGAATAAGACAACTGTTTGGAAGATTGCTATATATTATGAATGCAGGAGAAAGATTTGCATTTGCGCAAATTTAGTCTCAATCCACAAGACGGGAAGAGACTATGTAATTGATTGCTCCACTCGTGAAAGAATAGTTAAACTTTAATATGGAATAAAACTACGCTGATCGTATGGTGTCCGCACTTTCATATTCCTTTGTAAAATGTTCAGTCTTTCCTTTGTGTAGATATTCTTGAACGGGAAGGGCTCAGGGGATAATATAGTACAGAACCTATCGATATTAATTATTGTATCAATTAACATGATATAATGGTAGTATGAAAAACATGACACTAACCTTCCGTACATCATTCAGCTAGACCATAAATCGATTAAACCACGGTTTGCTTTTTTTTGTTTTACCAAACTGGGTTGACTGATCGTTGACAAGGGCAACATGAAAATCTACTGATAAAAAATTAAAACCGCGTCAGACCTGGTGATTGTGTAAAATATATTTTTTACCATTGTTTTTTTATGTAACCTATTGTATTAAAATATCCGACAAAAAAAATTAAAATACAAATGCGAAAAAAAGGTACAATACTCAGTAGACTGTGTGCAACATATTTTAAAGGCACCTATTCCGATATCTGATGTTTATTAATCAAAGATAGTTCTTATAACAATTTATAAACAAAATAGGCCTGAAAACGCTGATTCCACTGTACACATGCTATATCCACGTTTTGTTTAATGTAGAGACCCCGCCAAAGTAATCTAATCATATTTAAATAGAAAATAAGTCAGCAAGTTAGAGGAACCATTGTTTTGCAAATGGCTTTTTGTAACAAATGACTTTTCAACTTTAGCACTTATGTAGTCAACCACCTTCAGTTACATGTTGTTACTTTTTCTATTTGTCAAAATGGGCGCATGTGTATCATGTTTACTAACAGCTTGTAGGCGAATAGCTGGCTTTAATATGTTCGGTGTAGATTGAAAGATCAAATAAGGAACTAAATTCACTTATACCAAGCGGGTATATATATATGTCAGTTTGTATAATGGTAGGCATTCATCACTCCAGAGGGCTTTAGGATATATTGATTATGAATTGTAGCAACTGAGATAACATAATCTACACCAAGCTGATGTCAGCTCGCATCAGATCGCAGCCATTGGGACGGGGATCATGCCCGCATGCTGTGACGTCACTGCCGGACAGATGACAATGGCTTCAGGAACGTTGGTGGTGCTTATGAATTTATGACTAAACAATTGCATTAGTGTACTTCCGGCGAGCAAGCACGGAATCTTAGTTGGCCGACTAACACTCATCCGGGGCAAAACCTAGGGCTTAAGTCTATTAAATCAATAAAGCGATGCTTGCAGCTGTTGGCGGAGATAAAACCATTTACAAGAAAGCTAATACAAAGTTTCTAGTGCTGGTCTCATCAATAGATTCACTGAACCTTGTTAAGTCACTTGTGGTATATTTGTCTAATATTTATACCATCTTGAAAAGAGTTTAAAGATTTCATTAGCGCCAGCGTAATACGGCCCCTAATGTTATCGACGTACCTAGGGTTGTGAATTGTTTGTCCTTAATAGCGTTAGAAATGTCATTATTTGAATTCCTACTCTTAGGCCTGTGGTAGTGAATGATAAAAAGTGTAAAGCTCTGATTAAGAAATTGAGGTAACAAGAGCATGATTGGCATTCATAAAGTCCAAATCCCAAGTGATTATGTAAAGAAGCAAATCCCTAATAGGAAAGCACCTGTTGCCGCATCTGATACTTAAATCAACCGTCATTATAGGGATCTCAACAACTGAATTATAAACAAAAACTCCGCCTTCTGAGGCACCTATTATAGGATTTGCTTTGCAAATACTCAAATGGTTAATCGGTCTTATTGCCAAGCAGATTTATTTGAAATAATCTGTAACTTCTTGATGTACTTTTATATGGTTTTCGGTGCAAAGTTAATTGTATGTTTTAGTGAAACCGGTTTCAACCTGAATTAATTGGTTTTGAATGTTGTTATTTGTGGACATCGATGCAACTTAAGAATGATCATACTAGCATTACAGCATGGATCTTGTAATCACAGTAATCTATCTATATATCATCTTTCTTCAACATTTTACATTCAACAGTTGGAAATTACGAAAGCTTATAAAAGTATTATATATATATATATATATATATATATATATATATATATATATATACATTTATATAATTATTGTAAAAATGTAAAACATCACACTGTATCAACGGTTGAGAAAAGTCTAATTGCATAATCATGGATGTTGCAGGATTAAAGATTCAGACAAATTTTAGTACAAAAATGACACAGAAAAAAACAATTTTAGAGACTCTTCTTAAACACAGCTAGAACATTATAAAATATATAAGGCTGCTGACAAGAGAGCCGTGACTGCCGCGAAGCTTGTAACGAAACACTGTTGCTTAGAGCTGTCAGCCACTTATCCCGGCCCTGGGGGGGTCTGTTTTGATAAACTACCGAATTACTTCAATGAGACACTGATTGCCTAGTGTGGAGAGACGGCACCGATTGATCAATTGATTTAAGTTTTATGGGACTGTTGGTTTTTGTCCGTTATAACCGCACATTTGATTCTTATCCCCGGATGGAGAAAAACACCAGACATGGCCGAAAACAACGGACTGCTGAAATCAGTGAAATCACTATCAGCAATCCAGCGCATGTTAAGTTTTTGCCCCTAACAAAGCATTGGCATTTTCCCTGCTTTTCCGTCAGGGGTCTCTTGGGAGATTTGAGTATAAGATACCCGTGGCGGTGGCTTGTAGTTATTAAAACTAAGCATATCATGAATCTCCTGTTTTACTACAAGTTTAATTATATAACATTATAAAACATATCTGTATTATTTTTAAATACATGCAGTGAAACCTTTGAAATAAAACCACCCGTGGGACTGGCCCGAAGTGCCCTTAATGCACAAGTGGTCTTATTAGACAGGTCAGTTTTAACCAGTTTAAATGCGTTCGATTCACTAAAGGGCGGTTTCACAGACAGGTGACATTTTTAAACAGATGTTCTGTCAGACAGGTTCCACAGTATAGTAAACAACAGTTTATAGCAGACGCAGGAAATAACAGCGGCTGGCAGAGAGATGGGATGTACAATAGAACACTGACGGGACAGGACATTTCGCCCGCAATAGACAGGGGTCTTTAGTAGGGAGGTTATAGCTTTCGGGACCAATTTTTAAGCGACTGCCCGTAAGTGCCTTGGTACAGAGAAGCCCGTCCATTGTTTTTATGAGGGGCCACCTTAAGTTTAGATTAAAAGTAGTTTTGGTCAGGATAAGGGTGAATTAACAGAATTATAACTCTGATATTAATCATGGACACTTCAGGGAGATGACATGAACTTAGGTCTTGTCATCGGTGCGAAAAAGTAAGAATTTAAAACACACAGTTATCTACCTCGGTCTATGTTTATTGTAAAATCGGCCCATACGGACACATCCCAGTCTCCTAATGACCAAGTTAGCCCCTGCTCTCTACTCAGTGAGGAAGGAAATGCAAATATCACACTCAGACGAGTGCACCTTCCGGGGGTCCCTCGATGGTATGACGCAGCAAGGATGACGATTTAATACCCAGGGCCTGCAGTCACTGGCCCTGGTTGATATGGATAGGATATGAAAAAAAGAAGTGTGTGCTAAGGTCATGTTACCGAGTCCGAAACCGGAATGGGATTTTTAAACATACTTGGTTAAGCTAGCGTTTAACTAAGAAGCGCTTACCTCCAACAATCAACAAATTAAAAAAAAACTTTAAAATTCTCAGGTCCGGTAAAGGAATGTCTAAGTCGCAAAAAATGTTTGAATTCCCAAAATAATCATATAACCAAAAAAAGGGGTGGGGCCCAGGGTGATTTACTTCTAATTTTTCCTTTATTTAATCAAGATATAACGCAATCTGGTATTTGTTGTAAGTTTAGTGAACGGCAAAACACGCGTATGCAGCTAGGAATCGGACACATTATATTCTTTTGGAGTGATTCCATTTTATAAGTATGCATATATATATACATATATACATATATATATATATATATATATATATATATATATATATATATATACTATACGTACGCATGTGCAATACGTTTCGACCGCTCACTGTATCGATTGAAAATGGATGCGCATGGTAACGGACGAGACAATTCATCACTTTGACGTTAGTGCGGGCTAACCTACTTCTCTGGTAGAAGATTTTTATACTCCGGCAGCGCTTTGTTATATCCCCGTGTATGCTGCATACTTAATGAAATTACAGTTGTCCGTTTTCTAGCTGCATACGCATACTGTGGTTACCGTTTTATTCGCGGGTGTTTCAAATTCGCGATATTCGCAAAAAGAATATAAAGCCTTCGTGAATAAGAGGTCCTATCATATAAGGCAAGTTGAAAGGTAAAGGATTGATATGATGAATGATAGTATATCTTGTTTGTTAAAATATTACTATTATACATCATATCCGATCTTTCAAATTATATGCCCTAAATGAATGATAATTTCTTCTCGGTCAGTGTTCCCTTTGGACTCCGTGTACTTATTTAGATTTTGCACACTTATTATCTGATAGATGTAATAATGGTTATAATGTTGATAATAATTATACTGTCTAGGACGTTTGTAAGGTGAGATCGCGAAAATAGAACCCTCGCGAAACATTGAAATTGTGTAAATCGCGATATTTTAACCTCACGAATATGAAGTCAACTCTAGTATATGTCACAATCGCAAAATTATAACTGCATATATATATATATATATATATGAAATGTTAACTTTATAATGATTATGGATTATGATGTATATCCGGTTGGGTTATACAATAAGGATTCTGTTGCTGTGTCACTGGTCAATCTTCTCATAAGAGAACAGAGATGTGAAAGAAAATGTATATTAAATTTCTTGGTATGATGCATTAAGAAAACGGTTAAAAATATGAGGAGGGTTTCAGTATAAAAAGGAAAAGTCTATTATGTCACAATGTTTCAACAAAGACTGTTGTGAAAGGCTAGAATAGCTCCGATTATAATACAAAACCAGTTGGATCGACCAATCTTAATTGGTTCCAGAAGGACAAAGGAAATAAAACACTACATTTCGTGCTCGCTTTCATTCCTTTCAGTAAGATTAAACAGAATGATTGTACCAGAATGATTCCCTGATAAAATTTTACTAGTTTCTGGTTTTATAAGTTATTCTATTTCGACCTGTCAAACTCTGTTTCGGTATGTTTCATTCGCTTTGTCCTCTAATATTACAACGTCGCCCTTGACAGCACTGCTGGTTAATGTAGGAAGGATACTGCCAGACTAGTTTAAAAAATTAATTTGCACTCGTACTGCCTTGTGACTTAACTTGAGATCTCGCGAGAAATTATAAGAAAACCCCCTGGACAGCATGGCCGGTTGAATTATTGTGTTAACACGGGTGTCATCCGGGCTAGAACCGCAAATTCTGTTGAGAAGAAAACCTTGAAGGAAAGTATGTATTTCACACGACACTCCCTTTTGAAACTGTAAGCTTGGCTTTTACCAGTGCTTACAGGTACTTAATACAACGGTGAATAAATATGAGTGGTATTATATGTCTCTCAATTAGAGAAAAGTAAGTTGATAATTCCTGTGAATGGTACTGTCACTTTTTTACTGCGGATTGATGAGTTTTATGCAGTACTCGCTCTCTCGAAGAATGTATACTTTATATCACACTTACATATACGCCTAAGCAAAACAAAAATGTATATGCATGCAAACCAACGACCCCACTTATACGGATAATGTACGCAAAAACTTCGGTGTGAGTAAACATAAGAGAATGGGAAAAAATAACAAAGGAACTACAGACAAGGTTTTCTGTGCAGATATTCAGTGGATACAGTTCTCCTCCCGTGTATCAGAATCATTTATAGAAGAATTCTGGGGGTGTCCCACTGTTAGCGAGCGTTTTTTTATATGACCAGTCTACTTCAAGTCCTCAAACATATCTCAGTCATTTAATAGTGTCGGTAACTTCAAGAACAACGTGAGCCTGTCTAGATTTCGTCACTTCATGGTATGGCATATATAAATATATATATATATATATATATATATAAATATAGAATTGAACATACGTCTTAGTGATCGAAATTGTTATGATACCCCCTCTATGGAAACAGAACAGGCCTTAGAATTTTGAACATAATCAAATTTTATATTTTATCTGGGCCGCAACCCCTTCCGGGCAGGACTCGGTGTCACCTGGTGTCGTATAAAAGCAGTTGTGTAAGTCTGCTTATTAGCTTTCACACAAAGATATTGGCCCGAGAATGTTAGAGTTGCCAGTATATTAAAATTCGGATTTATCTCTAAATGCATCTAAATTTACAAAAAAATTAATTTATATATATAAAAAAATCATTTACTGTCAAACACTATGCCAATTTCAAATTCTATCAACGTTTTTTAATCACTAGGTCCATAGTCTGTAGATGGCAGTGTTATTTGAGTAAGAATGAAAGTTACTATCGGATAATAAACTCTTCTAACGAGCATCTCAGTTTAGCGACTACCTCTAAAATGCGACCACTTTATGGAGGTCCCGTTGATAGTCGTAACTTCAGGATTTCACTGTATTTTCTTTTAAATCTTATGGGCATTAGAGTTATAGCCTTTGGTAATGGTGCTGGAGTGAATATATGAGGTAATATCGAGGTTTCCTTATTTTGAGTCTGAGGCACGTCTAGGCCAAAGTACAACGTACCCCTCAAACAATAGGCTACGTTCTACCCCAAATTATGTGAACATGTAACTTGAAACAAAAAAACTAGAATAAAATTAAAACTGAATATACTGTGTCTAGTCATGAAATATGCAGCACTTAGTACCTACATGACCTCAACTCTGTGGACAGAAAATACAAAACGACCGCTTAATCAAAGGTAATATGTTTTAAATGAAAAAAAGGTGGTCCCAAACACGGGAGAAGATTATTAAATAACCCTCATCATAAAAAATACAGATTGCGAGGAGTCGTAATAAACTGATCACCCAAATAAGCCCTCAGCGCTTTGGATATAAGTCTTGTAATTATTCAAACGCCAGCTTGCGGCTCGCCACTGAAATGGTTATGGTTTATTGATGTGCAAAGGGTTTAAGTTAAATCCTCAAAAGTACTCAGAGGAACTGATAAGACGGATACATAATAATAGCTGGATTAACCTTAGGACAATATGTAATGGATTATGAGAGGTTCACGCACATGAGTACATGGTTGTTTTTATTCTCGGCAAGAGCGCGCTGTTTTTAAAGATTTTTCTGTGAGCATAAATAAATCTACTTCTTAAAAAAAAGTTTTATCTTTCCAGGCTAACAATGTGTGAAGCTTCCATTGTAGGAAGTTTCGCCTTTTCACATTATTTTTATTTTAATTTTTTATGCTTACAGAACAAGAGCTAAGTATCTTTGATGTAATGCTATTGGAAACTATCACTCTGTACGGTGTGTCATCAATTTTAAGGGATAACATTAAATTAATTCATACACACAGGGAAAAATATCAGAGGTGTAGATTAAAAAAAGATCGTGTTTTTGATATTAAGTATTAATTCTACTTAAAGTAAGTCCATTGGGTGTCAGAATTGTCGTTGTCTGATATTTTATGACTGTATGCTAAGACCATATACAAATCTAACTGTGATAAATATTTCATTTGTTAACCATGAAGTAATATGTACTGTCCCTGTCTTGAAGCAAGGTGTGCTACCAGTGTCTTTCAAATGGCACAATCAGGAGTTGTATGCCTGTTCTTTCACACTTTCTGTCTCCTTTTGCTTAATACAAAAGTTTCTAGGCAAAAGCATCCAAGCACACGGTCTACGTTATGGTTCTACGTGTTAGTGAACACAATTCACGTGTGTCTGTTTACAATAACAAGGACGCATGACCGGAAGTCCGATTTGTACATGCGCATACATGGACCTTCTTAATAATACCGGCTTTTGTGACTGAGGAGTAAAGCACAGGACTCAAAGCCGGGAGGTCGTGGGTTCGAATCACTGCCGAGGCGGTGAGATTTTCCACGGTCGTTCCCAACCCAGGTTGAGTATTCTGCATGCTCAATGGGTAAGCCGCGCCCAACGGCCGTGTTTCACTCACAATCGAGTGTGCCTTTCAGGGGTTCCCGGGTGGTATGACTCAATAATGGGAACGTATACGCACCCAGGGCCCACAGGTGCAGTTGATACCATGCCTGGTTAACGCCAGGATATAAAAATGACAGGAAGCGTGCGAAACTTTCCTGTCTCGTAATCCTAAACCGGATTGGAATTCTGCAGATGTCCATGTACGTAGTTAAGTTAGCATTAAAAATAAAGACTGTTACCTTTACCGCCAACAACATTATTAAAAGAAAAAGAAAAAAAAATCTTCATATAACCTCTTCTTTATTCTAACGACCGGTAACGGCCCCTGGATTATTCCTGTAAGTCTGTGTCCCGTCAGGACAACTCAGTATCGGTTCCCGACGATAGTTTTCGCTGATGAGGTATAATATATGACCTATATATCTATATGACTTTTTTATGAAACAGATCATATCAATCACATATGCATAACCCCCACCCCCTCACACACACACACACACACACACACACACACACACACACACACTAACACACACTGCACTCAGCATCCTTGAATAATTTATTATGGCCAAAAATGTTGGTTTCTAAGGCACTTTTTTTCATGAATCAGTGGGGCGGGCGATATTTTTTACCTTAATTTCCTAGTTTTTCTATCTTTTTTTATACAATCACGGGACAACGTGACAATAACAGACCAGTTTTTGCGAAATAAATAAAGATTGACAACATTACAAAAGGATGTTTTAATAATTTAATAATTTTACACAGGTTTTTCAAGCATTTTTCTTCAAAAATCATAAATTCAAAACAGTTTTTTTTTATAGTTTTTCTATCAAAATTTCATACGATCAAAGAACAACGTGATCATTGTATTGCTAAACAAGGAAATGGACGACATAAACAAAGGAAACATCATCAATATATATACTTGAAAGAAATGTCCGAGCTGCTATGGATCAAAATCGGTAAATTTCAACTGAACATCAAAATGAAATTGTTTGATGCGGGACGGATTAAATTTGACGCGAGTGGTGCCTCGGAAAGCAAACTTGTTTGGCTTAACATACAAGACACATTACTCCGTTGATTCAAGACGGCGTTCGAAGCTTTTCCACTACAAACTATCCCGCAGAAATTGCTGGGGAAGCTAAGATCATATATGACGTGATTTATTACAACAGAATGATATAAACTCGTCAGAAAGAAAAAGCTGTATCGCAAACGTTAATACATTTTGTCTTCAGGGACAAAAACCTCCGATTCCACCTTACTGAGGCCCGCGATGTCTCTCCGGTCAAAGTGTTGGCGGTCACAAACTTACCAATGCTTTAGTGGGGGAGATAATTTAATCCTAGTTAATGTACAGTGATGTGCTTAATGGGTGAGCAATAGTTAATGATGTTTACGACGGACGGAATGTCCCTGTGTTGATGTTAATTCGCGGCAAAAGGCAGCTACAGTGGTTCAAATAGGTAAAGCGCGGCACAGGAAAATTGGCATTACCTGTGAAGGATGGTCAAATAATAGTGCGATGATGACAGCAGCATTAAGTCACATGATGAATCACGTGACCACTAATGCTTTCACAATGCGAGGAGAGAAGACCACTTAACTCCCGTGAACGGTGTCGTGGCTTTTGTTTCATAATGTAGTTTAACCACACCATTCCATTCATAGTAAAGAGGTATTATGCTTATAATGAATGTAATATTTGTTAATACAGCAAACAAAGGATATTTTATTTCTGTAAAACCAAATAAATTTACTTGAGAAAATAAATTAGATACGAACCGTGGCTCAATCATGTAAGCTTTTTTAATATGGTATAAAACCACCTTCAAACAAACATACTCTAAAATCAGACCGTTTAAATAGAGGAAAGAATGGGTTTTTACTTTTTATTTCATATCTTACTTCTGAAGAAATTGTAAAGACAGTAGTATGTATATTGATTTAATTCAATGAGGGAGATCATAGGTCTTTGATATTACAATGATATTACTTATTTTCAAGGACATACCTATTGTCCACTTTAAAACAAAGTTAGGATCTGAAAGATAAAAGCATAGTTGGCTCCATGTATGTGTGTGTGTGTTTTTTTATTTTATTTTATTTTTTTTAACGTATATGTTTGTTTACACTATGTTAGTGTTACTATGTTAACTTGTCATCACCATGTATTTGTACTGAATCTTTGTTTGTATATATGTTTCCCAGGAAAACATTTGCATTAGCCTAACGGCTATTTTTGTAATCCTGGTTAAATAAATATGTTTAAACCAAAATATCTCAAAACATATCTGCACAAACCCTTATCAAATGCACTTAACCCAAGGGAACGACCACCGTGTGGGAGTAATTGCTTATTAATGGCAAATAATTTAAGATCTGATATCATTTACAATAGCGACGTTTGGATAAACAAGATTTGTTATTGGCCACAATGTCCATCTTTTACCTTTCAATATAGCTTTGACGTTGGGACTTCTCATGTCGTGATTTTGAAACTCCCTCGAACTAAAAGGTAGCCAAAGTATATTTTAAAAATAAATACCGGCTGTAGTCCGTATAAAGTCTTATATCCGAGGGTTATGTTTTTGCCGGCGTTGGTTTGTCTGTTTACCCGTTAGCAAAATTACTCAAAAAGTTATTAACAGATTTTGATAAAATGTTCAAGATAGCTCGACAATAATAAAAGGAACAATTGATTAAATTGTGGGGTGACCCGGATCACCATCTAGACCATTTTTTTAAAGGAAAACCACTGCATTTCTGGCAATGCCATGTGGAGCTAATGAGCTGTCTTGGCGGAGGTCTGCGTTCTTTGAGTGCTCTTCTGGTTTACGCTTGAATTCTATATTCTATATTTAGAGTACTTAATGTCTATATAATCTGATATCAGACTTAAAATCGTATATGTGAAGACAAGTTCCAGGATCAAATCACGCAATGTATGGAGGAACACAAAATGACAGCAAGCGGGGGAGGTGTTGTTCAGAAGAATTGTGATCATTGGAGGGGTTAGGTCCATAGAGAATTTGGTTGAAGACCCATCATAGGCAAGACAGTTAAATGGTCTTTGATTTGACCCGGTCAGGGGAACTCGCGGATGGTCATATTAAGACTATTATTCATGAGACATCAAGTATTTCTGGTAACGATCTGAGATCTTCTCGTTACAGATGTAGCGTTTTGTTTGACTCACGACGCGATGTCATTCGGGATATTTGTTCCTTCTTCCCTAGAGAGCGCGGAGCGTCAAACGGCGAACCCAGCGGCTGACTGCCAGAGTCCCACGAATCGCCAAGTCTGTTTAAAGCTTTGTCCCTTAGTGACGAATGGTGCTCCTGCTGGTTTCATACTTGACCGGGCTTTTCCTTTGATGACCTCCTTAAATAAAGGCCCACCGGGGGCCATAACGGCACATTCCTCCATCGTCTTGGTTAGGGCAGCTATTGTATTGTCCACAATACTCTCATGCTCGCTTCGTTCAATGTCTTCCCCTCGGACATGTTATATGAATATAATTTTGTTTAGCAGGCCATCATTCACGATGCGTTCCCCTTGACAATGAATCCTATATACCAGTTCTCATTCAGAATTATTACCCTAAACTTACCCAGATTGCACATACAATTAAGATCGCCACTGCCGATGGGATTATTCGTTTTATCGGCGTGAATCTATTAATCCCAGATCTCAGTACCATTTCGGATGCTACTGATGTTCGCATAGTTCTCAATTATTGGAAATGAAGATTCATATCAAAGTATATATTGAGATATAATTATCCCATACCGTTTTAGGTATCAGAGATGAAATCGACATCCGTCAGAGCGCAAACGTGGGTGTTTTTTGTGTACACGTCAATTCGATGATCTCACTTTCATCTTCACTGAACAAAGAAAAGATAATTCCTTTTGATCAGGAAGGTAATAATAATGACTAGGCTATAAACTACACATTTTCATTATGCTGTTTCATTGCTATTGGAGTTTATTGAGTTATTTCGTAGCGGAAATATATGAGTAAAGGCGGTGTGACGTCACGGTCCTGCATCACTATAGCAACCATAAGGCATCACTAATAACATACAAATAAGAATAAGATATATAATTGTTTTCGCGTCAGTAAAAATTGCACTGATCAGGTTTTTCTAAAATTCATATGGAATTGTATAGATATGTTATGTGAATTTCATTCTCGAAAGGCAGATTATAAGTACTGACGCGATTTCTCTGTTTACGCATATAATCTTTATATATATAGAGAGAGAGAGAGAGAGAAAGAGAGAGAGAGAAATCTATTCAACTGAAGTTAAGAAAATAATTATGTTTATTTCTGTATGTATGGTTATATTTAATATAAATGTAGCATCCTAACCATAATAATATTTGTATTCGCCTGCTATTTATTAGTATTAGGCCCCTGAATACTTGACATCGTCGTTTATTTGTTTACATTCAGAGGTCAGCTGACCCGAACCCTGCACACCCGAATCCTGCTCAAACACGCGCAGTGCGCAAACTTATCAAAAGTTCTATTGTTGTCCTATTGTTGCATTAATTATGTTTCCTCTTGTTGCTGACTGTAATTGGGATCCTCAAACTTCATAGTTATTTCACAAATAAATCGGATTCTTATTGAGTAATTGGTAATATTTCTGGTACATTAAAATAAGGTCGGTTGAACAAAACCATTGACCTGATTTCAGAATGCCGGTGACTTAAAAACTACCCCGGGCTAGACCGCTGTAAATATTTGCACATGTGGCTCCGGTTCGTGAGTATTCTGTCAAGGGAATAAGCTTTATACAAGACAATAAATATCGGTATCTCATCAACCTAACAACCTGTAGAAAAGTAGAAATATTCAACATGTATCACCAGTTACCGACTGGGAGGCGTTTTAATTCACAATATCAAAGGAAGACCTTCAGGTAGGAGCATATTGCGCAATATATTTCTTCAAACATGACACACACATACACATACAATATGTGCCCAATAAAAAACACTCTGTAATTTGCTTGGTCCATGTTAAGTGTCGCTCGATTCTGCAGTTATGTTTATAGATTTATATCAGGATCTCTACTACGGTGTCCTACAATTCTGCAATTCTGTTGCCTCACAAGCTGACACAGTGCATGCAGCATACAACAACAAAAAAATATTTTTTTCCTAAAGCATCGTACAAAGCACAGGGAACATGAAACCGTTAGAGAAAGAATCCTATCGACACATCGGGAAGAATCAAGTTTCTCATGTACAAATTTGCTGGTAACACAATGATTGAGTAAAAAAATGAAAACATTTGAACATATTTTTTAACCCTACGGTGAGAGTTATAGTCATAAAAGTCCGTGTATCACTGATAATGTGTATATATTTCACAAACTGTTTACCGATACACCTATGTTAACCGAATCGATCTCCTCATTCACAAAAGTACTCAGTAGTACACAATAGTGGTCATTTAGCAAATTAGACCATAATTTTGTGTCGAGATAACCCGCATCCTGTACTGTATGCATCTTTTTATGGATCTAATTCCATTTTGATTTTGGACTACCTAGCGGTGACACACGATTATTATGGTCCCAGTCAGACCCCCGAAAGGTGAAACACGACAGTTGGGCATAGTCTTCCCATTAAAGGGACCTGATCACCTATAAAGCATGTTGAATTAACAAGAGAAATACCTTCTTCCCTTTTAAATCAAACTGTACCTGCCAATTTAATGAATTGAAACCGTTTGCTTACTCCTGTGAAAGAGTGTTAAAAACATTGGACCGGGCGCGATCGCAGCTGTCAACATAAACACAACGCTTTGGGCCGTGTGCATCACGGAGCCACAACACGTGTCAATGATGAGATGCCCCGAATGACTTGGCCCAAAATTGTAATTCATGTTCCCGCTGGCTAAAAACACTGCTTGTTGCGGCTCACAGTCGGACCTCCGGTCACCTGGCCTTGTTATAGTAAACAGACACACATGGAAAGGGTTTACCAACACACAGAGCCATTACAAGGTGTTAAACAGCCGTACTCAAGGTACTGAGCTAGTGTGCTAGGATGGTGTTGCTAGAAAACTTTTGTATAAAGCAAAACTGAACTGATAATGTGAAATAAGATACATCACATTGCGCCTGATTATGTCCTTTTACGTCTGTTGAGCGCCTAGGTGGGGCCGACCCTAAATAATCTCGCCTCTTTTCGGTTGAGATTTGAACTGGGCTCTGGACTGAATTTGATATTGGTTATATGCATCATATCAAGAACTGAAGTGATACTTGGTGTCAATCAAGACTATTATAGGTTAAACATATTCTGAGCGTCGTGTTTACAGTTTACTTAAATCCCTTTTAATTATATTGAGGAAACACTTCATATTGCTTCAGTTTTGGTAAATTCTTAATCTATTTTCAAAGCCTGGCTTCTTAATTTACTTTTCTTCCCAAACAGCGTTCATCAAACTAAAAATGTCCCAACATCTCTTATTCAGCGAGGACTCGGCTTCAGATTTCCTGAATGCATTATGAGTCCGTTTAATCAAATCATGAGAATTCATATACAGGGTATTAATAATTCCGTTGGGTTAATTGAATTGTTAATAACAGGGACTAATTGACTTCGCTGTAGCGGCCATATCGGTATCATTTATTAAAACGCCACAAAGGCTCTCCAAACAACACTACTGAAATATTAAACTTTTGCTAAATTTGATATTTGATACCTGGTTTATAAATTGTTCAATTTCCGAATTCGCTGGTGACCGATCTATGCAATATTCTGCAATATTAGCGATTGGCGTATTGTCTTATGTTTCATGTTTGTAGCAACATTTAACACGCCTACCTTCATCCTGCTACATAGTGGAATACTAATTGCGAAATCCGTGTATTACTTATATTTGTATAATTATACTAGTATGTCCAGCGTGTCCCTCAGTCAATGCTTCCCATGGTGCCTTGCATGTCGCAAACAGAATGGAGAATTATCGGGAGTAACATTTCAAGATCCCAATTATTCTATTCATTATTTTCAATAAGTCTTCAAACTTTCCTCTGTTAATAATTTGATGTCGCATATTTCGTTAAGAGTTTAAAAGTAAAAATATGAATGATTATGCTATTATAATATAAATATCAATTATATAGATTATATATATATATATATATATATATATATATATATTATATATACATCCACTTTAAGAAGAAACAAATTAGAAAATAGTGAATTTAATAAAATCGAGCTTCAGTACATTGAAAGTACTTATTAAATTTTTTGAAGAATCGTAAAAATACATAAAGCCCGTTATAAATCAGTTTAATGAGCTTGCTTTGAACACTCTGGAGTATTTTTTTTGTATCCTAACAGGGGTCGTATCGTGATTTGTGGTCCTCGATACTGCATATTAACTAAGTGCACTTATGTGTACAAAAGGGAGCTATCACCGAACAAGTAAGCCTTTTCCAAACCACCTTGCTGGTAATTCCGGGACATGTTCAACTCTGTAGCATTTCTCAGCTCCCTTTGGAGACAACAACCTATGCAGCCATAAAAGGCGCTAGTGGGTTATTCTTTCTACATTTTGCCTGTCATCCATGCATGACGGGTAACCATTCTTTCCATGGTGGAGAGGGCGCATCTATGTGTTCACTTTTTTTCCCAGTCTTAACGGTCTGACTTACTGACTGAATGTGAAGTCGGCGCTCAAGCCAGTCACAGGTCTCCGGAAAATCCGGTCCGCACTGGCTCCCTCAGCCCTCAGCAACGACAAAGTGTGACAGATTAAGTCGGTATACAGTTATATAAAGTTAGAATTTAAATTCGAAAATGGAAGAAACTGATGGAGTTGAAGATCGTAGTGAGAGTGGAGGAGGAACCCGGAGAACCCGGAGAGAACCACAGACCTTGGACGGGCCACTACAATCCATTCTCATGGCAGCACCTTGGATCGAACCCGGGTCGCCAGCACAGAAGGTCGAGCGTTTTTCCGCTCAGGTGTCCAGGCCCCCCGGCCTTAGCGATCTGATCGGGACTCGAACTCACAACTTAGCGATGACAATATAGGGGGACAGGGGTATATATCCCCCTAAACTACTCAACGGGGGGGGGGGGGGTGTCAATTTAATCATCTCCCCATTATTCAGAGAATAATATTTATATAAATGATATATATAATTAAATAGAACTATAGCCTTTTTTCCATTTATGACTTTATTATATCTGAACCCGGTTTAGAATCAACTTGTACTGGAAACACCTTATTTTCTAAACCTTAAAATTAATTGTAATATATTTGAAATGTGATTAAGTATATATATTTGAAATGTGTCATTCAGTCGTTAAAAGGTATAAATAAGGGCCCTGCGTGGGCCGAAAAATTGAACCCTCACCCGCCCCGCATCATGCCCTGTCAGCCCGCAGCCCGCCCCGCAATTAAAGGAAAAATTCAGCCGCCCCGCCCCGCAGTTCCTATGATACTTTCAGCCCGCACCCGCCCCGCAAAATTTTCTTTCATCCCGCACCCGCCCCGCATGTTTCAAGTTTTCGGCCCGCAGTCTAGCCCGCCAAAATAATTTTAAACAGTTTTCGGATCCAAGGGTTTATATATCAAAAATATTTACAGCACATATATTAGCCACGCTCATTATTAACATATATGAAATGTTTGATGATTGGAATGAAAAATTATTTTTATACGTTTTAGCAACCATTCAGGCCATAATTTATAAAATATTTTAAAAGACATGTTTGATCGCTTAAATAGATTTTATATGTACATAATAATTAAACACAGCTTAAATATTTTTTTTATATTTTACACGGGAAATAAATAAACCTTTGGTATTATTGTGTCTGTTTCTACTTAAATTAATAAAAAAAAGGTAAAGTAAAAAATCTAGATTTCTTTAAAGTATGTGTACCCATAGTTACGCTTTGAAACAGTATTGGCTGATCACACGCCATCAAACTACTGAGATGCGTTGCTGGTTAAAATCTTGTCAGTCATAATCTGCTAATTAGCTGAAACTGAGAGTAATCTGATGGTCAAGGTAGTAGAGGGGTAATCTGACTGATGTGGCTTTAGGTTCAGGATGTTCATTGAGATAGACATGACCAGAGCGGTGTTTCTGATAGCAGTATTCACCACATTATGCTGTGCCTAATAGGGATTTGACCAGCCAGTGGTTATTGTCAGTTAAAATTAGCCAGCACATGGAGTTATAATTTGATAAGGAGTCCACCTTAGGCTTTGTGCAGTTCTAGGTCAATTGAGTCACCTACAGAGCCAGCTGTTGCCACACACTGTCTATTACCAGATTAAAGGTAATCAAGCCCTTGCTTCACTCCCAGCCGTATTATATAGTACATGGGACCTGACACAAATACAGGGTTACAGTCCATATACAGCATCATGACAGGTAAATTTATACAAAGTTATGACCAGCTCCCATTGCAAGGATAATTTTTTTTTAATTTCAGATTTCAGATTAATGATGCATCATCTATTTTGTACAACAGAAACGTTTGCATAGTGTTGTTAAAACTGTCAGTTAGTGTAAGCGGTTAACAGAAATAAATTAAAATTCATTAACATTTATTTTTTCATAATACTATTTTTACAACACCTGAAAACAGTTTATATAGTAATATAATTGTCTTCAAATGATAGCTTTTTTTATAATTTTTTATATTTGTGTTCGACTAAACTGCCAGATCATCAACCCGCAGCCCGCCCCGCCCTGCACAGACTTTATTTCGACCCGACCCGACCCGCCCCACACTTTCTTAGATGTAACCCGCCCCGCTCCGCACATTATCCTAAGCGCGGGCCCGCGGGACCCCGCGGGTTGCGGGTCAATTCCCGCCCCGCGCAGGGCCCTAGTATATATATATATATATATATATATATATATATATATATATATATATATATATATATATAAATATGTGTGTGTGTATGCGTCTCTGCAAGCCCCCCCCCCCCCCCGGGAAAAAATTGACGCCAATGCTGACCATTATGTGCCTTTCGGGGGTTCGTCGGTGTTATGACCCAGCTGACACCAGGATAATTGAGTATAAGTCTGTCATTTAGTCCGAAACCGGAATGGAACTTTGCGGATGTACATACTATATAGATAAGAAAGCATTAAATTTAGAGGCGGTTACCCCACAAAGTAATTGGTATTTGATTAAAGATTATTTGATCAATCGGTTTTGTTAGTTACAGTAAGGATATAGATCCAACAATTGCCGTATTCTGATAATGTGAAACGTCCATATCCTAGTGATATAAGATATATTTTGGAGGATCATCCCAATGGTTAAATTCCGCTTTGTTTTTCGAGTCTACCAGTGTTCAGGCTGAACTCGTGAATAAAACGTTATGGATGCTGCAATGATCGGTATAAAAAACACACACAGCAAGCTGTTTTAGGAGACTTTAAAAACTCGGCCAGAATGAAATGTTAATGATTAAGTCTGCACAGATTTCACGTTTAAACAACTTAATTCCAGGTCACATCTAGAACAAGAGACCCGATAATACAGTAGCTACAAAAATAAAGTATAAATTCATGAATAAAGTCATAAAAACGGGACAGAATCCTTTGAATTATACTTTTACGTTGATTCAGCTCATCTACAAATGTACATTGTAACTGATTGTTCCTTGTGTGCTTTCCTTGCCGCCCACAAAGTTTCAACAAAATCTCTTCAGCACTTTGTGCATAAATTTGCTGACTGACAAATTGAGGTTAAAGTGTGGGATACCTCTCGCCAAATAGCAGAAGTATATTGAGTGGCATGAATGAGTATATTCTTTCTTCCATAACACATTGTAAACCTTCAGATACGGCCTATGGTCCTGCCTTTAAAAGAAAAGATATAACATGAAACAACACGTTTTTTTTGTGACAAAGGTACATGCATCAGGAGACTTTAAAGTGGAATTACGCTTTTTCCGGACCTAATTATCATTGAATTATAGTAGGAAATGCAATCGGATAAACATCAGGTTGCATAAAAATTTTACCTCGGGGCACATCTGTTCAACTTGGGCCATGGGTGGCCAATCTTAATTAGCAAAACCTGGCCATTTTGGAACCAGGTACTCTAGAGAGTTTAAACCGTTTAAAATGAAAACCTGGAAGAAATTCAAACCTTGTCTTCGGTTGAAAACTTGGTTATGTAAAACCACTTAAGCAAATAAAATATATATTAAAAAATAATGGAACAATTAAAATAAGATGACACTGAATACAGACACTAACATTGTTATATGATGCGCCAGGTAACAAAAAATATTCTTGGCAAGTTGACTGTTCAAATAAAAACAAAATTTGTTTAGAGAAAAGGGCTTTTATCAAATTTCTCTTATGGGTGCACACGTCAGTCACAATTTAAATTATGGCACGTTCCTAATCTGAGAACTTCGAAGTAATTGCTAAACAAGTGGACTTGTTGGATAACCCGCGCATTTTAAGATATGCAAGGGTAATTTAAATACGGAGCTTAAAAAAAGGGGGGAGTAGAGAGTTAGTTTCAAAAATAATCAGATACCCATTTTTGAATCGAGCAGGCACAGTTAAAATAAGTGACGTCATTTTTTAAATTTGAACAACGTAAGGCAAATGATCAAAATTGTACTTTGTCAAGCCTATGGTTTTTATTTTCAAAATGTAGTGTTCCTCATCGCTCACAGTAACACGTATGACCTGTGATCAATAGGTGCACCGATTGACCCCTAAAATCGATCGCCCAAACACTCAACACTCGCATAGTACTAGATCACTGATAGATTGCCCACGCATAGAATCCTGGGGTACTTTACGACAGTTAGATAGAACCAGTTTCCATCCAAGTGCCGATATTACTAAACCTTAAATATATTCACGTAAGATGACGGGACGGTATTATGTTTTATCCATTGGTTCGTTGGTTTGATTGTATGTTAGCAACTTTAGCAGAAACTTGTGATTGGAATTTGATTAAATGTTGCACAGATTTAGTGAAATACCCAGGGAACAATCCACTAAATTTTGCAGGTGGTCTGGTTCATGATAAGGGGGGGGGGGGGGCAGGTGGTCATACGACTACACACACATATGTAGTTTGTTCATGGCGTCAGTAATGGGAAGTTACTAGTCTATAAAACTAGAAGTTACCAGTCTGTAAAAATAAAGTTGCTGTACTAATGAAAACTTCGCCTATATCTGATAAATGCGTTTACAAGTTGTATAAGAAATGCTTTTGAAATACTGAATTAAATAAAGTACATGCTTGAATCGCCCAAAATGAATTTACAATGGAATGGAGGGGGGGGGGGATCTGTGATCAAGTATGTCATTATTGAGAGAATTTGAGCCGTTAATTTTGTGAGTTGAACATAAAACCGCTTTTCTTCATGCTGTTCCTCTCTTTATATAAATCAAAAATATTAATAAAACGTTGAGTACGTGTACATGACAATTTTACCATTGTTTTAAATATAACATTTTAGAATGCATGATAAAAGAGGCAGAAAGTGAATGTGTTTCTGTTTCAGTGTGTAACTTGAGTTTTATTGGGCATGTCGTTGGAGAAATATTCAGTAGAATATTAACTCTGAAATGAGTAATAGAATCATCCGAAGATATTTCAATATTATAGAAAGTTTTCAAGGTTTGATCTTGTAAATACTTGTAACACCTAAAAATCTACATGATTCATTTATTGGTTTTAATAGGTAGTATTTGGCGAATCGGCGGAGGCGCACATTAAAGTAGTATTCTATGCCCATGCCATGTTGTACTTAATTAGTTCGTCTGAATATTATCGGTCAGCAGTAAGCCGAAAAATTTGCAGTGTCTGGGTTCTACCGGCGTCTTGCCTCATTTGACAATTAATTGCCCTGTAAGATATGATTATCTCAGCTCGTGACGTCGGCAGAGGCATCTTACTCTTAATTGAACAACTTCTATTTTGACACATTAGACTTTATTAAGCGGACCACTGTTCTCATAAACTACAGGTGCGATATCCGAACTAATCAAATCCATCGCGGTTCTCAAAGCCAAGCCGGGTTCAGTCCCGCCGAGCCCTCGCGTGCAAGAGGCCACTTTGGCCGGCGTCTCTGCTGAACGACACTTTATGAGAATTGGCGAGGGCTTAAACAACTGTGAGCTCTCTGTAATACTGTTATAGCCTGTGAAGTGGCCGGCGGCAAGCCGGACGTTGTGGTCCATCCAACGTCCGTGACTTGTCCGCAGTACGTAGAAGACGATGAGATGTAATATCGTTAATTAGGGTTAGGATGCAGGTTTCTCTCCCAAGCCCTAACTGTAGCTTATCTTCTGGATTACTTTAAGCCTCACTGTACAGTCTTACACGCAAAGAGTGCAGGCAAGATAATGTTATTTTCTCAGACCCCGCGTGAATCAATTTGAACCCCCGCATCAAATAATTCTGTTTCGATTTTCATTAAAAAACTATACCGATTTTGAGCTCAAGGAACTCGAACATTTCTTTTAAGAATATAAAATATGATAAATTTCCCTTTGTTTTGTTATGAATTAACCTGTTTACTAAAATAAGGGATTATTTGCAGGTTGTCCCTTGTTCACAAGATAATGTAACCGAAAACCTAAAGAAATATGGAAATTAAAAAAAAACATAGAAAACATGAAAAAACATGAAAAGAGTTCCGGAAAACCACGCGTTTTGCATTAAATGTATAACAGTGATCTAGCTATGATAGTCATCTTAGTCATCTTCATCCTCATGGGATATGCAGCGCCCCCAACAGCTTATGGCAGTATATGAATACATTTAAATACGTGTTAGAAAAAAAGGGTTGAAAAAAGTGTGACCTCATGGTCCTTTTTTAAAAATTCTGATGACCAAAAAAGATGTATAAAAACCAAGATGTATAGAAATCGACATATGTTATGATCCCTTTTTAATGTTTGATGCTGCTGTACAATTAAGTTAAAACAAAATAAAAAAAGCAGTAACGCATGCAGAAATGGATCTGTTGGTTAAAGAAAATGCAGGGTTTTCTTTGAATTGCTTTGGGCGTGCATGCACTCGAATGCAGAATTGAAGTTACTTTGTGTTATGATGATATGTGGCCAGATATGTGTTTTTACGATACCGACCAAAAGCAAATCGTTTGAAGGATTGCAGATAAAACACCTATATAGAAGAAAAAGTTTGCACCAACTATTGTTTCATGTATGTCCATGTGTGTATTTTGAGAGAGAGAGAGAGAGAGAGAGACAGAGAGAGACAGAGAGAGATGGAGGGACACGAGATATATGGTGTGGTGGGCATAAGAATTGAATATCCCTTTTTGGACATCACCCCTCTCAGTTAGTACCCAACAACTATCATTATTCTTGTTTAAATTGAATTTTATATTTTATACCAACCACAATATATATATATATATATATATATATATATAATCATAAACTGCAATATATAATACATGATCAGAGGACATTACTCAGCGGGCATTAAAACGCGAGAGGTCTTTGTTAATATAAAATAAATGACATTTGATTCCCTTTGTTCTCTTTCTGTTTGCATATCTGTGCCATTATGGTCCCTTTGAGAGTCATGCTTGAAATGCCCCGAGTGCTTTCAGGCTCGGCAGGTAGAATATAATTATTGATTTTCGGCAGAATGTTTTCTGAGAGAAACTCCTTGCACTCCGTTCCTATAGCGTTTGAACCATTTACGATTCTCAACTTTTGTGTAACGCCATTAGGGTTTGGTATGCGGTAGTTCAGCCGCTACGGCTCTGGACTTGGGAGCTAAGGTTTCTCTAGTGACTCTGTGAGGAAATGCCCTCACAAGCGAAGGATTCTAGTTAGGGATTTTGGGTAAAGGCATCCTTTCCTTTGTGGAATTTTCACAAGAAAAACAATTGTACTTCGACAGAACAAATTGTGCTTCGAGGGATATAGGCCCACCACTAATGAATAAAAACTGGCCAGCAATATAAATATGAAATATACAACTTCATATAGATTTAGTTTCTTCGTGAAAGATGAAAAACTACATTTAAAATGACAGTCTGTCGTGATTGTAGTCTTAATAACAAAGGAAGTTTTCCCAGAGGCGTTCCATCCTTTGTACTGGACAAAGTGTCTGTGCATTATACACGATGACAGCCAAAAAGAAAAAAGCTAATATTACAAGGGAATGAATACTGCTAGGCCAAATATAGACAACAATATACAGATTAAATATGCAACTCGTGGCGAGTGGAAGTATATATTATTTATAAGAGCAACACTTTCACGGTTAAACATTTATGAGTTTGCGGAAAGCAAAGAGGGCTTGATTGATCTAACAAGAGTTGCAACAATCGTTTTTCTTTGACGGCCCGGGACTCCCTATATTTTAACAGAGTGGGTATGAGTAATGTTTAATTAACCGTCACAGAAGTGAAATGTAAAAAAAAAAAAAAAGAAAGAAAGAGGAAAATACAATATCTGCTTATAGGGTTTTCCAAGTACTGCTTTGCAAAGGCATGAACGGGGCTTTTTTTGTGAATATACAGGGGAGAATGGTATGAAAATGAAAAATCCGAGTTAAAACACAAAAAAAACATGATTTGAATGCTACAACTTAAAATTAATATTAAAGGAAAGTCATATTATTTAGGAGCTACAGGTTTTGATATATTCAATTCAATTGGCCTTACACCATGAACCAATAAAACAACGCCGGTGAAAGCATGAATGTTTCAGTAATAGAAAAAAAATGCATAAGCATAGATCACTTTTTTGTTACAAATTTTCAGAAATTAAACAAATAAGGTGTATGTGTCTACATCTATTTTAGGATATTATAACTTGAAATAATAAAATATATGATGACCTTTTTACTTGCCAAGGGCTTCACGCTTCTGGATACCGTCTGTCCTAGCTCTATTAACTATAAATGTCTGGGGCTAATGAAACAAAATCACCACCGGAAAATACTGAGCTTTTTAGTTTAAATATTACATAATAATATTTTGAATGCAATATAACAATAAATAAAGTAGATTGGTAGTAGTTAATCTGTTATTGTTACCTGAAAGAACTTACATCGACGAACCTATACTTATCCACACGTCTGACCGCAATGAAGATCAATATTCGAGAGGCGCATCCGGGCAAAAAACAGGGATGTAGTAAAAAAATTCATAATGGGAGGGGGGGGGGGGGGTGAGGGGGATGGAGGGGGATTGAGAAGAGGCCTGAGACCATTGTCCAGAAGAGAATTGAAAACTGGTATTTGTGAAGGGGGTGAGGGTGCAGTGGCGGATGGGCGAACATATCAGGATAGTCATCTGTGTATAAAAATATATTTATGGAGGGGGGGGGGGGGCTAGTATATATATTAAGTATTATATAAGGATATATATATATTATATTATCCTTGTACCTTAATATACAATATTATATATATATGCATATATGTATATATATATATATATGTTTATATATATATATATATATATATATATATATATATATATATATATATGGAGTACTATGATAATCTATTATTTGATTGTATATGTATGTTTTTTTACACATAATTTAATAAACTTGATTTAAGTATAAGTATACTTTGGGTGATCAGCTGTTAGAGTGTACCCGTGTCAGATACAATAATCTGAGGTTTAGATAATAATTAATTTGTTCAAAATATTGGGGAAGAGCAGGATGATATCTCTGCTGTGTCATCAATTAATCTTTCAAGGTCCATCCAGATTGGTTTATACACACGTCTGAATGATACGTTCCAAATATATATACTTAATAATATTTCAAATACATTATAAATTAAGTATGAGGTTTTAGAAAATAAGTTATTTTGTTTCCAATATGTTTCCAAGTTAATTCTTAACCAGATTTAGATTTACTATTTCATAGTAAACTCAGAAATGGAACCAACGTTAAAAATTCTAATCATCAATTTATTTCAATTTCAATATATAAATATTATTCGCTGATTAGCGCGGGGGGGGGGGGGGTTGCATTGACAATACCCCCTTGCAAAAAAGTGTGTCCCCTTTTGACGCCCCTGGCGGCGCCTCCCTCCGTCCCATCCGATATCACTGAAAAAAAATGTCAAAAACGAAACTGGAAAATTTTGCCATCGTCGCAAAAAAGAACGCGCAGTCTCTTATTTCTTTTGATTGAAACTGTCGCTTGAACACCCAACTGATACGGCGAGACGCCGGCGGTACCCCCCATGATCCAAGTCTGTCAGCAAGAAGCGTGACGTCGCAGATATCACCACTGGTGACATATGACAGGGCTCGCGGGACGACTATTTTGACGTTTTAAGAAAAATTAGCCTGGCTCTCGTCTCCATCTGCAATGATGAAACACAAAACAGACACGTGACTATCATCCCGAAGCAATACACTCTGTTTATTGTCTGATTGCTTAAACCAGGAGGGTATCCGTTCATTCCCGTTGATAGTTTTTTCATGAACGAAATCTCATAAAATTTTCAAGGCCTCATGGGAATAAGCCAGTGAAGAAATTATTAAATAGCTGTGTGGATCTGGAACATGATCCGGATTCAGGAATGTCATCGAGGAACAATCACAAATGTGCAGTCATTTATACACGAATGACCCTGGAAATATGGACCGAACAAGTGAACGCAAACACAGCTTTGCAAATACATCCCACTAATATGGACCCCCATATGGCGGAGGCTTGCATTCCATAGAATGCAGGATTATACGTTTTCTCTTTTTATTTTTCTCATTATTTTCCAAACTTTGATGGTAATTTTTACAAGGAACATTTACTATATTATATATTACTATATAATTGTTGCCAGTATTTCACACCTAATTGATATATTGTTGATTGACTTTCGTTCAGGGGCGGATCCTGGATTTCGGAAAAGAAGGGGTCCAACCTAGTGGACTAATGAAAAAGCCCCCATCCCCTTAAAAACGAGAATAGTTCAAGCCACAAAAAAAATGACCCGAAACTCTTAAACCCTTAAATAAAATTGCGGTGGTTGGAAAAAGGGGGGGGGGGGAGGTTGTCCCCTGGAAGGGGGGGGGGGGGGTCCCCTTGATCCGCTTATTTTCGTTTCATGTAAAGTGTACCATGTCTGAAAGATCACATATCTTATAAGACTTCCTGTCTATTAATACCACTCTTGAGTTGAACATGTTTTATTTAACTGACCTGTCTGGTAAAACGAGTTAGAATTTTAGCAACTTTAAGTCAGTCCCACAGGTGGTCCTATTACGAAGGTTTCACTGTAATTAAGATTTAGATATAACCTAGAAAGTAGAGAGTACATAATGTTTTGTAAAACTTGTATGTTTTTCAATGTACCAAGTAGTTATTTCAAATGAAACATAATTTTTTTTCTCATTTTTTCTTAATTTTTTTCTATCAGTAGCATTTTTGTATATAATAGAATCAGAAGAGATAGCTTTAACTAAAAATTATAGATTATCATATTATCATTAAATAAGTGACAATATATATATTAAAACGTACGTAAAAAAGTTTGGAGGTAACCGCCTCCTTTTTTTTGCTAATTTATCTAATTCTTATTCTAAGTATTTACATCTGCAAAGTTTCATTTCGATTTGGGACTACGTGACAGGGCGGTAGCACTCGCTTCCTATCATTTTATTTTATATCCTGGTATCACCCAGGCGCGGTGTCTACCGCTCCTGCAGGTACCAGGTGTGTAATCATCCACACTGCTGGTTCATGCCAACGAGGAACCTCTAAAAGACTCGTTTGTAAGTCATACACGGCTTTAGGGTACAGCTTTTCTATTTGACCTTCAGAGCACTCACCCTGGGTGGGGCCGACCGTGAAAATTTCACCGTTTCTCGGCTCAGATTTGAAATCACGACCTCCCGGATTTGAGTCCTGTGCTGTACCGCTGAGCCTTTTAATGGTGAGCGGTCAGTGAAAGTAACAAGTCATCCTTAAAGAACTGAATATATTTTATCAAGACGTCAGTTATCATTACGTCACAAATAATAAAAAAAAACCCAATAAAACAACGGGGATGAAAAGAGAGATTCTGCAGGATGGGAAATCATTTGCAGAAAAATAAAAGAAAAGATAAAGGTTAGGGTTTATAGTCTGATATCACTGAACATGTCAGTCTCATCCGACTTTACACTTTGCCTCCCTGGTCTTTTGGGCCTGTTCATTCTTGTAGCTTTTCTTGGCTCCCCCCGGGGAACATACAACCCACGCAGCCATATCAGGCGCTAGAAGGTTATTCGTTCTACATTTGCTTTCCTCCCGTGACCAGTACCCATTCACTCCTGGGTCGAGAGAGCGCACCCTTGTGGTAAAGACTTTGGCTAGGATTCTTAGCGCAGACGGTGGTCAGAGCGGGACGCGAACCCACAACCGTGCGGTCACAAGTCCAGCGCACATACCATTACGCCACCACCCTCCACGAATCAATCATATCTTCTATTACTTTTTCAGAAATAAATATTTAATGACATGTGTCTACTTTATTTTAGAATGTTTTAACGTGACGTGTTAAATATGTAATTGCCTCTGTACCGGCCAAAGGCCACATGCTCCTAGCCACATGTCTGTCTTTGCAAATCAGGCATAAAAATTGTTCTTTCTTATTTGCTCATTGTTTATAAATAAGACATAATAAGTGAATCAGGAATGAAATTAATTTAAATTGTCAAGCCACAAGCAAAAATAAGTACTTTATTATGATTAACAACACGAGAAATGAAAATTTTGGAACTTGGAGCAAGGTCGGGCTCTTAATTGTAACATACCGAGAGTATTCTAATCAATTAACGTAAAGAAAAGGTATACAAAATCTAATTAGGAGTCTCTCTCTCTATCATCAGTAGTATATGATTTGTTATATATATTTATATATTTATATTTATATATATATATATATATATATATATATAACTCTGAAGAAAAACAACACTGTTAATTCACAACAGACTGTTTCACGGGATGCGACCCGATCATCAGGTGAATGTGGTTAGAATGTGGTTATATATTTATATATATAGATGTATGAATAGCCATGCTTGTTCATTGTTTATAGATGGAAAGGGTATACACAGAAAAGTCGGTTCACTGCCAGTGGGATTCGAACCCACGATCTTCCGATTTCCGGTGAGGGCTGGGCCATGCCAGATCCCCAACCCCTCTGTGTATTTGCACACTTTTATAAGAACAAGCCCAATGACGTCACGTCATAGTCTAACCAACTGCACGAAAGTGACGTGTTGGCATGGCCAAGAGGTTAAGGGAGCCGCACCGGAAATCGGAAGATCGTGGGTTCGAATCCCACTGGCAGTGAACCAAATTTTCTGTGTATACCCTATATATATATACTTAGGCCAAAACGGTATGGTTCTCAAAATTTCCCTTTTTTATGTAGTGCTTTGACCTGTTTAGGAAAACAATTCTGTTATTATCATGCTTTTCCCTGATCCTAGGACATTTTTTTATCGAAACACAAAAATGGGGGGGGGGGGGGGGGGGGGGGGAGATGACCCGCCCGCACTGATTTAAAATAAAGTGCCTGAGAACCATACCTTCTCCTTGGCCTTATTGCAACATATTTAATCTCTAGTGTTCATGATAAAGGAAAGTAACGTTGAGACCCAGCCCTTATTGTTATTGATTTGGAGTCACGGTGTCAGTATCGTTCCATCAAACACAAATTAGTCCCCACACGCGTATTATTTGCATCCGAAATTCCAATTAGTGGCTCCTAGGTAAACCTACCGTAGTTGCGACACAACGACCAGGTATTTGTATAACTGCAACAGGTACCAGCCCAACGAAGCCAACGGCATGCAAGTGAGCTTATTAATCGAATTGGTTAATCTCGAGCAAATGGGTTATTCCAGCCCAGTTGAAATTCGAGCAGTGCAGGGACACACACACACACACACATATATTTAAATAAATAAATATATATATATATATATATATATATATTATCAATCTATCTATCATATTACTATTACTACTCTTTATTTCATATATTACCTTTTTGCAAACAATTATTTTTTAATCTTCCTCTATCTTTTATTTGTTTCTACCTGCCGACTCTCTGTCTGTCCGTCTCTTTCTGTATTTCCTTCTCCCTCTCTCCCTCTCTCTCTCTTTCTCTCTCTCTTTATATATATATATATATATATATATATATATATATATATATAAATATATATATTTATATATATATATATCGAGAAAGAGAGAGAGAGATGGAGAAAGCTAGAGTTAAAAAATTATATGATAAATGATAAATAAAATATATATTATATATAATATGTATGATATATAATAACTGAAACCAAATGACACATCATCGATCACAATGTCATTAACAAATGCACTAATCCTTAATTACCGACCGCCTTGACATCTGGTGAAACAGGCACGGTAATATTAACAGGAGATGAAAGGAAAAGGGGTCCAAAAGTGAAAGAATCAGACTCTTGTAATGTCTGTCTGTCTGTCTGTCTGTCTCTCTTTCTCTCTCTCTCTCTCTCTCTCTCTCTCTCTCTCACTCTCTCTCTCTCTCTCTCTCTCTCTCTCTCTCTATATATATATATATATATATATATATATACATATATATATATTAAAATAGAGGGATAGGGAGGGATAGGCAGAAAGCAGGGTATATATATATATATATATATATATATATATATATATATATACACATTTATATACACACATGAATATACATGTTACCTACAATATATACTCTATATAAAATGGATGAGAAATATAATGTATATGATGCAAAAAGAATTATATATATATATATATATATATATATATCCTCTATATATTACTATGACAAAATGGGAAAAAATAGTTTCTAAATATGTAGTTAGTGTCTACCTTAAAAGTACATTACTTCAAAGTACTCATTACAAGAGTTTGAAGTCATTATGAAACATTTCAACTGTACTGCAAGTAATATAAACCTTTTCCTATTTACCGACACATTTATTATCACACAATTCTTGTATAATAACTTTAAAGAAAGTACCATTGTAAAGACGTCAGGTTACCCTCATTTCAGGATAAAACCCCCCTCCCCATGGTGATCTGAAATCCCCCCCCCCCCCCACACACACACACTGTTCAGATTAGCCACTCGTAGTTTTAATTATATGATTAATTATTATACTTTTAACTCATGATACATTATTTAGCCACATGACAGACAGGAAATTTTGATAGGTTGAGTGTCTATGAAAAATTAAATTTTTAATTATATGTTAATGTTAATTATAGTGTTAAATGTATTACTGCTGACTGATACACTTCACCAATACGCATGTCACGTAACATGCAAACCTAATATACACAAAGATTCAAACGCAATTCGAACCCCGCAATGGTATACTGGCGAAATCTCGATAGACTATCAGAAATTCGCTATAATGTTTTAAAGTTAGGTCATGACTTCTGGATTATTCCAAACCCCCGTGTATATAAAACCTGAGATACAGTAGGCTTAATAATTACAAACTAAGTATCATCCCTGTCATATGGATACCTTCATCCTCATTCAACAGACAGTGCCACCTACAAGCCATGGACCTATCTTGAAAAAAAAATAAACATTTTATCCCGCCAGGTCCAAGGGGGGACGGGGGGCGCCACAAAGTCTAGATGGATTCACGGAGGTTTATGTTGCAATGATCTTATGTTACACTAATAGACTAATAGTCTGAATTATGCTTTTAATCTCAGTGACATGGGGGATTTCGAGTATTTTACCCGGAGAGATCATCTACTAAGCGGATAATATTCACCAAGAATAATCGAAACTACTGACAAAGGAATAATTATATATCAAAGTCCACACTTCTAGAAAGTATATCACATCTTCCCTTTTGGGTTAGAATCGAAAATCTGAGAGGATTAGCCAAATGTCAGCAAGTTTAGGAGCTTAAATCCGATTTAATGCCATTTGTTATATGTGGAAAACTCGTCTCCCACAGAAGTCAGTTCAAAAAGGATTGTGTGCCTCGGTACACATCATGTTTGTGAAGGATCTTATTTTCATTGGTAATGCGTCATTTGGTGATAAAAATTAGTGAAAAAAAATATTTGATATATATTCTCTTGAAATCAGCTTATCCAGGCACGTGCCAAAGTATTCTCTATCTGACACTCAGAAGTTGATATAGCGTCAGCTGTGAACAGATATTTTTTTTCTATAATTCTATCCCCGCGAGGTGTCCAGATGTATTATATTTTGCCCTCGGTGCTTTTTTTTAACTCATTACCAGACAAATTGGGCATATGTTTTGTTGAAACGTCATGAAGGATGATGAAAACACCTTTGGAACGATCCATTTAATTTTGAAGGTAATCTAGATCACCATAACACATTTTTTTCGAATGATTATATACAGTTGTTAAATGGGGCTATATTCTTTTGTTTGTCCCAGAGGGGGACATAGGCATTCATCCGTGTGTTAAGGGCCGCTTTTTTGTTCCAATACACCTTTGACCCGTGTGGTGAAACGTTACCCTCTGTAGAGGAACACAGGAGTGATGATTAAGGTTCTTGGCGGAGGGATGTAGGCTACGACTATATTTCTAGTTTCATTATAAGTTATTTTTTTATATAACTTTTTTCTCGAGTTGATACCTGGCCCTCTAGATGGCGCTTACTCTCTTCCTATGATATTACAGATAATCTGATGATATGACAACAATCCACGATTGAAAATCAAATGGTTAGTTTTGTACATGACTGTGTCACACGAGAAACTTGGAAAACTCCAGGGAAAACACCATGTTTCAACTAAAATAGATGAAGTCACGCATAAAAATCAAATTTACATTCCTTTGACTCAATTTACTATAAAAAAATAAGTTTTTTTTTTAATATAATACTTTTACTTATTATAATATCTGGCGGAATTTGTTTTAAATAGATAAATTAATTCAATATTTAATGCTTACATTACAGTGGGAAGAACCCCAATCTTAATTGTTTCTCTTTATGCCGGTGTAACCATTCAAGATTACCCCCGTTTCAGATTACCCCGGGGGTAACTAGACATCGATTTCAGATTACCCCTTCAAAACAGCGGTTTCTTTATGTTTATTTACTTAAAATCCATGTAATTTCTTTCTTCTTGATTTCCAGAATTAGTCTGAATCTTTGTATATCTTGTGTCTGTATGCAATATAGCATGTGCATTGGTGAAATGTATGAGGAAATACAAATATAATTAAAAATATGATTTACATTTTGCAATAATTTTATTTTCCCTAGATTGATCTTTCACATGGTTTATTTGAATAATATATCATGAGTTAAAACATAAAAATATCACTTAGTTAAATCAGCGAGGGGTAGTCTAAACTGTACGATAGTAAGCTGAAATAAGTTCAATCTACCCTGGGGTAATAATTACATCACCAGAAAGTAAAAGTTTTACTTTTCTTTTCTTTCAAATGAAAATCCCGGCTATCACTGATGCTTTTAACAACAGTCGCATGGCAGTCATTATAACTATGTATATCCAGTACATGTCTAATGCTCCAAGCAAATTTAGGGTTAATTTAAAATATGGTTTCGTCATATAATGTCATATATCCTATAAAGTACTTGACCTACATTCAATTTTCTATTTTTGGACCAATTCTCAGAGATGTCTCAATGATGTAACTTCATATAGCGTGAAATCTCAAAGGTATCAGCTATTAATATAAGTACAAGATTAAATGACGCAGCGTCTGATATCAAGGCTAATATAAATCTAATCTTACTAATGATATTATATGCCCCTGTTTCGTGTCGCTTATTTTTCCACGTGATTATTTCCAAAACGAGGCGTCATTTAAGTTTCCGGTTAATTCTTTGCATAGGGTACGCAATTTGCGTAAGTGTGAAAACGTTAATCAGGGCGATCTTTCTAAGTGATTACTTAGAGCAATGAATTCCCGTCACAGAGGTGTGAGAAATCGCACTTTGATAATGACAAATTAACACGAATCACCTAGCCGTTATCTATGGTTATATCGATCTACTCGTGTTTGAAGCCAGCCACGTCTAGCCCTCAGTTTCTCACGCTAACCCTTGACTGATAACACTATCAAGCGCGGGAACTCACCGGAAGTGTCATTGTCGTCTGCTCGCGGGGGAAGAATATACCAACTCAATGCATCTTGGTAGATATTGTCACTCAGATATACAACAACGCGTGAAAAATACTTTACATGACATGATAACACTATTTTTCACCCCCACTTTGTACTATCGTGTGCTGGATGAGCGATCTCGGTAAATATTCAATTATTTTTCGCCAGGCTAGCAACCTTGAACGACTTGCGGCACAATCTTAACTTTTTGCGACATTAACCCAGCCAGGACCCGGTAACTTATCGTGTTGCTAACTTGAGTATCGACCTTTATATATGGATCAGATATATATTCGTATATTGTAGACATTATTTAATACAGTATGTGGCAAACTTTGACAAATAGTTGTGTATCATAATGTGTATTTAATGGAGATAATTTACGTATAAACGTAACGTGTTAGTGCGAGTTTTGAACCTTATGATATGAAATGTATAAACAAGATTCAATGTCAACATATTTGCGTGTGAAAATATTATGCTAATTTCTGGTCTTACATATGACATTAATGTACCAGTAAAATCGTGAATAAGTATGCCAGGCAATACCGGCTTCAAACCATTGTGGAGAAATGATTCTCAGGTTCTACAAAAGCTTTCCCGAGGAAAGGAAAATTTTCCCAGGGAAAGGATCTACTGATAAATCAATGGGTTTGGTAATGTTCACCACCAGGTAGCTTTGCCTGCTTATATGGAAAATATTAAACAATACCTAGGCCTCAGATAAATCCTGTAATATAAGATTCCCACGGTTCACGCTGCTTTTTTTCAGTAATTCTTAGTAAATGACATATATATATATATATATATATATATATATATATATATATATATATATATATTATAACAACACCGAGCGTCTGGCGCCTAATTTTAGGAATACTTCTGGAAAGAAAAGTTCGTTATAAAAATACATGCTACGCATTGAAGCCGAGACATGAACATAAAAATAATTGTAAACTAATCACCATAAATGAAATATATTTTTTTTTAATCTGAGAAAAGAGTATATATTTTGACATTCAATATTATTGTTCACTCGCAAAACACATTTCATCCTGATTTGAAAGCTGCTAATTCGATGATTTCATTCTCAAACGAGTTCACCTTTTTGGGGTTCCTCGGGGCATGACCCAGCAATAGAGATGATAACACATCTAGAGCCCGCAGGTGCAGTAGTCCGCGTCCGAGATGTATATACTCAATTAAGCTAGCATTAAACATGAAGACGCTTACCTTAATAAAATATTTTGAAGAAAAATCGATCATACAGCGACATATTTTGGCTGCTTTTGAGAGAGTTCCTCTACAGAACAGACTGATGGTATGGCATTTAGAACAGTAACCCGTCTCCAAATTATGGTTCATAATTAAGGTTTATAAAACACATAATCAGCTCCATTCATAGATGTTTAACAGTGGAACCTTCCAGCTATATCATGTTTTAAAGGCATATCTTCTGTACATACTGTTTTAAATAAGAATATTAATTTTCTATAATGTCCAAAAACGGCTAACCTAAATAAACAGGAAAGTAATGGCTAATTAGATTAGTCTTTCAGCGTCTTGAGGCAAGTGCATAAAGGCAGGGCAAGAATTAATTTCACAGTCAAATTCTTCCAGTGATTAGAGATCCGTATGGTACAGGGTTATCAATCATGCTGATGCAAAATCATTATGACATTTCTGCTGCAGTGCACCACAGAATTACAAATTTAACTTCATCAAACGCCGTGAAAAGAATCACGAGGCCTGGTTCCTACGGCAAGCTTTCCTTGCACTTCCAGCACCTAGAGTTTTTAGGATCAATGTATTCAAGGGCGTATACAGAGGGTGCCACAGGGGGCCATCCCCCACCCATCTGACTTTGCATGTTATATTCAGGAAAAACTTACCTGACACTATAATTTTATTTAGTACATATTTAGTACATGACTGATAATTTCATGATTTTTACTATATTTTTCTGAGTATTTATTTAGTGTGAAAGTAATTTTAAAATCATGAAAATAATATTCATGTTTACACCAAGTTTCAGTTGCGTACACTTTCATCTGCAGGTAACAATTTACACATATACAAGGAGGTCTGCCTCGCTGACTTTATTATCAGATTGTCAAAGGAAAAAATACGAAACTTAAGATAAAACAATCATGCATTACAAACAAATGATTTATAAGTGAACCTTCTCTGTTGCTCAGAGTCTTAATATGTTAAAGGGAATTTGAAGTTTATATATATATATATATATATATATATATATATACACACACCTGTCAAATGTCTGAAGAATAATAAAGTTAAGTTGTCAGTATGTGACTATAATTGGATGTGATTTTTGACAGGCTTGTGTGAGGTATATGCATTAATGGCCGATGATGGCAGAAGAGGCGTTTTTGATCCTATCGATCCTACCAAGGAAGTTGCAACTAGACTAATTTTTACCTGCTTTGGCCTATAATCAAATTCTCCTTCCCATAGGACGCTCGTACATCCAGATGTGAATGTTCGGAAGAGATTTCCAGCGTCAGAGACGCTTATCACTACGTTCCTGAAATCTCTGTATATCCCAGAATTATTGTTTTATAATTAAAAGCATTTTGCCATAGAGTTTTGAATTCAAACTAAATATAATTTTGAACAAAAATATGCCATAGTTTTTTAAAGTATCCTCAAATATCAATACATAACGTTATTTAAGAAATGAACAAAATTCATATAAAGACTGATAATATGACATGATTAACGACATTGTGGAAAATACCCGTTAAAATGACAATTAAATATAGTTCATGCAGATTTTTATGGATTCAAATTAGAACAAGTTTTAGCTTAATTTATCTTGAGAAAACGTGTATGTCTGTTTTTGCGTGAGTCTGGGGTTTAACACCAAACACTTAGTGGTATATGGCCCATTGAAAAGGTGTCTGTTGTGGGTGTGGTTAGGTGGGGGGGGGGGGGGGGGGGCTCCCTACTTGGATGGTCGCGTTGCAGATATTGCCGTCAGGTCTTGTTTCGCTGTGTTCTTCTCACTTTTAACAAATATATGTATACCATATTTGTTGCCTGATTCACTGAACGTGAATTTTTTTTAGTTTATCTATTTTACATAATAAGTTTCAACTTGGAGATTGAGTTTCCCTGAAATACTCTAAGAACAGAAGCTGATCCAGTGGGATAGTAAGTGCCCCCCCCCCCCCCCCCGAGAACCCCCCCCCCCCCGCGCAATGTTTTAAGGGGTTCAGACCAATTTTAGTTGCCTGGAACACCCCCCCCTCTTTTCTGCACCTGAGGGCCTTTCTTTAGGTTTTGTCATTAGTCCATCTGAGTTGGACCGATCCTTTTCCTAAATTCTGGAACCACCCCTAAAGAACAACTAGACTGATTGAATTCTCCGTCAAATGGATATGTACTCCCTTTAGCCAAGTGCTAAAGCAAACAAAGGACTTTTGTTAGGGTCGAAAGTTAACTGAAGGCTCATTCAGGTTCTATTCTGGTCTTGCACTATTTCCGGATTGATATAATTATAGCTGGAATGAAAAGAAACGAAACGAAAGATTAAGGGGAACGCTTGAGACTGGAATAAGAGGGATCCGAGAGGCATTGACACAAATTTCAAAATGCATTTGAAATAACGAGCTGGGGAGGGACAAATTAACAGAAAATAACACAGAATCTGTATTGAAAAGATAATAAGGAAGAAAAAAAAAAGATTGACATTATAAACAAAGAAAAAATACCCCGCTGAAATAAGCAGAATAAAGTTAATATTAAAGTTAACTTACTTAATAAAATGGTTGTATTTAAATACATCTGTATTCATTTTTGATCTATATATGTAATATAATATAATATAATATACTATAAAATTATATAATATACGCGATTATGACCGATTGATGTACCGTACACGGCTACAGGAAACCTTTAGTGCGAGATCGCAGTTATTAATGAAAACCAAATTGTTCATAAAGACATTCTTTCATTCTATGTATATCCTTACAGTAATCGTCATTATTGGAGCCGTTTTTTTATAAGCAGGCAAAAAGGAATTTTATGCCGAATTCCATCTCATGACCGTAAAATCAATACCATGTACAATACCATCTACACTACCACGTACAATCCATTCTCCAACTATCTCTCTTTCTCTCTCTCTCTCTCTCTCTCTCTCTTTCTTTCTTTCTTTCTCTATCTTCTCTCTCTCTCTCCCTCTCTCTCTCTCTCTCTCTCTCTCTCTCTCTCTCTCTCTCTCTCTCTCTCTATATATATATATATATATATATATATCACAGAAAAAAAAGAATAAGGACCTAATAATCAGGCACTCATCGTTATAAAAAAAATTAGTTCTTAAGTTGTAGTTGGGTTATTTCCAAACAGTTCATGCTAATCAAAACCGAAATTAAAAATGAGGAGCAAAAGTTACCTATTCTATCTGTAAAAACTGAGTTTGTTTTAAGTGAATTTGCAAACAGTTTGAACAAAGCGTGTATTATACAAGCCTTGCACGACATCCGGCTATTTGTGTCATTTTGCATTGGTCATGTACAATGCGTGCGTGCAGCGTGGTCATATAACACAACCAGTGTATTATTTATTGTCACTAAACAGGAGGAGTTCGACTGGACGGGGTACGGCTGACAGATTCATATCAAAGGTATGTCATCCCGTTAAACCCTATAGATTCTGACACTGCCATAAAATATTAAACACACTTACAAACAGACTGAAGTTTATTTTCCACTCATGTACAACACAAGAGATCACATGCGCATGTGATGTCGTCCGGTTTATCTCGAATTGAACACATGCGGCTCAGAAATGAATCCTTGCTGTCAATAACAGCTATAATATATATATATATATATATATATATATATATATATATATATATATATATATATATACCCGGGTCAAGAATATAAGGTTCGAATACTCGTGAGTTAGCGTATTGTAACTATTTTTATTTTACTTAGGTGGAGTTATCAGCTTCACTTTTATATTGCTAAACCGCCTAATTCTTAATCTAAATATGTACATCTCCAGAATTGAATTTCGATTTGGGACTATGTGACAGGGTTCGCTTCCTGTTATTTTTTTTTGTATTCTTGTGTCCCCTAAGCCCGGTGTGTGCCGCACCTGCGGGTCCTGGATTATATTCAGCCACATTGCTGTGACATAACATAGAGGAACCCCATCCCTCCTAAAAAGTACTCGAGGTGATACATGGCTGTGGGGCACAGCCTTCCCATTTAACCTGCAAAGAGCCCACCCTATGCGGGCTGACAGTGTAAACTCTCAACGCTCCTCGGTTGAGACTCAAACTCACGACTTCCTTAAACCACAGAAGCCGGCGCCGTACCGTAAACTTTCCTGTATTCTGTATATTTTATTATTATTGTGCGAATGAAACATTTTCTGGCATCGTTTCCGGTAAGATATGAAGATTTCACATGATGTTTCTTTTGCTACATAGCAAACAAATACTTATTAAATATACTTTTTCTGTTAGGAGCCCTTCCCAAGTAGATACCTTTTTACAACTTCACAGTGATGCCATAGAAACGGATACTCAAGACCGGGTGGTGTAATGCTTTGCGAGTACTCGAAGCCTAAATTGAAAATCTGTTTCAAGATTACTCAGGAAACAGGAGTGCACTTCCGACCAGGGACGTCTATATATAGGGACGATTGGGGGGGGGGGGGGGGTATATAGGCCTCACGTTTCAGCAAGGGGGGGGGGGGTATGATCAACTTAATCATTCAGAGAATACTAATTTTATTGAAAATGAAATATATTAACAAGTAGTATTTTTGACTTTGGTTCCATTATTGAGTTTACTATTAATATGAATAGCATGAAACAAACCTGGTTTAGAATTAACCTTTCCTTGAAACATAATACCTTATTTTTTTAAAACCTTATACTTGATTGTTATAAATTTGAAATGTGGCATGCAGGCAATAAAATGTACACGTTTTCCCACCTTTGATTACCCTCCGGCACCCATGAAGATAAATCGACGCCACTGTGGTACCAACCAAGCCACGTATAGAGGACTAAGTTCTATCAAAAGCTCATAAACCAACTGCGACACCTTGGTGAATTATTCAGTACACTAGCACACAGAATGACATTGACTGTTCATGCATGTACACCAAAAAGGACCGCACATACATTTTAGAATTCTCTGGCTTTTTTCTCTCTAAAGCGTTTGTGGTTCCGTATGACGCACGTTGTACCGTTGTCAGGTAAATATATATATATATAAACGTCGAAAATAACATAGCAACAGTCCAACTGGTTGTCTGATTCACTTAAAAAAATATGAAACAAATAGCGCTAGTGGTAAAAGTGTGTGAAAGGCTTGAAAACTTTCCATGATAACTTATGATAAATGCATTGGGCAATACCTGAACTGAGACCAGTGCAGGGACTCAAAGCCATCGGAGTTAGAGAGCAAAACCAAGTCCAAGTCCCAATCACAGAGGATCTTCAAGTCCGAGTCATTAAGAACCCGATTCTATGTATGAGTCCAGTTTATACATATGGTTAAGAAGCAATTCAAAATGTATATTTTAAGTCCAAGTCCGGATTTGACTTCAAATTACTGACTGAGATATACGTTACTCTATATATCTCGACCTGCTGTTTATCTATTGATATTCTCATTACTTGCATTAAATATATTCAGACGGTTGTTTATGTTATTACCACTATTTTTCTTTCCACTTGTCTTTTTTGCCTGTTTCTATAAAAGATTCAAATGAAATGTTATTAAATTTGGACTTTTGACGTGAAAGGGTTCATTTAGTTTCCTATCAAAATGTCTACCACATTTGAGACATCTATCGGGAAAGACTGGCACTGAGTCTCTTGGTCTCGTCAAATTAATCCTAGGGAACTCAAGCCTCCGCCATGTGTTGGTCCCTATTGTGTGATGCTCCCCAAACCGTGTTTGCATTCCAAATTCGACCCACATTTTGGTGTTGAACCGGCGCATGATACGGATTCAACTACTTCATCAACGGAATATTCACAAATGCCCAGTCGCTTATGCACGAATATGATGAATAAGTGAATAAGTGAATGCAGTCACGGTTTTATGGACCCCATCAATGCGGTGGCTTGCATTCCCTAGAATGCAGATTTCTAGTTTGACAACATTATAACATCCTTGAAAATCTGATGCTTTAAGCTATTTGTTTGTTACTGCGTGACATTTCATTGTCCTTTTTTTGAAAAATGTGATTATATATATTAGTACTGGTGACAGGAGAAGTACGCACACGACCAGCGAGCTTGTTGGTTGTGAAAGTGTCTCGATCATGTTTCACTGATCACTTACAGTGAGGGTTTTCAGTGATGTTTAAATGAACAGATTTTGTCACGCGACTTCTGTTGCCTTTATCCCAAGCTTAACTTTTCTTACTCAGACTTTTTTTCCACATGGGGATTACTGGATGGTCCGTGACAAGGGCCTTTGTTTACTGGGCTTATATAATCCATTTGTAATGCACAATTTATTATTACCCCACGATCTTTATGTAATACTTTCGTTGGTGGTTGGTTCTCGCTTAGTAGACTTTGTTTATTTTCGTGTGGTGCGGACGTCAGGCGGATATGTTATTGCCAACCGAGTAACGGAAACGTGAAATTCTGGCGCCATTTTTAACAGGTTAAAGAGTTGCGAACTGTACTGACAAACGGATATATGAGAACACACACACACATACACACAAAACGTATCCTATGTTTCTTTCCAGCATGCACCGCAACTGCACCGCGTCCGTAAAGCGGGTAGGTATAGCTTGAAATCAATATAGAAAGTGTCAAATCTGCCTTTATACTGAAATCTTTTTGCCTCGCGTGTGCGACCATAAAATTTACCAGGTCGCTGTAGGAGGCTCAAAGAAGGCAGATTGGTTGCCTAGGTCGTTCAAAGGTGGCACAAAGGAGTTAAAGACATCGCCATGGACGCCATGGTCGAAGTGAGTTTTTGAACATGTTCAAAATAATCGCACAAAGGTCGCCGAGGAGATGGCTTGCTCTAAAGTGGCTCAAAGGAGGCAGAAGGGAGGCACAAGCATTGTCGTGGTTGTAGAATGAAGGCAAGGTGGTCGCATTGGTTGCACAGAGGACGCAGATGGAAGGCAGGCATGAAAATGCCCTAACGCTGCATTCTGGGGGGTTCAAGGGAGGCACAAGTATGGCTGAAACAGTTATGGAGCAGTTACACAGAAACAGGATTTCTGGGGTTAGGCGACCATTGGGCGTCCTGGTCATTTTTTAAAGGGTCCTTTACGCAGCGTAGCCGTGAATTCGCGACTTAATAGGCTTTATTGGTATTGTAAGCTGGTAAGCCTAACATGATTCGTGTTACAAGCTGTACCGTGGAATGTACTCCATGTTCCTAATTATCTTAAACTTGAGGCTACTAATGATGAATTAACTCATACGAATACACGTGAACTTACAACCGTCTATATTGTATCAAGTCATTTTTCATATCAGGTGCAAGTTGGATATCGTCCAATCCATGCTATACTTGTTGTCATACGGCCAAAAAATCAGCAAAAAAGGCAGAAGGATGTATGAATATTATGAGTTAAAAAGGAATTTTTCTCGCACATGATAAGTGTTGTTAGAAAGTACACTGGAAAAGCTAAATATTGGTCTGGTTTATGACAAGTGAGAGGGTACTGGTAGTCAATGATATTTGCATTCTCAGCGAGTGTTACAGTGCGGTCCTCGTTGCAGTATGTAAAGTCACTCTGACGCCAGTTCTCTGGTCATAGGCTCAGTGGGCCGAAATAGTGCTATACTCGGCGGTTATCCTGCAGTCGTTTCATTTCTCCTACACTTTAACCGCTGCTTTTTACGGGTAGTTCGGGGTTTCACCACCAGACCTGGCACGTATCCAAGGAATGTGATCAGACCAATGAGAGCGGGCTATAGCATTATACTTTAAACTCCCAACTCTGCTGTCATTGGCCAGGTCACAATTCTAGGCCAGGTGCCAGGCCTGGTGGGGAAACCCCTAAATACACTTGCTATAATATTTGGTGAAAAGGAAGGGCATACAATCCAAAATTTTATATAAAAGACATAACAGGAGTTAACGGTTCAAATAATGATCTTAAATAACATTAGAATATAGTGCAAATTTAATTGCTTGAAAAAGAATGAGAAAAATATTTATAAACCCACAATATAAAATCAAAAAAGTCTGAAAAAGGAACAACATTTTTGTCAAACGGATATTCTCATCAACATTTCACATGAAATAAAATTGACGAGCCCGTCCCTAAAACAAGACCCTAAAGGGCCCTGGTATATATAAAGCAGAGATATTTTAAAGAAGTACACTCGACTAATCTAGAACAAAATATACTGGAGAAAAACCCACTATGATAACCCGAGAAACTACGCTTAGTACGCTATATCTGTTGGTTAAGTGTACTGAGGGCGACATATCTGTTGACAAAGACTGGGTCCCTATGATTTATAAGAGCTTAAGCATGCTCCTTGGGAACTTGAAAGTGTATATCAATCCAGCGCAAGCCGATTCTACCGCTTAAAGTCTGCTTTATGGTCCAATATGTCTGATAAAATCTGCCGATAAGGGAAATCCAACCGGCATGCGGACTTCAATAGCTACTTAGAAATAGGAAATCTACGGCAAAGAAGAGGGCGCAAAGTGGGGCTGCACGCGACATAGGTATTTTGGAAGCAAATCACGAGTGATACGGGGGGACTTCTGGGGCTAGGGAAATTCCTCTTTGTAAAAATAACCCCAGATACATTAGTTTCAAAAATCATTATTTAAATGAATAATACACGGCTTATAAAACGTAAAGACAAATAACTTTTACAGTGAACAAAGTACGACTTATAAAGCTTATAGAAACCTAATACTAAAATCTCTCCACTAAAACACAATGCCCTACCTACAAAAATACAAAAGAAACAATAATCCAAAAACCACATTGATAAACATAACTTTGATTTTTTATATGAGTGGTATGTGTCGGGAGGTAGGTTGATAAATTGATAATGATTCATGTACTTGTGAAGGACTTTTTTTAATTTACTAATTAGGTGAAGAGAAAATGTAATTAAAAAAATAGTATTATATAAAATTTTTATTAACTGATTAGGTGAGGAAAAATATAATTTAAAAAATTAGTACTATATAAATATATAACGTTTTTATTAACTAATTATGTGAGAAAAAAATGTAAATGAAAAAAAAAAATCAGTAATTAAACCCCCGCCAGGAGTTACGTTATGCTGTAATGTGCAAACTGCTGTCACAGTTTAACAAAGCTATATCAGGGCACCTCCAGAATAAAGCGCCAAGAAATATCTATCAACAGCCCTGTTATAATGAAATAGCCGTAGGGGATAGCATCCCTTGAATAAAAAAAATACGTTGATTCAAAAATATTAAATAGACCGTTCCGTGGATGTTATCTTAATCCTCCATAAAATTTTAACATATTCTGTTTAGTACTTTTTGTGTAAATTTGCAGATAGACAAAGGGAGGATAAGACAAATAGAGGGTAACGTATAATACTTCTCAAAACATGACTGAGGTATAAACGAACAGTGCTTATATAATCACAACAGAAACACCATGTTAGCAGAGCTCAGTACACGAATACTAAATAATGGTCATGGCTAAATACTGCGGTTGCCATCGTGTTCGCGGGGTTTCAGCTTGAAAATACTCGCGAAAGAGAAATAATTGCGATAATAAAACCTTCGTGAATAACCCGACTCATGCAGTAGGCAATCGGATAATTGGGCTGGTAAGCCTACTCGCGTCGTGATATAACCTCTAGCATCAAGTTGCATTTATGTTGTGATAAACGGCCCATTATCTCAATATTATTCTAAGAATAATGAATTTACACAATAATATACATGTGAGCTCACAACCCAAACTGAAACGACGTCCCCATGGACACGGGTCATTTCCTGTATCGCCTGCAAGCTGCCTGCTTCCAGTTACCCGTGCGAGCCATGCTTGTGTTCATGCGGTCATAAATTCAACAAACATTCCGAGAGGTTTACCAATGTGCTGGGTGAAAACATAACTTTTCTCGCTCACGTTTGGTATTATTAGAAAGTAAACAAAAAATGCTAACGATTGGTCTGGTTCATGTTGATTGACAGTGTACCCGTAGGCCACGAAGCGTTGTCAGAAATGACGAAAATATTTGCATCTTCATAAGGCTTATAATGCCTTCCTCAGACTTAGATGTAAAGACACTCTGGCGCCAGTAATCTGGTCATAATGCCAGAGGGTTGATATGACGCTACCTTTTTCTAGGACAATGCAGGCAAAGACAAAATATTAATGCTTTAAAATGCTAGAAATTCCACTAGTTCGATCTTCCCCAGGTTCCAATTGTTATGGAAACATATTATTAATTTAGGGTATTAAAGTTACTGCATGGTGAGCTCGCCGCGAAACTTCGAAACAGTGAAAATCGCGAAATTTTGAAAACGCGAATATGAAGCCATCTTCAGTAAATAATCTTGACAAATTATTTCTTTCTAAAACATAAAATCAAACTCTGTAGGATTAAGACGTACAATTTCTTTTCGACAACTTCCTGTAAACTCTTTCCTTAATTGCGTCATAATCGTCCTCGAAATCAAAAACGAATTTCATCTTATCTACAGTAAATATAACCTAAAATGTTATACATTGAATATATCCTAAAATGTTATACATTGAATATATCCTAAAATGTTATACATTGAATATAACCTAAAATGTTATACATTTAATATAACCTAAAATGTCTTACAGCGAATATATCCTAAAATGTTTAACAGTGAATATAACTGAATATATGAATGAACAAATCAAGGGGAAATAGGATGATTTAGTGCAATTATATTTTTATATAATTATTATTATTTTTTAACGTTTTTCAGACTTAGAGTTCAATGTACCATTGTACACATTTTCCCTTCCCTTTTAGTATTTACGACATTGAATGGCTTCATATTCCCGGTTTTTTTCTGGTGTACCATATAAAAAATACAGATACATTATAAAAACACACACACACACACATATATATATATATATATATGTCTATGCATTTACTTATATATTTCCAAGGTTAATTCGTGCATTTCTGGATATTCGTTTATGATGCCCCTGAATCCGCAGAAGATGCTGGATCAACACCAAAATCTGATCACTCCTTCCTGGCCCCACTGCCAAAGTGCCTTCATAAGTTCACGTGATTCCCTTAATGACTGTTATGTTGTGAACAAACTCACATAAACACACACACACAAACGCACACACACGGACAGGAATGAACGCATCATGATTGCGTGAACCTCCATTTCGGCCCTCTGACTTTAGAAAGTCTACGCCCAGCTTACTGGCTGTCAGAGTGCCTTTACGTCCTTTAGAGAAGAACTCATCTGAAAGCTCTATGAGGATGCAAATATTTACGTCATTTGTGACGCCTCATGGCCTACAAGCACGCTGTCACATGACATAAACCAGACCAATCTTTAGTTAATTTTATTTTACATTCTATAATAGCATCTAGCATGAGCGATATATATTATATTTTAACCCAGCATATAGGTAAATCCCTCCGCATGTCTGTTGACTTTCGGACAGTATGATTACAAGCATGGCCAACACGGGTTACTAGAAATGACACGTTACCATAGAGACGGAGTTTTTTCAGTTTTGGTTTCGATTTTGCATGTGTTCTTTTGTGTTAATTTATCATTCGTAGCCCAATGTTCAGATTATAGGCTGCTACCACGATATGAATGCAATATGACGGAAGACTACTACAATGCATTCCTCCATATTACTTGTATCAAGACTCAAATAAGGCATGCTGGCCCAATATAAGCGGCTTCTGAGTCATGTACTCACGGCTGGATTGTGTGAGATATGTTGTTAACAAACACACACACACACACACACACACACACAATCTCATACACGAATAGAAATAATCGCAACACTCCAGGCGAAAGCAATAATTTTTCTGTCATTGACGACTATGTCTAGTACTATTTTACAAGCACTATTTTACAAGTGACTCATAAAACTACAACCAGATCCTAAAAGCAGTCACATAGGCCAAGCATGAAGAGGTAAGGCGTATTGCCTAACCATTGAAAAAAAGCATTTTATTAGTTGTTTCTGAAACATCTAACGTCTGTTGAAATATGGGAAAATGACAGCTGCGAGAAACCAAAGAGTTTATCGACATTTGAACAGCCATGTCCTTGCGTTTGATGTACGTTAATTTTCTACCGTAAACAAGCTACCTACAACGATGTCGTCTGCTGTCTACTTGGTGGCCTGGTTGCGCACGTACATGATTTAGCGTGTTAACGATATGCCTAGAAAACGTTACCGATCATAAAACTCAAGCTGTTCTCTTGGTATCTGCTTTTTTATCCAGGGATCGATGGCTAGAGCTTGCACAAAATGTGGCATATAATAAACTATTAGAGTAACGAAACAGTGTTGATAATGCAAAGCTACACAATTCAGTACCTGAAAGAATGGTTGATTTTAGGCCAAACACAAAATCGTTTCACCTATTTTATCGGCCATTTTTTTTTGGTAAATGGGAATTGCTGCATTCCTGACGGTTAGATTAAAGACAAACTCCTGAATGTCCTATTTTTTATGTGACTGTATATATATATATATATATATATATATATATATATATAAATATATCATATAATTATATAGGTGAGTGTGGGTAAGAGAGAAATATACGACGTCAGCTGTTTGTTCTCTAATGATCCATATATATATATATATTTGTATTTACATATACTCTAATACATATATACATGTATATATGTTCTATATACAAAACTGGGTATATTCTCCATGTGGAGAGAGAGAGAGAGAGAGAGAGAGAGAGAGAGAGAGAGAGAGAGAGAGAGAGAGAGAGAGAGAGAGAGAGAGAGAAAGAGAGGGGGGGTAACATAATAGCAAGGAATCTGATGTGGAAGAGGAATGACATAGGAACACAAACAGGAAACAGACAGAGGCAGAGCAGTCACGGTAATAGAGTTAAGAAAGTACAAGATGCTATTAAGTAAAAAATAAAACACTGACTTAGAGAGAGAACAGAGAGATGAAGTAATGAGACTGGGTCGGCCTGCATTGTTAATGATAGCTTGACTAAAAATACACATCGAAAAAATTCCATTCAGGTTTGGGACTACTTGACAGGGCAGTGGTACAGACCCGTTGACTACTGCACCTGCGGCCTTTGGTGTGTAATGGTCCAAACTGCTGGGTCATACCACCGGGAAACTCCCCAGGCGCACTCGTTTGGGAGTAAAACACGGACTTCCCATTTAGTCTGCAGAGGCCTCACGGGGTGACTGAGATTCGAACTGACGCTCTCCTGGCTTTGAGCGACTGCTCCATCACTAAACCATAGAAGCCTATCACTAGATGTGTGTGGTCGTATGTACATTACCACACTAACGTTAGGGGGTGGGGGCAAGGCGTGGCCCTGGGAAGAGGGGTGGTGGGGGGAGGGTGTTGGGCGGGCAAGCCAGGGTGAAGGAAGACTTTTTTGTAATATGAGAAACCGTTGCTTTAGTATAAATAAAAATTAACAGAAAATTCAGTAATAACAAACAACCTGTTATTCATATCTTTCGGATATATGGTACATTATCTTCAGTTTTTTAGTGATCTAATGATGAATTAAATGAATATGTCCTCGCGATTTATCTGCTTCTTGTATTAATGGTTGCAGAATAAAATGACCAGTTATGAAACTGTGTTAAATGATCCCTGACTTTTTTTTTAATCTAAAAGTGACTTCACACTATAATTCAGGTATTTAGTATCTGGAGAGTTTATTCTGAATATTATATGCAAAAGTCGGATGGGGCGGGTTGGCGCGCCTGACGGAAGACCCAATCCAGTATTGGGACCATTTTATAGACAAGGCCGCTCTGTCATGAAGTCCCAAAGGCGAACTAACTATAGGTGTTCTGGTACATATGATATTATATATATATATACACTGTATATTTACACTGTAAATTCACTACAGACTGTTTCACGGGATGCGACCCGATCCTCAGGGGAATGTTGTTAGAATTCTATATATATAAAAAGACAATACATAACTATTAGATGCTTATATATTTTATGAGACCCACCACGATATGTTGTACGTTAATGCCGATATATCTGACAAACTATAAATACTTATGATTTTTTATCTGACAGAGCTCTTATGTTGGTAGTGTTTATCTTTCATACGAAAAAACAGTGATTTACAACATTTAGAAGAGAGAACTAACGGTAGATCTAGTAACAACCAATGATTACGCAAAACGTAAATGTTATATCCATATATATTTCATACACCTCAGAGTTGCCCGGTTTAGGTTGTAATGTTTGGCGCCAAGACCTCGCAAGTTCCGTTACAAAGATCTACCGAGGCCGCTCCTCATGGAACTTTACGATTCAATCTCCCGACAAACGGCTAAAGTAGCGGCCCCTCTCTTTCCTGAGTATTCTATTTTCTCCCCGTCCTCTCCTATAATCATTATACTTTGTCTCTGAATGCAGCGATTCTTCTTCCCAACACTCTCTTATCCGCTATTTACTCTAAAAACCTTCCTGTGAGCTGTTTCTTCGCAGGAGCCATCGGGTCAAAAACCTTAATTTAACCCTAATATATAATGAAAATCGATTGTTCATAAACTGACTTTTCCCCAACTTCACTTACCAGTCTCACAATGGAAATATAAAAGAATATGTTTCCTCATTTTGCGTAGAAATACTGAAGCTGTTTTTGCGGCTTGTTTGTTGTTCTCTTCAATATACCTGTTGTATGATCTAATTATGCGCCAATTTGACTTTAATTTATTCATCAGTTAGTCCCTTAATGTTACTCTGTCGCTGTTGTTATTACCATAAACATTAACATCTCCAATTACCTGAATAAAAATCGGTTCATCAAACATTCTTTTAGTATTGTGTCTTGCAGGTTGATATAATAACAGTCAATCTGACAGCTTATATATATATATATCCCCTCTCATCTTTTTCCTCCAAAACCGGGTACATAATCTAAACAAAACATTTCCTTGAAACTACCTTTGGAATATTTTTTTTTTCTGAAAGTGGGAAAATAAACACACGCTCTTGTTCGAAATACGACCTTGAAATACACCGTATCTATATTCAGGATTACATCATTTATAAAAAAAGTTAAGATACAAGATTTCTTCTTAAATATGGAAAACTTTGAAGCTGGGTAAAGCTTTTCCTTTCCAGTTTTCGGCTGATAAAAATTATCACTTCAAAATTGTTCCTCTAAGACGATTATAAGGGTAATGTGAACATCCTGTAATTGGACAAAAATCTTGTTAATTTTATTAATCTTTGTCTTTATTTATAATATATATATATATATATATATATATATATAAATGAATTTATATGAATTTATATAAATTTATATAAATTTATATAAAGAAATTTCACTTGCGTCTGTTCTCTGGGAGGGACAAAACGTGGTTTCTAACACTTCAGTGGGCCGAGCGCGTTTATTATAATAAAAATACATAAAAACATACATAATCTATAATACACATGTGTAATTCTCCTGAAGGACGGCCAGGAAACACGGAAGAGGAGACTCAAAGCAATTGTTGCTGGAGTTCAAATTGACACAATTGACTGCACCAGTATTTTAAAAAATATGTCAATGTGTCCTTATATGATTGGAAACATGTACCTTTATTTTTTATTTAATTTTGATACGCTTCTCACTTTGAAGGTGATGGACCCATTTGACTATTTTTTTTTTTCATCATAATGCTTGTTTTATATTTTCATTATCTGTCATTCACTTTGTTTTTTTCTTTGTTCTAATTTTTAAATATATTTTCTTTCATATTTTCTTATAAAAATAAGATACGATAAAGAGCGTTACTACTGAGACCCTCACTATACGTAAAACGTTATGGGTTTTACGACGCAAAAAAAATTTTTTTTTCGTTTTAAACAAACGACACATTTATTGCCTAAAGAATACAAACTTTGGTCATGCTGAATTTGCTTCCAAAGAAAATAATGAAACAGATAACGTAATAGATTTATCAGATCAGTTACCATACAACTAAAGTTTAGTATAGATAAAGATGAAGAAGAGGATGATAGAAATCTGATTTTAACAGGTTGGTAGGAAATTATATATCTGAGGAGTAAGCCGATGTGATGAGTAGCTCGGTAAGTCGAGAAACACAAATAGCTGACTTAATCCTTCAGCGACGCCAATGACATTGACGTCAGGTAGCAACACGAAAAAATAAGTAAATTTAGCATTCTTTCTAAGTTTGTACAAAACGTGACAACCCTATTACTTGTACTCACTAAAGAGAGCTTCGATAAGAAAGCGTCAAGGTTAATGAATATGTTAAACGCAAATACCTGTTTGCCAAGGTTTGTTGGTGGCGTCTGGAGCACGTGCGGCGTGAGTCGTTTTCAGTTCACCTGTCCAGCAATTACAAGTTTCCCGGCTTGCGCTTTAGTGTAGTCTAGATGGGCGAGGGGTCTATGCCAAGCTGCTTATAAAGCAATGTTCGCGATAATCAATTCTTTCCTGCAAGCATGCGACGGCGGGAAGCGTTTTCACGTGACCGGAAAGGCGTGGCATGATTGGCTGATGGACTAGGGGAGTGGGCAGACGACCCACAAAAGCTACGACGATGGCACATATCATAGAACTTTGTATTTGATATGTTTACCTAGTTGTTTATGTGGTGTGGTTACTGCGTGGCTTGGCCGAATCGCCACCCCCGCAAACTGGCCAGGCAGTAAATAAGAAAAATACAAAGGCAAATGTTTTTAACTGTAATTTATAAGCCCGAGCACATGATTTGGATAATCATAGAATCACTAATTGTTTTTCCTACGCAAATATTTTCTTTAGAGTCATATTGATAACCTGGTTCGTTCCCGCTCACTCTTTTAAATGGGTTTATCATTAGATATATAGGAAATCTTGATTATCTTGTCTCCCCACTTACATTCTAGATTTTTCCATGGGATATCTTTATTCCAATTACACAATAAAAATATCACCTCTCCGAATCGCTGCCCCCCTCCTGCCATTTAGTAGACAAAAACAGTCATTGGCGTCTAAATGATATAAATCAGCCAGACCTTTTGGATTCTTAAGAGGGGCGAATACGATTGGTGAAATTTGTTTTAACAGGGGCCTACTGGGTTTAAAGATAGGTATTTGTTAGTCTGAGTGAAGTTAATACCGGAATAAAGACTTCAGGTAATCCCCATTTTAGGTTACCCCCCACCCATCTAAAAAATGATTTCAGATTACCTCCAGGTTTAGTCTGAATCTGGTTCGGAAAAGGTACGTGTAATTAGAAATAAGGCAAAAAAAAAAAGGTTGGGTTCTCAGTGCGGGAGGGCGATTTTTTAAAAACTGTTTTTACCCTTTAATTGACGTGTACGCGTTCATGCACGCATTTCATAAAAAAAACAAAACAACAAAAAAAAACTGCACATCATCGCCCAAAAACAACAAGCGCCCAATAGGAATGAGCACAAATCTTTTTAAAATCAAAATAAACATTTTTGATGCGGAGGATAAAATTATCGCGGGCGGTGCCTGAGAACCCAACCTTTTTTTTTTCTGGCCAGATGTATTAGATTATAATCAGGCGTAAATACTAACGGGGCGTGACGTACGGGATTCTAGACCTGATTTGGACTCGACGATCCTGGACTCGGGCTTGTACTCGGACCCGGAAAACAAGACCCGAGAAATCAGGCCAAGTCCATCTCGAGTCCATTAGTAGAAAATATGTTCACCTCCATTGTGTCAATAATATTCGAAATATGCACAACAACTAATTTATGCGAATTATTGACAGAGATGACCGGGACAATTAGATATGAGCATATATTGCGTTAGTGTATTGGTTTATACGGTTTTTCATTAGATAAACTCAAGAGTCACAAACAAAAACATACACAGGATACACATATATTCCGAAATCTCATTATTATCTTTTTAATACATTTAACTTTTACTTGAGTCGGGATTGCGCTCGTTTGCTTGAAGACTCGTTATCGAAAAGGTTGGACTTAGACTTGCTTAAAAAGGACTAGGACTTACACTTTGACACGACCAACCTGGACTTAAACCTGTATTCGGTTTCTATAATGTGTTTATAACGTTTATTAGAAAGCCCTCAGAGAGCACATACCTACGCCAATGCCTGGATCCGCTCCTATATGTTATTAATTATTTCTTTACCAATTCATCTTTAATGGAAATTTATTTAGTCTGTATTATTCGTGGGTCGTATTATGATGCCGGCACCGTCCCTTAAGTGTTACCGCGATAACTTACCAGTGATTTTTCACAAAACTCAATATATGTATTATAAATACTTACCAATAGATTATCCCGCCCGGGTTAGTTCCTCGGTGATACACGCATAAATAATGAAGTCAGAGGTCGCCAGGCTTTTTCGTGGTGTCGCCAATATAACTTATATACCAGGCACGTGACGGATTTTGATGACTCAGCAGAAATATTAACCAATGTAATATCTCTTGACTGAGTACGATTCCCGGCAAAATACACGCATATTTAATGAGGTCAGCGGCCACCAGTTTTTGGTAGGGCCCTTATGACTTACCATATATATTAGGTTTTTTTTTTCAATGAAACTCAATATAAATACTTACCAATCGCGTTTCTTACCCGCATTCTGCAAACATTTGTGCATATTTTATGAAGTCAGGGCTCACAAGAGTTAACGACAGGCGTATTATGAACCTTTTCGGTGTCCTTGTGGTAATTAGTTTTTAAAATCATCCTGAAGTAGAATTTGGCAGGAACCGTTGCTAGAATCTCCAGAATTTAATTGATCCTACCTAAGGCTAATCACATTTTCACGGCAACTTGCTCATTTTCCCCACAATAATTTATTGAAATAAATTTAATGACAATCAGACCGAAACAGGGATGGAAACATAACTTCCCCCAGTTTATTTGGAAGAGGACTATACATAATTGCGCAAGTGGCTTTATATAAGCCTTACTTGTAGCAAATGAAAGAATACAGTAACGAAATTTGATGTAAGTTTGAAATTCACTTTCTTTCTATAACTTTCAATGGTTGGTGTTAAGTGTTGGCAATCAGAGAAAACTTTATTATCAGTGTTGCATGCAAATTTGCGGCACCCCCGCTGCTACCTGGATAATTAACGTCATATTATAAAGATAATCAGTAAAGCGAGCAAAATGCCTCTTTCAAGCTATGTGTATATACCTGTAATGATTTGTTTATTATTTAGCCTATGAAAACTGTTCGTATGTAATGTAACAATTGACATAATATAGACAACTAACACTAGCATGCGCCGGCTTCAGTGCTCTATGTTTAGAGCACCGGACTCAACGCCCGGAGGTAGTAAGTTGAGTAAGTGGTGAAAGGTTATCCCATACCCAGGGTGAGGGCTATGCGGGCTTAATTGGAAGCCTGTGCCCAAAGTCGTGTTTCACTTACAAACGAGTGTGCCTTTCGGGGGTTCTTCGTTCCTCGGTGGTATGCTCAAACAAAGGGTATGATTATACAGCCAAGACCCGCAGGTGCGCCACACTGAGCCTGGTTGACGCGAGGAATATTATGTCACCACCGTGTCGGACAGCCAATTCTGAAATTCTGCAAATATACATATTATTATGTCCCCCCCCCCTCCAGGGGAGACATTTTGTTTTCAGTGCTATCGTCTGTCGTCGTCAGTCGTCGTCGTCTCTACGATATTTTGTGAACGCGATAACTTTTGAAGGGCTGCTATACCAAATTTTAAACACTCATTGTACATCCAGAATTGGATATTGGAAGTATTTGTGAACCAAATGACTTTTGAAGAATTTTACATTTTGTCCTCAAATATGACACACCAGTTCTTTATGCCAAAATCTCATCGGAGTTCGAAAAGTGGTGACCTCGACTTTCAAGGTCAAATATGCTGAAATCTATAATCAGTGTTTTGAGATGGAGCATATTTTACCCTGAATGTTTTGGGATGGCCCATGGAAGTGGGGTGGGGGGTGGGGGGAGACATATATAAATATGTTCAAAGCCATTCTATTTTAAATAAGCAAGCATTACAAAATGGAGGAGGTTACCTTTACAAAAAAAACAAAAAGGTAATTTGCTATAAAAATAGTCATTGAAACAAGGAAAGAGATATACGAGGCCCCCTATGTTATGATTTCATGTATCCAGCTTCACTAGTAAAGGTACGTTTAGAGGAGTGCACCTTATCTCGATTTCTCCAAGAAAAGACATCATAAGCACATAATGGTTTTTACTTAATGACTTACAGAGACAATTCCTCATTTGTATATTCATATTGGTATTATATATATATATATGATTACATGTCAGATGAGTGTCATTGCAATACGTGTATAATGTTCGTCAGTCATGTCGGCGCGAAAAATGCATTCTATCCAACGGCGCTTGCTCGGGGAAAGGGTGTGGCAAAATTGATTTTATAGTAAAAGGGAAGCTATTATCGACATACACTAAGAATTCAAGAAAGCATAAATCCAGCAAATCTTTTGGAGATGAAATGCTTAACATGCATGAACATAACACATCTGCAGTAACGCTGTATAAATGAGCGACTGCAGTGGCGTCAATACAGGGGGTAGGGGTATATACCGCCTCCCCCGACTTGATCAATGTAATCAACTCCCCTGATATTGAGAGAATAATATTTATATATTGGAAATGAAATTTATTAATTATTAGAATTACAGACTTCGGTTCCATTTCTGATTTTACTATAAAATACTACACACTAAACCTGGTTAAGAAGAAACTTATACGGAAAACATAATACCCTGTTGTTTTTTAAACCTTTTACTTAATTGTATTATATTTATAATGTGTCACACAGACAATAAAAAGGTGATTAACCTCCAACTACGAGTAATCCTTAAGCTCTTGAAGATAAATTGACGCCACTGAAAAATTTTATGTGATCATGGAAATTCATAGACGAATTATTAGTCTAAATCAAACTTATATATCGTGGTCAGTATCTTATAAACGAGGGTTTCATATTAGCCATATTGGTGAAAGCGAAAGTATGGCGGAATACATCCACCGTGAATAATTAATACACCATATCTACGCAGGTTGATAGCAACTGAAGGACCTGGTCTCCTGTACATTATCCATGCCATTCCCGTCGAATTTCGAAAGAAGACAAAATTGATATAAAATTATTACAACAGATGTTTCATGTTGCTCGTTGATTAAGGATGGATATTACGAATAATATTATATATTTTTTTACATCTGCTTATAAGAAAAATAGTTTGAAACTTTTTATCATCCTTATCAAAGTGATAATATTTTTCGAGCAAATTAAATAATTCCTGTAATAATGGAAAAACTCTCTGTGTTTATATATATATGTATATATATATACAGTCGTGACTTGATAATCCGACACTAAAAGTAATACCCTAATTTATGTCGGATTGCAAGGCTGTCGGATTGTCAAATCAATAAACGTGACGGAGGCTCAATATACAATGTGACCTTAATGTTTTGAGGACTTGTTATAATTCATTAAGTATTTTGTTATAATAAACTAAGTATATGATACTGTTATGATTTATGTGAATTGGAAAATAAAACATCCGTCATGAAGTACTGTTTTTATTTCTTATATACATTGTACATGTCTATATATACTAAGCTCGTCAAGATTGACGACCTATGGAGATTCTACCATTATGAGACATGCTTATATTTCTGAACAAAAATTAACTAAATATATATAATAAACGAACCAGCGGTTGATCTACTGAGTTCATGTACGTCTAAAAAATGCAAGCATATCTGTCTGGTATCTTGTTCTTTTATTTTGATTTTCATGGACTTTTTTAAGCAGTCCGCGGTCGGCATCAACGTCCCCTGCTGCGAAGTCCTGCTCTTCTATACCATATATACCTGTTTCCTTCCCCCAAATCGTGTCTCTGGGAGTTACTGGTTTAGGAGGACCATCTTCATCCTCAGACTCGCTGTCACTGTCGCCTCTGTCTTTTTTTACCATTGACACAATATCAGCGGCCGTCGGCATTGCTTCCGTAGGCTCAATGTTATCTAATACGAGAGATTCCTCCGCGGTCACGTGGTCATCGCTGTTGAGTGCCTGGAAAAGGTCCCCGACACCGTTCTCCACCTCCGCGTGTTCCACACACCGAGAGGTTCCTGTCCCCCACATAGGGATCTAAACTTACTTAATTAGTGAGCCAAATTGACTCAAAAATTGGCTCTAGTGTACAGTTAGAACAATACGCATCGCTGCATTTCACGCTAAATTGACCAGGGTTCTGTGTGCACGAGCCCGACGACTGACATCGAAGGACAAAATACCGGTCGGATTGTCAAGTCAGAAAATACGTAGGTATCATTGTTTGTGTCGGGAAATGTCATGTCGGAGTCGGAATCCAAGGCTGTCGGTTTGTCAAGACTTATTTCTATGGGTCCCGTTTGTTTATTGCAAAATACCGTCGGATTGCAAGGTTTTACGGATTGTTAAGGGTCGGAATGTCAAGTCGCGACTGTACATATATGGGATATATATATATAAATATATATATATATGTTATATATATATATATATATATATATATGAGATCAAAGTCTTTCATTCTAATAATAATACATTTCGTTTTCAACAAATAAATGTTACTCCCTTAATATCAGGGGGGTTACATACGCCCCCCAACCCCCGTATTAACTCCCTTGGACGCGTACATACTAGTCCGTAATATCTAATGCGATGATTTCATAAAATAAAATAAGCAGAAAGGATGACTTCTCGAACATCTCGCACAGCTGGATGTCATGCTTTAGGGACATTTTGAGTTTTTTTGCGGACAGGGGGAGCGTGTTCAATTAAACCTCTTTAATCACTCCCTGACAGTAGTCATATGTAATTCAGATGTAAAAGCAAGATTTTCACTTTTAAGGTGCTGGCTGGAATCAATACCGGAAATTTAAATATGAAGCCAAAAAGGCTTGGCACACACGCTGTTTCCTAGCTCAACCTCTTCATGTTGGTTCAATCCGTCCTTGATTCAGCTATTATATCAACGAATATCTGGTCTGCCTCTATGTATGAGATAATATATTTGATAATATATTTATAGCATTTGATACTACCGGAACTAGGCCATTTACAGGAGAGTTAATCTATAACAACAAAACTTCTAAAAATTTTTCACATTGTATTATTTCAAACGGTTCATATTCAGAACGGTTCACATCAAGAACATTAAGCTAAAAATGATAAAAGAAAATAGTATATGATATTTCCGAGAGAGAGAGAGAGAGAGAGAGAGAGAGAGAGAGAGAGAGAGAGAAAGAGGAATGAGAGAGAGAGAGAGAGAGAGAGAGAGAGAGAGAGAGAGAGAGAGATGACGAACAAAGGGACCTGCAAAAATGCATTCATGGATCGACCAAAGCCCGCATTATCTAAAATTTCTTTCATTAAATTTAAGTAAAAATATAAAAAAAGTTTGTTATGTTGAGCGAATCGAGAACACCAAAACAGGGACTTCGTCCCTCACCCAAAAACGAGGAGGACGTGTCCCCCTGCAACAAACCCCAAGGCCATGAAATAACCCATGTAATGTATACCAAAATCAGTCGCAAAACAAACATCTGATCCAATTTCTCTCTAGTTCAGAGGAATGTCGTCTGTGTTCCACTGATGTCGTACTGCTGTGAAAAAAAATAATACATGTGCTAGGCTGAAGTCATCCCTTCCTTCCCCGGTACGAATGTTCCTAGTGTCTACGTTCCCCGGTAACAACGTTCCCCGCTATATAAATGTTCTTACGTAACTATCTGCATAGTACTTATGTTTCCGAGTGCCTATATTCCCCGGTACCTATATTCCCCGTTACCTATGTTCCCTAGTACCAATGTTTCCCGGTAACTATGTTTCCCGGTGCCAACGTTTCCAAGAACTTATGTTCACCGGTACCTAAGTTCACCATAACCAATGTTTCCCGTTAATTTTTTCCCCAGTTCACGATGTTTTGGTACTTCTGTTCTCCTGTACCTATGACCCCGGTACCTGTGTTTCCCAGTATCAATGCTTCCCGATATACCTATGTTTACCGCTACCTATATGTTCCCTTGTAACATTTTCCCCCCTGGTATACCTGTGTTTCCAAGTATCAATGTTTCCTGGTATAACTTTGTTCCCCGATACCAATGTTTCCTAGTACCTATGTTCACCGGTACCTATGTTGCCCGGTACAAATGTTTTACCGGTACATATGTTCCCCGGTAACAACCTTTCCAGGTTTCAATGTTTCACAGTACCTATGTTCTCCGGTACCTATGTTCTCCGGTATCAATGTTTCCTAGTACCTTTGTTCACCGATACGTATGTTGCCCTGTATAATTTTTTTACGAGTACATATGTTCCCTGGTACAAGTGTTTCCTAGTACCTATGTTCACCAGGATCTATGTTCCCCGGTACCCTATGTTCCCCGGTACCAATTTTCCCAGGTACCTATGTTCCCCGGTACTTATGTTTCTCTGTACCTATGTTCCCTAGTACCTATGTTTTTCGGTACCTATGTTCTTTGGTACCAATGTGTCCTGGTTCCAATGTTTTCCACTACCTATTTTAATCGGTACCTTTGTTCTCTGGTTTCAATGTTTCCCGCTTTACCTATGTTCCCCGGTACCAATGTTTCCTAGTACCTATGATCAACGGTACCTATGTTCTCCAGTACCAATGTTTCCAAGTTCCAATTTTTCCCAGTGCCTATGTTCAACGGTACCTATGTTCCCCGTTACCAATGTTTCCCGGTACCTATGTTCCCCTGTACCTATGTTCACTAGTACCAATGTTTCCCGGTACCTATGTTCCCCTGTACCTATGTTCCCCGTTACCAATGTTTCCCGGTACCTATGTTCCCCTGTATCTATGTTCCCCGGTGCCTTTGTTACCCGTTACCAATGTTTCCCTGTTCTAATGATTCCCAGCACCAATGTTAACCAGTCGCCATGTTCACCAGTACATAAGTTACACTGTATCTAGGTTTTACGGCATACCTATTTCCCAGGTACCATTTTTTCTTAGTACCTTTGTTCACTGGTACTTATGTTGCCCGGGACAAATTTTTTTTACTGGTACCTATGTTTCCTGGCAAAAACGTTTTATACGACTAATTACACGTTTACATATAAAAGAACTGTGTTAGTCCTGGCTTTCCGTCGTCCAGACTATGACATGTTCCACAAGTATGCGCACTTCGCGGAATGGACGCTTGTTGTTTCTTGGTCCAATGAGACTTATGTTTTTTTTAGAAACCCTGTAAATACTAGAGAATATCACATGTACCTTACTGTTAAAGATAATATAGTTTCTATACATGTACTAATATTTAAAATATGAAAGAAAATCAACTCTGTGATGACACCTGTACACTCAGTATTAGTCGACACCGACAGGTGTCGCTGGTACGGTGGAAAAGGTCTGATACTCCATTAAACTGTAGGTACGGTCCCAGATAAAGGAGGGTGTATTTATGATTGATTAATAGTGGCGGAGGTATGCAGTCTAATGGACGCCTTTCACTTCTTATTCAAAACCAGCAAATCTTCAAATCTGCATAGTGGATGTACTATAGCGAAGTTTATCCGTATTTGTGTACCTGTAAATGCAAAATGTGAGGTTTAACCTCGGGATTTTTGCAGTTCTAAAATTATACGTTTTATATCAACCTTACACTAAAAAAAGACTTTCATGCCTAATTGAATGTACCGATCTGTTAAGCAAGGCTATACGCCATATATCATTGGCTTTTGTTGGAATTGGCAAATATTTCTATTATATTTCTGTAACAATTTTATATAATTTGTCATATTTTTATTAATAATTTAAATATTGAAATATTTGCTTAACCTGTTCTTCAGTACATACATCGAGCAGTCTTAGTGTCTGCTTTTAATCTCCTCTCTGGTTCTGATCATCTGATATGGTCGAACAATTTAATTATGACATCACAAATTCGATATCAAGTAATTATGGTTCAATATAAAAATTAGCAAAGGACTCAGACAGCGTAGACCTCAGACAAGGCAGCTCATTACCCCCATATGGCATTGTCAGAAATGCAGCATTTTTCATTTAAAAAATCAGCATACAGATAGTTATCCGGATAACTATAAAAACTTAATCCGTGCTTCCGCGTATCATTGCATAACTATCCTGAAAATTTCATCAAAATCCGTTGATTACTTTTTTTAGAAATGTTGCTAACAGTGAAACAGACAGACACGCAGACAAACCAAGGCCTCGAAAAACATCATCCCCGCATTAAAAGGCCTGTGTCTGAAGACCTTAGCCCGTAATCTTTTTCATACTTTTACAGTTTTGCCTTTAATAGACCTGATTGTGTGCTAACGAGGAAACACTTAATTAATTCGTGCAGTTAACAATTTCTTTAGAATATACCCCGTATGTGTATAAAATTCAGCTACACGTCGCTGTTGTAAAAGACCTCAGGTATCAAACCAGTGTTAAAGGTATTTATAGCAAAAAAAAAAAAAAAAACACCATCATTAAAATAAACCCAAAAGACATTTTAAACTAATATAGTGCATAAGTTTTTCCTTGAATATTTTCCTTCAATTTCATATAATATTTAGACATTAAAAAAAAAACAAATTTATATCGGTTATTCTTCTTATGTGTCTTTTTTGTTTAAAATTAAATTTAAAGATTTAAAGATTTTAATAAATCAAAAATAATGATTTCCGTTTTAAGGTAAAATCATATTGGAAAAAAGGTTTTGAGGTGTCATGTAGTTTAATATTAGCTCAGTAAAAATGGCCTGCTGTTACCGGGTGGGGATTCAATTTTGTACTAATTTAAAAATTAATTTACTTTAAATGTTAAAATATTATTTTTGCCAGAAATGCTACCTTGAGTATGACGTCAGACAAGCTCTACACTACAATGAATTACCCATGGTTTGCACAGTCGCCGAATCAATGTTGATAACATATGATAAATTACAGAGTGAAAGTTCATTTGGTTCACATAAAACGGGGCTCAACCAGCCATGTTTTATTTGCCAACGTGTGAATTGTGAAATATTAATTAGTGTTTGCTTAAGGAAAAAAAAATCACTTGAGCCGCACTCTGCGGAAACGTATGCATTATTATTCGAGTGTTGACGTGTTCTCCATTACGCCAGCTAACACTTTATTTTATTTTTCAGTGTATCCGTTTTAAAGTTTAATAACGCACGAGTCACTTTCCCTTTCAGAAACATGCATGAGTTGAATATGGCAACCGATTCCCTGGTGTCTTTGACTTAGAGAAGCATAAACAGAAGTTAACACGTCCAAGAGGTACATACAGGGAAAACGAAAGTTTTTTGTTGTCCGATAAAATTGATCAATTCTCTCGTTTAAAAACAGTGAAAGGGGTTTAAGGGAAAGTATTGTGGCTCTTTAATTGTGTTTTAAGCAGTAGTACTACGGACAGTAGTTTGTAGGATATCAATTCTTAATCAAGATTTCATTGGTTTTAAGCAGTAGTACTACGGACAGTAGTTTGTAGGATATCAATTCTTAATCAAGATTTCATTGGTACGTGATAACTTAGGAGTCAAGAATTCCTGGGACAAACACGTTGGTCCCTAAAAAAAACAATGGACCAATATTGATAAACAATGTGCTTAAAGCTTGTGTTTTTATTTCAGTGATAGGTCGAATGTCTAAAAAAGGAGTCAGATATTGAAAAGCATAAGAATAGATAATATTGCAAAACATGAGACTAACTTGCTACGGCTTATTATTAAAGTTTATTTATATATAAAACTAAGCGAAAATGGTATATACATATTTTTTGGAATCCTGAAAAAATCCACTATAAAATATTCCTTCTGTACACATGTTTACTTATTGACTTGATAATAGCGCAAGTCATGGCTTGTACTAGTTTGAATCAACAGAGAGGACGCAGCAATGGAGATGATCAGTGCTGAAGCTGAAGTATTAGCCTACCGACGTCATTGTCCCGGGTGTCAATCAATAATCTCCCTTCATTGCTGACCAATGAGTCATTAAAGAATGTACGCTTCTCTCAGGACAATATGTGGTTTATATACAATATCTGAATTTTGCAACACTGATACATATTCTATAAGTTTAAGTTTAAGTCGCATATATATATATAAATATATATGCCTAATGGATTGTACTTCGGTTTCTACATAACAATGTTCTCAGAAATGTCCTTGGCCTCCATGTCCAAGAATAACCACGAACAAATCTAATCATCATACAATTCGATCTTAACCCTGACTTTCTGCAACTGATCCCCGTTGATTCAAACATACGGTGTTTTTGGTAGGCGGCCGTCCCGGCGGGGTTAGATTGAATTTCCATGTAGAGCTCGGATATAATTGGCTGGATGATACATGCGTTATGATGACAAATAATCGCTATATGTGGTGACATATATGAGTGTATGATGACTTGAATCTAATGAGATTGAAGGAGAAACCCCACGGGCTTCTAAGGCCAGGCCTAAAAATAATTGTTCTTTGGAATCGCCTCTCTTATTTTTCCTGGATCAAAATTTTCCGCCATTTTGGTGAGTGAAGACTAAGGCCTCGACACTGTTTATACCAGTTGCTACTCTAGCATAAGTCTTAAAATAAAATTCATCCCGTCAATTAATAATTCAACATTTTCATTCAAAAAGATATAATCCGACTCAGCTTGGAAGCGCAGTTATGATATTCCCCCTGGTGCGTTGGTTTGTTTGTTAGAAAATTTTCGAAAATAAGTACTGAAGAAATATTGATGGCAACTTTTCCGACATTGGGTTACACTATAGGAACAATCCATTAAACTTTTGAGGTTATTTTCTTTATTTTCTTTTTTTATTAATTTTTAATTAGTGTGACGTCCTGGATTCTTTCTTGGCAACTAGTCTTAATTGATATTGTCACATGGTTCTCCTTGTGCAATATGATTTTGTCACGTACGTGGCAGACAATATTATTAAAAAAAAACAAGATATATTTAAGACCATATAAAAAACGTAACACATAAAAATAAATGTCCAAAAAAACTAAAGTTGGGCGTCCATTAGTGGCCCCTTTAAAACCTATATATAGAAATGCCCCTTAAACGAGAACGCTACTGCACTGGGTCAAGCAATTAAAAATTTGCAGCGAATTTTGCCAATATTGTTTTACGTACTTGTCCTGGACTGTCGTTCAACTTAGCTCCTCCCGGTTTCCGAGTAACGCTTGAACATGTGGAAGACAGTCTGACAACATCGGCTGACTTTCTCCATTCACCGGCACGCTCGGCGCACGGTTTGACCTTCGGAAAAAAGGATAACCAGTCGGTGATGTGTTTCAAGAACATGACATTAAAATCATGCGTGCTGAATGCTTAAAGAGTCCCTCCAAAGAGTAAAAATTTTGGAGACTTCAGATCCTTGTCAGTTATGCATGTATAATTTACGCACGATAAAGACAGCTTCTTGTTAAAAAAAAAAACAAACTTTTCCAATCATATACCATTATCTTATCTTATCATATACTAATAACCTGCTTGAGACTACGGCTTGGTGTCAATGACAAACTCGAAATAAAGATATTATATTAAGGCAAACCCTCCATCTTTTTATAATTAATTTTGGTCCAAAAAGTCATCATCATCATCATTATTTAAAGCCCTTCACATTGATGCTTTGAAGCCTATAATGGCCTCCTAAGCGACGGAAGTACCCCTTTATGGGCCGCTAAAGTAGGAATTAAGCATTGAAGAAGAATTATTAACCGCAGCTGAGAAAAGTTTTATCCACACAGACCTTATCAGAGCTAAAATGCTGTATGAAAATTATTTTTATTTAATTTTTAACCGTTAAAATATGCAAACAAACAATTGATCTCTGTACTCATCGCGTTTCGTCCTAGTTAAATTTTTTAATTTAAAATTAGTTAAAACAATAGTTGTTTGTACGTTTGAAATGTTTGTCTGTTTGAAATTAGAAATAATAAACGTCAGGTTACATATTTCTTAATGCTTGTCAGAAATATATACACATTATATCCAAGTGTGTTAAATAATATGATTATGAATATGCAGTTTTATGGGAACTTGGCAAATTTTGTTTTGGAGCAATATTTAGTCATTGAGGCTTTACCCTAACTTTGCAGTAACTTATAATTTGAAATTTTTCTTGGATAGTGTTTTAATTTTTCAAAAATAAATTTGAATTTCTATTTTACTGACATTTCTTCTTTATTACTGTGTCCAATATTTAATTATTTCCAACTGGAAACCTGTAAATGCCAGATAAATTGACAACCGTTCGTGCTTAGGTAGTGGTGACGGCAGTTAAAATATAGTTTCAACAATATCCAATATAACTTTTTTTTTTAAATATGCAGGAAAAAGCAGGTATTCGGTTCCTTTCAATATAATAAGGTCATTGCCATAAACTGTCGTTTCAATGTACTAAATAAAATTGAATAAAAAAATACAAAACGAGGTTGTCTCTAACAATTTCATAAATATAGGGTATTTTAATTCAGTCTTGGTACCGGAGGTTGATTCTATGCCCATTCTGATACAGGAGTGCTGACGCGTTTATCGATTTACCCTTAGAAGCAGGTGAACCGGTTTTCACAGAAAGAGTCAGCTTTTAAGTAGATATATGCAGTCGATAAGCGATCAAAGAACCCCCCCCCCCCCCCGAGACCTCAAAAAGAGCGAAAATGGGGTATTGGCTTTTGAGAGTGTGACTTTGGGAATAAGGTGACGGTCAACTATACATCTCCTTTGGGCGGGATCATTCGCAAATTGGTATCAAATTTCAGTTAGGCCAAAAAAGGTATATTTCTAATGCGTTTTTCTTTTGAAAAAAAAAATTATATTACATTTTTTGCATGTTTCGATAAAAATGCCATATGATCAGGAAAAAGCCTGACAATACAGAATTATTCGGCTTAATAGGTAATATCACTACATAACAAGGGAAATCTCATCAAAATTGTATTATTTTATCTTTTTGAAACATGAAAATTATAATAATTTTTTAATGCGGGGGGGGGGGGGGGGGTTAAAATTGACGCGAGCTGTGCCTGAGAACCATACCTTCGTTTTTGGCCTTATATTCTGATGATACAAAACTCTATCTTCAGTACAAACCAATCGGTCTTGCAGAAGAATCAGCATTAACAATATTACAAATATGTGTACAAAAAATTAAAATCTGGATGCGTCAAAACATACTTAAACTCGATGAGGGTTAAACTCAATTTTTGGTCATTGGAACTAAACACCAACACAAATAACTCCAATCCAGCTAAACAATGATCGGGTACAGTACAATTAGTCATGTGAATACCGCCAAGAACTTGGGTGTCATATTTGATAACAACATGAACATGACATCTCTTATCAATTTCGAGGTGGTCGCAATGCACAGGTGGTCGCAAGACGAGGTTTCACTGTATATCTGTGGATTATCCTTTTTCCAGCTGAATTGATATCTACATGTTATAAAGTATTTTAACATAATTTGACATAACTTTGATATAACCGTTCGAGTCCATCATTATTAATAATATAATTAAGTTTTAATTTAAATAATATAAATAATAAATCATTAAATTAATATTACGTTGGTCCACCCAAAAGCTGGTTTCAAGCTCAGCTCTCCCCTCTAGCGACCCGGGTTCGATCCCTGCATGGCCTGGCTATGACAGTAGGCTGCAGTTGCCTGTGAAAGGCCGATGGTTTTTCTCAAGCCTGTCAGAGTCCTCGGTTTCTTACACCACTAAAGTCTACCGAACGTCACCATCTGACCCTTGGAGAACGCCATGCACTCCATATATAACCATGTAATATATGTGCACTCCAAAAAGGCACAAAGGACACTAGAATTATAGGTTAGGGCATTAGCAGTCTTGTTTACGGGATTTTTATTCATATGGATGAGTGTGGATGAAGGCGACAGTAGGCTAAATAATCTACCATTGCACTCAAAGCGTCCTAAGAAAGTCCCCCCCCGCACACACACAAAGTGACACAAATATTGATAATAGAAATAGACTCATCAACTCTATACAACTCCCCTCACTATTTGTATAAGGCTTAATTAATAATTATTTATTATTTTTTATCATTATTAAAATTCATTATTTATTCAGCGCTCATTATATGCATTGGGTCATATTATAAGCACTTTACATACATGTGATAATATGAATACCTCAATCAATCCTATATATTAATGCATAAAAAGGTTGATAAGTATATATATTTAAAAATTAAAAATAAAAGATATCACATACAATGTTATGTAAAACCATATAAAACCTGTATTGTAGAGATGTAGCCCTGCACACTGAAATGATCGCTTTTTCACATGCTCTAAATAAGCTCTCATAATTGGCAGCTTTATATCATTCTTGATCCGAGTGATTATATTCAAATAATAAATGCAAATATTTTGTACTGTTTCATTCATACACTAACACATAAAAACTAACACTGTGATCTATTCTCTGTTTGCTATTCAACCAGTGAAGCTCTTGCAAACGTGATTAATTCCTATCATATTTTCGTACACAGCAAGAAGCAGCCATTTTCTGCAGCAACTGTACTTTGGATATATTGAAAAACAGTTGGCTTTATCCAAAGGATAATTAACAAAACATGAAATTGTTTGGTTAAGATGGAAAAATATTATATCTTCACAATGCTAATATTCATTTTTACAGCCCTGGATGTATCTATATAACTGGTTATGATTATATATAAATGATTATGAAGAAACAGAAGGTTGTAAAATATAAATTTGGGTTTTTTGTTGTGTAGTTTTACATCTCATATTAGGCCTCTGTACTCTCATGAGCATTAGTGTCAGATTGTGTGATAATATTTAGGTTTAACAGTATAAAATTACAAAATGTCAACGGGCACCCACTGGTGGAACAGATCATAGTCGAGAATTTATGTGCGGAGAAATTAATGGGAAGGTAATCACGCCATTATCCTCTGATCAGGGGCGTCAATATAGGGGGATAGGGGTATATAACCCCCCCCCCCCCTTTTTAGAGCAGGGGGGCTGGTCGATGTAATTAAAACTAATGCTATTCAGAGAATAAAATTTATATGTTGCATTTTAAATAATTTTTAGTGTTAGGCTTTGGTTTCTTTTCTGAGTTTACTCTTGACATATTATATATATCAACCCAGGTTAGAAGTAACATATATAGCGGGAATATAATACCTCGTTTGTGTATAATATATATATATATATTTATATATATATATATATATATATATATACACATATATATATGTGTGTGTGTTAATAATAAAAATGTTCTACACTTGAATACCCTCCCCCTCCGAGTAATCCCCCACCCTTGAGGATAAATTGACGCCATGGCACTGCCTCACATTATAGTATGATAAGTGGAGTCTGTTACGTGGTCGAGTCCTCTCATAACCTCCGCCCCTTTTCCTATAACTCTTTGTATTATCCCCTATAGAATTACTCTTTGATAAAATAGAAATATAATAATTAATGCATCATATTTTAACCTTGAGAATTAGAAATCTGTCATCGTCTTCATTATAACTATTATCATCGATCCTGAAAACTTTCTTATGGGGATAAATCAGGGTAAAAAAATGAAAGAATATTTTCTAACCGCTTGGTGCTTTAAATGACACATTTAGTTCTCTATTTTAAATATGATGGCCTAATAATTGAGAACGAAGCGAATAATATTCACTCAGCGTGCTATTCTGGTTTATGTAAACTCGTAATACATAATATACTTGGCAAGGATAATTGGTATCCATCTTAGATGAAATGCTAATAGGCAAATTCTGCAATTCAACTGATTGACAGAGTCGAATATATTAACACTTACATAAATGACTGAACACTTGTGAGCCATTCTTCTGTTTATTCAACATTGAAAGAACAAAGTTCCGGGAAAACAGCAGTGATGCGAGCTGTCGTATGCTCGTCTGCCCCACGTCTGGTGTTGGCGACTGTCTGCCCTATGTCGACACAGGTCATACAAACCTATTCCAAATCTCATTATATTATCATATAACACATGTACCTATAAACATTTAATAAATTGCATAAACTGGACCAAACTCCTGGAAGCCAAACTTTATTTAATTTTTTCTTCCTCAAAACAACATGATTCGTTCAATAATTACTGACACATAGATTACCAATGGGCGGATCCAGGGGGTCCGGGAAGGGAGGGGGGGGGGAGAGAGGGGGGTCGAGGCCGCAAAACTTGGTCTGAATCCCCTCTGGACCCCTCCCCTGGGTCCGCTTCTGTTACCACCCTCAGCTTGACCTCATTAACTATGCATGAATTTTGCTGGAAATCAAAATTAGGGCGAGATATTTTATTGATTAACATTTCCGATGAGTATGATCAAAACCCGTAATGTTCTTCATAAGTTATTGCGGCGACGCAACAAAATAGCCTATAGTGACCCGTGACCTCATTAAATTTGCGTGGATGTTGCCTTTAATTGAACTCGGGCGAGATAATCCGTTCGTAAGTAGTTATGGTGAGTTTCGTGAAAATATCAAAGCCCGGGTAAGTTATCGCAGCGACACTTAAAGTTAACGGACCCACGGACAGCTAGACGGCCTGACGAACAGACGGACGGACGGACGGACGGACGGGCGGTTGGTTTTCCATAATACTCCCGTCATTTGACCGGCGAATTGAAAATGGGCTAACATTTATTGGCAATTCAATGAGGCAATTGACGCATGGACAATTGCTTATTTTTTTCATAATGACGTGCTCAACTGAAAGATTATTTGAGGAAAGTTTGATGACAGAATTATCTGGAAATAAAAAAAATAGGAAGATACAAATGATTAATAACCAAAATGTGAGTGGGCAAAGGGTACTTTGACCCCTTCCTCCCCTCCCCCCCCCCCCCCGCCGAAAAAGTGAGGGGGGGGGGGCATCCCCCCGCCCCCCCCCAACGAAAAAAGGACATTGTTATATAAAAAAAAATATTCGCAGACAAGGAGATGGAATATAGGAAAGTAAATTGGACAAATGTGTTGTCGCTGCCTTTTGTACCATGGTCTTCTTGTTATGACGTCAGCACTTTAAGACAGATAAAATATTGATCATGTACGGCGTGAGAACAGCCTCTGATGACTGTCCTCTACCAATAACGGGGAATAGAAATAGCTTTAGTTCATCGTCCAAGTTCTATAAACCTCGATAAAGTGTTATAAAAATGTTAAGGAGTAATAACAGAGCTAACAGAAAATTTCACCAACGAAACAGCCCAAACAGGCAAAAGTGGGAAAAACATATTAAGCCCTGTCGCAGGTGAAATGAAAATGTCTTCTTCATAAAATGGTTTCTATATCTTAATGTTATGAAGTGTTTATTCAGGTAAACACTTAATTCTTGCCCCACCTTTTCATCAGAGGTTATTTCTACTCTAAACGAACCTCTTCCAGAAAGGCTCTGTGAAGCGGCCAGGAATACTTGTCTCAAACGTCAAATTTTAAAATCAGTATCAAGGAAAGACCATCTTTCCAATGTTTACAAAAAATTACTTATTCCATTTTAACCACATAGCACCCATGTTTATGTAATTTGCGTTGAAACAATTCTTATCCAACTTACTTGAACCTACTTAATTACAATAGTCATTACATTAACACCTACGCTGCTGGTGTCGCTTGAATCCGAATTGCATTGTGGGGTTTGAATTTTAAAGCCAGGAAACCCTAAGCAGCTAAGTGAAACTCTTGTGATTACGATTCTGCGCAGTGTGATCATTCACCGTCATAATGAGAGGCTTAGGTGTGTGACAATTGTTAAATTGATTATGGTGAAAATACGTTAACTGCTTTGTCATATATATTGGTTAAAGGATACCCGTTGAATGTATGTTGTACATTTTACTTATAGTGGATTGGGCCAGAATTTTCGTGATCTCTGTACAAACACAGATCTCACTTGATCTCTATACATAAAAAAACTTAGTTTTCTTAAGAAAACAACTTAGTTCAACTTAGTTTTTAAAAGGAATTAATGTGATTTCTGGCTTCCTCTGTGTATATATTAATGATCTAAGGGTAATTTTGGATGTAAAACGTTCTTAAAAGGCCTTCGTGAAAGATCTACAAACTTACATATCAACAACATGTTTGTAAGCACAGCAATGTTTAAAAAGAGGAAAAACATGTAATCTTAGGTGGCAGGTTGCATATACGCGGAGATAGAAAGGTCACTTGTTGCAAAACGCCATTTGCAAAGATCTGGATTGTCTGACTTGCTGCCAGATGCCCTAGTTGAATTAGTTGAATTATTTTGGCTGGCCCCACATATTATAAACACATTGACATAAACAAAACAAGCAGCCCGTGTGTAGTGATATCCGAATTTTTGGCCTATTTTTTAATAAAAGCTCTAAGGGATAACCTTTAGTTAAAAAATGTCAGATAGGTGATTGGGCCCCTTTAACTAATCATATACGAGGTTTGTTAAAATATATACGAAATATAGTGTATTCTCTTTAAAATATTGTGGTAATTGCCAATATTATGTAGTAAAATTGTTACTTAACCTGTACACAAGTGTTCAAAAGCTTGCACCGCGCGCAGTCAGTGGTACCAAATGTAATCATAGCGCGCACCCCACTCGGTTGTCGCAACGCGTGACTTCCCAAACTATGATTTACCAATCTCACTGTTTCTTTTGTGTCTCTTCTCTCATGCATCTATGTATCTTCTCCTTGTTAGGGAGTTGTCATTGGCGGATCCAGAGCCCCCCCCCCCCCCCCATTGACCTATAACACATCTCATTTTATATATTTATTTTCCCAATTATTCCATATTCGTAATTTTTTCATGTATCCATGTTACCATCTAGCGATAAGATTATTAAGTTATCCCCAGTTAATTATTTTAAATTCATTAATTGAGCATAATAATGAATAACCCTGTGATTTGCTCCCTTAATTATGATAACACCCAAATATTACTTTACTTTGAGATGCGGCCTGTTCTTCATTACAGCAGCCTAATTTTCATCAAAAATATTACGTAATCAAAATAGTATATATGCATGATATTGCATATTTAATATACTATGTAGGGACATACATATAAAGATACCAAAGAATGCACAATTTAAGAACTTATATTTTTCTTAATACCATTAACCGCCTTTCCAGTATTAGCACCCCCATGTTCACGAATTTCTGGATCAGCCACTGATTGTCGCACATCGCAAGCTCTGACCTCTGGTCATGTGGTCTTGTTGTGGTTAACAGACCCACGTGGTCTGCGTTATCTCACACGCAGAACCATAACAACGAATAAAACAGGTATATTGGAGATAGTATGTTTATGTACTTGCAATTAATCATAGAAACATGCAAACACAAAAAAATTGCGAAGTTCTTGCCGCTGGCTCCGTTCACGTGGTCCTCTTGTTTTAACATTTGTACTTTACGAAAGAACTACTTTCTGTAAAGTATTTACCATGTACGGCCCGGGTGGCAGCCATTATTGACTGCACTATACAAATAATGGGGTACACAAATAACGTTAGTTTAGCGTCTGATCCCAATCAATATTTTAATCTAATCCCCCTCTAATAGTACTTTATGCCGAAGTATGCTTTTTCACCAAGAGATTAGTGCTCACAAGAGAAAACTATAGATAGGTCTGGTATTTTATTCCTCAGTAATCATAACCGTCCGATACAAGAGAGGCCTGATAAAAAGACACCTTACTTTAGATTGTAATCACTCAGATAAGTAGATTAACGATGTGGACAAATGTAAAATAGATATAAATCATATCTGAACAAGGAATCTCACAAAATAAACTAAAAAAACACACTATATATATATATAAATATATAAATATATATTTATCGTGCTGTCTCATTTGTTTTTTGTAAATTTATTTCACGAGTTTATGTACATGCAAGAGTAGTATATTTATATATATATATATATATATATATATATATATATGTTGGAAAACGTTATTATTAGATCCAGAAGCTGAACTACGCCACTTTAGCCGCCTATACTGTATTTGGATGCTTCTTTATAAACCTTTTGACCCTTAATCCAATCGTCTTATGTCTGACCCGGGATAATTCGGATAGTACCTTACCTTTAAGATCAAATGGCATGATTATGGAATCTTGGTTAATTTTTACACTGATATATTCAGTTATGCCTTTGTATAGACTTAAAGTTTCCCCCTACTTCCGTTGACACCCTGTAATCTTAAATCGATTTTAAGCTACAACCCGAGTGTTGACACCCCTTGTCGATTTTACCAAATGATACTTTGTTACAGTTTTTACTTGTATTATCTTGAGAAAACCATGTGAGCAATAAATAAAAAAAAAAAACATACAGTGAAAAGTTAAATTGTGGCAAAATATGAATTACATTAATGATTATATTTAGACGCATACACTGTACCAAAGCGTAAAACATGTTTCGGGAAAACATAATACAGTAGTACGCCGATTTTCCGATATTTTGAATGGGGAACCGAAATAGTAATGATTTCAGATAAATCTTTTAAAGCATATAAATATTTCGCATGATGTTTTGTATATATGAATCACTAGGACCTGAGGTCACTTGTTTAAGCCCAGTAGTGACCCAAATGACTTAGTTCTAGGCTGATGTTTTCGCTAGCCCCGAAACGCTCGGCCTCCCTATCCACCGGTAGAAAGCTACATAGCAGTTTATCCAAGAGCTTTTGTGTCTTATTAATCCTATCCTTTTTGTACGCAAGCAGGCATTGTTCGTCTTTTAGGCCTGTCTTTCACGTTAAACGACTGAGCAGCTAAGATACAGGAACATCATGATCAGTGATGTATCCTCCATTCATTGCTTGTGCTCCAAAAGATTTAGGTGCGCGGACATAGCATTCGAGCCCGGCCATTCCAATTAAAAGTTCATTTCCAAGAGCAATTGTGTCTTTTACTTTAACTGGCTTATTCATCATTTCTTTATAATTGCCAAGAGGAACACTACACAAACAAGGCCACCAAACTGTCGTTTTGCAGAGATATTGAGTCCAAGAGGAGAAAATGGACGCCGTTTGATATGAATCTGGCAGTTCCTGAGCGGGCCCGACCGTGATGACAAGTCTGCCATGATCGCAACGGATTTCGACATCAGCAGGTCCACTATTATCGATACCATGTGGAGCAGAGGTAAACTTGTTTAATAAAACAATGAAGTTACCAGATACAGTCGACTCAAAAAAACGTTTACAAACGCATGCAGAAAGAAACAGACGAGAAGCTGTTTAATCCAGGAGCAATCGAAATTTTAACCCCATAGGAGAAATGCAAAGTAGACTAGAGCATTTAGTAAGAATAAACCTACGCTAATTTTGAAAAATTATAAAAGCTACAGTTTAATAAGAAGGCCGTGCGATCGTTTAAAAACATGATTTCCTGTTGCCAATCATTCGATGAACGTGTACTGTATTAGCGTCTTCTGTGGGCTGTTAAAGAAACTACCCGGCCATCACCAATGGCGATGTCGTTTGACCTTTCCCCTGGGTGACTTTGTAAAAAAAGGGACACGGGTTAGACGGATTTTAATTGATCAAGCTCTGTAGTGAATCATATATATATATATATTTATTTTACCAGGTCGGCCATTACGTAGGTCGAAGTGGCCGAAACTTACCAGGGATGAGAACGGGAAGGGCAGGACTCCTGATTTATACATACAGTGGGCGGGGCAGTTGTTTTATACATATCTCAATGTTTTTGTTCTATTTTGACCATAGTGTTCCACAGAGATCGATAAAAGACTTGGAAGTGAGCAAAACTCGTAGTTCATTTTCATTTTCCATTTAGAAAATATTTATAACTACTGATACGTCAGAACCCAAATCAATAAATGTCTTTAGTTGGTCTACACAATTTACAACGATTTTATTTCTGTATTTACTTATTTATCTGTATATATATCTATATTTATATATTTATATATATATATATATATATATATATATATATATATATATATATATATATATATAAAGGGTATTTGTTACTTACATCGCCAGGACAAAACAGTATGTTTCTTACTTCGCCAGGACAAAACCGCCAGGACAGTGTTTTGTTTAAACTGGTTGCTAAAATGAAGGATTGTTTCAACACAAGACCAAAATGTACTGGGTCGTCAACGACCAACTTGTTTGTTGCCAAGTCCGGCCTTTGTTATTTAAATTATTTGATTAAGCTTTATTAAAACTAACATCTGACAGTGTCTTTCACTACACTGCTCTATTATCATCATCAAGTGAGAAACTGTTTTATTCCTTTAGTTCCTTACATTTGCCCTGCTAATTACAGTCATTCATTCCCTTTTCTCCCTATATTTCATCAAGTAATAGGTCTTAAGACTCACAAAGTCATATTTTAGTGTTTTGTACAAAATGGTACATTATGCCTTCATTGGAAGGTTTAAGGTTTTAGCTGTTTTCCATGTGTTTCTGTGTTTTTACTATGTATCGCTTGTATATAAAATATTTTGACCGCTAGAATTAATGTTCATCATGTGACTGTGTATATAACAATCTGCCATAGGACTCTGTGGAAACCAAACGTTTCACTGCGCTGGTCTATTTTCATTATTAGGTCCATTAAAGGATTTCAATTCAATGACAATCGTCATTTGTCCTTGTTTGTCCGTTTCGGAGAGTTCGGAAAGTGGTCACGATCAGTGACGATGGATCCCCGCAATATCGGTATGAGCACAGCACCGGAGCTGGACCGTTATATATATATATATTCATCTATTCGACTACTGAGATTAAAATGCCTGTAGGTCCACCAGACTGTCATACACGGACGTACGAACTAAAAAGTGGAGTCGGGGTTCGAGCCGATCACGTTCAGTCCAGCAAGCCGTGGACCGCATCGACTCGTTCACCAACGACAACAGTTTGGAAAATTTGGTTTCCAGGCCTCCAAATATTGTAAGGATAATAAAAGAGAAGTCTTTGGTGGTATATGTAGATGCCACACCAAGATCGTGCATAGCAGCAGCAACCACGCCCCCTCCCTGATCAGGACCCTCAAGCAGACAGTGTACCACTAGTTTAAAATATTTATTTGAACGAAGATTTAGCGATTTTTGTTTTCTTCATTGGCCAAGGCTGACGTAGACTTTTTTATTTTGTCAAATGTGTCTCATCTGGCCATGAATTTAAGGTAGCCTTAAGTATTTGTGCAAGGGGCATTCATGCAGCAAATGTGATGTTGTCATGCTGTGTATGCTGTCCCAAGCAGCCACAGTAGGTTCTTTAAAAGAGATTTTTCGTTATTCATTTGCCTTCCGTCCATGACCAGTCCCCATTCACTCGTTCATGTATGGTGACTGGAGACCCGTGGGGTCAAGCTTTTGCTTGGAGTCATAGCGCGAAAGGCGGTTATAACACACCCAGGGCCCGTAGGTGCAGTTATCAAAGGGCCTAATGGGGAAGTAAATACTTTGAAAAAATATAGAGCGGCACCATTTATCAATGTGCGCCTTACAGAAGGTAAATATTAATATTGATAGGTCTGTTAAAGGGGCCCATTCACCTATCTTACCTTTATAAACTAAAAGTAATCCCTTGAGCTTTCCAAAAAATAGGCCAGAAAACGTGGATACCACCGCACACAGACTGCTTGTTTTGTTTGTATCAACGTGTTTCTAACATGTGGGGGCCCGCCAAATTAATCAAAACAAATATAACAAGGCATCTGGCAGCAAGTAAGATAAGCCAGAGCTGTGGAAATGCTGTTTTTTTCTTAAAAAAAAGCATACGTCCATGGCCTGTTGGTGGCACTGTCTGTTGAATGAGGAGAAAGGTATTCATACGATAAGAATGATATGTTATTATTGAGCCTTCTGGATTTAAGTTTTGTTAAATGCATGGGGTTAGGAAAAAATCCCGAAGTCATAACCTGTCGCTAAGATATTAGAACGAATCTCTTAGGTTCTATAACGGGATTTCACCGTTATGCCATTGAGACACGGGCGGGGTTCGAACTGGGGACCTTTAGCTCCAAGTCCAATGCCTTTACCACTAGGCTACGTCATACCTAAATGTTGCTTTGCAACAAGTGACCTTTCTACCTCCGCATATATGAAACCTAACACCTTAGGTCACTTGCTTCCCCTTTTACAATTGTTACGGAACCTAATATTAACAGATCAAGAAGTCGTGACAAACATAAATTTTGTAATGGAGATAAAAAAAAATCAGATTCTGTAACACTAGGCAGCGTGAAATGTCTAGGGGAATGAATAAAGAAGTCAGTGCTTTTTAATTTACAAATGACTATAATTTATTCTTAAAACAATACCAACATTACAATACACTAAATCAATACAATTACACAGTATAACAACAGTACAACAGTACAAAAATATAAATAAAGTGTACAGTACCTGGATACCACCACTGTCAAAGCGACAAAAGGTCCTTTAAAGCATATAATCCAGATGAACAGTTCGCATAAATCTTCTCTGAGAATAACAGTCCGGTTAAATCACAAAATCAATCTGTTGTAATCCAAGTTCTGACAGTTATCCCAAATGCAAACTGAAGACCAATTAAAATCCGTAAAAAATTGAGAAAAAAATCTGTAACTGCTGCAATTATCGGAAAAAAAGGTTCACAAACTGACACACACTCTTCTGTGTCCGCTGGAATATTTCTCTCCTCTCTCCCTTGGCTCTAACACAGCCCCTTATTTATAACTGTTCACCTCAAGCCGAGAACTTTCCATTTCCCAAACAATCTAAAGAACCTAACCTAATACACATGTTACAGGAAACATCTCGAACAAAGAACGCTGTGTTTCTATATATCAGGGTTCACACGTGGACCGGACCGGCTCGACCAGGCGAGAAAGCCCCAGACTAGCATGACCGCTGTGTTTAAACGTCCGACCCCACGCGTGGGCAGGGCTATGCCGCCATAGCAACGGCCAATGCTAGCGCTGCACATACACATGTAAGACTGCTGCATACAATAAAAAAGACATCTGTAACACAATATTGGTGTGTTTACAAACATGTTGTTGATAAACAAGTACACAGAAATCCTTCATAAAGGCTTATAAGAACTTTTCACAACCAAAATTACCCTTTGTTCATTTATATATACACAGACGAAGCCAGAAATTACATAAATTCTTATAGAAAGTGTAGGCGATTAGGCATTTTCAATTGGTAATAATTGAGCTATATGTTACAGTGGGGTTGTACAATATCATACAGTAACCCTTTTGAAAAGCATATCATGAAACTTTTGAGATGGTGTCTTCGCTATATCCGCAGTCCTGGTTCTAGCTGTTCATGCAGAATATGGCAGTGAAGAATCTGATCAGCTAAAAAAATGCATTTACCTCAAGGTGAAAGAAAAACTAATTGTTAGAACCTGGGAAATACTCGTGTCATCTTTCAGTAGGTATACTATTTCTGATGAATAAAAAAATGACTAAGACATGATTTAACTTGCAAGGCAACTCACGATCAAGTCCCCCGTCAAGGCTGTCCAAGTCAGAAAAGGCAGCTTTTTTTACGACCATGAGCTGTTATTATGTAATCCTGTTAAAATAAATATATTCAAATCAAATCATTATGACGTCATTGTCGTCGCCCGTCTCTCCCATGAAGCCCATGCCACCTTGACAACGAGACCACGTCAGTTACCGTAGCCAATAAGCGTTAAGGTTACCATCCATATTCAAATGAAATCTAAAACTGTTCTCAATAGACTTTTTCCACGAGCTGGCGCACTGCGTGAAATGAACATTTGCAGTGTTCGGGTACAAAGAGCCAGCACCGTAAGCTTTGTCTGTAGAAATTCGATACATACCAGAGACTCAAATGTACCCAACCATTTAAAAGTAATATAATATTTTTACTGTTTATATTTAAAGCATAAGAAAATTTAACCTTTCATGAATATATCATGGACCCAAACTCTCAGTTTTAGTCGTCACAAACAGGTGTCACTAGAGTTGTGGAAAAGAACACGATTAGGAATCATGGTAAGTAATTTCCAAAGTGGAAACACATTGTACTTAATATATCTCATGAAGGACCCTACAATTAGACTTATTATAAAACCAGATATCGACCTACATTTTCTGCAGAATAAATGTCATTTCTGGCTTACTTTGCGTACATATGTATAAACTGTAGGCTATTGCTATTATTAAAGTTCTTGTAACACACCTGTGATGAAGGTATGAGATTATTTATCTTCAACCATTTAAAAACATAGTACACGTGCCAATGTGGACAAAATATAAAGATGTACCCTAAGGTAGTTAGATGCAGGGACGGGTAATTGCAATGTGTAATTGTAATTACCTGTAATTAATTACACTTTTTCAAGTAATTGAATGTAATTTGTAATTGAACAAAATTCAATTACAAGTAATTGTAATTGTAATGATTAAAAGGGTAAAAATAAATGTAATTTCAATTACTTTTCAGTTACTTTTCAATTACAATTCAAATTTTTGACAGAGCACCATACCTTATACCTCATTCTTACTGTTAATCAAAACATTCAGAGTAAGGATTGTAAGCTATGATTATTGAGTAAATAGTACCCAAGCATGGAATAAACATGGCTATTTATAAGCATGCCTTATAAGTTTTTTTTTTTCAATTTCAATTGCCTCCACTGCAATGTAAATAAAGTAACAAGCTACCATAATGTACACCTGTCCAGAGCTTCACTACAGTAAGTGTGGGCTTGCTACATTTCACAGTTTTACAGTTTTACTAATCTTGTTACATCAGTGGTTATCTGGTAATTAGCGGACACTGAGAGTCACAGGAACAAAAGAGGCTAATGATATAAGAAGGCTGATATAAGAATTTCCTCAAGTCAATAGCCCATGAGGAAAATAGAGATAGGTATCAAGATAGCAGGGCTGTCTCAGTTGGCTGGCTATAACAATTGAACAGTCTCTACAGTTTCCTGTTCCCAGAGACTCTGGGCATTGTATACTGGTTTTACTATGTGTCATCTTAATTAAGTAGCTAACCATATTAAATGCACTTAATTTTCATAACCTTTTCCTATAAATAATTTCATTACATCAATTTGTAATATATTATATATTCAGCATGAATATATTTAAATGAATTATTCACATGAAATGATTAAAATTCCAGTATTTATGACATAACTTTAATCAGCATTGAAAGTAAAGAAATTAATATTTATGAGTTGATTAATTTATAGGGTTACTGTATAGGATTAAGGTAGTCCCTGAAAACATTTTTCCATCATCTAAGGTTTGAACCAACAATTATTCACACGTGCTCTACCTAGCACATGCCAGTGTTATCAAGAAGCAAGACATTTGGTCATATAATGTGATAAAAGAATATAAGAAGAAGTTTTTTGCGCTAATGACTTCAAGATAATATGTATAAAATATAGTTTACCCATATGTGGTTTCAGATATTTCTATTTTGTGTCAAAACACTAATTTGGCAAATGTTCAATGCCTGATACTAAAAAGAATACACACAATGTTCATATATGATGATGACAGCCAGTTTGCCTATCAATAAGAGAAAAGTGTAAATTTGAACATTAAGCAATGATATATTATCATTAGTATAGCTATTGTGCCCTTTAATATATGACACCAGACTGGATATGTTTTGTTTGCAGTTTTTCCTTTTATAAATTGAATCAGTTGGCCTTTCTACCATGAATGATAGAATGTATTATGACAGAGCACCACATGAACCATGCCTCTGTATATTATATTTTTTTATAAAGTAATTGAGAGTAATTAATTACTTTTGGAAAGTATTTGTAATTTAATCATTACTTTGTAAAATATAAGTTATTTGTAATTGTAATTGTAATTGGGATTTTTTTTTTAAGTAATTGTAATTGTAATGATTACTTTTCAATGTTATTGGCCCCAACCCTGGTTAGATGCATACGTGCAGAAATTGAAAGGTCACTATAGTTACAAAACGCTTTTTGCAAATTTCTGGTTTGTCAGACTTGCGACAAGATTTCCTTGTTGAATTCGTTGGATTATTTTGGCGTCCCCACATGTTTTTTCACACAATCCCTCCTCTGCATCCAAATGTAACAAATTATAGTCTTAGGGCTAAAAAATGTTTGGTTTGGTATACTATGGGTTTTATCCTGAAAAAATATGTTCAGTTATTTCAAATATAGAGAAATTCAGGTGTTTGTGTGTGTTTGTGTGTGCATGAGGACTGATATGACCTTAGCTTATAGATTTTTAAAGGACTGTCAATCCTTTCAATGTTGATAAGGAATATATAATTTTTTATCCCGAGAGAAAAAAAAACTCACGTGAGTGAAAAAAAATAATTGATGGTGTTCTCAATGGAAAAAAAATAAACCTTACTGAGAAAGAAGAAAGCCCGAGATACAAAATTGTCGATACTTATAAAACCATCTAGTGCTTATCGGTAATATGTATTTTTTCATGAAATTCCTAAAAAAAATGACTCATTAAAGAAAAGGGGAGGTACATTAAAAACTGGCATCCGTGGCCTAAAGATAGAGCACAGGGCCCAAAGCAGTAGATCTGCAGGTTAAAAAGGCCAGGCCCAACGGCCGTGTTTCACTCACAAACGAGTGCTCCTTTTGATGGTATGGTCCAGCGGTAGGTACATTTACATACCCAAGGCCCGTAGGTGCTGTAGTCACCGGGACTGGATAACACCAGGATAGCATATGAGAAAAGCGTGTGCGACTGCCCTGTCACAGAGTCCGAAACCGGAATCGACTTCCCTAGATGTACATATACCTATATAAGCGTATTACATGTACAATGAATGTTATTCTGTCTATTAATATTTTTTTAAAGTTGAAACTAATAAATTGTATTTGATCAAATTGTCTGAAAACAAGAAAGAAACATGTATAAATCGATGCCGATTTGTAGAGCCTTCGACAATTTTAAAATATATGATTCTTTGTGTAGAGCACAGCACTCAAACCCGGAAGGTCATGAGTTCAGATCACAGCCGTCGGCCTCCTGGCAGGCTTAAATGGAGAGGTTCTGCCCCACAGCCGTGTATCACTCACAAACGCGGTTCTTCTGTCTTTTGACTCAGCAATTGGGATAATTACTCATCCATGACCCACAGGTTCGGTAGTCACCGGGCCTGCGTTACATCAGGATATAAAATAAAAATGAGAGGAACTCTGCAGATGTACATACTTATAAAGTAAAGCATTATATAAGTCAACATTGAAAAAGGCGGATATCTCCGTTTCATAGCCCCAAAAGTTTGGAATTCACTTCCCATTGAACTTAGAAAATCTCCAACTCTTGTAGCATTTAAAACACTCTTTTAACTCTTTCGTCAAGCTTTTGGTAATTAATATGCATCATATTTTTCTTGGGTCAGGTACAGGGAGATTTCCATGAAATTGTATGTGGGTATGTGTTTGAGTGTGAATTGCGCTGCGAGTTCGACCATCAGAGAATTAGCGCTATATAAATACTATATTATTATTATTATTATTATTATTATTATTATTATTATTATTATTATTATTATTATAATTTGTAAACAAACCACAATCACTATCTCTACTGTTTGAGAAAAACAGTATACGACAATAAGCACGTGACAAGATATCACAATGGGAGCAAATGGTCACTCCCGAAAAAAAGTTTAATACTTTTAAAAGAGTATTGATTTGAGAAAACTGTTATGCCTATACGTTTGGACTGAAAGACCAATACATACGACGAGTTCCAGGTCGTCATAACTATACATACATTACATATGTTACAAATATTACCCGTTGCCAATGGCCACCCTAGATTGAATACCGTAATTTTTGTTTATTTATATCTCCGCTCGTTTGTTGTTGTTGTTTTAATTTAAAGAAACAAGTTATGACCGAATTTAAACGAAACGAACCATTAAATATGAACCCCTATGTTGTGTGAGTGTTTTTTAGAGGATTACATTTCCACAGGTTTTTGTGTGTCCCGTCCCATGAAAGGCCAGGTCCATACTTTGGTATATATTTGTGCTTACCTGTGAACCCTGTTGGCAGGCGGTGCAATTTGTTAAACAGAATAGTTTGATTAGTGTTTTTGCGTATGTATACATGTAGGCTCTGACCACGGTTCTAGTTTAAACTATTAAGTACTTCATTGTGGAATATTTCCCAGTATCTTGTTGTACTGGCATTTTCACTGACCTTTGCTTTTGCTAAATTTTTACCATTGTATATATTCAAAGCGCCATACAACTGGGATAATTTTATGAAATTAATTTTATCATACATTACAAAGGAGATGCCAAAATTACCTGTTGTTTAGTTCATTTTTCCCATAGGACACCATTCTTCCAGTTATTTCCAAATCATGTGCACCGGTTTTCACGCATGAGGTAGTGACACCTATACTTCGACTGGAATGACACAAAACCTCTAGCGTCTTTACGGCAGGGATTACGGGCATGATGGGAAGAGTGGCCTTCATTTTCTGCTGTCAGGACCGCGGTAACATCCGCTACGTCATCACAGTTGTTAGTACGTGGAATATCTTTTTTCTCTCACGGGACCTGTCACGGCCGGGCATATAAACTTAGGATAGGCCAGTCTGGGGTCAGCCTACAAACATTATCGCCGTATTATTGTTGTAAAAGCACAAAGGATGTGCAATGAATATGGTATCACGGTACTGTTTTATGTAAACTATTTTAGTCTGTAAAAGAGTTAATATGAAAAACCTAACGTTGAGTGATATTTTGTGATAAGACTGGCTAAGTGGATACTTATATGAATTATAATACAAAAATGTTGGAGGGCATCAATTGGGGTTGAATGAAAAAGGAAGCTGTGAAAAAAATGATAATTAATGGCTCTGGCAGGAATCGGTATTTAAGTCATTCATCTTATGTTGAGTCTCTAACAGAAAGAAATTTTCACCTTTGTTAATTTTCAGACCCAAACAATTGCATTACCATTTTTTGCGAAAAACAAATTCATCATTATACGTGAGGTTGGTATGATATTCTCATATAAATGAATTTTACCAATCAGTCCACTTCCGTGAAAGTTGACAATTCCAATCTGCTTAAATTTGTTTAGTTTGAGCAACAGTTTTATCGCAATTTCCAACAAAGTTTTGTTATTCAAACGTACTAAAAAAATTGAAAAACTACTCTTCTATCAGTTATACAATATGCTGTTATGCCCCTCTAACTGATTAGACACTATACCAGTTTTTATATTAAATTTACCAGGCTTGAGTACGCACAGACACTTAAACTTAACTATAAGACTACATGTTAGAATAATCGGCCACTACTTAAAATAGAATAAAACACAACCTGAATACAGATCTTTAGAAATGAATGCAGACACACAGAAGTTAAAACAATATATTTTCCCCAGGACAGAATCCAATGTAGGAAATGATGTATTAAATGCGTGAATGTTATTAAAATGTCTGTGACTCTATAACGTTCGGTGAGAGTGCAAAAATAATAGACTATCCAATAGATGAATTACATAAATCACAACTGACAAAAATGTAAAATGGATATAAAATTGTAAAACACATGGTTAGAAATAAACCTTGACCACCACATCAGCGGCACCTGAGTGTTCGGGTACATTATAAAGACAATAAAGGTTGAATTTAATATATTTGAAATGCAAACATTAAAAAAACCTTATTATCTTTAATGGTGAGGTACATCTGATAGTCTGTGGTATGTATCGGATTTCTCCAGGATTGTTGGCCAGGATTGATGGAAGGGGGGGGGGGGGGTGCCGGTGGGGGGGGGGGGGGGGGGGATGGTGGATGCTTCGGGCAGGACTGGGGTTGGGGTGGGTACAGCATATCCGCTCGCCAAGCAGTGCATATATATATATATATAGATAGGCCTCTTGGACTGTACCTCGGAGAGAGAGAGAGAGAGAGAGAGAGAGAGAGAGAGAGAGAGAGAGAGAGAGAGAAAATTAGCTTTCTTCAGTATGATATGAAAGTGTACAGTAAATTACTCATAGTAAACATGACTGATATTTTCATAGATTTATATGAACTTTAATGCTTTTGGTTTCTTAGTATATATTACTGTAGGGAATGTATTCCCTCAATATTACATGCATAGTCGGTTGGAGGGGGGGGGGCATGGCCCCTTGCGCCCCCCCCCCCCCCCTCCGTCCCCCCCAGATACGCCACCGCCTTTGAACCAGAACACCGCACACAACCATTACGCTCAGTGCGCATGTTTATATGGTAGGTATATCCTGAGGACCTAGTGACCCTGATGTGCGAGATATATGCATCAACCAGTGCGCTGGGATCGATGCAACACCAGTCAAAATATACTGCTGTTTCATAACTTAGTCACATCTGTTTGCTGAAAGATAGCGATTCACCCACCGATTCTTTAAATTTTCTGGCTTACTCTGCGAATATATTAATAAACTAACCTGACTTTTATAAACTAATGGTTATCCCTTGGAGCTTTTATAAAATAGGCCAGAAAACGTGGATATCACCGCATACAGGCTTTTTGTTTTGTTTATACCAATGTGTTTATTATATCTGGGGACCGGCCAAAATAATCAAAACAAATTCAACAAGGGTACCTGGCAGCAAGTCAGATAAGCCAGAGCTCGGTAATGGGGTTTTGCAATGAGTGACCTGTCTACCTCCGCATATATACAACCGACCACCTTAAGTTACATGTTTTCCATGTTTGTCAACACTGCTGTTTAACAAACACGTTGTTGATAAACAAGTTCGTACATCCTTCACGAAGGCTTTATAAGAACTTTAAACAACCAAAATTACCCTTAGATCATTAATATGTACACAGAGGAAGTTAGAAATCATATATTTTCTTTTTCAAAAGGTAGTTGAATGGGCACCTTTAACCCTAGGTAATTCCTGTCAAGAAAAATACTTAGAACGCCACTATGACAGATGTGAGTCAACAAGCTACAGGCACCCACAGACAACATGTGTAACCTAAGGTGGTTTGATGCAAATGTACAGAGGTTAAAGAGGTCACTTGTTCAAACACAGAAATCTTTGTTTAGTCTGACTTGGCGCCATGCCGATGTCCTTGTTGGATGTGCCAGTTTATTTTGTCGGACCCCAACATGTTATAAATGCGTGGATATATATATAAACACAACGTACACACCGTGTGCCGTGGAATCGGCTTTTTCTGACCTGCTTTTTTAAAAGGTTCAAGGATTACCCCTAGTTAATAAAACCCGCTCTGTGGCTCAGGGGTAGAACACAGGACTCTAAGCCGGGAGATCGGGAGTTCGAATCTAAGCCGAGGCGGTGAACTTTTTCACGGCCGGCCCCCACCCAGAGTGAGCGCTCTGCGGGAATTAATGGGAAGGCCGTGCCCAACGGCCGAGTTTCCCTCAATAACGAATGCGCCTTTCCGGGGTCCTTCGTTGGTATGACCAGGGCCCGCAGGTGCAGTAGTCACCAGGCCTGGTTGACCCCAGGATATAAAATGAGAGGAAGCGTGTGTAACTACCCTGTCACGTAGTCCGAACCCGGAATGGAATTCTGCAGATGTCCATGTGCGAAGTCAAGTCAGTATTAAAATATACAGAGGCGTTTACCTCTACCAAAAAAAAAAAATAAAATAAAAATAAAAATAAATTAAAATAGTCAGATATCGGAATAGGCCCCCTTAAAGTTCTCTTCATTCGAAGTCCAAAATAATTAAAGATTTCTGTAGGCAATCCCTTTTTCGTTACCGAAAGAGCCCGTAGGGCCCCTGTTCCTTGGTCCCTTAGATGGAGCGCTCGGGCGCCATCCTTCCCTTCATTTGTGTTTTTTTCGTTACATCCTCCAGTGCCACTGGAGACTACAGGAAAAAGTATGACCGACCTAAGCCCACCAACTCTGTATAAGCGTAACAAAAGATAAATAAAACTTAAGTTTTTCCAAGAATGTTCTTCCCAGGCATTCCTAGCTGACTAACATTTATATAACCTAACACAAAAAGTAAACTTTTCCTTAATAGTTTACAATTCAACAGTTACATATGGAGGTAGAATTAGATGGAGGGAGCACAACGATCGCGGAGAGCCTTCGATTTTGCTTGAGATTTTGATAAGAAACCGGTGCTCGTCTAGTGTTCTAGGGTTATCCCTGGTATATCACGTTGTTCTGGCCGAGCCTACCGCAGGATCGCCTTGCAACAAACCTATCAGTCCCCCTATGGGTTATATTTAAACGTAATTGAATAACATAATGTAAGATAATGTGAGTACTGTTATAGTGTTTATTACTACAGTCTTGATATTAAACTTGCTTTCAACTGCCGCAAACAAATGATTTGTTCGCATGAAAAGAATTGGCAAAACACCTTTCATACATTTAACGTTACATTGTTTCAATTCATGTTGGTCGAGAATGATGGTGAACAGCGCCATCTGGAGGCCTTGAGTGACATGACACGTCCATCAGCAATTGTTAAAATGGATACGTCTCTCTTCGTGAATTGCAGCGGAAAGCATAAATTAGACCAACATTTTGTCAGGCCTATGGTTTTCAGTGTTAATTTACTGTAGGCACTAAACACTATTTTTCTCCTCGGAAAAAGCCGTTTTGCAAGCCCTTTAGTGAAGATCCATTGGTGAAGATGTTTCACGTTTTTCCCCCATATATTAAACTCCTCAAGTTCCGGGATATGGACACAAGCAGCCAATTTCAATACCCTCCCCGGGGCCACGTTCTAAATTTCACTACCCTTGTGTTATCGTGATTGTGATGTAACCCTATGTGAGCCTACTTAATGTCACATTATATATAAAGTATTTCCTTGTACTAACAAGAATGCGTGTATCTCATTTGAATGGCCCAATCTAGGGGGATGGGTACGTACGCTTACTCATGATCAATGAGGCATTTGTGATAAAACTGAGCTATCTAGTTTCTAGTTCCTCTGCAACGTCGGCCGAAGTGTTCCGCATGCCCCCCCCCCCCCCCCCCCATCCCATTTCCGTGTGCTCAAGGGACTGAAAATATGTAAACAATTATCGCCTAATGATAGACCGAACCGATTTCGATGAAACACTAGTCTGAATCATGAATCATAGTGAGAATACTGGGTGAATTTAGTAATACACGACACGTTTGCTAAGCTTACGGATATACACATGATGTTATTATGAATGCCAGGAATCATTATCCATTGAAAAACATTTCTGTACCAAGGTAATGTTCAAAATATAAATGTTTATTCCAATTTTAAACCAGTAAGCTGAACTAAGCTAACCTGGTTTTGATTTTTCAATCATAGTATAAATTCATAAAATGTTACAGTTGCATAAATTTTTGTGTTAGACGTCAATTTTACCCAGTTTTAACACTCACTTGTTGATGGAACAGGGTGTAGAGTAGCGTCATCTGCAGACCATAAGCGACATTACAAATGCAAGAGCAATTGGTAATACATGTATCTGTATATCTATAAAAGATATATTAAAATAAAGAAAACCAATTTGCCTTAAAAACTAGATCTTTCTTGCGATTATATCGTGCAAAAAATGCTTATTATACGAAAATATCTAAAAGATATCATTGGATTTAGAATACCATAACAGTAAAGCGAAAATGTATCGATTAGGTGCTTCCTGTTCCAAGTCAATATATAAAGGTAAATAAAAATATCTTTACATTATAATTGATTTCAAAGGTCATAAATCCTTAAGTCGTAATATAAACATATGTTAGGTAATCTTGTCTCTAATCATGAATAAGACCCACCCCAATAACACAACCCCGGGAATACAACCCTATCTCGCGGGCACCCATTAATACGGAAACCCCCAATTAAAAAAAGACTATCCCGATGACATAACCACCCCGCTAACACGACCGCAAAGTCAACATGACACCCCAGAAAAAAGGATCACCACGTTTATATAACCATCCCGATAACACAATTTTCCCCCGTAATTTTTTTACGCGCAACAGTAAACATGACCACTCCGACAGTACGACCATCCCATTAATACGACCATCCCCTCTGCCACGGCCACGCCTCAACATGACCACACCGACCACACAACAGTTTCATTAATAAGATCAACCCGATAACATGACCGCCCCGTTTACTCGTCAACTGCTAAAGCGATTATCCCCTATCACAATCACAACGCAGGCACGACCATCGTGACATCATGACGACTTTTGCTGGTACCGGATCCGGCTGTATTTTTATTTCTTAAGTAGGTTGGTAAATGTATAAAACATTTGAGCGACCTCAGTGTTAAACGAGTGTGAAAGTGTAATATAGTGTTATTTATATTTCAAAACATATATTTATAGCCATGTTCAACATACATGTTCAACCGAAAAAAAAAATCATTTTTTTTTTGTGTAGACCAAAGGGCATGAAAATAATTCCGAGCATGGGACATTCCATCTCTCACAAAAGTTCAGTGAATTAATGTAAAATGTCGGGATATGAGTTGATTAAATTTAGAACCAGGCCTGAATGCGGATACCGCTGTTGGCGTGGGTAAGAGCTCTGTGAGTGCCTTCTATTTATACTCTGTAAGCACCTGATTATATTTGGCTTGTTTGGATAATATAAATTTTGGTTTGCTTTGACATTAAAGTTTTTGAGCTTAAGAAGCGTTGAAAAAATCGGTACGGGGGTGGGACGGGGGTTTGGGAGGGAGGAATGATATTTAAGCGTTGTTTGGGGTAATAAAAATCTGCGAAGGAAAATCAGGCAAGAATAGTCGCACTTACGACTCGCCATGTGCAAACAGCGCTGTTTCTCTCATTTCATGAATAAACCTATGTTACTCTAAACCTACCCGGCATAGGTGAACCTAATGCACTAAAAATGAGATGACGAATTAAAATATTTAGAAGCTAACTATGGGATCCGTAATAACTGCATTGCAGCATTATGTTACTCTAAGCTTTTCAGCTTATATTGATAGAAAAAAAATAATCGGTTTTGAACTTATTTTCTTTATACCTGTGTCATACCTGGGCGTATGTCTGTGTAAGAGTAGTTGTCCGGGTATGAAAACATATTTGCACTGATAGCGAAGCGTTATGAATGACTGGACTAGGCCAGCATGTAAAGATGCAAAGGATTAATTTCATATCACCGGGGTAAGGGTAACCTTTAAAACGAAGATGAGGCCATACATAGATACAATACAACAGAGATACAGTGATTATTATCTCCGCCAACAACTTTGACAGATGTTTATGAAATCGGCCGAGTTTGTTAAACTGGTGTGCATGTAAGTATAAACATTGGATGAATGATAGATAGCAATATAATTTAGGGATGACAATGACATCATAATTACGTCTAGTAATTGGGAATGCCCTCTGCAACGACCTAGGCGGTACAAGATCGTGTGACCAACCAACTGCCCTCTGTCTCCTTAGCTGAGCCTTGCTGGTGGCTGACATGGTTACTCTCGGGATGGAGTCGCTTACTTTAAGCGTTGTACTTAAATTTTCCCAATTAGTCTCAGTCTGACCACTCCTCATGCGCATCATAAATTAGTCAAATACTGTGTCCTTTACATATTAATTACCTTATTTTACAGCACAAAATATGCATGAGTTCTTTAGGAACTTCATTTACCATTTGTTGAAGGTTGCACAATTAGCATTTGTTTCAAATTCAGTTCGTGGTGCTTGGGAAAAATTCTATTATTCTGAATCATATTTGCTCTCAAAGACTCCTTTTATTTATCATGCTGTTTTTTAAAGTATTTCAAGCTTTACGTCCAATACGCGAGTGTCAGATACTTTTTTCTCAATATTGTTTTTTTTGTAAACATATTAAAGCCTACATAATATTTTTGATTTCTTACTCATACCCACTTATTTACATGTTGTTGTGGCAGTTTTGTCTACCCAGATTAGCGAACGTCATCAGAATGCGGGACCTCTATTGCATGCTCACAGGTAGATGGCGTTTCGGGGCGCGTAGTGGGTTGTATGTTGAGACAGGTCGTGTAGTCTCCCGTCACGAGCAGTAATTGGCCCGCAGTCTGATTAATGCCGCTTATATAAGTAGACGACACTGTCACAAGTAAGTGAGCGGGTGTGCATGTAACAAATATCACACTACATCATTCCCATGCCATTATATGGAGGTATATTGAGGCCCTTCCATGATAATGAAAATGAATACGGATTTTCCTGTATATAAACTATCTGGAATTCGTATCCTGTTCTTGAACCCCTTTCTGTTCTTTTCAGGAAATGTGTGGTTGTACATAATTATACGAGCCATTCAACGACACAATGATCTTGATACATATGGAAATACGGACAGTGAAGATTTAAGTAAACATCATCTGCGAAAATACTTCCAAGACCAAACTTGTTTTGGAACCATTTATACTTTGATAAACTGCCGAGAATGATACAAGAGAAAGGAATTAAAATCGTGTATATTATGAGAAATCCAAAGGATGTAGCTGCCTCCTACTACCATTTTCATAAAGCATTTGTTCCTTATGAGCCCTGGAATGGTACCTGGGATAATTTTTGGATGCGTTTCTCAAAGGTGATACTCTAAACAGCAGCTGGTTAAATCACACCTAATCATTTTGGAACAATCGTCATGACGCAAACTTGCTGATGGTAAAATATGAAGATTTAAAGAAAGACACCACGGTCTGGATCTCAAAGATTGCTGAATTTCCAGGAAAATCAATAAATGCAGCAACTGGAGATCGCATCGCTGATATTGTGGAACTTAAAAGTATGCAGAAAAACGGCAATTTTTACCCAAATGTGCGAACGTTAATGAAACCTGGGTCATCGTTCTGGAGGAAAGGTACTGTAGATGACTGGACAAACCTCTTTACCGAAGAACAGAGTCGAAGAATGGACGAGGTATTACGTGAGTTTTGTCAGGAAACCGGCTTCGACCTTTACCATTTCAATTACCTTACTTTAAAAGTACAATCTGAGAGAGAGAGAGAAAGAGAGAGACAGAAAGACAGAGAGACAAAGAGAGAGAACCACACGTTTTCCATTATAAACGAAACGTATGTCACCACCAAAGGAATATAAATTGTTCTAAAAAAACAAGCAGTTACCTAGATATAGATATAAATGTCAGCCATAAGTTCGATAGCATTGTCTAGAGTTCACACCAATGTGTATTGCTAAACTGTGAAAAAAATATCTTTAATTCATTACATACTTTATTTGCTTGCAAGATGTGTGTGTGTGTGTGTGTATGGTATAATATATCATGCTTCCCCCCAAAAAAAATCGCGGGGGGGGGGGGCATGTATCACTTAAAAATAGGAATCAGAGATCACCATGTGCATATTTATGTCAATTTACACGATTTTTAATTTAATATCGAATTACATTTTACAACCAATGCCGAGACTTAGTTTGGAAAATAGTCTTTTTTTTGTAAAAATTTGTCATTAGATCACACTTATAAATCTTGATGGTAGGTTTTCCAATTTGAAAGTTAGTCCTTACCTGAGTTTTTTCCCTCCATGATCGAGATGGACTAGGCCTGATTTTTTTCCTCCATGATCGAGATGGACTAGGCCTGATTTTATTTTCCTCCATGATCGAGATGGACTAGGCCTGCAAGTGCGAGTACAAGTCCGAGTCAAGGAAACTCCAGTCCAAGTCCGAGTCCCTGAAAAAGTAGACTCGAGACCGGACTCTAGTTAAAATACTGACTCTAGTTCTAAATCAGTAGAGGGAAATGGATGACAATAGGGTAATCCTGATTTCACTGCTGTTTTATTAATGATTTGTCATTCTATAAAACAAATGTTCATCGTCCAAGCTCTATGTATATGATGTTATTGCTCACGTTGCATTATTACGGCAAAGGTTGCCTTATTCCAATTTTCACTGAATTTACTATGTTGTTGTTTCTCTTTTCCAAATTGTTCGATGAATCTCACGGGTTAAAGGGTATAAAACCTTAACTTTGGCTTTTGTCGAGTAAATCACCATTAATAGATCGATAAATCGGGAACAATTAGAAGTGAAAAGAACGGTCATTTGTTAAGAGTACCGCCAAATGGAGAGGTTAAGAAAAACTGGCAAACTTAAATCCCTTGCCGGGAAAAATAAATGAAATCACATATTCTGTTTATAATGATAATCAATTCTGGGACAGTTGCCGCCGTTTTTCCGAAAGCGTTTGGGAACAAACTTTTTGTTAAGAAGACTAAGAGTAAACAATGAGGTGTCCTTGTTAAAGGTCAAACTAGTTATGGTACTCCTCTTCCATGCAGGGGCGTGTTCTCCTTCACAGGTTTTGCTCTTCCCGGATTTTTCTCCCCTGGCTGTGCAACTGAAAATAGCTCGAATACGGTACAGACTGCAAACTAAAATGACTAGAACACGTCGAGATAAGAAGAAAATAAACATATACAAAATGTTACGTCATTATTGGGACATTGACATTAAAAAAATGGCTTTGGGCAGCAGCGGTAAACAACATGTAACCCAACACAAACGACCCTGCACGCTACTGTGTTTTACATGCTTGGTTCCTGAGTCTCTTACCAGATGGCAGCAGCCAACAATGTACTTCCAATGACAGAACCAGTAATCTAAGTTTAATTTTAGTTGCTATCAAAACCATGACACACATATTCGTTGGTGCCTAAATGGTGTAGTCATGTGTTTTATTGCTAGTCAGTAGACAGGCTGTCAAAAATGATTTAACGAATCTGTTGCATCTAATGAAGTGTATATTGTACAAAGATCTGGTTGTATGGCTATCAGACTCAATATAAGACAGAGCCTAATAAGTCCGATTAAATCGGGCTACTACAATGTGTGAGAACAAAATTCCATTGAGATTCGGTCTGGAATATACCTAAATATATGAATTTCTGACCAGATGAATACAAGTATGTCTCGCACGGGTTTCTGGACGATAACCAACTTATACGCGACAAAGGAAATGACTTGTTACTATAAAGATGGATTGACACATTTGGTTGAGAGTTCACATGTATCAATTTATCAAAAGTAGTTTAATGTTAAGATTACCGGGTGTTGGCTACGATATCGATTCAGTACGGTGGATAACCGTTGCTGTGCCATGAATTGTGTTACGGTCAGTATAGATTTCAATTGGGTCGTATATTCACGCTTAATCTACTTCTTTTTTCCCGTCGGTATGTTAAATTACGGTAGACAGTTTAAGCTTCTGCATAAAGGAAGAAATCTCCGATTTCTTGTTTGACCACGTTTGCTTAATTAGGTGGCCCTGTTACAACTAAAAATGTAATAATCATCTCATAATGTAACATTAACCGATAATATAATAGGAAATTAACCGATAATGTATCACAAACTGATAACGTAATAACAAATCAACCGAGAATGTAATACCAAACCGATAACGTAATAAAATACAACCGATAATGTAACATTGACTAATAATGTAGTACAAAATCAACCGGAAATGTAACCACATTTGCTAACCGATAACGTCATACGAAATTACCCGGTAATGTAACAAAGTTCCCTAACCGTTAATGTAAATCAAAATTAACCGATAATGTATTAAAACTTAAGCGAACAGACATAATCGTTTATGATCAATTATACAAACTGCAATAAAATTAAAGATTGTTAAAGAACATATGATATACTTTTACCCAGCTAGGTCACTTGCATACAACATTAGGTTATTGTGACCTACATTCTATGGGTAACGTTATTGTTGTATATTTGTAGAACTTCTACTAGTGTTCTATTACGCGAAGCAAATATTTGCGTTCAACCAAGAAAAACGATGGTCATCATTTGCATAATCAACATTATTATATGATCCATGGGTCTCGACGCTCAGCTGAATATGTCTCTCAGGATTTTTATTAGCTTTTTCAAAATGTTGGTATCGTAACCTTGACCCTTGACCTCATGACCCAAAATCGATGAGATTCATACTTCTGTAGTAGGCCATTTATATGAAGTTAAAAACAATATATCAAACCAAACTTGTTTATATGCGTAACATGGAAGGTTTTGCATGAGAAGTTTGGCTTAAAATGCATCCACAATCATTTAAATTAAGTTGGTCCTGTGAACTAGAGCTTTATTGGTTCACCATACATCAGTTTGAAATCCGTATATCAATTCAAACTGGAGTTATTATTTGGTAACAAATTTGTGAATGGACGGACGGACATACAGGCGGACAGACGAAGAGACGGACGGACAGGGTGATTACTATAGGGCAGCCGCTAAAGATCTATAAACACACCAGGTTCCGTGACACTTGATGAATCATAGCTGAGAAAATGATTTATGTCATTTAAGTCTTGAAATTAAAAAAAAAATAAAATGAGAAAAAACAGGTTCTCGGAAACTCACAAATCCAGTCATTATCACTATTCAGGGCAAGATTCATGACAATCAATGCATTAATTATGAAAATACTGGAAGTTTTGTATAAATTTTATAATTATTCTGCAATAGAAGCCTCATAGCTCTGAGGCTATAGGTCGCAGTGACCTTATTGTTATTGACCTCTATGGGTGTTCACTTAAACAGACGACCAGACGGACGACAAACAAAACAGCATAACTTTACCCCAGTTGACTTTCAGTCGGCTGAGCTAAAAATCCAATCAGCTTTTACAGTTACCGAGAGGAATTAACGAAAATACTTATATGGCAGCTGATTTAAACTGATATTTATACTTGAACTAAGAAATCTCAGTACTTGTTGCATGGTCTCTCTCTCTCTCTCTCTCTCTCTCTCTCTCTCTCTCTGATATTTTCAACATTATAGGTACATTCTATCATGGACGATGAGTGACTGTTAATATATTACTCATTTTGTTTTTATTTTCTGGTAGACTAGCTGAGGTTTTTCCACAAAAAGACTATTTCAGATAAATTATCAATTTGCCTGCAAACGTTCTGCATACAATAATAAAGAAATATTTAGTATATTACTCGTCGTGCACAGCCCAAGTACATATAGTGTTCCTACAGTGATGTAACAATGGAGTACAGACAATAATGTCTTCTGTCCAATAAGACCACCTGTCAACAGGGTTGTAACCAGACTATCTAACGAGACCACCTGTGAATTAAGACCAGTTCTGGCCAGTCCCAATGGTTGTCTTATTACACGTTTTTTTGGTTTATATCATCATCCTGATTATTTTCCAGATCTCTTTTTTCTCGGTAGAAGGATTCGTCCATTTTCACAGTAGGAAAAATGAAGGAAAAAAGAACAGTTCAGATGGCACACACGATTTTGCAGGGGTATCGTTTTGAGTGGAATATTTTGATGTATGACACTAGTATAGCTAATTTTTAATGCATTTTACATATTAAGGGTTCTCAATGTTTTGACCAAGGATTGGTTTTGATTACACAGGCAGGACCCGCAGGAGCGGTAAACACCAAACATTTTTTTTATGCCAGGAAAATCACGTAGGATGGCACACTTAATCACAATAGCAAGAGTTGGTTGCCTACACTGTTCAATAATAGTTATAAAAGTTTTGGTAACACCCTAATCGAAGACACCTTAAAACAGATTAATTTTTTTGTAGCCTTGGGTTGACCATAATAAAAAAAAATGAATAAGTGTTAAACTAGAAGAAGTCAGGAAAAGTCAATGTGGGTTATATGCAATTATGTTTGAGTACGAAGTTGTTCAGTGTAATAATACGACTGGCTTACGAATGAGGAAAATTAGGCTTTGTTATGATTATATGATACAATAAACTTTACAAGAATCCTACTGCCCCCTGTGCGTGAATTGGTCTGTTCTACCATGGGAAACGAGTTATGAGTATGTTGATATGCCTTAATTCCAAAGAATGTCAGAATACCTAATGTTGCAAAATAATTGAGTCTATTTTAATAAAATCTTCATTCGCAACTAAATTGTGGGCACAAACGTACAAAAGTAGCTTGAAATCTACCTATACAAAAATTGATAAGATTAAAAATGTAATAATATTCAAGTAACATTAAGTCTTAAAGTGTGCTTAGGTACCCTAAGAACAAGAAGTTTCATTCTAAGGGCAGGGAACATGTACGGATCAGTATACAATCACCATTGACAATCTTTATTATTTATACATGTTATAATAAATTCACAGAATAGATAACGGGAAGGCACCTTTATGTTATAGAAACAAGTACAAGCTCGGTTTTATTACCAGAATATTATTCTTAATTAGTTCGTGCAATGTCTTACTTTTTCCTTAAAAATGTATCATTCACAAGAAAATTCACAAGAAATTAGAGAATATGAAAATACGAAAACATAATTGGTCCTTTTCTTCAGGTAATGTCCTGAAGCTCGCCACTCCGATCTCGATCTCTCCCAGACGATCCCTGTGTCCTGCCGTGCGGTTCACCTTCGGTGTCGGCCTGACTCGCAGCCAAAACAACTCGCCTAGGATTCCCCACTGCCCTACAGCTCTGGACCACTTGTCACACTCCAAGATGCCTTAACACTTGATTTTTCAAATCCGACCCGGGGTTAAACACTATCAAGAAAAGACACAATCGCCGCGTTATCAATAGGCGCTTTCTCAGCGGGACCAAAGAACAAAGCAATTCCTGGAACACCCAGTGAGTACAATCCCTTGGTGAGATGATCTGTTAAAGAAATGAAAGAAAACACCCGTGCCGGCAGGGTGTAACATACTGTGGTTGGCTTCATATTCGCGAGGCTGAAATTTCGCGATTTCTAAATTTTGAATGTTTTGCGAGGGTTTCATTTTCGCGATTGCGCCAGAATCTATGAACTCGAAGTACAATAATATTTACATTTATTATAAAATAAAAATAAATCCCACAATACCTAACTCATTACAGTTATAGTCATTGTATTATAACCTGTCTCATAATCGATGTTTTTTACACTTATCATTACGTGTTTGTATGAGAAGGTTGCGATCCCATCAACAGATGATGTTGTTGATTTACAAACCTTGTTTCCAGAGTTGTGATAACAAATTCATTTGTACAGAATCTGCAGATGCATCATATCCTCTTGTTCGTCCTCGATAAAAGGGCAGCTTATCCCCGAGGGTTTCATATTCGCGATTAAATCCCATTCGCGAATATCGCGAAAATAAAACCCTCGCGAACAAAAAGGCAACCACAGTATATAAGCCTTCGCAATATACATATATACACTTGTAAAAACAGGCTAAATAGTGACCATGGTGTTCTCTCTATCGACTTCTGTTCCGTATACACCACACAGCGTAGAAAACAGTCATGTTTTAGACGGAATTAGATATCCAAAAAGTGTGAGTTTAGAAATTCTACAACGAGTCAAGATATCTGACGTGCACGAGGATGACATTTTTCTTTGTGGATACCCTAAATCAGGTAAATATAGCCTGAATCTCAGAGATAAAGTGCCAATAGAGACCGACCCCGTTATGGTAGCATTAGGCACGTAAGAGATCCATATAATCTCGATAAATGTCTTTTTCATCGCGCCACATGCCCATTTTTTTCGCGAAACATGTCCATTTTCTTACGATAAATGTAAATTTCATGTCCATTTCAACGCCATACTTGTCTATTTGATACCGAAACTTATCTCTTTCGTTGCATTACATGTCAGCAATTTAAAAAACTACTGTAATTTCTGGAGCTAGGGCGCCTAAAAATATATGTGCTATTTAAGAAAACAATAAACAAGTTAGATATTTAAAATAATCAGAAATAATACATATATATCATAAAATATATTATAATTTTAAAATAACATAAAAACCACACATGTAATATTCCAAAATATATTCCAAACCACTTTCTTCGTAATAAGATCTTGCCCTTTTATCTATACAAAATAATAATAGCATTGAAAATAAAATATATATTGGAACATTAAGTTTGAAGATATGCTTTTAGGCTAACAACAAGAAGTGATTATGTTAGGGCAAGACTCGTTTTTTTTTGGACCAATATATAACCATAACATAATTCATAATTTATATATGTTATAATTAATTCATGGAATCCATAACGGGAAGCCTAGTTTACTTTAAATGAACGAGCACAAGTTTAGTTCTATTACTACAATATGATCCTTAAACAAAGACTTGGATATCTCACCTCCCCCTTGAATATTAAAATTTAGGAATTGGTAACTGTAACTTAATCTGTAACTTACTTGAAATTTATGAATATGAAAATGTTAATTAGACATATTGGTCCTTTTTTCAGGCAATGTCTGAATGTTAACAATAATACATGCTATTTTGCGGCTGAAGGGTCCATCTGCATTAATTGGTACTTACATCGAAGATATAAACAAGTATTATTTAATGGATTATCTTCAATTTAAAAGTACGCTTAGCAGACCAAACATATATTGGAGCCACTTGTATTATGACAGACTTCCGATTCAAGTCAAACAGAAGAAAAACAAAATTGTGTATATTCTGAGAGACCCGCGAGATGTCGCTGTCTCCTTCTACTACTTCCATAAGGTGTACAAACCATGGGGACCCTGGAATAGTACATGGAACACATTTCTAGATGCGTTTTTTAAAGGTGACAAAGTTCACGGAAACTGGTTCGATCATACAAATTCCTTTTGGAATTACCGTCAAGAGGCAAACGTACTCTTTTTAAATATAAACAATTAAAGGGAGATACAAAATACTGGATAACAAAGATTTGCGATTTTCTCGGAAAACCATCGGATCACGATGATGTCCAGGCCATATCTGACTATGTAGAATTTCAAAATATGAAAGAAAATAAACTCGTTTTGTCCGGCATGAATAAACAGATAATTCCTGGATTATCTCATCTGAGGAAAGGCATTGTCGGGGATTGTTTAAGACTTTTTACGGATGAGCAAAGTCAGAAGATGGATAAAATGCTTGAGAAGTTTTGTGAAGAAACAGGTATCGATGTATATTTCGATGAAATCAATAATAAATAGTTTTTTAAATCTTGTGGATCTATGGGTTTACCTTTTGTATGCAAAACTAAGTAAAAAATTTTTGGCTTAATTTAAACAAATGTCAATCACGTTTTAACATAAATACAGGCAAATATGAATATAAGGAACATTCAAAATATGTAAAGATTAATGTAATGCTCGCATGGGGACAGAAGGTACGTCTCAAAGATGCCTCGAGGCCTCCTTGTCGTCTCTTTACAGGGAGTTGACCAACTGGGAAACCACTACATACTAGGACAGCCCCACCTCGCGCAATTGCATCAACATAGACTGCAAATAATTAAAAACAAGATGTTATGCTGAATCACAACGCAATACTGTAGTGCTCAAAGCTATCACCAGACCAAGTGCTTATTACATACATGTTTGCCACACATAAACCAGGAGTTTACGTGGTGAATTTCACACCGCCACCCATTCCGGCAAATTTTAGAATGTTGACGCTTTGATTGCCCGTAATGAACTTATTACAAATGAACGAAAAGAGCTTTCCTTTTGGCTATGGTCTGACAAAAGAGAGAATAATTATGTTTTATTATAGGTTAAAACTGAATGTTTACTCTGTTATATCATGGTAATAGAAATACTGTATCCGGGCTCTGGATGACAATTAATGAATTAAATATTTTTTTCATTATTTGCAGAACAAGCTTACGATTGTAGATTAACTGACTGATGCAGTCATGCTTGTAGTTTATATGACATATTCCATTTGCCTTGCAAATTTCTAGTAAATAATGATAATAAATGAGTGGTTCATGAAAGTCGCAAATTGTCCAGGACTGTTTCTAATTCAATTTCGAAAATCTCTCTTTCTCAGACGCACACCCACACATACGTGTATATGTGTGTATGGGTTGTATGAAAGCCTGTATGTAAAAAAAGATAACTTTTTAGGTGCTTTATTCATTTGCACATTTTCTAATGCTATTTAAACCATTTAAGTCGATAGATTTAGATTACATTAGCAACGGATTGCTTCACGTTTACCTTACAGCTATGTTCCCGTCGTATGTCTCTTTTTTTTCATAAAAGTTAATAACAAAAGCCATGCTTGATTCACTAGTAAAAATTAAAAATGTTAGGGAATATAACCTTTGATTTTGTTTTCCTAAACACATTATGTTCTGTTATTTTTTTACTATTTTATATACATGTATACTATTCTTTGATGTGTCTCTCTGACAATAACGTAGCAAAGTCTGTATATATTCATACACATACACACACACATATATTGTTTGAGTTATTACATTAAGATATTTTCTGAAAATTACAGATGGGTTTGTGGGTTAATAAATATACATTGATATTCTTAGTTGATATGTTCCATTGAGTATTCAAAGACCATCATCTCTCTCTCTCTCTCTCCATATCAATATATGCGTGTATATAAATAAATATATATACATATATATATAAATTTCATATTTATATATATATATATATATATATATATATGAAGAGAGGACAGGAGGCATGTTTCAAGTCATTAACGTTTAATATATTAATTAAATTATTTTACATGAGTCACGTGTGTATTGTTTTCTGTCATAGCCCATATATTCGTATTATTAGGCGCCTCCTTCTCCTGATTTTATCGTGGTTTGGATATGGACGATGTATTGCGAATAAATAGACAAATTATTGCTTTGCGACGGAATGCTTTGCGACACAAAGAATAACTATCGGGATGACATTTTCGTTTATCGCGATGATATCGGCATGTTTCGTGATGAAGTGGACATGTTTGGAGATTAGGAAGATACCTGTCGCGATAATATGTATCTTTATGCGTGCCTAATTCCTATAAATTGCTCTTTTGTAGGACATTTTGTGTGAAATTCACACTTTATTTACCTGACTTTGCATATCCACACTGAAAATATCCTCATAAACGTCGAACTTCTTGATCTGTTGAAGAAAGTCTGACTCACTTTTTTGGAATTATAAGTGCAACTCTATTTATATTATGAAGGCTTATACAAGAAATCGGAGCTTTAAGGCGTTTTGTTTATGCTCCAAGTTTTTTAGTTCACATATCAACATAAAACAAGTAATAGTTTAGCCGCGAATAAAATACCCATTAGGCATTTATATTGAATCATGACCCAATTCATCCGCAGTAATTACGCACTGCAACGGCTATTCATCCTATTGTACCGATATCGCAGTAAACAGCCGGTTATCCTAACAGACCGCTATTGATGAATTAATGAAATTGATGAAACATTTGGTCGTACATGTAAGGGCATTCCTCTCCTGCATTCAAATAGTTTGATAAACAAACTAAACGGACTCAAATGTTTTTTTTTCCTGTAGGGGAAAATGCCACAATATTGGTCAAATCACGGGGTACGTGACTGCATTGTCCTACAGGTCACCGGGTATTATATCAGTGATCTCAGTTTTTTTTTCTCACCAAGCACTTCTAACCAGGGCCTGTGAAAGCATAGCCACACACATCACAGCCAATTTTAGATTTCACCATTACGACATTGAGGCAACTTGGATACATAAGAATGTTTGTTATCATAAGGCATCCGTTCATACTAGCGTCATATCGACCCTCTAGCATTACGACCAGATTACTGGCGCCAGACTGTCATTACATCTAATTCTGAGGAACGCATTTTAAGGCCTTATGAAGATGCAATATTTTCGTCATTTCTGACGACGCTTCATGGTACACTGTCAATCAACATAAACCAGACCAATTGTTAGCATTTTTTTTGTGTACTTTCTACTAATACCAACAATGAGCGAGAAAAGTTCTTTTTAAACCCAGCACATTGGTAAACCCCTCGGCATGTTTGTTGAATTTATGACCGCATGAACACAAGCATGGCTCGCAATGGTTACAAGACGCAGGCAGCTTGCAGGCGGTACAGGATAAAACCCGTGTCCATGGAGACGGTGTTTCAATTTGGGTTTTGAGCTCACATGTATACTATTGTGTTAATTTATCATTCTTAGCATAATATATAGATTATGGGGCGTTTACCACAATATGAATGCAAACTTATGCAAGACCACTGAGATAATTTCCTCGATATAACATGTATCAAGACTCGAGTAGGCTTACCAGCCTAATTATCCGATTGCCTACTGAGTCGGGTTTTCACGGCTACCGTTCATACAGGATACAACAATGTCATTTGAAGTTCCTAAGTTTGGTGATAGTGTCGGACTTCTGACCACAGGCCCGTGTAAGAAAATATTTGTTTTAATATCCAAGTTAAATGGGAATATCAAGAGGGCCGTAACAGTTAAGTATTTCGTTTTTCATTTATGGAAGAGGCAAAGACAAGCCGGGTAAGTTCTTGATAAGGTTTAGACTGGATATACAAGTCCGTACCTGAGAGTGGATTAAACAGACAAGCCAAAGGAGCATTGGCCTGTAAAGCTCCAATTAAATGAGTAACAAATATGAGGAAATAAATGAAAATATCTAAACGAGGTGGAAAGCATATATGTCCGATGGAACGTGCAAGTGCAATTTTTTAGACACAAGCTGTCTTGTGAGTACAACTAGTACATGGGTTCCAAAAGAATGAATGAGTTTTTATGATAATAATGTAATAGAGATTTCCTTTTATGTATGCGGTGACAAAAGAGAGATCATTACATGTCTGATTATATTGGGTTTTTTTGGTTTGGATTTATTGGTCTACATAAAATTGTGACTTAAGTTGTTAGCTCTCCGTGATTCTGTGCCCCCAACCCATGTACTAGAAGTGTATTCATAAGACGTCTTGAGTATAATAAAATACACGTGTTTTGCATAGGACAAATATATACTTTCCATCTCGTTTAGATATTTCCATGATACTTTCATGTTAGTTACTCATATTTAATTAGAGTTTAACATTCAGATACGGGTTTGTATATCCAACCATAACCTTATAAAGAAAACACTAAGCTTGTCCTGGTCTCTTCCTTGTTGAAAATATTTGACAGGGCCTTTTGATATTCGCTTTTTACGTGAATATTGAACCGAATATCTCCTTAGAGGTGTCCTATACTGACGATTGCGGTATGTCACCAAACCACAGACGAGAGAGTTTTCCTGAATATTTTATTTTTCAATGTAACGATGGTGAAATCTTGTTGAATCTCGGAGATTCGCTCTGTCTTAATCCTCTTCATACTGCCATGTCTATGGCTATAAACGCTTTCACATCCTTTCATTCAGCTATATGCTGTCGCCTCAGTTAATGAAATAACCTGCTTGAGGCCAAGCCTTGCGACCACCCCACAATAGCGAAAACCCCGTAATTGCGACTACTTTGCTTATATATATATATCACGCCTCCGAACATGATGAAGAGGGGACACACTCTCTTTCTCTCTCTCTCTCTCTCTCTCTCTCTCTCTCTCTCTATATATATATATATATATATATATATATATATATATCGGATGCATATACATGGTGTAAACCGTATTTTATAGCTATCTTAGACTTCTCAGGGTGTTGCCGGTTGAGTTAATTCTTAGGAAACTTTCGTATATTTGATTACTGGTTTGGTGCCTTTGCCGAGTGTTACCTCAACATTTGACAGTTTAACAACTTAACTTTTATTGAAAGAGTGAACGTTGTTACAAACGCTACCCGAATCCAAAACCTGACGGCATCTTCAAAGCAACATGGAAACCCTGCAATCTTTTTAGCGAGTAACAGCTTTAGTCAGACTTACCAGTTCCCCAGAAAATTCATGATTTGAATTTCGTTTTACCGTGTCAAACGAGCTTATATTTTGGCAGCTTCAGCTGCGACCGAGCCTCACTGTGTTTTATGTCGATTTAAATAGTTTGCTAACTTGTAAGCCATGAAGACAAAGGCTGTTGTGCGGCACCCCCTGAACATATCAAGGAGAGTTATCATTATTTTGGAAGTGGCAGAAACTCTGGGAAGTACGAGGTGTCGCCTCATAAGTATGCAGACGGTCAATTCAATCATATTCGAAGAGTTCGTTGATCGGCATTAACGATTTTTTTCAGAAATTGTTATGTATTATAATGTTTGACAGTGCATTTGAATATTTAATCAACCATTCAAATGAAATGGGAGAATGACCTGTTTGGAATTTTGGCGTCCGTTTTTAGGTGTTCTATCATGTTATTTGCGGCAGAAGGCCCCCAGGCTCGGTTAGGATTAGCCTTAGGTGTATTTGCTAGTACAATGCTTATGAGATATGTTGGTATTAAGACGGCGAATACACTTAATAAATCCTTTGATTTTATTATTATTTAATTCACTCTGTTAACCTACTCTCTATTCATAATCCGGGCTCTTTGGCTTCCCTTGGTCGTAGCGAATATGCTGCGATGTCAGTCAATATGGCGGACAGAATTGGTCAACAACAACTGGAACTTAGTAGACCGGGGGTGCAGAAATATTTTTTAATTATCAAGAGTGAGAGCGTCGGGGCTTTCATTAGGTCTTTTACGGGGTAAATATATATATATATATATATATATATATATATATATATATATATATATATATTCTTGTATATATTAATTGCGTAGGAGTACCGTCAGAATATTGCGTGCGACATTTCGACATATCGACTTTGCATTAAGCACGGTTCGTGCTGATGTATATTTTCTTTTGTTGGCAAATAATACATCTGCTAACCATTGTTGTGTTAGAGATAATGGACAATGTAATACTGTGTGAGGTACCCTGTCGTATATTAATCAGGACTGCAGCTGATGTTTACTGAGACTGCTTGGCGAAAGGTATGCCTCTGTAATTAGCTGTGTTTACTCTTGGTTATTTTTTAGTATATCCATATATCTGTACCTTTACACGTGGAAGTAAAAATATTTACGTTAATCAGTGTTGACAGAGGTAGGAGTGCTAACACAGGTGGTCCCTCTCAAGGTTTCGGTTGACCAAAACAATGGATGGTGTATTCGGTACCTCTGTATCTGCCTTCTGCACTGAAATGACTACAGAGCCCATAATTGCAGCAGTGCTCCTTGTCATCCGCGTCTTCCATCCCCCAACATTTCCTTGTCCCATGAATGCCCAGCCTGGTTTCATTCCGAAATTAATGGTGGGATTAAGTTTCGGATTTGTCTTCATGATTTCGAAATCTGACAGGGTCGCCATTTCATATATTTTTGTCGATTCCAGCGATTCCCCTACGAATTCTGCAATATCCGAAATCAAGTTTTTAGAATCCTTCTTCAGGTCCTTATATTTTACAATCAAAATATTGTTATCATTACGATGTGTCCCGAATGACCGTTTATGATCAAACCAGTTTCCATAAATCACGTCGCGAGAAAGGAAAGCTTTAAGGAAGGTATCCCAGTTGCCTTCCCAAGGACGTAATGTAAAAATACCTGGTGGAAGTGGTACATGGAGTCGACGACATCTCTTTGGTTTCGCAGTGTCCATAGGAGCTTATTTCTTTTCCCTTATATTTGTGTTGGAAGTTTGTTGAGATGCATATGGGTCCAAAACAGGTGCGGTCGTTGCAGTGTCAGAACCGATGGGACATTAAAATCTAGCTGATCTTGATAGAATCGATCTGATTCGTTGTTGCACACTGCTGAGGGGTCATTTTGTTTTAAAATTGCATTGATTATTGTCCGGATCCAAACATTTCCTGCAGTGAAAATATAGTGTACATTAATTTATATATATATATATATATATATATATATATATTTGACTTATTTCTTAAAGGTGTATTCTTTAACAACGATTCTATAGGTAATTAGAACAGATAACATATTGAAGCTGATAAACAGATACATCATCGACTGATTTTTTCACAGCAAAACTATTGTTTTATGTTTATATTCATCTTTTGTAGTATGATATATATATATATATATATATATATATATATATATATATATATAAATATATGTATATATAACATATATATATATATATATATATATATATAATCATGTAATACGCTGATTCATATAAAATTCAATGTTTCTCTCAATTTATGAATGAATAGTGTATAAAGCACTTAATAGCATGGTATCATCCTATATGATAAACATGATATATATGCTCAGAGTCAGACACAACACCTATTCCTGGCGGTCCGGGCCTCATGCCAGTTGTTATTTAGTTGCACCGAGACCTTGCAGAAAAACTTTCGGTTATCAAAGTTTCGTTGCCAAAACTCTTGAAACAACTTCCCATAAACGTTAGATTGCAGACTGACCACTGCCTATTAAAAAAAAAAGACTTTCTACTTTCTTCAGGCTTTTACTGTTTTAACTTCTAACGTGGAACACTTTACTAGTTGATCATTGTAAATATCTTGTATTTTTTTATCATTTACATTATGTACACATAATTATGATTTCATGTACATTTTATGTACTTTTATGTGCATTGTTTAAGAATTTTTTTATTTTCCTGAAAACGCTTAATAAACTATTAAATAAAAATTTAAATGAGTAAAATTAGGTAACCTATGTGCATCTGATCTCATTCTATACGTACCTGATTAGTATCATCTTCAACTAACTTATCATAAGAAATAACGCTTCTTTCTTCTTCAGACCTGTATGTGATTATATCTCTGTCAGAATATACTTCACAGTCTTATTATGAAAAGAAACGCGTCTTGTCTTAATGAACTTATTTTAATTATTATAAACTTATTTATTTTACATGGGTTGTACAGATAGTTATTATGACTAATCAAGCCACTCTCCATGGCTCCGGTGATGGCGTAGGGTAGTCTGCAGGGGTGGAGGAAAACGGAATACCGGAGAAAACCACCGGCCTTGGACGGGCGAATACAACCCACTCTAATAGCCACGCAGGGGATCGAACCCGGGTCTCCAGCGGAGAGAGCCAAGCGTTTTACCACTTAGCTGTCGAGGCCCCTTATTTTAATTTTTGGAGTTCGGCCCTTGTTTGATTAATGATCCAGTGTTTTGGGAAGAGGGGTTTGAATATGACATGGTCGTGCATTGACCCTATAGCAATTCTTGTCATGAAAGCCATGTAATGAAATGAAGAAGAGTATAATAGGAACATCAAGCTTGTTTTGTACTAGTCTCCCACATCTTGATTTGGAGATGACTATTAGTTAAACGAGGGGAATTAGGGATAGATTGGTTATAAATTACAGATAATTATTGATTGTGTAATTACATTTTAGATTACACTCGGCAGCATGTCCTTACAGAGGCAAAGGACGTGTGAGAACATGCTACTGATTGTTTTTCTGTCTAACATTATTCTGTATTATGTGAGACCGCGGGATCTTACCAGTGTTACCTGACTCTGGATAGCTACACAGGTATACATCACCATCATGACCGTTCACTTTTGTCTTGGTATAGAGTATTAACAGCTGGAATGTATAACAGGCCCTCAGAGATACTCTTCGGTACCCTTACACCCTCTATAGGCCTTTTTTGTACTGCCGTGCTTCTACGGGTAGGGTTTAATATGCATAGAATAAAAGTTTATATTGAAATATCTCTGTGGGTAACCAGTGGAGACCCCTGAGCACAGGCTGTATGTGACTTGTGTGACAGAGACCGCTTACACAAATACGTTACTTGGTCCTTCATTCAATGAAATCGATATGGGAATACCCTGAGATTTTTAACACATTTGCTGGTAAAATGCCAGCCTGTAGATGAACTTGTAACACGGTACCTTGAAGAAAATATTATGACCTCTGTCTTCCCGTCATTAGGTTTCAGCTTGTTTTCAAACATCCTCTTACATTTGGTATCACCACTTGAAATGAGTCAAATTTATATTTTGTCAGAAGGTACAAGTCGGTCTGAATAATTGTATTAATGCATGGAGGAAAATGTAAGCCTATAATTTTGATATACCTTTTGTGCCGTTCACTTTAACCTCTGAATAAATCACTCTTTTTTTTCCAAGAAATGCCTTTGTCCTGATAAATACTCTATAGTTAATATAGGTTAAATGTAAGGACGATACAATATGTAGTCAACTATCTCAACAAACATTTTTTCACACTTTCAGTGCCCTAAGGAAAAAAAATAGTATCCTTGCTCTAAAGCATGGGAAGTGATAAAAGTAATCCAATACTATATGGAAGTTACTTGTACTGTTGTATAGAAAACCAACCATAGCATTTAAACAAGAATCCAATTATACATTGTAATAAAGCACAGACCAAACTGGGCTGAGTCTTTGCCCTTCTCAATGAAATGTTTTGTTCAACGCGACAGGATCATATGAAATTCTTCTACGTTAGTTATATTCAAACCATACTGGATGTAAGATCAAATAATAATGATATCTTAAACTATACAACAACAGATATGTTCCACCATTTCATGCATATATGTAAGCCTAATATATATGGTGTATCAATATCCTTGCTTGATTCTACCTATCATTCATAAACCAGTTTGCCGCTCTCAGTACATTTCTTTCTTTTTTCATATGTTTGCAGTCAACGTCAACAATCCTGTTAGTCCTGTTGCCACTGGACTCAACCTTGTTTTATACTCATCATATTCCTGGTTACTTATAACAGCGACACCACAAAGTAATCTAGTGACATGTGACCTAAACAACTGCCAATATTCGAACTCCTGCGAGTTAATTGATTGGTTGGTAGTTTTGGTGAGTTGAGTGAGAATCCATCAAAACCCAGGCAAGTTATCCCGGCGACACTGAAACTTAAAGGACATACGACAGGAAGGACAGACGGACGGACCGTTTGTATACCAACGATTTTTCATTTAGTGTGCCAGCAATGATTATATTATTAAGATTATTATTATTAACACTAGCTATCAGTGGTGTGCATTTTTATGTATATAAGGAGCCGCCTGTGAGGAGATTACATAGGACAGGTTGATTGTTTCATTAAATACTCAGTATACTCTCTCTCTCTCACCCTACCTCTCTCTCTCGATGAGTGATATATGCCGCCCCTGGACATGTTTTCAACGTTGATCGAGCTTTTAACTCCAACAATATGCCATCTTCATTCTCTCTCTCTCTCTCTCTCTCTCTCTGAATGACATATTCCGAATGTTTGTCAAGCTTTTAATGCCAACATTATACCGTCAGTCACTACGTTTATCCCACAGACCTTTCTTTCTATCTCTCTCTCGGTCCAGCGATAGATCCATTGATCGACACTGACCATACTGTTTGTACTCTTTATATTAGATTAAGGTCATCACTCGGGGGGGGGGGGGCAAGGATGTGTCTTCATATTCATAAATTCCACGTTATCTGCGATCTCTTCAACTTTCTTTTATTCGAGACGTTTGCCAATAAAATCAGCGATCTTGGTAATCCAAAGTTAAGTTTCCATTTTTAGATTTTCATACTGAACAATGAGCATATTTGGTATGCCATGTGCTAAAAATGACCTGGCATGATTAAACCAGTCGCCAAATACTACATTCCTATTCAGAAAATGTTCAAAGTACACTTTCAAGCTTCCTTTCCATGGACCAAAGGATGCGAGCATCTTATGCCAATGGCAAAATGACACTGCTACATCTTTCGGGTTTCGCTACATATGTATAAGCTAACCTTTCTGATTTTTCAGCACCTCTGGTAACAGGCTATAGTTCATGAGGTTCCAATACACCGCCGGCTTTGGAAGAACATTAGCCGTTGGAAAACAACAATCAAGGTGATTTTCAGTGACGTCAATCTTTGTTTTTCTGACAGTTGACAGGTCGTCCTGGTGTTAAATTGCTCTAAGTATTGTTTGGATTCATGTGTTTTCTACAAGAATCGAGAGAATAGGTTTCATATCTATAGGTGACATTATTATTATTATGGGTGTGTGTATAACCGTGTGTTAATCATCTAAACTAAGGAATCAAGCACAAATGTGTCCAATAAATTTAGAAAAGATAATTCATAAACGATGAATATTTAGCAAATGCATAATTATACTGATCAATAATATCTGATTGTTATGGAGACATAGCATTTTGGTAGAAGTAAACATATTTTGAACTGACCTCATACGCTCTAATATACGTCTGACATATATTAAATACCGCAGTGTGAACTGAAGCATTCTTTTGAGCTGACCTTATTAGCTCTTGGTCATTCTTTAAACATCGACTAAACACGTCCATCTCCAGACGAATGAATTTGTCCCATCTAATGCATTATAACCACACCCACCCACACACACACACATTACAATGTATAAAAGTACAAATTATATGATTTTTGAATATGTATATGTATGCACACACATTTATGCATTTCCGCTTGAATGAACAAATATCAGATATAATGAAGACGATTAATGTATTTTTTAAATTCAAATTTACAAAGTTGGCCGCAACTGGTTAATCTTAATGGACAACGCGTTATAAAAAAAATGATGTGTGTACATTTATGACTTTCACCTAAAGATCTATGACTTCCATCTATTACATTGGAATTTCAGTAAAGTTCTAATAAAATGATCTGTTAAAATGTGTTTTCTTATAACAAACAAATACTTTTAGAAATACTGTAATAAATGTTTATCAATATATTTTGTTTGCAAAATGACGTTTGATCTCGAAAATGAACTTAATGTGTTTTGTATAAACGTATATCAGTAGCTTCATGATGGCGGTATATAGTTACTGAGAATGAAGAAATGAAGGTTGTTATGTGAATATGTGATTTTAGGGGTCATGCTTGTGTTATGCATGTGCAGGAGGTAGTTCGAGAGACAACATATTACATCAAAGCTAACGCCTTCGTCAACAGGCTACGCTGCACTGGAAATGGATTTACAGTACCTGACTTGGGATATCCGAAAATAAAAAATGTCATGTTCATGTACGGGGTATTCCTTTATCTTTTGCAGTACCTCTGGCGTTGTAAACGTCAAGCGAAGAATCCCGTTTATAACATGGGTTCCCCCCAGGATGTAAGGCATATTTTCCACTGACTTGGCCATTATTATATTTTCATTCAATATGTCTGCTAAAAGCAGCAATGTCGTTTTATCCAATTATTCTTTAATAGTCCACAATTTAAGAATGAGCGACCTTCCTTAAAAACGTGTCAGCTCTATATAGAGACCAGTCTGCAAGACACCACGCGTTTGGGACCTTTTTAATACTGTTTTTATATACTAAATGTGTAAAAAATCAGTTCATTATATCAACATAGCTCGGCCTAGATGATACGTGGTCATGCATCAAGTGTCTCAAGCTAATGTTTTTAATCAAAGTATGTTCTTTTTGTACAAACGAGGCATAACGCCATCTGTCAATTTATCTATCTATCTATCTATATATCTATCTGTCTGTCTATCTAAAAGCTTGAGCGCTTTTGTTGAGGATGTCAGATACCCCCTCCCCAGGCGCATCTTCAGCAATGATAAAGAGTATATCTATGTGAATGTTTAACCATTATCTTGCAACTTTTGTTCCAAAAAGAATAGGAGGAATTCAGAGGAGATACAGATGAAACCAAAGGGGATATAAATAGTTAACTGATTTTAGGCCAAGCTGTTTGCTTGGTGAATGTGATGTTAGTTTCCTGCTACATAGGATTTAGTAGGATTAAGTCTAGGAGAGGAACGATTTTATTTTTGGCTATTGTATGCTTGTGCCCACTTGTTAAGATTTGCGTTGGGTTTATGTTTTTTACCTTGTTGTGTTAGCGGATTCTTCTTTTGATATAATCCTTAACAGTCGGCGTGTTTGTGCGTGATCCAAGTTCTTATGTTTTCGTAAACGTACTAACCCCTAAAGCTGCTCAAAGCCGGGAGATCGGGGGTTCAAATCTCAGCCGAGGAGGTGAGGTTTTTCACAGTCGGCCCCCACCCAGGGTGAGCGCTCTGCAGGCTTAATGAGAAGGGTGTACCCCACAGCCGTGTATCACTCACATATGATTGCGTCTTTGGGGGGTTCCTCGGAGTTATGACCCAGCAATGGGGGTGCTTACACACGCAGCTACCGCAGTTGCGGTAGACACCGGGCTTGGGTGACACCAGGATAAAAAAAATGATAGGAAGCGAGTGCTGCCGCCCTGTCAAGTAGTCCCAAACCGAAATAGAAACTCTGCAGACGTACATACTTAGTTTAAGAATTAGATAAGTCAGCATTACAAAATAGAGGGGTTAAAAAAAGGCTGCTCTGAGAACTTTGTTTTTTTAACTTCTTATTTATAAAAGTGTGTCTTAACTGCACCTATGGGCTAAGGACCCATGTATTCCTACTTGTACGATCCATTGTTTATATAATTAATATAATTATTGTTTCACAAATATAAGTAAAACCTCACCTTTATGAGTGTTTGCCAGTTCCTAAGCGGTCAAGTCCTTTCAATATTCCTTGCCTTTAGCCATGAGACATGCACGGTTGCACCGGTGCGTACATTCACATGCTCTGCACAGGACATGGCGTTGAAATAAGGCCAGTTATGGGAAGATTAATTTTCGAAACAAATATTTGATATAACAATTCATTTAAATCACCGTGCAAATTTTAGCCAGTTAAATAATAAATATCATTTAGAGCATGCAACAATTTTGTACACCGTAAAACACCATTAAAGTTATCGGTGAGTACCGAAATAATTTTGACAGTTTTAGGTTTGACAGATAAATTAGTTTATTCTGCCCATATCTGCAACGTCACATGTTTTAGTTGTTGCTTTCAATCCGAATGTGATTGCAACAATACATTTGCACAGCAAATATCTCAATAACCAGAGAGGAACCGGTACTATTTCCTGTCAATTAGATTATTGCTCGAGTACTATATTCTCCTAGTGGAGGGACCTTTTTTTAACATGTAATACTATAGTCTCCTCACGAAGAGACCTTTTTACACATGTTAACATTAAATTGCAACTGGTAAGCCTTGCAAAGTAGGATATATATATATATATATATATATATATATATATATATTTATATATATATATATGAATAATAATGTATATGTATAAGCCAGTATTTGCAGTTTAAGTTTTAAAGGAGGTGATATTTATTAACTGAAACTCAAAGAAACCAATGAATTGTAAATATATTAAGCGTACAATATTCAAATGTGTTTAAATAATTCATGTGTATTAATTGTCATATAAAGAGCGTGAGTTCACTTCCGTACGGCACCACGATAGGTTGCTTCAAGTGTATGCACTCTTTTACAGATCCGAAATAACTGGTCCGCCTTTTATACGCCTTCTCGTTTCCGTTGTGATTGGCCACTGGATCGGACCCGTAACACCACGTTAATGTTAATCTTAAAATAGATTATTTATTTCAATCTATTTACTTACTAGATCCGACAGTTAAAGTAAAAGCAACGTATGTAAAAATCATTATGTCTCAAACGTTCTGACACATGCAATTAAAAACACGCAGCAAGGTCTCATTTTCCACACGTTGGACAATCTATAATATACAGTCTGTCATTAAGATACAAATCACCATAGATACACGTTTCTCACTAATGACAAGGATCAACACATTAAAGTAAATACAAAAAAAATATTTAAATTGGATATAATCCTGAGATAGTAAAAAAATATGTGAAAAGCCATCATTATTCCCGTCAAAATCTTATAAAATCATCTCTATCAAAGCAGTCACAAACCTCATTATGAAATATCACCCATGCCTCAAACCAGAGTGGGGTCCAAAATTACTTGTCCTCGAAGTAATCGTACTCATGAGTACTCTTTAGAGTACTTAGTACTGGTATTCGAGTACTTTTTTCGAAATGACATAAGTACTCATTCTCGTGCTCATGTCCACTGCAAGTACTCATAGAAACGAGTACGTTTAAAGTACCATTGGGCATATGCACATATAATAATAAAATGGTATATATTTATACACTAATGATACATACATACATACATCAAAATTGAGCCAACATCTGAGGCTAAGTGCTCTCTATGGTTAACATTTTTTTTGGGGGGGGGGGAAATCATACATTCTGATTCATGCACTTAGCATATAAATAAGATTGGCAAACCATAACAGATTACCATGTTGCTCATATATTCAAAAGCTGAGAAATTAGAGCCAGAGACTTAAATGGATGTGTGCATTAGAGCCCTGTCCTAATGTATATAAGATGAAAACCACATCCCAATTAGTGTTGCACAATGAATCATTGGTGTTTAGTGTCCATGGTTGTTGGGTTGTTGGCGGCAGAGAAATTGCCAACATGAAGAAGAAACTCATAAACACTACTGGCTGGCCTGTTATAATAGACTTCTCCAGGCTAAGGCCCATCACAAGTCCTTCAGTATTCCGGCTAGTGTTCTATGCCCTCTGCTCCTCTCAGCCTTGTTACTTAATATATGATGTGTGAGACTTACAACCGGTACACACACTCATAGCCAATGGCCCCCAGCTGTTATGTACTCTCTCATCTATCACGACATCTCTCTCTCTCTCTCTCAACTACGGGTATAAGGGATACATTTAGACAAGGGACTCATAAGGGATCATTATCGCCATTCGCATTGAATATATCAGCTTACTACGTATGAGCTTTCGTTTTAAAATAACAGTTTTTAAATGAAGCCTTTTTTAATATCACCTATTGATGATGAGATCATATTCATACTGATTATAAATTTAATTAGACATTATCAAGTATGTTATGTGATTATATGTTATTACAGAACTTAACACTGACAACTTATTACCTAATCATCATAATATGTGTATTTAGAATTTCACAATGGTATATTCAATCGAATATTCATAGAGGAATCTATATTTAAGCTATTATTTATTAACATATAAGCGATGGTGAAAATTTTTCTTAATGATAACAATGACTAGCCACAAAAGAATTTGTCATATTTTATCAGCAACTTCTTGCTTTTGGGATTTATAATAAATCTCAAGATAATTATCAGATTGTTCAGAATAATTATTCTTTATTATAAGTAAAGCAACACTTACGGCTCTTAATTTTGTATTAGTTTCATGTAAAAGAAACAACTTGAGTAGACATTTTATAAGCTTCATCCATTTTAATATTATTATGACAATGAACAAAAGACTGATTTATTCACTCCACATCTTACGTTAAACTGCTGAAAGTACTCATTAAGGCACTCATGAGTACATTTCGATTACTCAGTAATCGTACTCGAGTACTGTCATAAAAATAGCTAAAATACTCGTACCTGTACTCGAGTACTTTATAAGTACTCAATATTCGTACTCGAGTACTTTCATTGTACTCGGACCCAGATCTGCCTCAAACTACAAAAAATATTCGCACACTACAGCGAGTTCTCTTTTCAGATCGAGACCATTCACATCTTTTCAATTTACCGTTACTCTAACACAGATAGACACTGACATACAACGAAAGATCGTCCGTAATAAAATCACGAACACATAACCACTTAGAACGGCACATATCCGTGTAGGACACCACATTTAACAGAGCCTTTCATGTTCCCTTATCCTTCTGGGAGAAATAAATAATATAAATAAAAAGAACACCACGTCTATGGATTCACTAGATGCATGTACGTCACGTTGCATATATACATAATTAGAACACTGTTATATCATTTGTTGGTTATATTATTGAAAATTGAAATAATGCATTATTAACATATATCACATGAATTATATTTGTCCAGCAAAATCTTATAGTTAGATTTAATATCAGTTATCTATGTTAATGCACTGTAAATTTTCCATATTTATGCAACCTTAAATATAATAAGATTTTTACACATATAAAGAATACATATACAAGGTAAATTAATAAATGTCGTTATTTTATGTATAAGTAGAAAAAAGCAATTCATATACCAGGTTGTTCATATTTCTGTTTAATGTGTACCATAGGAGAGGCAATCGTGTATTTATTCAACTAACACTTTTGTATCAAAGGTTTTGTAAAATTATTGTGACTTTATTATGTCGAAATGAAAGATTCAAGTTTATGAGTGCCCTCAATACAGGTAAAACATCCCTTAATAAAATCATAAATATGATGTGCATTTTTAGTATTTTGTTACCTGAAAGCTGGAGCCTCAATTATTGCTACAACAGTATCCAACAGCAGGTTGCAATAATCAGACTTATGATCGAATTTTGTTTTAGACCAATCGGTAATTTTCCAGGCCATTCACTTATTGATTCAGGGCAAATGCCGTTCATTCAGTCCTAACCTTGGCCTGGACTGATATTTGGGCCGGACTGATATATATTATATCATGTTCACATTCACTTGGTTACTTTGTTAGTAGTTCATTTTTCAATATGGAACAATTAATTCACAATGATACATTTGATCAAAGTATCTGTATACATTTGGTAATTTTCTATAAATCCAAAGTAAATGGATATTCCAAGAGTATTGATTACAAATACTAATTCGTTCTTTATCACAATTGACTTTGCTATGCATGTTTCTATCATTCAGTATATAAAACAAAATTAAATAATTTACAAAAGTATGCCTAATCATTGCAGAAGTATATATATATATATATATATATATATATATATATATATATATATATATATAGTTTTCCAGATAAGGTATCTATTCTGCACATTTTCATAAACTCTTTGCCAAATTTTGATTTATAAAGACACTCCTACTTGAGAAAGTTATGGCGCCGATTGACTTATGCGCCGATTGCCAAAGTAGGCTCATAACGAGTTCAGCACGTGAGGAGCTACTTGATCGCAGGCTAGCTGCATACTCCTCAATGTGCTGGATGGCCTGAGCAATGTGAACTTTTGTGTGATATAGCATTATCATATTTGCGCAAACCCAACACCCAATAACATTATTCAATATTTAGTTTGGCTAATAGAGAACCTAATATGAAATGTAACGGTGGTAAATTTGGGACAAGAAAATCTGACCGTTATAAAAGCTCTGACTGTTATTGAGGAGTGACTGTATGCAGGAGTTCAACTATATTTATGTGTGTGTGTGTGTGTGTGTGTGTGTGTAAAAACGTATACATTCCTACTAGTCTTCTAGCGAAGCTTGCTTTATTAGCGGGGGGGGGGGGGTGGTTAAGAGTATATATGTGCCTTGAAAGAAAGGACCTTGAAAAACCTGATGTATGGGCTTAGCCTGTGTTTATTTCTATGTATGCTGGATCGCAGCACCTTAAAATCAACACAGACGCCTGGCTTCGTATAGTGTATTTACAGGCAGGAGTAAATAAATACCTGGCACGATACATGGTAGAACGCTGAAGCTGATTACATGAAGTAAATATAGATTAGAGTACACTTGCACAGCACTTGCACTGTGATTTACCTGCATTTTAAATGAACATCTGATCATGGCCGAGTCAGCGGAAGGTACTCCGTACATCCTGAAAGAAACCCATGTTGTAAACAGGATTCTTCGTTTGAAGATGACAACTCAACAGATCCTTCAAAATATTAAGGAATACCCCGTGCATGAAGATGACATTTTTATGTGCGGATATCCCAAGTCAGGTACTGTAAGTCCATTTCCAGTGCGATATAGCTTCCACGTTTCCGCTTCCAGCGTTCGTCTATAATAAAATTCCATTTAATGGATTATGTTGTCTTTAATTAAATAATACGTATCACATGCACAACGCACCTGAAACCCAGAAGCGTAAGTAATAATATATTATGATTATTATTAATTAAGAACATAATGCTTAACATTTCATAGTTTTATGATTTCCGATGATCGAAAATGTGTAAATATTAGCTTTATCAAGTTTTACTTGGAATATTTTTCACGTGTTTATTGAAAAATAGTGAATTCAATGATAAACGCACGGTCTTATCCCTCTACCAACAAAATAAATTGAAAATGTTATAATATATATATATATATATATATATATATATATATATATATATATATATATTTAATCCCGCTCTTTGCAGGAAACGTATGGACTCAGACAATCCTGAGAGCAATTATAAACCAGGATGACTTGGAAAATGTCAGAAACACAAGGTATGACTTTGGTCTTAACCAACTAGATATGTGCTTTCCAACGGCAAGTGTTCTTTCAAAGCCAGGAGTGTTTTGGACCCATCTGGACTACAGCCGGTTACCAGATGAGCTGAAAAATCAGAAATGTAAGCCTATATACGTGCTTCGAAACCCAAAAGATGTAGCTGTGTCTTTTTACTATTGGCACAAGATGTTCGCATCCATTGGTCCGTGGAATGGAGGCTGGAACGTGTTTTTTGAACATTTTCTGAATGGGAGTGTAGTATTTGGCGACTGGTTCGATCATGTTAGGTGTTTCTGTACCCATTACAATGACAATAATATGCTCATTGTCAAATATGAAGATCTGAAGATGGAGACGAAATTTTGGATTACCAAGATCGCTGAATTTATTGGCAAACCTCTTGAACCGAAGAAAGCCGAAGAGATCGCAGAAATGGTGGAATTTACGAATATGAAGAAAAATCCATGCCTGACCATTGACGGTCATCCGATGTTGATACCAGGTTCGGAATTTATGAGGAAGGGTGTTATTGGCGACTGGAAGAATATCTTTACAGAGGAGCAAAATCGAAAGATGGAGGAAAAACTGGAAGAGTTGCGTCATGAGACGGGATGGAACATTTATGCTCAATAAACTGTAAAAATGATGAGCGGACAGACAACCTAGCGATACAAGCAATCCGCCGTGAGCATTCTGAGACGCATCTTATTTTCTAAGTCATTTTGTTTCCCAGGAGCACTCAGAAGACCAAAAGCGAAAGGTTTCTTGAAGTACCAAAATGCTATTGACATGTACAGTCTCCATTTATCAATTGATATGGATACAATTTTCCTCCATAACCATGATGTCCGTGTGATGGTGCCACTGTGGACCCGTAGACTAAGGCAGGGTGCCTACGCCATAGCGGTTCCGCCAGAGTGAATTAAAAGAACTTGGAAAGTTAACATATGGCCAGGGAATTAAAAGAAGGCCATTCTTTAGTTCTATTTGGTCATCATTCCTTCATATTTTCAACCATCGATCTGACAGGTTCTCTGTCTTCGTATTCTCCGTATGTTACTCCGAGCCTATCGTTCTTAAGATTATGAACACACATATTTATACTACGTTTTCTTGTTGCACTATCATTTAAAATGTTTATATACAATGTGACGCGTGTCATACAGAAATACCGGGCATTTTACCGACAACATTTCGGCACCCATTTGTCTTCAAAAACCTCCATTTTTTTGGTGCTCCCTGGTATCTGTATTTTACCAAATAATGGGAATCGGTTGCCTGCAAACATTTGGACATCTTTTGTTACACAGGTTTTGCTACACCATTTATAAGCACAAACAATTGAAATTATTTACATTTATGTGATTTCTTTCTTAGGTAGAGGAATGTAAGTATTAATAAAAATCAGTATTTTTAAGACATTAACTGCAGTGTACCTCCATTCTTGGTAACACTAAAACTAACGGAGAATCGCATGGAGAGGAGAGTTTCTGAGGAGAGGTTGTTTTGTTATAATTTCAGAATTTGAAGTTTAATCCTACAACCATAACTTCAAAATTTGATAAAAAGGTAAATTCCTTCAGAATCTGAAAGGTTCGACATTAAGGTAAGGGCTTTATGGAACGGCTAAGGTATCCCATTTTCCAACTTCAACGAGTTTATGGCAGACAGATTTAATGTATCGAATTTTGGAGAAAAGTATTGAATACATCATTACCAACAAAATTTCATTTCGGTTGATTTATTATTGAGGATAAAAAAAATGTTTGGACTCGGTTTAAACAACTTGTTTATCAAATTTCAGGAAAGAATATGCATTGCTTCAAAGCCGTTGCACTTAAAAGTAATCCTGGAAACTATAAGCCACAGTTCAGCTGATTTGATCTTTAAAATCCAGGTCAAGGTTCCCAGTTTTTGAATACCTCAAAGATGCTCATGTATCAGTCAAGAGGGAAACACTTTGCAACACTTCAAACGTTATGTGGTTCAGAATTGATTTTATTTCAACCATTCCGAGATTTTTATAAAATCAAATTTAAATGTATCATTTCATTTGAAAATTAGCCCTTTGGCCTTGACCCTGAGCTAAACTTTACATAGTGGTAACGCATGCATTAAATATTGATAGCATGATCTGGTAAAATATTTGAAAAGAAACCTTGAAAATGGGTAAAATTGTAATTGTTCTGTTTTTCTGCTCACAGTCCTTAGAATACAGGATACAAATACCTTGTAACCTCTCTCCTATTTTCTTTCAATAGCTGAGTAAATCCAGTTGTCTATAAACAGACCACCGTCTATCAGCCAATCACATGCAGTTATAGTGACATCGTCCAATGTGCATCGAAACTGGTGACTGTGAGTATTTGCGTCCTCCTTCCAAGAAGCAGTGGAGCTGCCCGCAAGGTCAGCCTCAGCGTGACCCCAGCACCTTGCAATTTAAACAGTATTGTTTAATTTGAGTACATGCTGTCCAGCCCCTATTCCCCCAGAATTAAAAATAAATGTTTCTAAGTCTAACGGTTTAGGTTTGTGCCTTGTTAACTGTCGGACTGCTTCATTTGAAGGTATCATACATAGAGAAAAAATGCGCATAAAAATTAAATATGCGTAAAAAACTTATAGGTGGCGCCACCCGTACTCAAAAACTGATGCAACTGTTCTAGATCAATATAGTCATGACCATCAATGCATTCCTTCCTAAGATACTAGAGATTTGGTATCATTTATTACAAATGTAATCTGGATGCAATAACAGGCCCCTAAACTCAGAGAATATAGGTAGCAGTGACCAAATTTCATGTGTATGTTAATTCTAAACCATTTATCTATTAATATTTCATAGAAAACTTATTAATGGAACCAAAGTCTATAATTTTATTTATTTATATATTTTGTTTGAAATATATAAAAATTATTCTCTGAAAAGTGTTGGGGGGGGGGGGTGATTAGTGGGGGGGATATATACCCCCATCCCCCCTATATTGACGCCCCTGCAACAGTAGTTTTGTACCCTGTCTGAGTGTCTGGATGCTTAAGGTCATAATTTTGGCCATCATATAGGTCAAAATGACCTTATTTGAGAGTTTTCCAGGAGTTTTGCCTAGGACCTCCCTCTATCCACAAATAGAAGTTTCACTCGATGATAAATATGCACGGAACTAACCATTGCAATCAATACATAAGTTATTCAGATCAGTGATGCCGGACTCGAGTCCTGACTATTTATGCACTCAGACTTCGAGGTTCTGCACTCGGACTTGTAACCCGACTCGGATGTAGGGGCAAGAATAATCAGACCGAGTCCATCTCCAGTCCAAAAGAAAAGAATATTCTGTTACAGGCTAAATAAAGACTGTGCCCTTGGCTTAACTACTAACAGAATATCTAAAAAAATAAGGTAATACATGCACAGGTTTAGCTCTGCATGAACAGCCAAACCTATAATTAAATTAACATTCATGAAAATGACGCTTGTAAATTTGCCTGATTATCTTGAATATTTAAAAAAATGTCTGTTTACAAGGTTTGTATTGGACTTATACTCGGACTTGGACTAAATCTCCCAAATGACTCAGACTCGAAAAAAGGTTGACTTGAACTCTAACCCCCGCCCCCAAAGTAGTCGTACATGCACTCAGACTCGGTGAAAACCTTGGTGTGGACTTGACTACATCTCTGGTTCGGATACTGTTACCTTTGCATCACATTTTTAATTTTAGGAGGAAAACATAAGTCCAAAAGCTTGGAGGATATAGGTTGGAGTAACCTAATACAAGTTTCCGAGGAAATATTTTACGGACCTCAATTGGTGTTCAGTTAGAATACTAGGTCCAGTTATTACGACTTGTGACCTGTTATTTGACGGCCGAATCGCCGGGCAATGAAAAAAAGATGATTGCAATAGCCCAAATGACTTTCAGTCAGCTGATCTAAAAAATTGAGTTTTTTAAAGTTTTTACGACCCCCCCCCCGAAAAAAAAACAAGACGATACGACGACTATGGAGACGAGGACGGCGACGACAAACCAAACACTATATGTCCCTCCACATTGGAGGAAAATATAAATAGTCTAAAGTGTAAGTAGACAAATTACAGTAGACCTTTACATTTCAATATAATGACTATCATTTAACATAAGGACACCATATATAAACATACCATAATGACATAAAATATCAAAGAATTATGGAATTTTAAATAATCCTTCCAACAGATTCTCGCTCTCTACCTATGACTCTCGATAATTTATGTGATTTAACAAACATCTGGCCGTCTCGGAATCTCTATTTTTTATCCTCTCTTTATCCATGTCTGACAGTCCTTACTTAATAAAATGACTTCCTGGTTGTTACTAGCAGCAGTATCTGTACAATTTTAAATCCTAAAGCAGTCATGATTACATAATCAAGAAGTCGTAATGATAATATAGTCTATGTTAACATATTGAGATTTACCATAATAAATTATCAACCAGGATGACCCAAACAGGCCTCTGCAGGGCCAAAGGCCGCGTTTTCAAGGGGCAAGATTAATGAGTAAAATTATTGCCATGAATCATAGCAGATGTTAAACTTAAGTGTTGCACCTTATGTCTGATATTACGTCTGCAGGGTTATTTGTACAGTATCTATGTAATTTCCTATTGGATTAAAAAAAAAGTTAATGATTTTCTTTTCTCTAGCAACGATTCCATTTTTTATTCGGTGAATGGAATTTATTTTCCGGCTGAGGTGAGTGTGATTATTCGCAACATTTTTATCATACCAGGAATTGTGAATTTGTACTGAAGAGCGCAACGTACGAGGAATGTTGCGTTTCAAATTAAAATATGGACAAAGAGTAAAAGAACGCGCTATCAATGTCCGGTAAATTCATAGTATGGTTTACAACTATTAATACGGCACATAAAAATACATGGCTAGAGTACCCCACTTGGTCACTTTAGGGTTACATGCGAGATAGATTGATATGTTACTAACCGGCTTCTTTGATTTTGTCTTCGTATTGGTCCGAGGCCAGTGTGCATTAGGCCCGGGGCCTATATGAATACAAAATGCAAAAAGCCGGTACCCTATATTTTTTTTATCATCAACAAAGTCAAACGTATTTTGTATTTCCTCGCAGTTTTTAATCAAGAATCGAGTCATAGTATATTGTCAATGTCATTCAGTTCGATGCGGCACAGTGACTATCAAAATAAAAAATTCCTTCATATGAACGTGTTAAAAAAATCACCATTCTGGGCCTCGTTTCTCCATAAGCCTTTACATATACACATGCACACAAACACACACGGAGATACCCCCAGTATACCTGTCGATTTCATCATTACTGCCATTCACTGAGTGATGATCAGCTTTAAATAATATTGCGTTTCGTAATCTGTTTTCAGTCGTCTTTATATACAGATTACACAGGTGCGTGCATTACAAATGACTTACACTGAGGCTGCATTGATTCTTATACTAGAGGACATTAGTCGCACATGACCAACACTCGGTCGTGGGCAAAGGTTCTACCAAAATATTTCCGTACACTTGTATGTATATATGCAGGTAATATGATCAATAGTTTTCTGTATTTCTATTTGTACTATGGGCTTCAAGGCATTTCCTAAAAAAAATTCTGCTTCTCCTTTTAAGAGATAATCAAGATAGCAAACTCAGAATATAAGCAAAATACATTCTAAACGATGGTAAAAATAGAACAAAATACGCAAGGTTAATGAAAAAAAAATAAACATTTTTTCGAACAAGGGGCTCCCGCCCCAACACACAAACTTACACATACAGAGAGGAACGCATGGTACCTGTCCATTTCTTTCTTGCCTTCTGGGTCACTACCGTCGGCAGTCAACATCAGCGATATCAGTTTCTATCATTTCTTTTTAACACGATTTGGTGCCTTTGGACTATGATGAGAGGTAGATACAATAATGGAACGTTTGTTCAGTAAGTTAATTCGTCTGGAGCTTAAGATTGTCAGTTTCCCCGCCAAATACAAGTTAGAGTTGTGTGAAGAGTTCATGAATGTGTTTGACTGCTGCATTATAAAAGAGATGATGGTGACATTTATTGCTCTTCTTCCCGGAATGGCAAGCAACAAACGACAAGCAACAAAATACATGTATGTTCATTATACATAACACTGACATTCCATGAGTGAACATCAGCTTTACGATATCGCAATTTGTAGTCTATGCTCCCTGATAAGTGTCATGTGCACTTAATTACTTGTTGAGTGGCAAAAAAAAAAAAAAAATGAAAAAAAAAGATTGCAAGCGCTTCAGTCATGACTTGTGCTGATCCCTACCTAATTCTGACAGCACACAAAAGGATATTTATCGTACATGAACAACGCTAGTCCATAAGAAATGAAATAGTCTAAACAACAAGAGACGACACCTTAGGACATACAAAGAAGCAATTTTCTATATGGAGTTCGCTTCCCTGACTTTCTTCAAAACAGAGAATTCCAGCTACAAGAAAAGGATTTTATCATGTGCGGTTATCCAAAATCAGGTAAGTCACAACGGGATATGTGATTAGTAGAGATATTCTCGAGAATGTGTTGCCTTAACTAAAGTAGGACGATTGGTAAAAACCCCTATTTCTGAATAAAGCCAGGGAATAGTAAGCCCCTTTTTAGTCAATCAGCTGTTCAGCATGTTAAGAAATGACGTAAATCAATATAATTGCGTGTCTTTTCTACTGGCAGGAATAGTGTTATCACACGTACTTTAACGTACTTTAATGTTTGTGTATACGTCATAGATAAATAGCTTCTGATCTTTGCACGTCAGCGAAATTTCGCCGAGATACAATTAAGCAAGGGCTATTATCGGTTCTTTGGACTTCATGTAAAGTTGTAGGTTTTGAGGGCATTGAAAGGGATGCCCTATCCAAAACTCTAATCTTTGTGAAAGTGTGTTGACAGGCAGTCGGCAACGACTTAGCGATATCCACTCCCGTTAAAAAATCTATGATTTTAACATGATTTTGTAACATTTAAACAAATAAATGTTTAAAACGTACACTATACGGAGTCACCAGGTAAAAGTAAATCATGTTTTGGTAGATTATATTGAACTACATGACACTATCTAACAAGGGTTTTTCCCTCTCTTGTGTCTTTCTTGTTGAAAACGATGTTTTTATAAAATAAAACCCGAAAATGAGAATGTTTTGATGAGATCATATTGTTGAATTTTTATAGGTAATGTCTGAACACTGACGATTAGCAATGAAATTCTTTATCAAAGTGACCCATCCTCATTCAGAAACGGAAAGCCACAAGTAGAAAATGAAAATCAGCTAGACTTTAAATTCCCGGCTGCACGAGTTCAACCAAGGCAGACCCAGTTTGGTCAGAGCTGTATTACACTTGATTGCCAAGGCAACTTGCAATAAAGAGGAATAAAATCATTTATGTACTGAGTGACCCAAGGGATGTAGCCGTCTCTTATTATCATTTTATAAGGTGTTTATGCCATTCGGTCCATGGGAAGACAGTTAGGGAGTTTTCTTCGAGGCCTTTCTAAAGGGTGATGTGATATCTGGTAGCTGGTTTGATCATTCCAAGTCATTTTTGGATCGTCGCAATGATAGCCCAGTTTCACTTGTCAAATACGAGGACATGAAGCAGGATGATAACTAAAGATAACTGAAATAGCGGAGTTTCTAGAAAAGCCAGAGTGCAGAGGCTGTGGAATTTAATTAAATGAGGGAAGATGAAAAAGAAAACTATTTCATAATGTTAGGAGCAAAGCGCACGAGAAGGGCCATTGCTGGGGTGTGGAAATATTTTTTTACAGCGGAACGTCAGAGGATGAACAAAAGGTTACAGAAATGTTAGAAGGTGTCTGGTTTTGACGAATATCTTCACTCTTGTGATTTATATATATATATATATATATATATATATATAAATATATATATATATATATATATATATAAATAAATAAATAAATAAATAAATATATATATATATATATATATATATATATATATATATATATATCAAAGACGAAGAATAGCTATGTTGTGAACTGTGGAATAAATATTGCAAATTGTAATAAAAATATGGAGGCTGATTTAGTACAGGATGCATGCCACGGACACGTAGCTGAGAATAACTTGAAATCTATAAATGTACCTGCCTCTGTCAGTAATGGCAGACGTGGAGGAGGCACATGATTTCAAAGAGCGATGGAATAATCCTGTTTAGTTTAGGTAATAATCAATATTATTTTTTTCCATTGGATTGGCGATGATTGTATATAATTAATTACACCGAACTAAAGAGTGCTTAATGTGTCTTTCCTTGTGCCACGATATAAAATTGTTATAGATACGTGTTCCCGAGCAGTAAAACTGATTGGTTACACAAACAGACACGTATATATATATATATATATATATATATATATATATATATATATATACGCCTTGACCTGCATTATTAATAAGTCATTGTAAGCTTAGACGTTAGATCCAGTTTGTTCATAATAGTTAATCCAACCCTTTATTTAGGCCTTATCACTATTTGCCCTATGATAAGTATGTTTCTCTTAGATTATGACGTTGGTCATTTGTTTAGGTCACCTGAGCGGCAGACATGGAACCCGAATGTAATCTTAGCTGTTGATTGAGCGGCTAATTAGCTTTGTATAATGCTCACCAACTATCGGAATAGGCGTGCTGAGGGGATCGGATTATCTTTGGTAAATAAATTTGCAGGTCACAAGTACCAGAGCTGCTCCCTCTGTCGAGACCTACGCCGCCTTTCGACGACTGCCTTTCATGGGCGAGTAGTCCCATTAGCCAGGGACGGTCGCGTTAGTGAGGTTTGTTTGTAAGAGAAATAAGGAACAAATATTTGAGACTTGACAAAACATGACGCGCCCCCATGGGGACGGACACCTTTTATTAATCACCAATTTATCAATGTATATAATAACCAAGGAGGACCCAGGAATTAAAAAAAAAAAAAAAACTGCCATGTTAGCATCCTGTGTTGAATTTTGGAATAGCTTATTACTCAATTAATGTGTTCTTTGTATGGTAAAATTGCCCGCCCCTACATATTCCCCCACATTTGCTCGAAGGGAGGAGCAGATAGCTCTTGGTCAGTTATGTGTGAAAAAAAAATACATCAAGATTCAGAGCTGTAACATCTCCCTGGCTCTTCAGGGCACTATATTGTCTAAAGCAAACAAATTATATTATCTAAAAAAGTCTGTGGTGGACTACCAGGGACTACTTGGTGAGCATCTAGAAGCGGATCATAATGAAAACAATGTTGGTTCAAGCAATAACGGTTTTTTTATCGGCCGTATCACTAGCACTCTAATGTTTATCTTACTAGACATAGCTAATGACGAAAATGATGATCGTTCTTTATCGTTCAAAATCTGGCTTAGCCCTCTGAATTGGCTAGGTCTCTGCTGCTGGTCTCGGTGTCGGTTTGTATCCTGCCCGAGCCGTTGTGGCTGTGGGTGCTGTTGCTTTCCTCGGGTAACCGGTGGTGGTCTCACGCGGCTTCCTCCTTGGCTTGTGTGGCATTACATTTGTCGGCTCCCTAAAAATTGTAGAAATTATGCTTAAGGAGCGAACAGGGCTAGATTCTTGACTACAGCAACCTGAAGCTGCTCGAGAAAGCTTAATATAATTTCAATCAGAATCATACAAGACATACGTATAAGTATGAAAATGTTTCAGTTTACAGCTATCGTTGGCTTACTTGTTTAATACTTGTTGGTTAAGTAAAAACTATCACGCACAGTTATATGTACGGCATGTACCATAGCAGATATTTTTTGTTCAAGTACCGTTTAATTTCAAATTGTTTTATCTAGCATCAAGAGTCAGGGAATTACCAACTGGTAACTAAAATTGCAATAATAGCATTTGAATATATATATATATATATATATATATATATATATATATATATATATATATATACTTGCCTTGGTTCATATAATTATAATTATTATTAACGGACGTAATTCTTGATGGGAGGAGGGGAGGGTAGGAGTCATATACACCGTACAAGGCAATTTCTTTAAGTATAAATTAAATGTACTTTTAGATGATATTCAATTTTTAGTGTTTAGAATAATTAATGTGAAGATCATTATTTGATATTGGAACTAATATTCCATTTTTCAAGAATAAGTTTGAGATCGCCAATAACACAAATTATTCAAATAAACCCGAACGTAACACACAACTTTTTTTGTTGCAAAAATCATCATACAAATTTAAGTAGCAACCATACAAAAACTTTAAATACACAAAATAACAGAAACTCGTTTACATTGAAATAAATATTTATATAACTTAATTATTTCAAGAAGAATATTTAATTTCATTTTAAAATGAAAAAAAAAATACGGAAGAGTTACAAAGGGGCTATTTTGTAAGAGCTTCCCATTCTGTTTTACATTTAAACACTTTTTTTACAATATTTTTTCCCTGCGCCAGGCTATGCCCATTTTCAATTTACAAATAGCACGTTCAACTATGTTGTAATAGCATCTTACACAAATTTATATGCAATTAATTATATAAAAATTATATCTGGTAGATATATATATATATATATATATATATATAATGCGTTCAAGTTACTATAACTACTGGTATATTTCTAACTCTCTTAAAAAAAATAACAAATATCAAATTAAAACTAAAATAATTGAATTAATAAATATTTGTTCTAAGTGTCAGGAATGAACATTGCCAGGATTTGAAAATTATTTATAACTGATTCATTTTTCATCTTTATGCCGTAAGCTACACATATTGTTTGTTGATATACGTTTCATGAGGCGTGATAACATTTTTTTTTTCAAATTTTATTATAACCTATTCAATGACCTTTCACAATACAATACAAAAGAAAAAAAATGAAACTTAAATAGAATTTATAAATTAAGTATATGATTTTTTACTTGTATGCTGACCTGTAATATATTTGACTATAAAACGGTGAGGTTATAAACAAGATTAAAGTTGAGTTTTGCTAGATTAAAGTTCATTTGTACACCGTCCGCACTTTTGGCAGCACACATTTGAGTAGGTTTGTAATCAGTGGAACCTGCGTGCACGTGCGCCAGCACGCATGCGTGCACGCGGTTTAGTAACAAACGTGCTTTTGTTATGTCGGCACAGAGGCAAGAGTGCACTCTGTAATCTAGTAACAAACAAGTCGAGGATGACCGAAGATTGTGGTACGTTCTTTGTTTGAGGTACGTTCTTTGTTTGAATGCCTTTACTTCGATGGAAGTACAACGTGAGTTAGCTCGACCTTTTACAGGAACAGACCGGAACCTACCGAAACTGACCGAAACCAAGTTCATATTACCAGAATTGACAAAAACAGCTCATAAAATAACAAATGATAAATTTCGACACAAAAGGAATTTAAAGCAAAACTTCAGTTCATTGCATGTTATTTGAAAAGCAAGTGCAACTTATTGCTTTATTACTATTTTTTACAGATACACGTCCGTGTACAGACAAATGTCGTACTGTAATCGAAGTACGCCATCGTCCTTCGATCCAAGAACGATTCGTACATCACGGTACATCGGTGACTTGAAAGGTCATTTGAAATTAAATATACCACATAATTTCTTGCTAAACCACGTCAGAAAATTGTTAATCTTTTAAAATTTTTATCAGATATGCCGTTTCAATCATCAGTGTCATTGGTGTTTGATAGAATGGACGATATTACAAGACATTACTCGGATGTGGATCTTATATGATCGAAAACCCGCTAACAACGAATTTCCGGATATCTACTGATAGAACTATGTATTGTCTTGTATGATTGGCCGGCGCCAAGGGATTCCGCGGCTTACAGTGCCAATTATTCGACGTTTTTCATGAACTGAAACAAATTTTCCTGGTCAGTAACGTCGCACTTCCATCATACTACAGGCGTACCTCAAACAAAGTACGTACCTCAAATGGAGGACGTACAAAAATAATCGGTTGTCATCGACCTGATAAACTTTGATTGCACTCAGTTGTCACGTTATCAACATTTTATCTAGAGAGTATCTATTTGTATCCCAGACACGTTAAAGAAGTAGGTCGCTTATAGACACGTTGCACAGGTAGGTCTCTAGTCCATAAAGGTGGACTATAAAGGATAACTGGGCAACATTTCTGTTATTGACAAGCATACTGAATGAATCTAATTATGACAGAGTCAGCAAAAAACATTCCTTACATCCTGGAGAACACCCATGTTCTCAACGGGATTCTCCGTTTGAATGTAACGAATCCAGACGTTCTTCAAAAGATTAAGCAATACCCAGTACATGAAGATGACATTTTTATGTGTGGATACCTAAAGTCAGGTACGTAACATATCCGAATAGCCACCTATGGGATGTCAGGTGCCATATCTAGGTCACTCAAACAAACACTGCACAGTATCTGACCCTGGCTGTAGCCCTACCTGACAAATTATGCACTGGGCACACGGAATTAGAGCTCCATTTGTGATGAATTATGATGATCCAAAACTGCCTGGTAACTGTTTGACAGTTAAATGGCTTAAATATTACTGTTATGGAATTAACAAAATTGGCAGTTTCCTGTGGAAAACCAATCAGTTTTAACAAGTACATTTTGCGAATGGACATCACAGGTCCCTGCTGCATAATGTGCGGTTGTACGGGATGCATATCAAAATTACGAGATTTTATGTTAATCTGTGTATTACAATGAAAGATCAATGCATAAAATTCTATCACGTTGTAACAAGGTTCGTTAACAGTATCAAATAATTTCAAAATGAGATTTCCAAGACCGAAAAAAAAGAATTAAACAAAATGGTTGAGATTTCATTGATCATATTTTTTAGTGTACTTTCAGTGGACATTTACCAATTTTGAGCTTCAGAAAGATTTTGTTTTGTTAAGATATGCATTTATCTGTTTAGAAATACAATTGTTAGTGTCATATTTTCCCTTCAACATGAGAAACTTTAACCAAATTCAGAAGAAAATGTAACAACAAAAACAAAAAAAAACACCTTCCACACTGATTCTTAGTCAAATTGCCTGAAAAGCCATATTTTCAAGAGCAGAATGAAATGACAATATATCTCTTGAATACCCGATACTTATACAACATCTTAATATGCTCTGATGTCACAATTTAATCTTGGGCCACTGAAGTGGTCAGGAAGTGGCCATTTGAAAGGAATTCCCCCAGCACTGATGCCCAACAGATTCCAAGATACTTTATAATAGAAGTTTTACTGTTGATAGCATTATTAGAAATATAACTTGTTTTTTTTAATCTTGTAGTCGTACATGTACTAAAGATGGGACGATGGCATGTTATATGAGGGAAGGCGATGGGAGAGGATGTCTCTTTCCCATATTGAATGAAAATTCAAAATTAGCTCTCTAAAAGAATCATTATCCATAATATAAAGTAACTTAATTTCTATTCCTGAAACAAAAATAAAACTACTATGACCTTCAGCATTTCTAACAATGCCTTTTGTATACCTCTATGTACATATCAAAACAGTCCCCTCAAACTCTGTATCAACATGCAGATATATTTAACCTACTTTAATATAGTTAGCACAAGGAAACGGTAAATTACAAAAAAGAAAACATTCACTGCGGTGACATACTACATATTTTGTTTTTGTTTAAATTTGTATTCCAAGGCTTTTTCTTTAATTTAACTCATAATATAGTTGACCAAGTGTTCCTTCAAGATTATAGTAAAATAAGTTAAATCCAATCAAAACAGATCCCAGTCACTTGCGATAAAAGGCTAGACCTCAACAAGTTACACCGAGCAACAATGATGCTGCAAACGTGACTGGTAACCCAGGGTAAATCATGTGTACATATTTATGGGGAAGTGTCAGTTGTGAGCGTTTTTATTGATATAAGATTTAGAATGTAGGCGTTACAACAGAGTATGATGATGCACACAATATCAGTCTTTGGGACAAATTATATATGCATGACGCCTATTTCATTGGTGAAAATGCACGAAATTACTGAAAGTATGACAAACACCCAAATCTAGCGAATTTTAAAGGAATTCAGTAAGAACGAAATATTTTTAAAGGATTTTGTAATAGCTGTGTTACAGATCATTAACTCACAAATTGCAACCCCATATGATTGGCTGGTTGACTGTATCTCTCAAACCAAATGTCTTGTGCTACTCGATAAAAGGATGCTGTGTCACACATCTATGCATAAAATGTCAACCATAATTTCTGTGGAGTATTTAAGTTCTGCGTTTCATTCTGTAAATTCTGATAAATTTTGTGTACCAGTTACTGCTTAAGTAAGATATAGAATTGCTTGAGTACTTGTCCGTAGAAGTTTAACTTTTAATGTGAACTACCTTTTATGCCGATTAAAAATTTATTTGTAGTTATTTTTGAGTCCCAGGGGATGGCAACACTTAAGGAGGGGTATGGCACAAGTGAAAACATGTTAGTATAAATAATCACCTGGCCAGTCATGCCAGTAGCTAATGTATTTGCAGGAGATCATGAAACAGGCTCTTTGTGGCCGGTACAGTCAAGTTAATGATCAAACATAGGCCTCATTGAACAGTGTTTAGAAAGCATTTTATCTTTGCCAAAATTTTAATTTACATTCCAATAACTCAAAATTAAGAAATCCTGTTTAATATTTGTCAAACATGTAAGTTTATCCAGCATCTCATTGAAACCGTTCTAATATAAAGTCAATACCAATGATTTGAATTTAGTGCACATCTGTGACATGATAGGTTACAAGATTAAGCGTGTAAACTAAATCATGATTTTTTTTCTGTTTGTTGTGGCTGTAATATTGTAAGAATGAATAAAGAAAAGAAATATTTTTTTTTCTTGCAAGAACCAGTGATATTTTGGCCTGACTGGTCCTTCAGGATGAGTAAAGATGATAAAGATGATGAGTATTAAAATTTTCAAATTAGTTTTTAGTTGACACAAAAAAGTAACAATGCATAATTTTATACACACAAAATTGTTATAAATAAAACTAATTGTGATTATTTTCATTGACGTTCTGATATATATCATATCTTATGCCACATTTTCATAGATAATAAATATGAAATTAAAATGTTTTTCATCTCCATTAAAGCTGATAAAATTTGCGTGTTGCTCTTATGTGCATGGACTTTTATTTACAATGAGTTTAAGTGGTGGCTCTTCCTTTTACGTGTTTTAGGATAGATGCTTAAGAATCAGATATGCACACACGTGAAAATGCAGACCATATATATCTCAAGAGATTATATATATATATATATATATATATATATAGAAATGTGTGTGTGTACATATAATATAAATGATCTTTTGTTATTGGCAGCTGACATGGAAATATCCTGAAATACATTAGTTTACTGTAATATATCTAGAATGGTGCCTTGAATGTTTTACATCTTATTATCATATTACAAATGCCTTCAATCAGCTAAATTAGGTTTTAGAAGTGATTTTTTTGATCTAAATGGACCGATAAGCAATGGTACATGGTAAATAAATATTCTCCTTTTTCAAGTGGATCAAACGATGGTTAATATAAGTTGTTATTTGTTTTGAAATACCAAGATATTTCCAGAAAAAAATAGTGCATATTAGGTCAACTCCAAGAAGCCTGTCAAAATTATAAATAAAAATAAAAAAAGATGATACAAATAAAAAATCCCGATTAGATCTGAATATACTTGAACAATGGTGTAAAATAACAGGGATGTACACAATTGTGAATATGGAAACTGAAATAAAACTTAGCGGGGAGATCTGGTAGGGTCTGACTACACAACTAGTTAAGTTATACTTTATCTGAATTCAATATATATCATATGGACATGGCTGGCGGGGGTGTTTAGAGCTCAGATACTTTTTAGTTTTCCTAGGAGTAAAATTATATACGTTGGTTGTCTTTTTGTTCGCGATGGTTTCGATTCTGCTATGTTAACGAATGTGAAATAATCACGAATATGAAACCTTCGTGAATAAGATGCCCCATAAACTAAGGTGAAGAAGAGGGAATGATGCATCTGCACAAACGGATTAGTTATCTCAGCTCTAGAACAACCAATGAGCATCTAATCTGTGCATCGTGTAGAAACTGGGCCATACATGCCAGCATGAATTATAGTAAACGTGAGGTATTAACAGGGTATATATCCACAGTGACACATGTCCTGAGTTAATGACTAACCCAGAAATGAGAAAGGTATTAATTAGATTTATTCTAAATTTAAAAGTTTTGCAGATTTTGCAATAGAAAAAAATAAACCATCATGAAAATAAAAGTAACCTTTGTGAATGCAAATGAAAGACTGTAAAGTTTCACACCTGAACCTGCTACCTTATATATCAGCCGCCGTTCCTGAGCTACCTTATAACAACATACAAGGCTACGTATTAACCAGTAAACTATATACCTAAACTCATCTACACAAACACCTTAAAAAAAATAATCTACGCAAACAACCTCAATCAGAATTAAATGAACAAATATTATTTTATACATTTTTAATTTCATATATGAACATTAAAGAAATATCATGTTTTTTTTCTCATTTGAGTCAAACGGAATCTAAATATACGTAAAAAAAATTGTAGTTAGTGCCTGGTAATAAAACTTAAGACGATTTCCTGAAAATGTGTCACGACAAGTGAAACCTGGTTTGCTATATTTCATAAACATTTGTTAACGTAGTTATGGGAGAAAGTAATGTGCTATAATATGCGATGCCAGTAGACCTACGTTTGTTGTTATTACCGATCTATACTTACGCATGTTTCGTATAAATATGAAAATTTATATTTTGATTACTTATATATATATATATATATATATATATATATATATATATATATATAATTTCTTCCACCCTTTATATATGAAATTATCGCTTCTTAAAATTTTCCACACGTTTCTTGACATCCTTCTATTTTTTTTCATTTTTATTGCGAATAAAATGCATGTCCCAAGATTGTTTTGTCAATAGCGTTATAGATACGATTCGATCGCCTGGATTGGTATTATGTGAATTGCTTACTCCTTGTTTAAAACTCGCCTAAGTTGATGTAACATCACAGAATGACTCCACAAAATCATCATTATTTGCATATATTGGGTCTTTTTACGACAAAAACTCAATACTTGTGTAAAACTGCAGTATATTTATTTTATTTTCATGGACTTAAGAGCTCTGCTTAAATCAATTTCATGTAGTTTACATTTTTTATTTTGTTTCCATGTGAGACCAGCTGAAATGACAAATAGGCCGTTTTTCGTTTTTATCAATATAAATATATAAATTATATATATATTTAAACCATCAAATTTCTGGTTGAATAAGCTGGTTCCAATAACCTGTACGTGCTTATTGTAATGAGGTAGCCTGGCGGCCGAAAAGGTGCTCCGCACCCCACGCTGCGGCCATATGGTCAACTGGCCAGAGGCAGGCTCCAGGGGTTGCGGCCTCGGGGTTGCGGCCGACACGGTTGCTCGCTGGGCGCAAGCGGCCGACATGTTCGATTTGCGGCCGGCGGCTGATATCGACGGTGGCCGAAACCGACCTATACTACATGTCCAATAGCTTTTTGCCAGGACGGGCTACTTGGTAATGGAAGAATCCGGTTCTGATCAATAACTTCCTCTGGTCACTTAATAATGCCCCTTTCATTTCTAATCCACATGTTAAGGATTTATATTCTCAACATAATCATGCAAATGTAGATCATATCTTCACAAAAACTGAAATCATTGTTTAGTATAAAATTTATATTAACAATGGCAAAACTGCTGTACTGATTTACATCTTTTACTTTTATTCTATATTAATCGTCTTAACTTTAATATAAACATTTCAAATTTTACTGGACACGTCGTTTCATTGATGTCTATGTTAGACATGTTGTTTTACACACACACACACACACACACACACACACATATATATATATATATATATATATATATATATATATATAGCTAGCCATATGTAACAATTCTCTTCATTTTTTTTGTAGGAAACACTTGGACACAGACAATCATCAGAGCAATTATAAACCAGGATGACTTGTCAACTGTCAGAAACACGAAGTTTGACGTTGCCGAGAATCAACTGGATGTTTCTTTTCCTAGCGCTAGTGTACTTCCGAAGCCAGGAGTGTTTTGGACCCATGTTAACTACAGTGAGCTACCCAATGAACTGAACGAGAAGAAATGTAAGCTTATATACCTGCTAAGAAACCCAAAAGACGTAGCCGTGTCTTTCTATCACTGGCACAAAATGTTTGCATCTATCGGTCCATGGAACGGGACCTGGGAAGTGTTCTTTGAAAATTTTCTGAATGGGAATGTAGTATTTGGAGACTGGTTTTATCATGTCAGGTCGTTTTTGACCCATGACAATGAAAATATGCTCATTGTCAAGTATGAAGATCTGAATATGGAAACTAAACTTTGGATAACCAAGATCGCTGATTTTATCGGTAAACCTCTTGAACCGCAGAAAGTTGAAGAAATTGCTGACATGGTTGAATTTACGAATATGAAGAACAATCCATGCCTGACTATTGACGGCCATCCGATGTTGATACCTGGTTCAGAATTTATGAGGAAGGGTGTTGTTGGTGACTGGAAAAACTATTTACAGATGAACAAAATAAAAGGATGGATGAAAAACTGGAAAAGTTGCGTCAGGAGACCGGATTGGACATTTATGCTGAGTGAAATATAGATTGAATCCCCGACAAACAAGCGAACGACACAAGCCATTCGTTGTCATTTTGTTTTGAACGGTTGCCTTTCCAGGACATTTATGCTGAGTCAAATATAGAATGAATCCCCGACAAACAAGCGAACGAAACAAACCATTCGTTGTTATTTTGTTTTGAACGGTTGCCTTTCCAGGAACATTGAGAGAGGTGAGAGCGCAAGCCTTTAAGTACCAAAGTGACATTCCACCACATGTATGGTCTAATTATCTATTGATATGGATACCATGTTTCTTCCCTCACCATGATGTCCGTTGAGAATAGAGGGGACAGTGCTACTAGACAGAAAAAAATCATAAACAAGCCTACTAGATGTCTATAAGCCAAATTTGAACGGAATATTGTCCCAAAACTCGGTCAAAAGAACCAGCCCATTTGAGCTGGGATTCTGCCATATAAAGCCCCTGCTGTATATCGAATGCACATGACCAGCAGGTATTTCTATTTTAAAATGTCTTATGAAAATTTAAAAAAAACCGTACTCAAGAACTTTGATGAAAAGTAAAACATCATTTCATGTATTGCGTAATAATATACGACATGTGTAGTCAAGGTATTTTTAGCTGGCTTATCTGTATTCAGCGTTTGGTACAGATTCTGTTGTATTACCTAAGGCATTTGTCTGTTTATAGGTTTCGAGGGTAACTCGTGAACGTTAACACTTTGGGTGATATATTTTGGTTCTCTATAGCTTTTGATTAATGATTAAAACTGTATTGTATCAGTGGATTCCTACGGGAAAAATGCTGGATCGCATATTTTGTACATTCAGCATGTACACGCCAACAAGGCACCTAAAATATTGGCATGTTGATATATTACCAGGACAAGAAATGGCATCCATTCTTTAAGTGTTCATCATTCCTTCATATTTTAACCATCAATGTGCCGATGAGATAGGTTCCGTCCCCGTATTCTCGGTATGCTAATTGTACCTTATCATGAGTAAGATTATGACCAGACACATTTTTACAACATTTTCTTGTTTCACTTCCTTTTGAGTTGTTCATCTAGTATATGACGCGTCATCTATGACATACCGGAGATGCATTCTCTACAATGTTTTAGATATATCTTTTCTCTTTGTTCGAAAGGCTCCCATTCCATTGCCTTTACGGATAACAAGCTTCTTTTCTGCTAAGAACAATTTTCTACTGGCAAATATTTTTCTATGTATTTTTTTGCACAGATTTTGCTACACCTTATAAACATTATATATATACAATAAACAATATATATATATACATATATATATATATATATATATATATATATATATATATAAATATATAAACTTTGATCATGTACAATCTTGGCTGAGTAATTATGAAATATATTTAAATATGAGTTACATGCTCATCTTATTTTCTTTCATGGGTGGAGGAATGTATTATAGAATAAAAATTAGTATTGTCAAGACTTCAAGGGTTTACTGTTATTCTTGGTAAAAAGAAGTAACTGAGAATCGCATAAGGAGAGGAGTAATATTGTAGTTTTAAAACTTTGAAATAGAGGTCCAACAACCAGAACTTCAAAAATTTAGAAGACAAATCCCTTCAGAATCTTAATGGTTTGCCAAAGTTCTTATAAGCGTTTGGTTAAACCAGCTGGAACTCAGACATACACTGAAAAAGATGAAAAAGTCGAATATAACATAAACAATAAAAGATTAATAAATTTAAGTTATGGCTAAGTGTCACGCCCACGAGGAAACCGGAGAACCCGGGGGAAACCACTGGCTTTGGACGGGCCAATTCAACCCATTCTCACAGCAACGCCAGGGATCGCCAGCGGAGAAAGCCGATCATATCACTCCTCGACTGTCCAAGCACAAATCACAGAAATTTGGCCTGGCACCATCGCTGCTGGTCACATGATCGTCTTATACGTGACTTTGGTATGTACTCTTGGAGTCTAGGCCGTTTATCACTGTATACACACGACTGACTAGGGTTTCTCGCCGCAACTCAATACCGGATTGACACAGTCTCTACTGTTGAAGTACTCCCTTCTTTGAATTACTGACAGATAGGCTCACAACCTACTCTGTAACAATTCTCAGACAATATATGTCCCTGCAGTGTTAATCTCGATATATCCTGTATAACCCTGGATATATCACCGCACATGAAAATATTAGGTAATATTCACAGTGATCAGCGTACCAATTGTCCTGGTCTGTTTGCTGGGCTTTTCCACGGCAGAAACACATCAGCTCTGTAAACACAACTCACAAAACCGTTAGTGAGAATAACTTTGGTCGACAACAGACAATACGAATCCTCCCTCAGCCGATCAGTTCAGAGACAACCTCGGACCCTCCTCATGATCGATGAACTATCAGACTACACGATCTAGAGCGCTGATCTATAATACGGTGTCTTAACATTTCGTTTCCAGCAATATATACAGATGCTAACATCATACATCCTGAACGCTTTTCGCCTATCGCCTTGCAGTGTAATGTTGTCTGTTGTTCAATGCATGAATACTAAAAAGGATACGCCTCAGAGACAAATATATTGAAAAAATCAAGCTTGCAGGTGCGTTGCCTTTGAAGTCTACAGTCAATACTTCTACAGGCACCGTCTAGACATAAAACGCAAGAACCGATTCTCACGGAATTACAACTTTACTGAAACCAACATAAAATAAAACACCTTGGTTCTCTAAACCTACGTTTTCATGTTTACATTGATACATGATATCGTATACCAACAGACAACAAATTTTAGAAACAATCATCTTGTTGTGTTATCCTTGCTTGAATGTGCACTTCCAAAATAATGAAATAACTAAGTCACACCTCTCTTGTGACATCAATAAAAAGAAAGTACCTGTTATTTTCTCGATACACAGTATCGATCACTACATGCTATGTGGAAACATTATACAATATATAAGCTTATATCTATAAACATTGTCTTAACAAATATCCAAAATATCAAATGCAGTTCAACACACTAGTAACTTTCTTTAGAAATCTTGTCCATAATTTAGCTTGCCAAAGACAGGCTGAATATCAAAACTGAACTCTTGTTACACTAATGTCCAACTCATTACCCTATTGTTTACACACTTGGCTTTGCTACTACACTTGAGTTGCTTGCGGTCTGCCTGTGTTGTGAACGGGCTAAATGTCATTGAACACTTCGAATTTCTGAACAGCCCAGACATTTGCCAAACACTCTCTCGTTGGTAGAGTAATTTCTTTCTCTAGTTAGTAACTTTCTTCTAGCATAAACTATCGGTTGCATCATCCCACCGTTCATCTGCGTAAAGACACTTCCTAATCCAACATCCGACGCGTCGCATTTCAGGTAGAACCTCTTACTGAAATCGGATAGTCTCGGTATAGGGATCAGCTAGCTTAGCTTAAAGTATGCTTTAAATATGCTTATGCTTTCTCATGGACCTTTTTCCAATCTAATTTGTTGGGCTGACCTTCTTCGTGAGGTCAGTTAAAGGAACTGTAATTTCGGCATAGTTCGGCAAGACCTACCGGTAATAACTGGTAAGGTCTAGAAAGGCTCGCTAAACTTTCTAGGTTTTCGGTCTTTCTGCTCTCTTTCTTGAGCAGAGACTGGTTGGTTGTTTAATATCCGGTGCCTACAAGGTGGCCAAAAATACTGGGCTGCGATATTCTACGAACGTCTTTGCTGGTTAAGTCGCAAGGTTGGCCCCCAAGGGTAAGCGTTCTCACATGTTCTTCCCGTGTTCCGTGTGGAATAGAACGTCGTCTATATAGCATACCACGTTTTGCATGTCGCTGAACAATTTCCGCTTCATGCGGGTAAACACTGCGCCTGCAGTCACTTAACCGTATGGCATTACCCTGAACTAGTAATGTCGGTCAGGAGTTACCGATGCCGTTTTGTCCTTAGAATCCTCTGACATCGGAATCTGCTACTAGCCTTTTGTTGGCTAAATCTTGGTAAAGTATCTGCTTTGACTAACTTCGTGAACAGTGTTTCCGGCTCTTGCATCGGTTTAGGATCGAATACTACCGTCTTGTTTAATTTACGGAAATTGAGATTACGAGTCTGATCTTCTAATCGGTTTTCCACGATGTAATGCATGGTGACACAAACTTGGCTCTGATTTCTCGATTTTGCCTAACGCAAACATCTTGTTGATTTCTGATCGCATAATCTCCCTCAACTCAAACGGAACACTATACGGTTTCTATCAGCTATTGTCTGATATCTCTTCTGCAAGTAGGGTTTTTAACTTGTAATTGACCTTGACACGATAGTGCAGGTTGCCTAAGATGCTGCAGGGCCTTTTCACTGAACTAACAGTTTGGAAAGGCTTCTTTCTGTCGGGAGGTGCGGTAACACACCATGGCCGACCTTCAATCTGCGGGTGCGTTTACCTACATTTGAAAGTACTTGCATACGGATTTGCCTAGTTCTTCACGAGCTTATGCTTACGTATCGGTTAGCTTGTCCTGGAGAAACAGCACTTATTGATAAGTATTCTTTGTTTCCGCATCTGCATCGCGTTTGGTCCACTAAGCGCGAGAATGTGACTAGACACTAAAAAGATTCACCCGTAGAGCAACTCAAAGGGTGAGAAACCTGTGTTCTCATGTGGTGTCTCTCTGTAGGCAAAGAACACCGCGCTTGAATAACAATTTTAATCTAGTGGTATCTCCACACATACGTTTTAACATAAAATTAAATACTTACAACATCCCGTTGAACATCGGGTGATATGGTGTGGCAGTTAGCAAATGAGTAACCTCTTGCATGAGGTCAAAAGTGAACTAATCTGCGTGATCTCATCAAGCTTTGCCGTTTCAACATGTATTCCAAGGAAATCAGCTAGTCTTGCAATACACTGTTTTTTTATCATCCTTCAAATCTTCATATGTCAGAAACTAAAGTTTGGTTTCATTCCGGTGGCTCCAAAAGGACTTCTTGTGGTCAAACCAACTTCCAAAAACCGTCTGCCCAAAGAGAGTATCCTAGGTACCGTCATATGGTCCACAGGGTAGGACTACCTTATGGAAGTGGTGAAAAGAAACAGCAATTTCCCTTGGGTCACGAATAATGTAAATAATCCTTTATCTTTTTTTTCTTTTAATTGCCTCGGCAGTTGAATGAAGTGCAAGTGGCTCTAAAACAGGTTTGGTCTCGGCTGCATAACTGCAGTTGGGAAATTGAAATCCAAATGAGTATAGTATATTTGCCTTTTATATTGTATATTTGCCTTTTATATTGTGTATTTTCATAGTATATGTGTGTTTTATATCATTTGTGTAAACTACTGAAATGTTCACTGTACCCAGAACCCCATTAAAAATCAACATACTGTGCTGAATGGGCATCCTGGTAAAATATCTTTGTGATAAATAATAGAACAACAAAACAATAAAACAAAACAAAAAAAAAAAAAACCTCTTTCCCCTGTTATGTTTCAGCATCGCACGTACACCCCGATAATCTTATTTTGCCCAAGAGGACAATAGGATCAGTATAAGCCATTTATTTGCTCTCTCCGATACGCAGAAAGCATAAGTCTCTGGTTTTTAAACCATGCCGTTAGCTTCATTCAAACAACATTCACCTGAGGATTTGGGCGCATCCCGTGAAATAGTCTGTAGTGATTCTACAGTGTTGTTTTTCTTCATCGTTTTATATATATATATATATATATATATATATATATGTATATATATATACATATATATATATATATATATATATATATATATATATATATATATATAAATTCACGCCTTGAACTGCTTTTAAACACAAATCTTAATGTGTCCATCCCGGTATCACGATAATAAATTGCTATAGAGCGTGTCCCGTGTAGTTAAAGCAATTGGTTACACATATAGACACGAAGATTTATTAATCTTGGTAAGCCAAACTAGGGCCCTGCGCGGGGCGGGTTTTGACCCGCAGTCCGCGGGGGCCCGCTGCCCGCGGTCCCCCGCGGGCCCCCGCATGGGAATCTTTGCGGGGCGGGGCGGGCTGCGTCTAAGAAAGTGCCGGGTGGAGCGGGCCGAAATGACGTCTCTACGGGGCGGGGTGGGCTGCAGGTTGATGATCTGGCAGTTCAGTAAAACATGAATATTTAATTATTCTTTAAAAAAATATCATTTGAAGAAATTGGTATTTTGGTATAACATGTTTTCAGGTGTCGTAAATTTGAAAAAAAAAAAAATTCCTGTTAACCCCTAACACTGACTGACAGTTGTAACAACACTATGCAAATGTATCTTTTCTAGGTATAACATCAATTTGTTATAAAAAATAGATGGTGCATCCTTAATGTTAAATCAAGACTTTAAATAATTGTCTTTTGCAATGGGAGCTGGTCATAACTTTGTATAAAGTTACCTGGCCTGATGTTGTATATGGACTGTAACCCTGTACTTGTGTCAGGTCTCACATATTACATAATATGGCTGGGAGTGAAGTATGGACTTGATTACCTTTGATCTTGTAATAGACAGTGTCTGGCTACAGCTGGCTCTGTAGGTGACTCTATTGACCTGGAACTGCACAAAGCCTAAGGTGGACTCCTTATCTAATTGTAACTCCATGTGCTGTCTAATTGCAAATGACACTGGCCACTGGCTGGTCAAATGCCTGTTTGGTCACAGCATAATGTGTTGATGATTGCTATAAGAAACAAGTCTCTGGCCATGTCCAGATCTCAATGAACATCCTAAACCTAAAGCCACATCGGTCAGATAACTCCTTTACTCCCTTGACCTGATAAGTCTCAGTTTCAGCTAGATTGTGACTGAAAAATTTAACCAGCAACACATCTCTTTAGTTTGATGGCTTGTGATTAGCCAATACTATTCTAAAGGGTCACTTTGGGTACAAGTACTTTGAAGAAGTCTAATTTTTTTCTTTACATTTTTTATATATTCAAGTAGAAACAGACACAATAAACCAAAGGTTTGTTTATTTCCCATGTAAAATATGAAAACATATTTAAGGTGTGTTAAATTATTATCTATAAATTAAATCCATCTAACCAATCAATCATGTCTTTAACTATATTTCCTGAATTATAGTTTGAATTATTGAAAAACGAATAAATTTTTCATTCCAATCAACAAACACTTTATATATATTAATAATAAGTGTGTATTATATATGTGCTGTCAAATATCTTGATATGTAAACCTTTGGATCCGAAAACTGCGGGCCGGAAACTTAAAAAATGCGGGGCGGGGCGGTTGCGGGCTAAAAGAAAATTTCGCGGGGCGGGTGCAGGCTGAAAGAATCATAGTAACTGCGGGGCGGGGCGGGGCGGGCTGAATATATTTCTTTGATTGCGGGGCGGGCTGTGGGCTGACAGGGCATGATGCGGGGCGGGTGCGGGTTCAATTTTTCAGCCCGCGCAGGGCCCTAAGCCAAACCTACGCCAGGGTCGGCAGCCTTTCATAGGCGGGTGGTCCCGTTGGACAGGGATGGTCGAGTTAGTGAGGTTCATTTGTAAGAGAGATAAGGAACAAATATATGAGACTAAAGTGGGCCTTTTAGCGAGGTGGTCGCCTTACGGAGTGCAGAAGCTTGACACCCAAACGTCGATCTTGTATTCAGGATACCGGTACTTTGGAGTGACAATACAATCTATTGGGTTCGGACCCATTGAAGTATAAGTAGATTTACTCACCATTTCTGACTTAACTCCGTCATGTTTCTAATCTGCCTAGCAAACTGTTAAATTCACAGTTTTGCTAAAAAAAAGTTGCTACATTCCGTATCGAGAATTAAAAATTGTCTCATCCAAGTCAACGTACCCAACTTCATACCATATTAGTTGACTACAAAGGCCTTTTTTCAGCACAAAATTACACAAATACCAATCCATTGAACATATCCTCTCGCAAACGGTATGCGAGACTGTCGTGGATTTACATCATGGGCAGGTTTACCCGCTTTACTTGGGTTATTTTATCCCAGCCAATATTTTGATATTGTTTTAATATCTGTTTAATTGTGGCTGGTACCATGATTCCAGACTGAGTCCGTTTATTTTGAAAAGTCCTACGAGTAATGTTTCCTTGGCTGTTAACTGAGGTGGTCGCACTTTTTCTCTCATTCTCTCTGTCTCTATATATATATATATAATATATATATATATATATATATATATATATATATATATATATGAGTGCATATCATTTCACGATTATTGGAATCACTGGTTCATGAGCAAAAGCGACAAGTGACTAAGAAAGAGAATACTAATGAAAAAAACATTAAACCTCTGCCTTTATCTGTCATTTGTTCAGGAGAGAATAGTTAGGTAGAACTTGATAGAACATGTTTTCCAAACAGGAAACGTGTATTTACTTTCGTCTATTATATTAATGTCTTGTTGCTACCTTGACCGACGTGACTCCTCTCTGCCTAATGTAAAGATTTATCGCCATGGAGGGGCCTTTTTAGTAGGTGTTCGTATACGCGTTACTGCACGCCATCAAATTAATCAAGGCATTAGGACTACCGTCCTTTGCCGATCACTGGCGGTTACCGTGTACGACAGCAGGATACCTACCACCCCTTTTATCTATGTATGGACAGGAACCATTGATAGACCACCCCTATTGTACAGCAAGCTGTCCTAGGGCAGAGTGCAATATCGTCGCTCATCATCTGGTGCTTGAAGGGTCCAGTCGCGGGCCTAGCAGCCCACATTTGGGCAGCACTTAGTTCAATCAGTTTGACTAAGAGGCTTAACGTTTATCGACATGAGGTGAAAGCTGCCGCGATTGTTTCTAGCTACTTGATTATTAAGTTTAACTGGCAGTATATATGTTTGGCCCAGTAATAAAAAACATTCGAATTCGGAAAGACCTTTCGGACATTTGGTAGTTTTAATTTTAAAAATTTGTGTTGTTTTATATTATCTTTGGGGAAAATCCCACAATCGATGGATCAACTGGATGATAAAACACCCTCATTGCACAATCTGTCATGGCCATAATCATCCTAAAAGTAGTATCGGTGATGTGTCAGAAGGTTTAGCGAATCAATGGCCATTGTATTTAAAGGTCCATTACAAAGTTTAGCTGTTTACAATACAATTATGACAAAATTAAATCCGTTGTCAAGTACTATTTATTAATTACACCGAGCACTTTGGCACTGACCCCTCTGAACAGAAAATTGTTTTGCAAACACTGTTACCACCGTCAATTGAGGATTTCGAGTTTAACTCTACTTATCAATAGCCTATCATGGCATATTTATTGGAACTGTTCATTGGTATATGTGCCCATGTTTACAAACAAAAATAAACTAAACGAAACGGAAAGGATTAGCAGCAAAGGATTGCATTTTTTTTTATTTTTATATAAAAAAAAAGCTTGAAGAGACTTTCATTAATTAATACTAGTCAGATATAGGAACGGGTCACTTTAGTAAACGTTATTCACTATACAGCAAATAATTTGTAAAACACTTTACCGCCCGGTTGGGAATGGGGTTTGAGATATGACCCTCCAGCTAACACGACGATTTTTACTAGCCTCACAGATGGTCTTGTTATCGAGATTTCGATATATAAATATATATATATACACACATGATATAATATATATACGATATATTATGTTATTATCTGAGTAAATAACAACTTTTTCGGGAAGCCCATTAATACTATAAAGCAAGAACCTATGCTGAGTATTGACCTGCAAATATGTCAAAAATAAAATTGGGCATAATATGGCGAGGATCACTTGGGCAGTTAACATCTTAATCACGGAAATGTACTTGTCGATTTTATGGCATCCTAAGCAAGATATACCTGACATATCACTGGTAAGAAAAGAACACAGAATTCAAGCTGTGTCTAACATATGGCTGACAATAGTCAGGAATCTAACGGGGACGTTATGACCGGAAAGGTAGTTAGCCTGTTATGATCATTAAAATTAAACGTAGTGTTGAACGTGGACTACAGTTTAAATGAGAAGAGAATTATTCAAAATATATCATTTCGATTTGTGATAAGTAATGCGCTACCTGTACTGAAGCTTTGTCAGACATATTAAATGAGTATTTTCTCCAAAATAAAAAAAAAAAAAAAAACGAAAGGTGCAGTCGTGGCTCATAATTCTCCGCCAGGGTCGTAGTCCAGCTAATGTTGTGTGTCACGCTTGAATAAAATACGTCATCACTGCGCTAAAAACGGTCTCCTAGTATCGATTAATGTCTGTCTGTAGCGCTCGCTGGAATATGAAAAATCCTTGTGTCACAATGGTATACAAACATTTAAATAAATCATGCAAAATGCTGATCTCGATTACACCTTACATTTAATTTATTGTCCCTCAAGTGTTGACCTTACCCTAAAAAAGGTTAACAAAAAGTGTTCAAAATATTAAGCTCTAAATTACTATAGGTATTCAAAATGTGTTCAAAATATTTAGCCCTATGTGATTAGAGATAATCTCCAACGTAATTTGATATTATCGTGTAAACATTTGCGGTGTATATTAAATGAATTTTCATAATACTTAGCCCCTTCTGTATTTCTAAATTAGAATACCAATAAGCCAGGATTTACACGATTTATTTACAATTACCATTGACCACTGGGTGAGAAATTCGGCGAATATAGATATAAGTTAATAAAATATTTTAAAAAAATATGAAAGAGCGTATCGATAAAAGTAACTGAGCAAGTAACTAGACCTGAAACTAAACAAAACAGTGGTGATCGTAGTGCTGATCATAACAACGATTGACCCAGGGGTCATGACGCTGAGCTGACTAGGAAGACATTCAAAAGAGGAATGTTATGATATAAATTCCAGATTTTGTAGGTGGTATCCCCAATTTAATGAAGCATCGCTTGCAGGATATCGGTAATAGAGCCCTAATTTCAGGTATCCAAGGAGGTTTTTCATGGACCTCCCAGGATGTCAAGTTTAAAGATTCTAGTCTAATTATTACGATTTGTGCCCTGTTAACAGACATACAAAGAGAAATAAATTTGTAAAAATTAAAATCAAACTTCTTGGTGGCGCGTCCAGTCTGCAGGAACTGATGAAACACTCCACGAAGGATATGCATGAAAAGAATCATGGTGATCAATAAATAAGTGGTTCAGATAATGGATTTTTTTTATCAATTTTTTATCTATTCTGATATGTAATTCTGTGCCACATAGCTCAAAGGATTAAGGCAACAGAAACCTTATTTTAAGTTTGCAAGGAGAATTTTTATGGCCCTCTCTGGATGTCAGATGAGAAGGTTCTAGGATTAGTGGTTACAATTTGTGCCCTGTTATCGGAAGACAGCATCTTTGAAGATCTCAAAATTAGAAGAAAAACAGTAAAAATTCTTAAAACCCAGGTGTCGTCACCAGCCTGCACCAGACTCCATGACCGGTATGCATGCAAAATATCAAGGTAATCAATGCATTAGCAGTTCTGAGCCTGGAGCTTTTGTATCAAATTTTTAATTATTCTAGGTGGTTCTTCTGAGCCCCATAGGTCTGAGGATATGGGAAACAGAGATATATATTGTCAAGTTCCTGAAATATTTTTCAGGGCCTCGCAGGATATCAAGTTAAAAGTTTCTAGATCTAATGATAACGGTTTGTGCTTTGTTGACGTACGGACGAACAGACAGACAGACACACGGATGGACGACGGACAAAGACTAACTGCTATGGCTAAGATGACTTTTAGTCAGCTGAGCTCAACAGCCACGTGACGCGTTGCTTTCAAGAATGTTAGATCAATAATGACGGATGAATTGGAACGTGATAACTGTCCTCATCCAGTAAGTCTCATAGTCCTTTATCTTTGTCATAATTTGTAAAAAAATGGGAATCATTTAAGTATCTATGTATGTAATTACGAAAAGGGTTTTTCATTCCACTTAGAACATAAACCAACATATATGAATATACACCAACTAAAAATGACCTGTAATGGAAAGATCCAGGTACGAACGAAAGAAAACTGCCAATTTACCCACCTGTGTACAATATCATAAGTCAGTTGGTCTGTTTATTGTTTATTTTTTTGTTATTGTCTTCTTTGGGTGGTAAAATTGCCCGCACATGCGCACAGGGCTACAGGAACGTGAAGCTGCTTAACAAGGCTTAATATATCTTAAATAAGAATCATACTAGACATATGTGTAAGCATGTAAATGTTGCAGTTTAAAATTCTTGTTGGCTTTATTGTTTAATACTAGTTTGTTAAGTAAAAACTATCATGTCCAGTTATATGAACGGCTAGGTGTAACTCAGGAGGCGCTGCTTTTAAAAATAGTCTTTAAACTAAGACAAAATAAGACAAAAACAATGTTTTAAATATGCTAATAATCCTTCTAATGAAAGCCATTCAAACTGCAAATGGAACATTAACTCATAAACTGCTCTGGCATTGATTTCAGAATGCAAATAATATTTTGGATAATTTTTAATCACAATCTTATCAGCAAGGTCCATATAGAATTTAGGGACTTTTGTTTTTACAGTACAGAATATTAATTTTCCGCTACCAGGATCTTCATTCCAAGGATTGTATATATATATGTATATTTGTCTGCTCTGTTGATTTGTGAACGCCGACTGTTCAAAAGAAAGATAAACCATACCTAATATATAATTATCGATAACATTCTGACATGCTCAATCGGTATAGGAAAATCATGTTAAATGCTGATCCAAATGCAAACCAAAATTCTGCCGGATTTAAATATTTCAGGTTTAAAAAATTCTTGCATTAGTAGTTTACCGTTGCAAACCTTGAAGGATCTTGGGACATCATGACTTTACTCTGTTTCCCTGTTTTACCATGTTACTAAACGTAGGGCATTAAACGATTTTTAATGGGGTTTGTGGCAGCCTTATACATCGGCAACAATGCTATAATTGTTGGATAGTGCTTCAAACATTGTAGAAGTAAATCACTGTTAGACATGTTACTACTGATAAGTGTCTTCTCGGTCTGAATAATTGTACAAATGCATAGAGGGAAGTGAAAGCCTAAACTATTGAAATACCTCTTGTGCCGTTCACTTTTAACTCTTAATGAATCAATCTTTTTTTTTCCAAGAAAAAGGGTATCAGAGTGATGCCTTTGTCCTGATATATCTATAGGTAATATAGGTTAAATGTTCGGACGATGCAAGGGCTGCAATGAAGTATACTACTATTTAGTACTGCAATAGTTATGCGTAAATCAAGTGTTCTAATAACTGTCTGGATGATAGAAGGATAACCGGAGGTTAATGATCTTTATAAATACATCTTTATACGAAATACGCCGGTTATGTATAATCATGCCTAGGCTTGTTATGCTGTATTCCGAACGTATGATATAAACAATACAATATGTAGACCACTATCTAAACAAATATTTTCTCATACTTTCAGTCCCCTAAGGAGAAGATAGTATATTTAAAGTAATCCAATACTATATGGATGGTACTTGTACTTTTGTATAAAATACCAACCATAGCATTTAAACAAGAATTCAATTATATATTGTAATAAAGGACACACCGAATTGGACTAGTTATTTGCCCTTCTCTATGAAATGTTGTCTATCGCGGCCAGATCATATGAAATTCTTCTACGTTAGTTATGGTCAAACCATACTGGATGTAAGAACGACTTAAAATATCTAAGACCACACAACAACAGTTCTGTTCCACTATTTTATGCATATTTTTAAGCCTCATATATATATATGATGTATCAATATCCTTGACTCTACCTATCATACAAAAACAATTTGCGCTTTCATTACATTTACATTTTTCATAAGTTTGCAGTCAACGTCAACAATCCTGTTTCGATGCTGTTGTTGTTTGAGGTGACAGCCTCAACTTTGTATACTCTCTTATCTAATTCTTAATCTATGTAATTACATCTGCAGAGTTTCACTTCGGTTTGCGACTTCACGAAAGGGTGCAGCACTCGCTTCCTATCTGATTATTTTTGTATCCTGGTGTCACCCGGGCCCGATGTTCAGCGCCCCGCGGGTCATAGATGTTGAATCATCCCCTTCGATCGGTAATAATACCAAGGAATCCCTAAAGACGCACTCATTGTGATACATGGCTGTGGAGCACAGCCATTAAGCCAACAAAGCGTCAAGCTGGGTGGGGTCGACAGTGAAAATCTCACCGCCTCGGCTGAGATTTGAGCTCATGACCTCCCGGCTTTGAGTCCTGTTCTCTACCCCTGAGCCACAGAAGCCGGTTTCAACATCATCAGCCCGCTGTCATTATTGTTTGCACCTTTCTTTGATATAAATGAGTAAACGCAAGGAGTAATATCAAATTACTATCATTGTAGCTAATTGGTCTTACAGTATGCACATCGGGAATGTAACTTTAATTTTATTAAATATGTTTTCAATTTTTCGAAAATTCTATGTTTGTAACAGCCACAACAGGTTATGCAGATAATAAACCTATCGTTAAAAAGTAAGATTCGTAAGATAGCCACATACCCTGATAAAAAGGATCCCTCTAGATTTGTCATATACTTGACAACTCCAGGTAATGTTTACCTAAGGTCCCCTGATCCTGCTGTAAATTAATCACACACAACCTTTACGTGACACACTTAGGGAGTACCTTGTATATCAACTGTACATATGCATAAGATCACCGCAACTGGGATTTATTAGCCAAAGTCTGAAGAGGTGTTATTGATCGATAACGTTTTGAAGAACGGCAAGCCTCGTACTTTGACTTCGGTATTTCTGTGACACACGAGATCCAGCATTCTTTATAAGTTTCCTCGAGTTCCATAACGTCTTGTCCTAAGTACTTGTTGTGTATATAAGTATATTGTAAATATATATATATATATATATATATATATATATGTGTATATATATATAGTGAACCACTTTACCCGTTCCATCCATAAAACAATGAACCAGCATGGCTACTCATACATCTATATATATATATAAATATATATATATATATATATATATATATATATATATTGTTATGATATGGTTGGTTTCATTATCACGATGACAACTTTTCTTGATGCATACTTTTGCAAATTTCTCGACGGTTTCATTTTTGAGATAACATGATAGAGTAATCAACACAGTATATCCGTATCTATGTTTGATTTGTCGAAGGCTCACGAGAACATGAATTTAAACTCAACGTTGTCAAACTAAAATACAACACTGGTCGTAGACCAGCAAATTAGTATCCTGCATTATGGAAACCTTATTATCAAGTACTTCATACAAAGATTATTTGCCTGTTGGCATGTGTAGTGTATACCAAGGTATGTTATCATACATAACATAATTAATCATATGTAGGTATACAGGTCTCAAAACATGTGAATGTGTACAGTGTGCTAAAATTACATGCTACCCGCAAAGTTGCACCTGACATTCAAACATCAGAATGAATTGTTCTTTAAAAATGATCATAATTTTGTTTTGTTTGTCTCGTAGCTTGCTTGTTCTCTTGATTAAGCCTTTATAACTCTGAGGGTCATTAAAATATAGTTAAATAACGCAATCCCTGTCTCCTAAAATCTGCGGTACAAAGTATACAATAGTTGTTCAATTGGTTTATTGCGGATAGTTAATCTGTTGTGCTACCTTGTCATTCTCATCACACAATCATGGACTAATAAAACAATAATAAAACAATGCGAGGACTCTTGATGTTCCAAGGTATTGTTTACTATAGAGTTCATGGTCCTACATTGAATTAACTCCATGCAAGATGCATGTGTCCAACCCAGAATATGCTTTATGATGTAGTTGTAAAACATTAACAAACATAGTATTGTACTTACGTACCACAGAGTTCCTATCTTTATAATCGCACTTCACATTTACTACACACAGTTACTAACAATATAATAGGTTTGCCAGGTCGATAATTATTGGGTTTACACTTCAACGTGTATAGTGAAGGGTTAGACTTTTCCGTATCGCACTGGGGCCTGTAGTTCCAATACTATATCGACCTACTTTATTTCGATCTCTGCTGTTTTGTCGTTTAATTATTCAGAATACAATGAATATTCCCTTTATTCCTGTACACTAGCATTTACAACTACATATACATATAATGCACAAGTAATAATATGATAACTAAAGTATGTGTATAGTTATGTTAAACAAAAGCCGACCCGCAAAGTCATTCCTGACATATTTCAAATATCAGAGACCACGAAATTTGGACCTAATTCTCATTTACTTATCTTTTTTTTCATTGCGTTTTTATGAAAACAACAGCCTATCAACTTCCCAGGTATCGGTGGAATAACAAAAGGCTCGATTATACACGTTTCTTAAACATTGCCATTGGCTTATCAAGTGAATGTGCTTGTTGAACCCTGACAAACATATTCTTTAAGTCGTGCGTCGTTTGCATATTATCCTGGTGGAGGGGGGGGGGGGGGGGTGGCGGTGGGGTAATAGATCTTTGAATAAGGTCGGATCAAGATCCGTAACCAAGTTTCAAGGAGTGATAATGAATTTTTACATAAACCTAGTAGGAAAGAAAAATTACGAGAAGCAAACTCCGTCGCTGTTTTTCGGTGTTACGTGTATATAATTCTGATTCCCAGCCTTTAAATGGCGAAAAGAGTGTGGTGCGCGTGCCTGGCACTTCCTCTTAATCCTTGTGGCTTGTGGTCACTAATTATTGTGGTTATTGGTTAATATGTACAATTGTGGGATATATGAAAATTGTAAATAAAATAAACATAATGGTTCAATCAAATATGAATCGCATGTACTTTCCTTGGACCTTGTGCACGGTCGTTTTTGCGGAAACACGTTGGAATTAATGTGAGTCATAAACATCTATATTTACTGAACTAAAGTTTTAACGGTAAATATGGACATTGATAACAAAATTTTCTTCCATCATCTCATATATACATATTCGTATGTGTATACCCATGTGTATACGTATGAGTAAGGGTGCCAAGAGACTGATATTTGTGGTCCATATTTACTAATCCTTCCAAACTAGTGCTTGTAGTAACTGTTTCATTCTCTTTTCATGGAGAAGCACCTTCGGTGGGTCTAAAGGCCCGAACCCATTTCCTGGAATCCGCACATCTCCTTTTGCCATGTACCTTAGAATTTCATGCATTACATATGGTGAAGTTTTTTGGCTGTACCTCTTCTTTTTCGAATCTTGAAAACATGAAAAAATTGAGCGTAGTGAGTGTTTTTCATTTCATAGAAATATGCTTCCTCACGGACGTAGTTGTCAACGATAACTTTATCCATCAAAGATATGACAGTAGATTTACAGATATTTCAAATTACAGATATTTGAAAATTAAAAAAGAACTTACGTTCCATGAATTTTTCACTTGCATCTTCTGTTATCAGAATATGATAGATTTTTAACTTACTTGTCGTCAGCCCCTGGATTTGAAGTATGACGTGAACCATTATCCCACACGCCCAAGCAGCAGCCACCAAAGATCCTTCTCCAGTTGCAAAATATAAACCTTTTTGATCATACTGAGCATTGGCTGAAATGACAGACTCTCCTGGAGTGAGAAAGTCAACTCCCCAGGAAGGTTGAAAATGAAGTAATCTTTTATTTTCGTTGTTGTGTCCTCCTATGACTGATTTTGAAATCATGTTAAATTTTTTTGTAGCTGGTTCACCGACTTGTTGTTTGCCAGATGCTGCAAAGACGACTATCGTGTCATGTATCAGATTGGGTTTCTTGACTCCTTCATCTTGCATAATGTAGCTTCGAATGCAATGGGGCAGAAGAATTATATCTGCATTTTTCTCTATGCAATAGTTTAGCACTTCTTCTATCTTTGTACACATAACTTTTCCATCGTCACTCACTATTTTAATATCAAGCAGTTCTATAAACGAATGCAGGTTTCTGCACAGTTCTGCTATAATTCCTGCTAGGAAAGTTCCTTCTCCCATTGTGTCTACACACTGATTTCCCGGAGTAATCAGATTATGCTTAGTTATTAAGATTTCTTTGGGCAATTGAAATAAAGGATGCTTTTCATTTATTCCGGTACTAACAATCGCTATTGTTACGCAGGATATAATTCCTTGGGCCTTTTGACCAATTATCCTTTCTGTCCGTTGGTTTATTTTCTTAATTTCTTGTTTCGCCCATGTTTTCTCGAAATATTCATCTGGATGTTTTTTAGTACCACTGTTCGCCCCCTTCAGGAGTTATTTGGTAAAAGTAAGTGAACATTTTTTTTCTCATTGATTACGTGAAAAATAGGCACAGGTATTTTTTCTACAGATAATTGCTTTCAGGTTTAGGGTTATTGTAATAAACCATCCGATTATTACATTTTATAGTTATAAAAAGAAAGAACCTTTTAAGAACAATATGAAACAGGAGCGTCTCTATCAAACAAATGAAATAAGAGTATTACAAGTAAATATATACTGTTGCATTTGATATAATGTAGTATTCTCACCTCATAGGTTGAACAAGCGAAGCCAAGTTCAAAGTTTCCATCTTTGCTCTGATCAACATCTTTGTGAAAGCATATTTTAGGTTCATCATTCTGCATGATAATACAAGAACGTAATTTTTTATTGGCATAAAGGTTAACGGGAATATATATTATCATGTGTCAGATGAAATGCAGGTAGACCTTGAGAAGATACTCGCCTTTTCATTTTCCGTCGTACCATTGTTAACAATGCTGTATTGGGGGCTCCTATTAAAGTAGAGTTGGTTACCTATAATGGTCGCTACTCCAAGAAGAACGAAACACAAGACCACAGCTGAAATATTATGATTTTAGGTAAGGTTACCTTTGGTTAAATGTAGAACATCATTACTTAAAAGACACTAACATATTTTTTTCAAATAATTAAAATTAAATTTGACAGTTGTCTTTTTGTCTACAATACTGTTTTTATCTACTTGCCCTGTATATGTTTTGTCTGAAACGGAGTGCACTTTTAGTTCAAACTGCTTTTGCCTTAACCATTCTGTAATATGAAGAAAGTATCAACAACATACCCATAAAGATAATGACACTGCTGCCTGAAGACACAGTGTGGGATTGCCCTGAAAGAATGAGTAAATGATTCATTATTACTGGGATGGGAGAGCGAAATGCCTTACATAAGGCAAAGAACTTGTTATACCAATTGTTTAGAGATGTCATATTTACAAGGGATGTATACACCGTGCTCACTTTTTATATAAGTTCATTACATAAATCAATGACAGTGAGACAAGAACGACTTAACTACGTCATGACGTACCTTTAAAACGCACGTTAATCAATCCAAGCACTGAAATATCAGAACCTTGAGCTCTACAAGCATACACGCCATCATCAGTAGTTGTTAGATTTCGAATAACCAGTGACATTGTATTGTTTCTATTGAAGTAAGAAATCTCATGTCTTTCTCCAATTGAACATGTGCGATGTGAAACGTAATTGCCAAACAGGTGACAAGAAAGTGTAGTTTCCATGCCTTCCCTTTTATGTAGCCATCTGATTCTGCTTATGTTTTGAATAATAGTGCTGAATTCACACATGATCCTATATGCTTGTATCTCCCCGTAATCGTATGTTTTTACAAATTTATTTCCTGCAAAATAATACATATTATATCATGTAATAAATTCTTTTAATTTTATTTAACCATTGAAACGTATTCGTGAATGTAAAACAAATCAGCCTCGTCTTTTTGTAAACAAATTTTACAAATAAATAAATCGGTCTCTGTGCATTGATCATTGATATGTACTAACACTGTTTTCAGATAAAGAACACATCTAAATAAATATATATTGCTCACCCGATATAGTCACCGTGAGTTTCAAAGTATTTATGTGACGTTTCCTATCCGAATAAGCTTCACAGGTATAAATCCCCGAGTCCTTCCTTTCGGCGGTTCTTATGAATAACTGGACAGTGCCATTCGCTTCACTATAATTTGAAGACGTCCTGCCTCGGAGAAACGGTGTGTCGTCATGTCCAATGCCTTCTTTACGTGCAAAATCAAATGTGTAAACCCCAGTTTTTCCGTCTGATCTTGATTCCTGGTACCACCACTTGAAATGAGTCAGTGTTACATTTTTTGTGAAGGTACAAGTCAGTTGCACTTCCTCACCGATGTCATATATGGTGTCAAAGCAGTGCATTGATACGTGTTCTGGAATTTGTATTATTGAACACTTTATGGTTATAAATAAATCGGGAAAGGCTTTATTGAGTCTTGAGATCTTTTTTGATATAGAAATCTATTCGTCTCGCCTGCAAGGTAAATTATAATGGTTTCTTAACTGGATGAATACTTGCCTGCGGCACCTATTCTGGAAGCCAAGAAATTCATTCCGATAAGAACGAGAAACCTATTTATTGTCATCTGTAAAATGCAGAGTATCAATTACATTCCGATATCAAATGGATCAATGTGTCTCCCTTTTCATGATATGTTATACGGTGAAGCAAAGGGTGAGATTTTATGTTTTGATTTTCCCCAATTTAGTGCTCTTCTGAACCGTAACCAAATTATATTTCAACATCCTACGCGTGCTTGCATAAATGTTTAACTGCTATGTAATGGCACAATATCCCATAATCTCATGCGCCTGCTCTGATTTAATGAGGCACGGACATATGCAACATGATGATGGTTTGTCCATCATATATTTTTTGGTTTTGATGAATGAACTACTGACAAAGATGACAATTTGATTACAAATGCACACGATGGTCTCATGGTTTATAATCCTAGATTGAATCATGTTTTCTTGTATTAAGATTATAACTGTTATTGTCTTCTACTACAATATGTTGCAGATACTAACTGTCGTGATTTTTGTCATGCAATAGCCAGCATCCTATGTAATTTATATCATACCTAAAAACAGAGAACTTTAAAACCACATCATAAAATTTATACTTTGAGGCCTTTTAAGACTTTGTACTTTTAAGAATACCTTTCTCATTTCCTCACTATTTCTTGATCTTTCCTTGGTGAAAGTAGTGCACCCGTATTCCTTAGCTATAGTATTGGCTGTTAGAGTGTGTAGGTTGAGAATAAGAGGTAAACTGCACCTAGACGGCATAGGGATGTTAAACGAAAAATTACACTCTTTCAGTTTTTCTATAACATGACCGTTGCGAATTACAACTTTTAAATTTACACGAATGTGAAACATAGAAGACCAGATGTGGAATGAACATTTGACATTTAATTTATTCACATGCACAAGAAACAAATACCGTATATGCATCATTAAACATAACATAATGTTATATATGGAGCATCAAATTTAAATATATACGTTATACCGAATGTCTGATATGAACACAGAAAGGCTATACAATCTGCATAGGGTTCAAACGAAAGCGGGGAATAAGGTAATGTCAAGAGGTCGACATTAAAGATATATTGACCTTGGCTGTAAATATCTGATGTTTATCGGTCTCTACTTGTTCCGTTTTTTTATCGATTGGCTGCTTTTTACATACATATCATATGTAGTCTCAATTATATAGTCTTGAATCATCTTAAATGTTTCTGTACATATTTATACATATTTCATATACTTTAAACAAGTAAACCTCAGGTAAATGTAAAATGCATCTCAAAAACACAAAACATTCATCTGATCAGTATTGCACCATGTTTGCATTATACCCCTGCATATTGATTCTGTGTTGGATTTATTTAAGTTGAATTATAGTGTTTTAATGTATATTTTACCCTCACCTTAGCACATTACTTTGAGGTTCCGACACCAAAATTCACTGACGGCCAGACAAACCCGTCTTGCAGGGCCTACATCCTATCTCGATGTGCGTGTTTTATTGTCTTCAACACACCAGTCAATCTGAATTGTTTGTTTTCCTTAGCAGGCACGTTTAGACATGAAAGGTCATTTAGGAGAATGGATTGCCCGAGCTGATATACTTCACATTAGAGGTATTGTTTACTTGACCCCTTGCTGTAAGTTAAATACACTCAAGTTATGCGTGACCAAATATAATCTTGTTTACACACTCTTGTGTTCCTGAAGAAAATAACCTTTATACATGCAAACTTAGATAACAGTCAACCAATGTCAAAAGAATTCGTACCTTTGAACCCCTAAGAATGTATTATGCCTAATGTTGCAGTAGTGTAAGTATCAACAAAATTAATGAACCTTAACTTATCCAGGTAAGGTTTATTTATCAAAACTTCGTCCATCGTACTGGAGAGTGTGCTCACATTATTATATAACTTATCCTTAAAGTCACATATATGTTTGTATCTTAAACATACCAGTGTGTTTAAGTGCCAAAAGTGTTTGAAAACAGCAAATGGTATTCGGTAAAATCGAAATAAAAACTTGACAAATTTTATACAGAGAACGTTTACCCTTAAAATAATATCAAATATGGAACAATTAAATATACAAGCCCTACAGAACGTGTGCGTGTGTGTTCAGCTGTATGTTAATGGCTGACATGTAGCCCTGATAATATAAAAATGCCTGATTTTGTTTGCAACATACATTTCTCAAAGCAAGGTTTATTTATTGGATCTATTCTTCATGTACATTCCAAGATATCTGAAAAAGTGTCCTTGAGGTTCAAACATCATAAAGTGAATAGATAGGTAACATGTTCATTGTTGTGTTGGCGTTGTTCACGACCGAAAAAAATAAGACGTTGAGCTTGTGTAGCACGAAACTTTTTTCCTGTTGGAAGCAAAAACACTACAGGATCCTCCTATGTTTTTATTTAACCAATTTGAAAGCTTGATTCAATGATTTTTAGTATTCATTTAAAAGTCACATTGTACGGTATTGTTAAGTCTATTAGAAATCACACAAAATAAAGCACTGAGAGCCATTCTCAGAACACACAAACTAACAAAAACAGACGAATTAAGAGAAAAAACAAACACCCCCAAAATCACTGAATATTTAAAAGAACAAGCAACAAACTCCTATGAAAGAATAAAAGATCTGGACACAATAAAACTTCTAAAATATCAACACGATTACACACAACCTAAAAACAACATAAAAATAAAATCCCCTCTAGATTACATTCTAGAAGGAGAAAATCAACAATAACAAAGTAAATAATTAATAAAATAAATAAACTATATATAAAACATCCAAAAACCACATCAACAAGCCTCTTCAACAAATACATACAACACAGTACCCAACAACAACAAACACCAGGTCAGCGATGTGGGTCGCGACCCCGCACCCATAAACTGACCTGACCTCCTATCAACACACCCCGACCTTCGAGCAAAGGGGGGATCGAATCTGCAGAGGAACTTTACATCCCTGCAGCTGGCATCCCCTTATTTGCATATAAGGTCCCCACAATCAATTAGCAGTACTAAGGCCCGTACCAATATCAACCCCAAAATTAATAAACTTATAAATCCCCAAGTCTCTAAATAACTAAAAAACCCAAAAGAGCTTTCTTAAACCTTCCACTCCCCCAAATTTCAAAATCAAAAACCAAATATTAACGATTTTACATAAAGACCAAAACTAAGGAAAAATCACTCCCGGCCCTCCAAAACTAATAAGCAAAACAACGCCCCGTACCAAATTTAGTAACCAAATTAACACACTTGAAGTAAAAATATACCCCCAAAATCCTCAGAACCCACAGAATCCCACCTAGACTTAAATACTACGAAGTTTCAGCGAATAAAAATAGAAATCTTAGAAAATATTTAGGCTAGAAAACCGTAAAAAACATCCCAACCATCAATCAAACATCGGATCCCAGCTGCGGCGGGAACACTGCTTATCCCGATGCAGCTGGCATCCACTGTTTACCATACAAAATCCCTTAAACATTAAATTACAGGTCAGATCAAGACACTAGGTCGGGGCCGCGACCTACATTCAAATGACCCCTAAGACACCCCATCCCTCCACACAAATTAGTAACTAAACAGCGGCCCGTACAATTTTTAGGAGCAAAATAAACATACTTAAAACAGTAACAGAAACTCAAAAATAACAGAACACACAAAACTTTATCCAGTCTCTAGCTTTACGAAATAACGTCGAGAAATAATAAAAATCATACGAAATATTAGGCCCAGAAAACCTGCAAAAACACCCCGACCATCAATTAAACATCGGATCCTAGCTGCGGCGGGAACACAACTTTCCCCGCTGCAGCTGGCATCCCCTGTTTAGCATACAACATAACTCAACAATTAAACTAACAGGTCAGGCCAAGGCACTAGGTCGGGGCCGCGACCTGCATTCAATGACCCACGACCCCCAATACACCCCATCCTATTACACAAATTAGTAACCAAACAGCGGTCCGTACAAGTTTTAGGAACTAAATAAACACACTTGAAATAGTAATAGAAACTCGAAATTTACGGAACACATAAAACTGTATCCAGACTACAACCTTACGAAATTTTGACGAAAATAAATGAAAATAGGAAAAAATATTAGGCCGAGAAAAACAGCAAAAACAACCCGACCATCAATCAATCATCGGATCCCAGCTGCAGAGGAACACAGTACCTGTACTCCTCTGCAGCTGGCATCCCCTAATTAGCATATCCGCCCCGCCCCCCGGCCAAACCGACTCCCAAACAACATAACAATAAAAATAAACCACAAAACCAAACATTTCCTAACAAAACGATAATAAAACTCACCCTTAAAAATAAAATAAAGCACTCGCCCCGACATGACAACAAATAAAAACAACACACGAACAAATAAAACAATAAAGGAACTCGCACAAAAAACAAACCTCACACCACTCGCCCCCCCCCCCCTAAAATCAAACACAAAATTAGAGGTCAAATAAAAGAGCGCAAACCGCTCCCGCCCGAAACCGATCACTTATCATCACTTATCACTCTAATAAAATAAAACCTTCCAAACACCTTAAAAACAACAAAACAACATCCTTATATCAAACAAAACTTTATTAAAAACAAAACATAAATCAAAGACAAAGTGCCCAAACCGGAACACTATTATTGTCTGAGATTTATATAAAATACCGACACATTAACTTCTATAATTAAAATCTAAAACAAAAAAATATATATCTGGATGAGTAACTCGCAGGCTCGGTCGGGTCGCGGGTTACCTTCCCTCAAATATACAATAAAATAAAAACAAACCACCAACCAAACAATAAAACAGTTTATTAAATTCCCAAAACAACATAAATCAAAGACAAAGTGCCCAAACCGGGACACTATTATTGTCTGAGATTTATTTAAAAAACATAATCATCTTCAAATTAACCACACACATAACAATACTACCTCCCCACAAATATAAAACAAACAAAATAAAAACACCCCCCCCCCCCCTCCCCCACCAAAAAATTATACCATAACAGGACAGTTGAGTTGCCAAACGGTGGACAACGTCCGAAAAATAACCAAAAAACCCCAGAGTATTAACAGCAGGGCCCATATCGGTTACCCTCTTGCTGGAAATCACTCGCATAAACCCTCAAATCCCTCCCCCCCCCCCCCCCATAAATAAATAAATAAGCAAACGGGTAGCTGAGTTGCCAAACGGTGGACAGCACCCACAAACAGCACCAGAACCCCCCCCCCCCCCCCAAATACTTAAAACTAACTACTTAATTATAAATCAAAGACAAAGTGCCCATACCGGGACACTACTATTGTCCGAGATTTATTACAAGTCAAACATACAGGACTAACATGCAAACACGGGAAAATACATATCCACCGAAAAAACACCACACAACTAATCAATACAAATACACCCTCAATGAGAATAGAACCACACTAAAACCATGTATATAAAATGCACCCTACTGTTTTATACACCATCAACCTTTAACAAAAAAAAAAAAAAAAAAAAAAAGAGCACAATTCATGTAAATACACCACTTCACTCATCATTTTTCATGCACACTAACCCGGGTTTTTACGATTTTTACCGGTTTTTCACCCTTTTGTTTTTGTATTTTTCACAATATCGACGCAATATCTGGTAATCCGACGCTCATATATAAGATATAATTATAGATTTTATTAGTAATTACAGCTCTCTCCGGCAAGACCAGTGGCATGGAAACTGAAGCCGGCCACTAGCAGGTGGATGGAAACTGATGCCGCCACCAGCCTCAACTATCCCTGCCCCGTTCCTCTCAGTCTGCACTTGTATAAAAATACTTCTTATAAGTATTTCCTATAAAAGTACATGATCATAAATATTTCTTAAAAATATTTATGTGATACTTAATATAAAAGTACAAACTGAGAGCCCCACCGGCCGCCCAGATTTCTAACTATAAAGATATCTCCTATAGATATCTCCTTTAGGCCAATATAAGGGTAAATGATCATAAGGAATTTTCTTTAAAAAATCCCATGTGATACTTATAAAATTATAAAGAAATCTACGCCCCCCCCCCCCCCACCACGGACAACAACTACCCCTGACAACCACCACCAACAGCATCCGACACCGACGCGCAAGTCCAGCGGCAGCCCCCCTACACCACCAGCGGAAGATTAGAGGGCACCCAGACGAGCGCACACCCCATCCGCCCACTGACAGCAACTTCCAAGACGACTACCCAGACCTACACCGGGACAGCTCCAGACAGACCAGACAAGACCCCCCAACAGTCCTTTTTAGGACTACCCCCCCCCCCCCCAACAGTCCTATTTAGGACTAATCAATCACCCATCGACCTGGCAGCGGACAGACAGACAACTTTAGGTCCGCTGCCTGCCACAAGACCAAGACCTCAAGACCCAAGCCTCAAGACCAAGACCAAGTCAAGACTGGTAGCCCTGGGACAAGCCAAGAAGAAGACAAGACCACCCCGACAGCCGGAACCCAAGTCAAGACAAGCAAGACAAGTCAAGAACCCCTGACAGTGGGCAGACAGACAACTTTAGGCCCACTGCTCGGGGACCAGCTGAAGACCAAGCCAAGACAGCCTGCCCGATCCAAGTCACAGGAAGTCCGGCTCTTCGCGGTAGGAGTTGTTCTGTCGGCGGTCTGGGTTTCCCTGCTTGTGTTCGGGTCTCTCTGTTGTGGTGCGCATTCTGCTCGGGGATGCCGCTCGCGACCGGGTTCGTGGGGGCAGCGGCTTTGCTGCTGATATCGGTGCGGTGAGTGGCCCGCTCGGGGCTTTGTGGGTGTGGATGATGTAGCTTTCTCGGTCACCGGTGCGGGTATATGCTGGTGGCTCTTCGCGGCTCCTTGGCTTGGCTTGTGTGGCAATTTTCGGCATCAAAATTATAGTCTAAAGAGACAGGCCGGGGCGGTGGTCCCAGACCACCTCAACCATGTCTGTCTTGTGACTCAAAATACTAGATCTAGTCTATTGTTAAGTCTGCTCTGTCATAACTTTACATTTTCTGTGCAGTCTTTAAAAAATAATGCTATTGGGCATTACTCTAATAACCAATGAATATACAATGTAAATTTCCTAGTTGTCACCTCAACTGTCTCATTTTAGTCTCCTCCCTGCTATTTATGCAGCGGCCACGACCTCTCTCTCTCTACATGTATATCTCATGCATAATACTCGGCTGGTGTCATAGTCTTCAAGTCAAAGTGCATTGAATATGTCACATTTTTCTCTGCGAAATCTGAAACGAACACAATCATGAACAAATATTCTATTCGGGTTAGACTCTTTGGATAGACTGAATTGTCCAATTGCGCAATTACATTTTGAGATATACTGATGATGTTACAGGGATATTAGATTTTCATTTACACCAAGTAACGAGGAGCATATCCTAATCTTCAGAGTTATTTAATCATATGATAAAGTATCAAATATTTGGTCACCATAATAACAAAATGTGAGGCAAAGCTACAAATCATTAATTTTCGGGCACTTATGCTTCATAATTCACTGAGAAGCACCCAGGATGGTTACAACGGCCTATATTTACACTCGGTGGCTTAGACTTTGATGCATTATACTAATTTTTGCATGCCATTATTAACAATAATCGTTTACATATATCTTTCATCATAATATAATAGAACTTCTACTTTCTTCTTGGTAGCCCGTGGATCTGTTTTATCACAGGAACCATGAACCAACATAGACAATAGATCCTTCTCCAGTTGGAAAATGTGAAGCATATTTATCAAAGGGTGTTGTTTGAGATGACAGACCTATCTGGAGAGAGGAAGTCATCTCAACCATAAAGCTGAACCTGATGTGATCTTTAACCTTGTTCATTGTGTTCTCTTGGGATTACTTTTGAAATACAAAAAAAAAAAAGATTAAATAAGTTCCCTGATGGCAGAGGATATGCTTGTTAGTTGTCAGATGCAGTAAAGGTTACCACAGTTTCATATATAAGACTTGGTGTATCTCTTCCCCTGTGTAAGTTTGTTTATGTAGTTTCTGAGACATTGCGAATGAAGAATTATATCTGCATTTTTTTTTCTCAGCAGTAGTTATGAACTTCTTCTGGTTTCTCAAACTTCACTTCTCCTTTATGACCTGGTACCTAAAAATCAAGCGATTCAAGTGGCGGAAGAGGATCCATACAGAGCTCCTTTATAACTTCGGCTAGAAAGGTTCCTCCTTTAAAATACATTTATACACTGATTACTGGGATTGATCAGTTTATATCTGGTATCTGGCACGTGCTTACTTGAAATAGTGATATCTGTATTCACAACATTTTGCCAACACGTGCGTCATTTAAGACTCTGGCATACGAGCCATCATAACCTAACGTTCAGTTTTTGGAATGAATAGTCATTATAGAAGTATGAAATTCAATGCGCTCCTTGTTTAAGCATGATCAATTTGAAACAAAATCCAGGAAGGTAATAGAAGTTCTATTATGCTTTATTTTTATTTCTTGGGTTAGCTGTATCTTTTATATGTGTTGCAGATGGGACAGGTTCACCGGTCAGCATCATCGAGTTATGAGACAATAGGGGAATTCAGAGTGGTCACCGGGTGCGTCGATGTGGGGTATGTCATTGTAGTAAGGACATTGGTTTCAGCCTATTAAGTATTCAGGGCGCCTAGAAATATAAATGAGCCATAGGAACGAAGCAGTCCAAGGTTGTGTATCAGTTTTATGAATATAGATGAGCCTCCAGGGTGGAAGTGTATTTAAGAGGGCCGCATACTCAGTTTAGAGACATTTTGGGAGTCTTCTGGACCCAGCAGGCAGCCAGTCGCAAGTTCAGGTCCAGTGCCGCCAGTCGAGGTCAAGTACTTCCAGTCGGGGTAGCGTGCGGACAGTCAGGGTGCAGTGCCTCCAGTCGGGGTCCAGTGTCACCAGTAGGGTTCCGGTGCCACTAGTCGGAGTCCAGTGCCGCCAGTTGGGACGCAATGCCGCCAGTCGGTGTCATGTACCAACAGCCGGGGAAGTGTGCCGACAGTCAGGGTCCAGTAGCGGCATTCGGGGGCCAGGGAAACCAGTCGGGGTCGTGTGTAGCCAGTCGGAGTCCTGTGCTACCAGCTGGGGTTCAGTGCCGCCCGTCGGGATACAATGCCGCCAGTCGGAGTCCTGTCCCGCTAGAAAGGGCCTGTGCGGCTAGTAGGGATCCAGTGTCGCCAGTCAGGGTCACGTAGCGTCAATCAGTCTACTGTACCGCCAGTTCGGATACGATGCCGCCAGTCGGGGCCAAGTACCTCCAGTCCGAGTAGCGTGCCGACAGTCAGGGTCCAGTACCACCAGTCGGGGTCCAGGGCCACCGGTCGGAATCCAGTGTCGCCCGGCGGGATCCTGTGCTACCAGCTTGGGTCCAGTGCTACCAGTCAGGGTCTTGTGTTGCCAGTCGGGGTCCTGCTCTGCTACTCGGGATATAATACTGTCAGTCAGGAGAAGTACCGCCAGTCGGGGTCAAGGGCCTGCAGTCGGGGTCAATTACCCCCGTCGTTGTCCAGTATTGCCGGTTAAGGAGGTCTAGAGACTGTTCAACCGGATTCTATGTTTTGCTAGAGTTTTATTTAGTGTGCAACCAGTTTTTAAGGTGGTGTAAGTCGTAAGAGGCTGGGAACCCTATAGATTTTTAATTCTGTACTTTTTTGGATTTTTGAGAATCGGAACCTCGTTGGGTCCTGTTGCAGTGGAATTTTATATTGACGCGTAGTGTGTCCCCTTACTCGTAAGTAATTTAACCCACTAGACCTGTAAGGTAGCGACGCCTGGTGCTGGGTACTGAACCAATCATTTATGTCTGTAGTAATGGACCAAAGTGAAGGTCAACAATGACGAAGTGGAGAGCCGTGTGATCTTGTGCGACAGACCTGTGATGTGATAGGGCTTGGAATTCTTGTGCAAGTGGAAGGGCATCTGCTTGACGCTGAAAGCAAAATTGTCACACTGTCATGGCCCGCTTCTACTTGATTTCTGGGACAAATAAACAGACAGGACAATTTTTGTCGTATATAGATACGCGTCAATTGAAATGTATGACATAAACATTGGATTGCTGTTCTGAAATGACAAAACACATATATGGTCAGAGATTACATTTATCAGTAAATATTTTCTGATAGTTGCTGACACAGATCATTGTGTATCTCTCATAGTTTCACATTGTTTCAGGGCGATAATGTAAACGAAAGAGCGTTAGGTTAAGGCGGGCTGATTGAACCCTTGACTACCAAGGGGAATTTTACTCGTCTAGTAAGTGCAATCAATTCTATAAATATTGGCTATCAGATAACATCATATTATACCATTATTTGTGTAGGTATACTTGAATTATGGCCGCCTGAAAATAAGCGATGTTCCTGCCTAACAATTAATTATTGCATAATTAAACGATATTATTGATTTAGTAAGCTGGTAAATAAATGTGCAATCGCCGCGATATATGTCAGCATAACATCATAATTAAATCAATCGATCTGGACTTAGTTATAATAAAACAAATGATTTATATTACGCAATTAAATGTAAAGAGTGAGAAATAGGTAGGGTTATCACTGTGTGAATAATACGTTGAATGACTTAATGTCCTGTTGGGGGTGTACTTGTAACATACTGCAGTATTGCATGTTTTTATTCTTCTGTGTTTTCTTGATATGATGTCATCTACAGACAGTATGACCGTTTCTTCCTGCTGTAATCCTTTCATTGAGGCCTTGCATTTTAACAAACATGTTATCATTTCCTGTATTTTTAACTTAGTTATTAAGACAACAGCTACAAATCAGCCATACATACATACATGAACACGTATATAGGCGGATCTAAATATTATGTGGCTACAAAGGGCTAATGGAATGGTGGTATTGGCAACCTTCATATGCTATTCTTTCTAATGGAAGTGAAAAACACAGGTACCAGTCAAACAGTGTAATCTTTAAGGCGTTTTAGCCGCAGTTAACTGGGTTTTATGATTGTAACACCAGCTATATTAAAAAAAGGTTAATGGCCAGACTTGCTTGATGTACTTGACTAAACTGAGCCGCAACAACCTATAATACCACTCAACGTAGTATATTGTGACCTACGATAACCTTTCCATTCCCTGATCATTAGATATTTAGCAGCGTATAATCTTTCAACAATATAACTTCGAACAAAACCATGGTCTGTGGAAATATTGAGTACCTGCTAGTAATATTTATCACTGCTTTGCATGTCATGATAATTAATTAATATATATATATATATATATATATATATATATATATATATATGTGTGTGTGTGTGTGTCCTTTTCTTGCATTCTTTGTAACTGAGTTTCAGCAGATATGTATTTTCTTTTTGTCACTGAACCATTTATAATCCCACATGGACAATCAAAATTGTACTTTACAAACTACTACAGATTTCTAATACCGCACTTACCCACTTACACACTCAAGCACACAGAGGCGTTAATTATATGTATTTTCTTTTTGTCACTGAACCATTTATAATCCCACATGGACAATCAAAATTGTACTTTACAAACTGCTACAGTTTTCTAATACCGCACTAGCCCACTTACACACTCAAGCACACAGAGGCGTTAATTCATGTATGGTGGCTACAACTAGCCACAACAAGTACAGCAGACCTGTACTATTGCTGTTTCTAATAGAATTTAAATTCAAGCAATATACACTAACCAAACCGTTTAAAATCATGTTAATTAGGACGTTAAATATATAGTTATCTGAATGCGATAATCTGAACTAAATGAAGAACCAGCGCCCGATGCCACATTTTGTGGTTTCTAATAATCTAGGTTTATTGTATAAAATATTTAAAACTATTTGTTTCAACAGTTGCAGGTGTACAACATACCTTGTGTGCATATAAAGGAGGTCGGTTGTAGGCGTTGTTGTTGACTGGTTCTGCTAATTTTCGTTACCTTATCGCCAAGTGTAGTACATTACCAGAAAAACAAGTATCGCAGTTAAGAGATAAGGTTACTATTTTTAGAATCTGAGTTCATGTAGAGTTGAATGTTCTATCTTGTTCTGTGCTTACCAAGCGAACAATAGTGTATGGTGTGATTCGGATATACTTAAATCAGTGTGTACCTGATCAGTCGGTTAGTTAGATATATACAAAAAGTCGGTTAACATTTGTATAAATGAATGAGAAAACTCATACTTATTTTGAAGCTTTAAAATGAAGTGCAATGTTTTTATCCTTTGTCTAATGGTTCATGATACATTTTACAGTCCTCTTAAAGATAATATGCTAACACCTTGAAAGACAAATGCGTATGTGGTTATGTCTGATCTGAAAGGTTAACCTTGCATGTATTTTAGGCGTCTTTCAGATCGAATGGAGGTCAGGTTTGTTGAAAAATAGGACTTCAAAATTAATTCTGGATAGTACCGTGTTTTATAACACAAAAAACTATTGTTTCAATTAGTGTATACCATTTAATACCACAAGCAGGACACTTACCTCCTCGCAAACCACAGGTAACTTTTAGACACTTACTTCAGGGCATTTACTTACCGCATATAATTATTAACCCTGTGGAAAATATCCCTGTACAGGTACCCCAACCGGTCCCCAATACCTTAATATTAAAAATGGTATAAAATATACCATGAAATACATATTACACATGATACTGTTTTTATTGTCTGTTTTTTCTCCATAAAATTGTAAGATTTTACGATAGAAAATGCTTAAAATTGACAAAAATGTAATTAGATTTACATACTATTATCATATTATGAATAATTTTTATACTGTTAATATGAATGGGGAAAATGAAGATAATATATATCAAGTGTAATTAAAGAAAACTATTTTTGTTTTGAAATTAAATTATCTGACAGGGAATACATCAAAGAGCGTTCAAAATAATAGAGTTTGTTGCTGTTTTACAATAAATTCACCAATCGTAAATATGTGTCATTTAATCGATTTTTTTTTCATTTGTTTTGCTTTTCTTGCAATAAGCATTTTCACATAACCCAAGGATTGAATACAAATTAAAAAATACTCCATTAAGCTTTATCGTTGAGATAATATCAAAACAATTGCTTATTTTTCACCTTTGAAATTATTGGCAATTATTATATGTTTAATTATGCCTAGCAGTGCAGCACCGAAAGACAAAGCAGATAAAAATACTATTGGTCTCCCAGATTTCAGGGATGAGTATGTAATAAAACCCAGTTCATTCGCGAATATTTAACTTCTGATTAATTTTTGTCCAGTCCTAAGTTAAAAAAATGCACCAGGTAAGCTTACAATATACCTAAATAAATATCAGTTCAAGTGTGGAATAATATAGTACATACTCCTTGTCTGGACTTGATCTTTCCTTGAGTAGTACGTAGCTGTCTATGTTGTCCTGGCTTTTTGTACAATCAGCAAATCCCCATGCGGGGCAACACGTTAAGCTAGTGTCCGGGAACGGGAGAGAACGGCATGGGAACGGGAGAGAATCACCGACTTTGGACGGGCCACTGCAATCTACTCTTAAAGCAATTCCTGGACCACCCAGTGATTACAATCCCCAAGTGACATGATATGTTAAAGAAATGAAAGAATAAGTCCGTGCCAGCAGGGTGCAACATAAATCAGCCTTCTCAATATACATAGATACACTTATAATACCAGTGCCATAAAGGCTTCATTGTAACCATGGCGTTATCTCCATCGAATTCTGTACCATATGCAACCAACAGCATAGAAAACAGTCATGTTGTGGACGGAATAAGGTACCCTTAAGGCGTGAGTTCAGAAATCCTTAAACAAGGCAAGAGCTTTGACGTGCATGAGGATGTCAGTTTGCTTTGTGGATATCCCAAATCAAGTAAATATATTGTGAACCTCACAGAGAAAGTGCCAGTGTATGATTATGAGAGAGAGAGAGAGAGAGAGAGAGAGAGAGAGAGAGAGAGTACTCATGATAGGGTAATACTGGTGACTGCATTGAACAGATACGTTTTACCAATGAATTCTGAATCTACAAATGAAAAAAAAACTTTTTTAAGAATAATTTGTAAACTTTTCTATGCGCAATGCAAGGTACTCTTATAATTGCATTTTATGCACTGACCCCTTCCCTCTCTCCTTCTCTAGCTCTCTCTCTTATATATATGTTTCTCTGTCTGAGAAACAAAGATATTTCCCATAAAAGTTCCATATCAATATATCATCAATAGCAAGTGTTTGATATGTCTACCTGGAGAGGCGTTGCTGATCTGGTCCCAGATCTCCACTGCCGGTCACACTCGAGCACCTTTCTGCCTCGTAGTTTTCACCAGCCGTCTCACTAATCATATGTCACCATCCGGGGATGTTCACTGCCCCAACAGTTCCGGACCTGCAGCGTTGATGACAGTTTATAACCGATTTTAGCCAAAGTTTTCCTATATGACAGTTCCATATTGTCTTTGTTTATGGTATTTACAGCTGGAATGTATAACATGACCTCAGAGATCTCTGCGGTATCCTTACTATAGGCCTTTAATGTACTGGGCTGCTTTGAAGTGTAGGGTTTTATGTGTATAGTGCATTGGTTAAATAATGTACAGTATTAGCGATGTTTTGCATCTAGATAAAATACAAATAAATCACTCGGTCCTTCATTCGAAGAAAACGGTATAGGACCCCCCCCCCGGTTTTGAACACAGCAGATAGAATGCCCTCGGAACCAAGCTGATGTATGACCTTGTCACGAGATACTTTGAAGGGAATATTATGACCTCCGTCCTCGAATTATTTCTTTGCTTCATCAGGTATCATCTTGTTTTAAAACATCCTCTTTATATTAGGACACATTTAGTACCACCACTTAAAATGAGTCAAAGTTATATTTTGTCTGAAGGTACAAGTCAATTGTGCATCTTGACCAATATCACATGGTTTCCAAGCCCTACATTTAAATATGTACTGCAAATAATATCTTTGGATAATTTTAAAATCACTATCATATCAGAAATATCCATATAGAATTTGGAGACATTTCATTTTACTAATTGTCCGCTACCAGGATCTACATTCCAAGGATTGTATATGTAAATTTGTACACTTGCTGGAACCATTGATTTAGGATCGTCGCACACTCAAAGTAAATATAAACCATAAGTGATATGAGATTATCGTTTACATTTTGACATGCTCAACGGTAGATGAAGATCATATTAATGCTCATCCAAATGCAGACCAACACATTAGACACATTTCGGCCGATCCAATTATTTTACATTTAAGGAATCCTTGCATTAGTAGTTTAACGTTGCAAAACTTAAGCTACGCGGTTAAATAGGTTTTCAGGTTGAAGATGGAGGTTTTCGGGACATTATTGTGCTCTTGATGTTTTCCTGTTACACCATGTTACTAATCACAGTGCTTTCAACGATTTGTAATGGGGATTGTTAGACCCTAATACATTGGCAACAATGCTATAATTGTTAGATAGTGCTTCAAACATTGTAAAAGTAAACCACTGTTAAACATGTTACTACTGTTAAGTGTCTTCTCGGTCTGAATAATTGTACAAATGCATGGAGAGAAATGTAAGCCTATAACATTAAAATACCTTTTGTGCCGTTCACGTTTAACTATGAATGAATCAATCTTTTTTCCCAAGAGGAAAGGTATCAGAGTGATGCCTTTGTCCTGATATATACTCTATAGGTAATATAGGTTAAATGTTGGGACATTGTCCTATTGGGAAGGGCTGCAATGAAGTATGATGTATACTACTACATAGTACAGCAACAATTATGCTCAAATCAGGTGTCCTAATAACTGTCACGATGACAGAAGGAGAACCGGAGGTGAATGAAATTTATAAATACATCTTTATACGAAGTAGGCCGGATATGTAAAATCATGCCTAGGCTTGTTATGCTGTATTCCGAACGTATGGTATGAACAATAAAATATGTAGTCCACTATCTAAACAACATTTTGGCACACTTTCCGTGCCCTAAGGAGTAGATAGTATACTTGCGCTGAAGCATGGGAAGAGATATGTGATCCAATACTATATGGATGTTACATGTACTGTTGTATGAAATACCAACCATAGGATTTAAACAAGAATCTAGTTATATATTGTAATAAAGGAAACACAAAACTGGACTTATTATTCGCCTATGAAATGTTTTGTCCATCGCGGCCAGACCATATGAAATTCTTATACGTTAGTTATTGTCAAACTATACTGGATGTAAGAACAACAAATAATATCTTAAACCACACAACAACAGTTCTGTTCCACTATTTCATGCATATTTTTAAGCCTAATATATATATGATGTATCAATATCCTTGCTTGATTCTACCTATCATTCAAAAACTAATTTGCCTCTCTCAGTACATTTTCCATCTCATTCCTTTTTTTCATAAGTTTCCCGACAACAATCCTGTTTAAGTGTTGTTGTTGAAGTTGACAGCCTCCATTTTGTATACTCTCTTATCTAATTCTTAATGTAAGTATGTACATCTGCAGAGTTCCATTTCGGTTTGCGACTTCATGAAAGGGTGTAGCACTCGTTTCCTATCATATTATTTTTGTATCCTGATGTTACCCGTGCCCGGTGTTCACCGCCCCGTGGATCATGGATGTTGAGTGGTCATTGGTGGGTCATTATCCCCAAAGATGCAATCGTTTAATAGTGTGGAGCACAACTATTAAGCCAACAAAGAGTCAAGCTTGGTGGGGTCGACCCTGAAAATCTCACCGCCTCGCCTGAGATTTGAGCTCATGACCTCCCGGCTTTTAGTCCTGTACTCTACCCCTTAGCCACAGAAGCCGGTTTCAACATCATCAGCCCGCCGTCACTATTGTTTGCACCTTCATTTGGTATAGATGAGTAAACGCAAAGAGTAATATGAAATTACTATCATTGTAGCTAATTGGTATTACATTATGCACATAAGCAATCTCCCTTTAGTTTTCTGAAATATGTTTTCAATTTTGTGAGAATTCTATATTTTTTACAGCCACAACAGTTTTTTTTATAAGTTTGTCTCACCTGTGTACTTATTATAGCTTTAATGTGCCTTGTTTAAACATATTCTTGTCGCTAGGAGTACAAAGCGTAAACCGATCATTAAAGTGATATTATGCAGATAATAAACCTATTGTTAAAAAGTAAGATTTGTAAGATACCCTGATAAAAACGATCCATCTAGATTTGTCATTCCCTTGACAACTCCAGATATTGCCTAAGGTCCCCTGATCCTGCTGTAAATTGAGCACACAAACCTTTACATGAAATACTCAGGGGGTTCCTTGTATATCAACTGTACATATGCATAAGATTTCTTAGCTAGAGTTTGAGTTGTTACTGATCGATAACGTTTTGACGAACGGCAAGCCTCTTACTTCGACTACGGTATTTCTGTGACACACGAGAGCTAGTATTCTTTATAAGTTTCCTCTCGTACCATAACGTCTTGTCCTTAGTCCTGGTTTTATATATATATATATATATATATATGGTAAATATATATATATATATATAATATATATATATATATATATATATATATATACATATTATGCATCAAAGCATAATCTCGTAATCTCGAAAAGTCTCGGCTTTTCAAACCACGCCGTTAGCTTCATTCTAACCACATTCACCTGATGATCGGGTGGCATCCCGTGAAACAGACTGTTGTGAATTCCCAGTGTTGTTTTTCTATATATATATATATATATAAATATAAATATATATGATTATGATATGGTTGGTTTCATAATTACGATGACAACTTTTCGTGACGTTTACTTTTGCAAGAGAAACCATGATAGAGAACCTCAGAATAAAATGTGCTTTAAAATCGATCATAATTTTGTTTGTTTGTCTTATGGCTTGCTTATTCTCTCGATTCAGCCTTTATGACTTTGAGAGTATACAACATTTAGTTAAATAACGCAATCCCTGTCTCCCATAATCTGCGGTACAAAGTATACAACAGTTGTTAAATTAGTTTATTGCGAAAAGTAATGAAATAACAAAATAATAGTAAAATCAAACAGGTACATTTGACGTTCCCAGGTAATGTTTACTCTAAAGTTCATGGTCATGCAACATGCATGTGACCTACCCAGGATATGCTTTATGCTATTGTTGTATTAGATAAACAGGTATAGTATTTTACTTTCGTGCCACCTTCTTTCCCATCTTTATTATCGCAATTCACATTTACTTAACACAGTGACTAACAATATAAAAGGTTTGCCAGGTCGGAAATTCTCGTGTTTGCACTTCAATGTGTACAGTGAAGGCTCAGTCTTTAGGCCTGTGGTTCCAATTCTATATACCTACCTTGTTCGATCTAGGCCGTTTTGTCGTTTGATAATTCAGAATATAATGAAATTTTTCTTTATATCTATACACTAGCATTTACAAGTACATATAATGTACAAGTAATAATACGGGCCCTAAAGGATTTGTGTGTGTGTATAGTTGTGTTAAAACAAATGCCGACCCGCAAGGTTATTCATCACAATAAGATTTCAAAATGTCAGAGACTACGAAATTTGGACTAAAACCTCATTTGTTTATTTTATTTCATTACGTATTAGATGATACCAACAGCCTATTAACTTCCCAGGTATCGGTGGTAATTACAAAATGGTCGAATATTCACGTTTCGAAAATATTGGCATTGTTTTGCAGTATTACGTGTATATAATCCTCATATCCAGCCTTTTATGACAAAAAGAGTGGGGTGCGCATCCCTCACACTTCTTCTTAATCCTTGTGGATTGTGGTCACTGATCACTTTTTTTGTTATTCGATTATATGTACAATTATTAAATATATGAACATTGTAATTAAAATAAGTAAAATGGTTCCATCAAATATGAATCGCATGCACTTTGTGCACTGTCTTTTGAGAAAACACATGTTGGAATTAATGCCAGTCATAAGCATCTATTGTTAATGAACTATAATTTTAAAGGTAAATATGGACATTGAAAACAAAATTTTCATCCATCATCTCGTATATACATATTCGTATGTGTATACCCATGTTTATACGTTTGCGTAAGGCTGCCGAAAGACTGATATTTGTTGTCTATATTTACTAATCCTCCCAAACTAATGCTCGTAGTAACTGTTTCATTCTTTCTTCATGGAGCAGCACCTTGGGTGGATCCAAAGGCCCAAACCCATTTCCTGGAATCCGTACATCTCCTATTGCCTTGTACCTTAGGATTTCATGCATAACATATGGTGAAGGTCTAAGTCAACTCCCAAGGAAGGCTTAAAATGATGTAATCTTTTATTTTCTTTGTTGTGTCCTCCTATAACTGATTTTGAAATCATGTTAAATTTTTTTGTAGGTGGTTCACCGAATTGTTGTTTGCCGGATGCGGCAAAGACGACTATCGTGTCATGTATCAGACTCGGTTTCTTGACTCCTTCATCTTGCATAATGTAGCTTCAAATGCAATGGGGCAGAAGAATTATATCTACATTTTTTCTATGCAATAGTCTAGCACTTCTTCTATCTTTGTACACATAACTTTCCCATCGTCACTCACTAGTTTAAGATGAAGTAGTTCTATAAACAAATGCAGGTTTCTGCACAGTTCTGCTATAATTCCTGCTAGGAACGTTCCTTCTCCCATTGTGTCTACACACTGATTTCCCGGAGTAATCAGATTATGCTTAGTTATTAAGATTTCTTTGGGCAGCTGAAATAAAGGATGCTTTTCATTTATTCCTGTACTAACAATCGCTACTGTTAGGCAGGATATTGTTCCTTTGGCATTTTGACAAATAGTCTTTTCTGTCCGTTCGTTTATTTTCTTAATTTCTTGTTTCGCCCATGTTGTATTGAAATATTCATCTGGATGTTTTTAGTACCACTGTTCGTCCCCTTCAGGAGTAATTTGGTAAAGAAAGTGAACATTTTTTTTTTCTCATTGATTACGTGAAAAATAGGCACAGGTATTTTTTTCTACAGATAATTTCTTACAGGTTTAGGGTTATTGTAATAAACCCTCGGATTATTACATTTCATAATTATAAGAAGAAAGGACCTTTTAAAACTATAGGTAACAGGAGCTTCTCTATCAAACAAATGAAATAAAAGTATTACAACTAAAATACATACTGTTGCATTTGATATCATGTGGTATTCTCACCTCATAGGTTGAACAAGCAAAGTCAAGTTCATAGTTTCCTTCTTTGCTCTGATCAACATCTTTGTGAAAGCATATTTTAGGTTCATCATTCTGCATGATAGTACAAGAACTTAATATTTAAATGGAATAAAGGTTAACGGGAATAAATATTAACATGTGTCAGAGGAAATGCAGCTAGACCTTGAGAAGATACTCGCCTTTTCATTTTCCGTCGTACCATTGTTAACAATGCTGTACTGGTGGCACCTATTAAAGTAGAGTTGGTTACCTATAATGGTCGCTACTCCAAGAAGGACGAAATACAAGACCACAGCTGAAATATTATGATTTGTTGGTAAGGTTACCTTTGGTTAAATGTAGAACATCAATACTTAAAAGACACTGACATTTTTTTATTTCCAAATAATCAAATTAAATTTAACAGTTGTCCTTTGTCTACAATTATCTACTTGGCATGTTTATATGTTTTGTCTGAAACGGACTGCACTTTTAGTTCAAACTGCTTTTGCCGTAACAATTCTGTAATATGAAGAAAATATCAACAACATACCCATAAAGTTAATGACACTGCTGTCTGAAGACACAGTGTGGGATTGCCCTGAAAGAATGAGTAAATGGTTCATTATCACTGGGAAGGGAGAGCGAAATGCCTTACTTAAGGCAAAGAACTTGTGATACCAATTGTTTAGAGATGTCATATTTACAAGGGATATATACACCGTCGCTCACTTTTTATATAAGTTCATTACATAAATCAATGAAAGTAAGACAAGAACGACTTAACTACGTCATGACGTACCTCTAAAACGCACGTTAATTAATCGAAGCACTGAAATATCAGAACCTTGAGCTCTACAAGCATACACGCCATCATCAGTAGTTGTTAGATTTCGAATAACCAGTGACATCGTACTGTTTCTATATAAGTAAGAAATCTCATATCTTCTTCACATTGAACATGCGTGATGTGAAACGTAATTGCCAAACAGGTGACAGGAAAGTGTTGTTTCCATGCCTTCCCTTTTATGTACCCATCTGATTCTGCTTATGTTTTGATTAACAGTGCTGAATTTACACATTATCCTATATGCTTGTATCTCCTCGTTAGATTATATGTTTTTACAAATTTACTTCCTGCAATATAATACATATCATATAATGTAATAAATTCTTTTAATTTTATTTAATCATTGAAACGTATTCGTGAATGTAAAACAAATCAGTCTTGTCTTTTAGTAAGCAAATTTGACAAATAAATAAATCGGTCTCTGTGCATTTGTCATTGATATGTACTTACACTGTTTTCAGATAAGGAACAAAGCTAAATATATGTATATTGCTCACCCGATATAGTCACGGTGAGCCTCAGAGTATTTATGTGACGCTTCATATCCGAATAAGCTTCGCAGTTATTAAACCCCGAGTCCTTTCTTTCGGCGTTCCTTATTAATAACTGGACAGTGCCATTCGCTTCACTATAATTTGAAGACGTCCTGCCTCGGACAAACGGTGTGTCGTCATGTCCAATGCCTTCTTTACGTACAAAATCAAATGTGTAAACCCCAGTTTTTCCGTCTGATCTTGATTCCTGGTACCACCACTTGAAATATGTCAGTGTTACATTTTTTCTGAAGGTTCAGGTCAGTTTCGCCTCTTCACCGATGTCATATATGGTGTCAAAGCAGTGCATTGATACTTGCTCTGGAATTTATATTAGTGATTCCACTTCTAGATTATAAATAAATCGGCAATGGCTTTATTGAGTCTTGAGATCTTTTTTTATGATATGGAAATGTATTCGTCTCGACTGCAAGGTACATTATAATGGTTTCATAACTGGATGAATACTTGCCTGCGGCGCCTACTCTGAAAGCCAAGAAATTCATTCCCATAAGAACGAGAAACCTATTCATTGTAATCTGTAAAATGCAGACTATCAATAACATTCCGATATCAAGTGTTTCAATATGTTTCGCTTTCCATTACATTTACACGGTGATCAAGCACAGATTTTTTGGTATGGTTTTCCTCCGTTTAGTCCATTTCTGAACCGTAACCAAATTATATTAAACCATCCCAGGCATGCTTGCCCAAATGTTTTACTGCAATATAATGGTACAATATCCCATAATCTCATGGGCTTTCTTCTGATCTCATAGGTTTATTGCGGCTCTGCCATATGCATGCTGATGATGGTTTGTCGATCATATTTTATTAGTTCTTGAAACTGAATAACTTATAAAGAAGAGAATTGGAGTACACGACCATGTTGATGTTACAACAATAAAACTCACAATTACTGTATTTCTATTACCTTGCCGTTGCGAAATAAACCTTATAAATTTACACAAATGTAAAACCTAGAAGACCAGATGTTAATATGTCCATTTAAAATCATATATATTCACGTGCACAAAAAAAAAACACCGTTCGTGCAGCATAAAACGCAACTTAATGTTATATTTGGAACCCCAAATGTTGGTAAATGCGTTATTCCGAAGGCATAATTTTGTTTTTTAACTTTAAGTCTATTCAAGTGCAAAACAAGCAAACATTGTATATCAACATAGAAGATACATCACATTGAACTGGTTTTCCTGTTATGATTCTTACTTTCTGTACAGACGTGCTCTCGCAAAATATCCTAGTATCAAGACTATGTATACTCCAATGGTTTCAATCAAAAGAGGTAAAAATGTATTACCAAGAGGTCAACATCAAAGGGATATTGGCCTTGACTATAAATAACTGACGTTTAAGGATCTCTGTTTGTACCGTTTGTGAATCGACTGGATGTTATATGCGTACATATCATTTGTAATCTCGGTTATATAGTCTTTAACTATTTTAAATGTTTCTGTACATATTTTTGGAATTTAAATAAGTGAACATTTGGTAAATGAAAATGTAAACCTTGCATTTATTTAATTGATCTATATAGCAGCATGTTGCCATTGTATCCCCCCCCCCCTTCCGATATAATGATTCTGTGTATGATATATTTGAGTTGTATTCTGGTCTTTAAATGAAATGTTAGGCTCACCTGAGCAAGTAATTTTGAGATTCCGACCCCGAGATTCAATGACGGCCCGACTCCTATCCCTTCGACTCCTAATTCAGTCGTACATGGCCTACTTTTAATCTTAAAGTGCGTGCTTATTAGCTAACATTGTCGTTGATTTACATTGTATTTCCTTAGGCAGCCACGTTTAGACATGAAAAAGTTATTTAGGCGAAGGGATTGCCAAAACTTATTTACTTCACATAAGGGTTAAGGTTTACTCAACCCCTTTCTGTAAATCAAATATACTCAAGTTACACGTGACCCAACGGTGACTTTTTTACAAACATTCTCGTGTTCCTGCTGTACAAAACACTCACTTATAGATGTATTGTTTACTTAACCCCTTGCTGGAAATCAAATACACTCAAGTAACACGTGGCGCAACGGTGAATTGCTTACAAATATTCTTTTGTTCCTGCTGTACATAAGACTCCCACATGCAAATTTAGATATCAGTCATACACTATCAACAGAGTTTATACCTATGAAGCCACTGCGAATACATTATGGCTAAACTCGCAGTAGTGTCAGAGTTAACCAACTTTGACGTTTCCATCTAGGACTTAAATATGAACGATGTGATTACTGCATATTTTTATTAATCTTTCAATTTGCATATATATCTATATCTTTGACAGTCCAATGGAAATGAATGCGGCTAGCGTTGTAGAACAGCAAATGGTATTTGGTCAATCAAAGTCATATATTGATGAACTTTTTATACAGAGAACATAGCCCTTAACATATTACTTTATATGTAACATGCACATATACTAGAACTCCAGAACTCCAGAACGGTGTGAGTTCAGTTCTATGTAAATGTCTGATAAATAGGCCCTAAAAATCTACTATATAATCCTATTGTTTATTGCCTATCCTATTGTGTTTATTGTTTTTCAGTCTATTTTGGATGTGCTTTCTATGATATCTGAAAAAAGTTTCCATGAGGTGCGAACATCATAAAGCGATTAGGTAGGTCACCCAACAGTGTTCACGTGATTCCAAACGTTGGGCTTTTATTTAAGGGAGTTTTTTTTTCCATTGAATTGACACTAAAGGATTCTCGAATACTGGTATACAAACTGTTTGAAAACTTACCTTTAGTCCTCTTTGAGAAGTCACATTTATTGTAATTGTTAAATCTGCTGTGTCAAAATTTAACACTAAATGAGCAATTATCATAAATTGATGCACTTGGGAATTAGACAATATAACTATGGGTATATATCGGAAACACTCATAGTGGGCACCTCAATAAAGTGGACACCTCCATATAGTGTACTACTGCCACTTTTGAATTTCCGCCTTGTTATAAATGTAGCGGCTATGATCTCTTCCCATCTCACTCCCTCATGGATGATACCCGGCATTTTGCCATGATATTCAAGCCTGAGCTGATAAAATATGTCACATTTTTTTTCTCTCTGCGGAATCCGAAACAAACACAGTTATGAACAAAAATATTCTATTCAGGTTAGACTCTTTGGATAGACGGAATTTTCCAATCGGGCAATTTTTTTAGATAAATTGATGACGTTTTTGTTAAGGTTATATTAGATTTAACATCTAAAACGTGTACCTAGGAGATTTCCCCTTACCTTTAAAGTTATATAATCTTTTGATTAACTATGATAAGTATAAAAATGAAGAATGTTTGTTTTTGATAATTGCAAAACGTGAGGCAAAGCTAAAATCGTGCCCAATTGTAATTGTAAGTATTTAAGACACACCTAGAGTTATATTACAACTTTTCTTAATATATAAAAGAGTTATCTGAATTAATTAACCCATATCTATTAATAAAAATGCATTTTCATTAAAAAAATAATTATGCTACATTAATAGTTAGAAAATCACATAAAGCATTACAATTAATCTTTATTCACAGTCAGATTTCTATCTTAAAACTCTTTTTAAGAATTTTGTTTGTGCCGCACCAAAAACTAATATAATTTAATTATTAAACTTTTATACCGTTCGACATTGATGGTGGTGGCATTGTTTAAGCTTGTAAGGTATTGGTTATAATAACACGCGCTCTTGACATAAAATTTTATCAGTCCAGCATTAAATAAAAAACGTTATAACTTCTTAGGGATTATACGATTACTTTTCCTGAAGTATAACTTTTTAAAAGTATACATGTTATAATTAAATTAAAGAAAACTTTCTTTTATCTATCCGGTATGTAGGCATATTTGTACACTGCATATATACTTTTCTCCATAGATCATATTGCTGATCAACCACAAATATCTGTGAATCATGTTCAATAATTTTCCGACAATAATGCTTCCTATTTCATTGAGAAGCACCCTTAGTGGATTCAACGGCTGATATTCTAACCCGAACGTTCATGTATGCCTTGTGGCTTAGAATTTGATGCATTATACTATTTATGCATACAATCATTTACAATAATCGTTTACATATGTCTTTCATTAGAATATAATAGATTTTCTACTTATTCTTGGTAGCCCCTTGATCTGTTGTATCACAGGAACCATATATCAACATACACAGTCAGTGGTCATTATAGATACTTCTCCAGTTGCAAAGTGTGAAGCATATTTATCAAAGTAGGTGTTGATTGAGATTACAGTCTCTCCTGGAAAGCGGAAGTCAAATCCCTAATAAGGCAGATAATGATGTGATCTCATATCATGTTCATTGTTTCTCCTACGATTACTTTTGAAATAAAATGGAAGTTCCCTGATAACAGGGATATCCTTGTTGTTTGTCAGATGCAGCAAAGATTACCACAGTGTCATGAGACTTGGTGTCTCTCATCCCTTGTGTAAGTTTGCTAATGTATTTTCTGAAGCAATGCGAATGAAGAATTATATCTGCATATTTTTTTTTCTCTGCAGTAGTTATGAACTTCTTCTAGCTTCTCAAACTTTACCTCTCCTTTATGGCCTTTCACCTAAATATCACGTGTTACGAGGTGACATAAAAGCGGATCGAACTGTCTCGCTAGTGAAGCTTGCTTTTCTAGCGAAGCGGTTGAAACGCCAGACATGTGCACCACCGATATGGGTTCGAATCCCGAATCAGCCCAATGTTTTCCCCTGAGCAATTTGTTTTTGTAACAAATGGGGGCTTGTCCGGGATATTTTGAACCCACTTTGCTATTTTGTCATTTTATTGATGTTCAAAACTTGACCAGAAACATGTCTTTTGAATTTGATCCAAAAAAGGTTGAAAAGCTATCTCTGGACAGGAATGTCAATTATGACACAAAAAAAGAGAAACGTAGAACAGGTCGCAGAATACCTCAAAATTTAACGCCCCACTAAGGTAACAAACTATATTAGGGTGAATATTTGGCAAAGAAAATGAGGATCCAGAGGAAGAATTCGAAGAAAGTAAAATTGATTCCTCAACAACTGAACTTAGAAAATTAGAGTTACAAATAGAGTTCGAAAAGCTTCAGTTGGGAAAAGTAAAATAGAAAACCTTAGAATTTGAATTTGGTGCAAGTGGTTGGGCCACTGGTCAAAACTCCTTTTGAGCCATTTCAAACTTCAATTGGAAAGTTCCAGTTTTTGAGGAAACTGAAGTTGATAAATATTTCTCATATTTTGAAAAGGTGGCCTCTATTAGTTCGTGGCCTTAAGACCAATAGACCTTACTTTTACAACAGGTTTTGATAGGAAAGACACAGGATGCTTTTTTTGCCTAGAAGAAAATTGATATTGTCAAACTGCAGTCTTTAAGGCTTCTCGTTGGTCCCTAAGGCTTCTGCGTTGGTCCCTGAGGCCTACAGACTAAAATTTAGACACACCAGAAAGGGTGAAAACTAAACACATGTTGAATTTGCAAGGGAAAAAGAGAATATGTTTTATAGATGGTGTGTTTCCTTAGAAGTCCAGGATAATTTTGATAGATTAAGACAAGCAGTCTTAATTGATGAGTTCAAAAGAAATTTGCATAAAGCTATACATATATATCTTGAAGAGTTCGGGGGTGTCTCAGGCACGACAAGAAAGATCTTGCGTGACACAGGATCAACTCAATCATTAATACTAGCTTTGGCTCTCCCTTTTTGAACAGAGACATACACAGGTGTCGATGTCCTTCTTCGGGGTGTGAAGCTCGGTTACGTATAATTTTCTTTGCACAAGGTATTTATTGATTTTCATTTAGTGTGAGGTGAAGTGGCAATAGGAGTGAGAACTTGCCAATTAGTGGCATCTCATTTCTGTTATTTAATGACGTGGCAGGAGATAAAGTCGTGATAGAGCCACATGTAGTGAATAAGCCGAATGCCGAAAGGCACATAGAGCCATTAGATCGGGAGATAGAGGGTTTTTTTCTGCGTTGTTACTCGAGCTTCGCTCAAAAAATCCTCCCAAAGTGAGGAGGCAGAGCCAGACATAGGCCTTGATGGATTCTTTGTATCTCATGATGAACAGTTTGTAGGCCACGAGAAGGGTTCACATGTCAAAGTCGAGTCGCCCAAAATTGTAGCTCACTCAGATAAGGATTCTTACTATTTGTTTGTTAAATCCGATCACGATTCTGATTTACTGTTGTCTTTTGATGAGACATCTTGTGGTGACTTAACAGAGTCACATAGTTCGGATGTTAGATCTTCTAGTGTTCACCTTAGTATGTCAAGACTGAAATTAGCTAAATCGCATTAATAAGACTCGGAGATAAAAGCTTTTCTCAGTCCTATAGTGTATAGGAAGCAGAGGAACATCCTTCATGCTATTGTGTAGATTCTGGATTATTCTTCAGAATATGGACCCCTGTTGATAACTCTGTAAATGAAAACTGGAGGGTTCTCAATCATATAGTAATACCCATTGCCTATCGTTCGAAAATGTTGAGTCTTGCTCATGATCATCCAATGTCAGGGCATTTAGACATCAGAAAAACCAAAGATCGCATTCTGAAACATTTCTTCTGGCCTAGTTTTAATGGGAACGTGACTTAATATTGTAGACATTGTATTACCTGTCAAAAGATAGGTAAACCAAACAGAGCATTCATGAAGCTCCCTGGAAACCTATTCCAGTCACAGGTGAAGCGTTCTCAAATATCCGATAGACTGTGTAGGGCCTTTGAGGCGTACTAGGTCTGAAAAATGAATTTCAGAGGCTATTTCGTTTCCCAGAGGCTATACCCGTCAGGAATATTTCGGCTCAAACCATCGTAAAAGCCTTGACTAAATTCTTCACTCTTGTTTGGTTTCCTAAAGAAATACAATCAGATCAATCATATCGAGGGACAAATTTCACTTCTAAATTGTTCGAACAAGAGTTAAAGGAATTGCATATTGTTCATTACACCTCTTCCGCAAATCTCCCGGAATGTCAAGGTGCCCTTGAACGCTTGATTAAAACGTATTGCTTTGAGAATGAAAAAGATTTGGACGATGGACTCCCTTTTGTTTTGTTTGCTGCCCGTATTTGTGTACAGGACTCCTTACGATTCTCCCCATTCGATTTGGTATTTGATCACTCTGTTAGGGGGCCTGTAGAATCATTGAAGAAAATGTGGGTCGAATCAAAGCAAAATGAACCCATATTGAAATATGTACAAGATTTCCGAGACAGGTTACACAAAGTAACTGCCCTCACTAGAGAACATCTGGAACGACTAAAAAAATGTTGGTATGATAGGAAATCAGAGGCTAGAAGTTTCTCTCCAGGAGATGCTTTTTTATATTTCTTTCTATCCCAGAAATCCTCCGAAAGCACAGTTCACAGGACCATAAAGTAACTGATCTTAACTATATAGAAGAAACTCCAGATGGAAAAAAAGAATGAACAGCTCTGCCATGTCAATATGCTAAAGAACACGTGCCATAGTAAAAACAATGGCATACGCGCCATCATAACAAAACGTTTACTTTTGGGCATAAATATGCATTATAAAAGTACAGTGAAACCTGTCTAAAGCGGACAGTCCAGGGACTCAATAATTTTGTCCTTTATAGTGAGGTGTCCTTATTTGGCAGGTTGACCTTGGTTGATAACTGAGGGATTGTAAATAAAGACAACGAACATTGCAATAACGTGTTTATTGTATTATATCAGATTTCATGTATATGTACAACATAGTCAGGCACACATCATGCACTCGATATTCATATACAAATTGTGAAAATTTTTACTTATCTCAAGAAGTGAACAATATAAGGAGAAAAGTCTATGAAGACATCCACTAAAACAATGTTCATATACTCGCGTACGCACTTTTTCGCTGATTCACAGTCGAATAAGCTTGACTTTCTCAGATAGCATAAGCTCCCACCCAGGAGTACGTGTGGTGCCACCTGGCGGCATTGCCTAAAACCCTCCTTGTTCAGCTGTCAAAATGCGATCATCTCAAAGATAATGACGACGTTGATAATGCGAAGATTGTAATGGCTACGAAACTGTAAATAAACTTGCTTTGATCATGGTTGTTTGGTTTGATTTGCCTTGATGTTGAAGACACCCGAGATTAAACGAACCCCGAGGTTTCAGACTTGGTTTTTCAATTAAAAATCTGTTGAAATGAAATTACAAACAACTTTGTGATGTTTCTCCAGGTGAAGAGGTCCATTGAGAACCCATCCGAGACATGTTTTCACAGCAAATGGCTCATTGGGGCTCCCGCGTCTAACCTCAAGTGGTACCAACGCTCATCCTGTCCAATCAGGATAGTTACTTCGCTTTCTCGGATAGGTGGCATACATATGTCGGCTAAGTGAGACCAACCCTGCGTGTCTTCTCGGTTTGCTTGTACCTCCTTTGGCACAGAGAAATAGTCTTTTACAAACACGTACGGTAGAATGAGCAAGTTTGTATCCTCAAAATCTTATATCTGAAGTGATATATGAAGTGCATAAGACTAATCAACTGTTCCTTCAAGGGTTGTCAACGATAAAGTAGTTTTGTTTCCCATCAGACCTTACCGTTTGCACAAGTTTTCTGAGAAAAATTTGTTTGAATAGCCACCATTTGATAAGGCATAGATCTCAACTAATGTGTCCAGTGATAGCTCTTACCTTTACAGAAACAATGGGCAATACAGTTCTTGAAGTACCGGCCCCATGAAGGATCTCATCATTTTCACTGACATAACCCTTATGCATGGGTTGTAAAACAATTTCAGTTTCTGATATATTTGTATTTTTCGCCGCGTCCACACCTGGATTATCTCGCCTGGGAACAATATGTAAAAAATTTGTATGTTTCATATTACAGCCTGGTTCTGAACATGTTCTAGTTAGAGGGCATTCAGTGGCAAATGACCAGGGCCTAGACAGTTGTCACAGAGACGTTTCGCTCTGTCTTCCGGTTTCATGGTTTTAAACCGATCAAATCCAAATAATTAGTGTTTACCTGTACATAGAATACACTTGAACACGATGTCAGATGGCGCACTGCTAGTTGGTTTTGTATGAGATTAATGTTTTGTGTTCCTGGGCACAATAACTGGTTCTTTGCAGGATCACGCCTTTGATCGTATTTGTTCAGATTTGCTTTTCTGGTATCATAACAGACTTTGCCGAAAACAGGTTCATTTACCTCTCTGGCCTCCCCCATCGAATTCTACTAAGTTCTTGATTCCAGGATAATTCATTTCCTTTTCAGCAATATCTACCGCAAACTTTCGCCAAGAGTGTTGAAGATATTGAGGCAATCTCTCAACAATCTTTATCATGCTTCGACGGGTATCTACCTCGTCTAATTTGCCCATCGCTGAAAGCGATTCAGCGCAGTTGCGTAAGTCGTCTGCAAAGTCTTGAAGGCTCTTACGATCAGTTGCCTTTAGTGACTCGGTCTACCCATTCCTCTGAAATCACAAAATCGTTTCCGAAGCGTTTTCAACAGATGCTTTGCCTAAGTGTATCCCACATATGTTTCCATGTCCTTGCAGCACTCTAAAACCCGGCGAGCTTTCCCCGTACAATATTCCACCAGTCTCTTTAGTTTGGCGCTATCATCTATGTCTTTACCCCCAACTGTGATTGAAGGCCCTGATAAACAACCGGTACTGCAATGGATCACCATCAAAATGAGTAAGTACAGTCTTTGGACTGCATAGTGTCCATTGAAGTTCGTTGGTGTAAATTGTCGTCACGGATCAACTAAATCAAGCGATCACTGTCTGTTACAGTTGATTCCTCTCTTTTTTGCCGATAATCCGGTTTTATTTTGTCACCTATAGTTAATTCTTTCTCTGTTTTAGATAATCCGCCATGCAATGTACCTCGTTTCTTCGACGATCTCGATGATCTGCTTTCATTATTTGATGCAGAGTGGGCTTCTGTAAAGGCAGTCTCCTATGTTTCAGCCTTTGCTATTTCGATTCTCAAAGCAAGATGTTCTTGGTTTTTGTCGAATGCGAAGTTCTTCCTCGGCCAACATTTGTTTTTCATTAAATACAGCTGCTACCGCCATTAATTCCGCCTTCCTTGGGGGCTGCCTTTGCTCTCGAACTTGCGATTGAACTCACCGTGCGGCCACTATTAGAACCCTTTTGGCTAATAGAATCTTCCGGGCAAATTTCTTTATCAGTATCATGCGACATCTGTTTCTTTGCTGCATCGAGCCATAGTTGCGCATTACAATTGAAAGTTTCAACATCAGTGTATATGTCTTGAAAGTACTCGAGTCACACTGTTGCCTCCTCTATGTCGACTAATACTTCATGGTACCGTTCATGAGCAGCAGTAAATTCCACAAATGCCACATCTTGATCTTGTAATCTACTAGAAACCTCAGAAACATTTTGTCTGTCAACCATCAAAATGTCCATAGCATTCATTTGTTTTGTAATACCGCTCTTCCTATGGCCACGATTAAACTTTGACTCGCGCAGAGCCTCCATGACGTTATTAAACTTTGTAGGGGATGACCACACACACACACCCCAGTATAAGCGGAATGAATGGTCTGACGTTTTACTTTCTTTATTTGCACAATATCGGATTTAACCACCCAATCGAGGTTCGCTGAAACAGAACCAAAACAATAAATATTAAACTTTCTAAAAGATACTATGTAAATGTATAAGTTAACTTCCCTGGGAATTGAAATAGTATAAAACGGACAAAGACAGATACAATGAACAAATATTGATAATTACATATATTGACCACTGTATTACGTGGAACAGTATTATCATTCATGTATCACAAATTCATTATGTACAGATAAAATGAATATGCCTGAAAGAAATTAAATATGTTGAGACTGTATTACTATATTATGGTATTTCCTCAAAACATTAAGCCCATCGTTGCAGCATATTAAAGTATTCATTTAAGCCCTTTAGGAATTCTTACCTAGTTCATACTACTACACAGGAATGGGCTGGTCATAATATTGAAACGGGTCAGTTATTAGTGACCTATATATGCTTTCATAACGAATAACACAATATATACAATATTTTGAGTGTCGTATTTTCAAATATAACTTATTATATATCATAACGCTGCAAAAAAGTGCTTAACTGGTACCCCTACGGACAAAATATATCTCCAAATACGCCTCGTAATTGTCGTAGTTGTCACCATGAACACACTTGTCGTTTTTCCACTTAACCTTCACCTTTTTAAAATTCACCAAAGAAGGGTATCCCCGTTAAATTTTGTTATCCGAACCCTCTATCAGGGGGCGCTATCATATGTATTCTACGACACAGAACGTATGCAAAACCCATGTATATCCGTTACAGTAATGTTTAATTAGTTTTATATAATTGCTGATTAGTTATAGTTGCAATGTTTTTCAGAGTATTTATGTGACTCTATCAATAATGATAAACTTGACAGTAACAAATCCCGGATTCTTTCTTTTTTTTGTTACCAATTAGACGGTGTTAGGTCGTCCTGCCTTAAAGAAAGATTGTATTTTCGTGCCCAGTGGCTTCTATACATGTGAAATAAAACGTGTTAATCCGTGTTTTCTTGTGTGTTCTTGATTCCTTGAACCACAACTTGAAATGAATCAGTGTTATATATTGTCACACATGTCAAAAATAGCGTAATATAAGTGCATTGACATGCTGATTTTTATAAATGATAGGCTTGATTGGATTAATAAGTCCTTACCATTATATACTATGATTTTCCCGATTACGACAATTTACATTTCGATTGATCACACATGAAGATGTGTATACCTGCCTTTGATTTTTGATCCCCAATACTTAAAAATGAAATATTCCACAAAGTTTTAATATATAAACGCAATGTGTTACTTTTTCCCTCTACCAGCCACCATTTTTCCCTTAACCTGATCCTATGTCAGTTTTCTATCAGTATATATATATTGCGTTAAATTACGTTAAATCGTCCATTGATCATCAACAATGAGAACAGGAAATCCAATGCAATCAAGCTAAAAATTAAGGAACTGTTAAAAATAAAGCCATATTTTTAATCATGACAGCCGTCATGCCAGGCTTGTTCATGTCTAATCTCGTTAATTTCATGAATGACCGGCGTCATTTCGGTCCCGATGTCTATATGACCAGTCATAATTTCGAACGATCTCAGACCCCCGTCGCAAGAAACATGTTCACTAGGGCGTTAAGGCACACAAGTCGTAATACCGCACTGAACATGTTATGTTACCACTACATGCAGACCCCTCACGTGGAACCTGCATGGCGCAAAACCTGAGAATGTCCTAAGCTCTGGAAATCAGACATCAAAATCATTTTATATTTTTATTACATTTTTTTAAAGAATGTAAACGCCTTCGGAGGAAATCTTAATCATACAGGTGTACGTTAAATGGGCATCGAAAGCAGATGGTTCTCACTTAAATATAATGGTAAGATATAATATATATATATATATATATATATATATATATATATTTATATCAATTTATTAAATTCATTTTTACATTTTTATGTATGAAGGAAATATTATCATCAGTTCAATACTGGTATATATATATATATATATATATATATATATATATATATATATATATATATATATATATATAAATATGTTTTGGTTTAATTGCATAGATCTTCACATTTTATTTAACTTTCCGGTAGCCAGGACTGTTATATTGTATACTAAGTTACTCGATCCTGCCACCTATCGTGCATTCTATAACTGGTCACTAATTACCTGCCAGGAAGTGGTAATTCCTCATTAGCTCTTGGTCTGGCACACATGTCACACGTTGTTACTCCGTATCGACCTGTGCGCACACGTTGCTTACACGTTTGTACAGAACACAGTTATTGTTTACAGGATTCCTAGCACTGCGTGTCTTAGTGACAGGATTATACTGATATCCTAAAGGCAGAGTCTATGTGCTGTGAATAGAAACAAATATTTTACAGTATACGATCCATGCCATGTAACCAGCTGACCTTATACATAACTGTTACATAGAAATAAACTACGTCAGTCAGCTTAGTGTATATTCCTTGTGATGAATCATCTTTTAAAAAAAATCTACAGGAACACAGTAACGAAATTTGTGCCAGCTAAGTGACAGTAGCTTTTGAGCTTTTCTGGAAGCAGTGGAGTACATTAATGAAAAATCTGTCATGTGATGTTATCAATTATTTTTAAGACGGTCATGACTTGGTGCTAATTTTAAATACTGTTTTGTAACTTTAATACAATAGGTTATTGTTTATTTTCTTTGGTGGTGCACGCTTGGGTATCGTGTTCTCAGTCTACCCCAGAACTATTACATGTCTAACATGCAGGATCAACCATTAACAGTGTGTGAGACATTTTGGTATAGGCTGAACAACACATTCTTACACACACTGGGAAGCCGTTGGTGATTCTTTATTCCAGTTATCGATATATTTTTAGGTGGAAGTTTATTTAGCTTTCTTTAAGTTAAGCTTTCTCCAGTCATTACTCTCGCCTAGGTTGTTATAAGCAAGTTATTCTAATTTATTTTTATATTATATTTTTTATATGTCTAGTGTAAGTACAATAAATGGATCTTAAATGATTTGTTTCTGAAATAATTACTGTGTGGATCTGCTCTTCTGCTGTCTCGATTATTAAGGAGACAAGAAAATTGTAGACTGTATTTTACAATATTCATGATGTTCCGGATATGTTAATGTTCTGCACGGGTATTCTACAACACCCTTTTTGAGTCGGCATTTAGAACCAGCCGTAACAAAAACAGATTAATTGCTACCGCAATGTTATGTATGTATTTACATTTTATGTGCGTGGTTTTCATTTATCTTCCTGAATAAACCTGTCTATAAAATGCTGTCCAAACAAAAACGCAGGAAGTTGCTCTATTATATATTTATTCAAAACATTCTATCATTTACACCAGTGTTAAATGAAATTCTGTGTAAACAAGCCATAGATAGCTTGTTTACTAACCGATAATATAACATAATCTAGTATACCGTGACTGCATTTCGTACGTTTTAAACTTTCATAATTATATCAAATATTATCTAGCCAGGCCTTATTTTAGGCAAGATTGTATTGGATAATCCATGTGTCGGGGATAACTCAAGATACATAATGTAAATTACGGAAACAGATATATGATTCTTATGGTTCAACGACTGGCAGTTGATTATTCAGTTTGGACTCTGTTAAGGTATAACAATGTCACTAAATATTTTCACTGTGGAGGTCTTTCTAGTGGCTAAAGTATGCACTATTGCAACCGGCGGTAAGTGTTATAGAAGATTAGGGGAGTTAACACGTACACTTCCTATTGATCGCATAATGTTTTCACCGTTATTTTTGTATGATACAAGACATTTAAATTTAAAAACCCATTACGAAAATTATCACACATGATTCACTATTTTTCTATTTTGTTTGCATAAAATCAATAAGGTTGCCCAGAATATGAGTCGTCGGGAGTTTGTTTATAAAAAACAGGTTTTTTTTCAAGAATCCTGGAATGCCCACCCTAACATCGGCAACAAGCAAAATTAATACATAAGGGAACGTTTATGTAATTGGTCCAAACAAAATGGAGGAGAGAGATGAATATTTAAAAGTATTAAATTATATCTTATGCCACATTACTTCCACCTCAGCCTCCAAATTTAAAATGTATTCTTTATTATAAAATGTTATTCCTACGAAATTATAGATTCCATCACCGCTGAAGTACCTATTGGTCAAAACATTCTATTTACTTGTCGGGGATGGACATCCGAAGTGCTCACAGTTAAACTTTCAAAATCACTTAGCCAACGCCAATTTACCACCCTTGCAACTAGATCCAGGTACTACAACTCCAAGTCTGAGTTTCTGGGACCGTGCCACAAAAGATGCTCCTTTTACAGTAATGACACCATTGTGATGAAAAATGCATCTTTATCTGACACCGGTTTTTATAAATGTACATTAGACATTTTTAAGCCCGATGAATCCAGTGTAGAAACAGAATTTTCAATCAAAATTGTTGGTAAGTAGCATTCCTTTTTCTTAAATTGCATTTGTTTTAGTCACAAGAATGTAATAAGGATAAATATAAAGTATTTCATAAATTCAAAATATGTTGTTATCCTATGAAAAATTAAAATGTAGGAATGGGAAAGAGATACAGACAAAAAAGTTTGGTTCGATTCCTATAAGGATTGCTCTACAGCTAAGGTACAGGTTCTCCCGAAACTTTTCGCTCTGTCTCTTTTACATGCTAATATATTTGATACATGACCTTGCATACCTACATTATTACATATATATATATATATATATATATATATATATATATATATATATATACATACATATACATATATATATACAGATCGCAACGATGAGGCTCCGAGCTATTTTTACCTGATGTAAATTAATATTCTTAATATTGTAAGACATTCCGGATCAGATGTCACTGATTATAACACCAAACCCGGCTTATGAAGGAGAAGATGTTCGTTTTGAATGTTTAACGGCGTCCTTCACTGCCGGACATACTGATGTGCAATTGGCGAAGGTAGACTCAGAGGAAATTCCCGGGACTTTGGCTTCAGCTGGTAATAGGACATTTGTTCTGGTGATGTATAATGTGAACACAACAGAACAGGGAACGTACTTCTGCAATGCAAGCAATGTTGCTGGAAGCACAAGAGGTCAGACGCAAGAAATTGAAATTCATAGTACGTGGTTGTTTTAAGGTATCTACTAATTCGATGTATTTTTATTTGAAGGGAGCTCTACCTGTAATGAACCTCAGAGAGGAACTGGTTCTATAGCTTATGACCAAATGGGAAGCGGCATTTTATTTTCCTCGTTATTTCCCATTTTATAACACGATGAAAGGCAAATATGGTTAGTATATATGAGGTGGAATTTCATGTATCCAAGGTACACTTCCATGGGTGACTGTGTCACAGAATCCAGTCGAAGAGGCTTCGACTGTAGATCTGACATGCAACCTGCAGGGAGTCCTGTCTAGATACTCCCGGGTATTATGGAAGAAGGGTGAATATGTTATTTCAAGTGAAAGTATGAACATACTTATTTTGTCGGATCTGAAGTATAAAGATAAGGCTCGTTATAGCTGTGCCACCTGCTTAAAGTCAACTGGCTGGTGCAGGGAGAGCGAATTTATTGATCTTAATGTTACAGGTGAGTATATATATATATATATATATATATATATATATATATATATATATATATATATGCGTTAATTTTGATTTTATCCAAACAAATGGAAATTCAGAGCAATATTAAATGCAGGGAAGCTGTGTATCGTCGCTTGTGTTTTATCGTGATAGTGTTAAACTTTCATGATGCCGTAAACGTGTTTAAATGTTCAAATCACTGCAGTTCCCTCAGGATATTGTGCCAATGATCCCATTACTTTTTTAACGGTAAACATTCTTTCACCTCAGCAGAATGGGTTCAATTAAAAATGAAAGCGTTGCCTAACTTCCTTCACTGTTAAAAATATACTTTTATATTGCAGCTTTGCAGTTCAATGTGAGAATTTTGCGAGACAAAATTGTCATCTTAACGAGAGATGTTCTGCTGGTGTGGTTAACGGACTATGCAGGGTCCTTTCCCCTGCATTATGAAATTCATGGAGGGCGATCTGATCAGAACACCATCAGTCTGCTCAAAGAAGCACCCGGGCAAACAACGCAACTTTTCGTGACGTCACTCCATCCTAGCACGTGCTATACGTTTGTTGTAAAAGCCTATGCAGGAAGAACAAGTGCCTCCTCGGCCACAGAGAAAACATGTACAAAGGGATCAGATTCTGAGAATGGTAAACAATATGCCAAAGTCAATGTTTATTAACCTCATTGTTATATGATAAACGCTTGATAAATACTTGTTTGAGAATCACGTGTACTCATATCTAGTAAGTTCAGTTGATGTTTATTAGGCATAATTACCAGGAATTTAGTTTCCGATTACAATTTGCTATTTATCATAATTTTCATCAATTGTAGTTTGTTTGATTCTCAAGTGTCCGGGGTCGCTATTTATAGTTGCCTTTGAGAGGTAAACCAGTTAAGGGCACTCAGAATATTCAATCAAGTTATGTTCTTTTTATTTTGAAACAAAATAGGAGGAATGGAAACTGTGCCACCAATTATAAATTACACACAGATCTTGTTTCCTGTCTTTGGTTGTTTGGCTGTCCTGATTACGATATGTCTTGTGGGCGCTACTGTGCGTTTCTTACTCAAACGAAAGAGAAGAAAGATGAAAAGTAAGACCGAAGGTATGCTCTAAGCATGTTTTTTTTATCGTGTTATATACTCGATATGAAACCAACCGTATATCATTATCTTTAAGACCACAAAACATGTCTTCTTTGGGTTGCATCGGTCCATGTAATCTTTTATATAGATATAGAATTTTATATTTTTCTTCAATAAAATCCTTTTCCTTTAACGTGATTTGCTTAATAATCATTACAGTTACAATATCAAATTAACGTTAAGAAAGACATCGCTTATTACTCCCTTAAAGTGAAATATATTTGATTAAAGGGACACAGCTTTACGCTGCCCTTAGACATTCTTTCCAGAGACAGTCATCGAACCTGATCGCCGAATACAGCACAATTCCAGATTCGTACTTTAATGGGAAGCGGGAGTCTGCATACTTGACGGTAGTTCAAGATTATGAAGAACCAGTCCCTATGGACAGCGGTCAGACTAGACGTAGCCAAAAGTTCAAAATTGTGAAGATGGAGAGTGAAGATAAAGATTTAATTGCACTGAGTGATCCAGCTGATGATACAGAATAAGTCAATAATTGTACAGTGCTTTATCTCTTTGTATATTCAGGTTTTTTCCTGCAATAATCCATAAATATGTTAATGTATTTTATTTTTGTATTAACAGTTGAAATTATATTAAAGGTGTAAACCCGATGAGGCAATTTATCTGTAGTTGCTGTAGGAGATATGGGATAGAGTATCGTAACCCAACCACCTGATGTAACAGATTGGTCTTTGCTGGACAGAGACTTCTTCAGAATGATTTACAGTTACTGCCTATGGGTTTACCACAATACCAGATGTTAGGTCCTTAATAATAGTCAGGGATGCCTATATTTTTAATGGTAAAAGTTAAGTTTTATTATGTCCTACAAATGGATGAAGTAACAGTCTAGATAGTGTGAAAACCATCTTCAGGCTTCTTACACTTTTTAAACTGTGTGGTCTCACTTTCTTAGGTAGAATTCTTGTGGTGAATTCCTCACACAATTAAGTTTCTAACTCTGATACGCAGTTATCCATCGCCGTCGCATACACCTGTTCATATATTTTGTCACGGCAATAAAACATTATAATACACTCATTTATTTATTTACATGGATTGTAAAAATAATTATAACAACTAATCAAGGCACTCTCGGTGGCTCAGATTTTTGCATTCAATATTCTCTTTGCGTGGAGAAACCACCATCCTTGGGCAGGCAACTACAACTCACACTCACAATATCGCGGGGGTCAATTCCGGGTAGCCAGCGGAGAGAACCGAGTGTTTTAACTGACTTTCTAGGCAATTGAACATGTTTTGAGAACAGATTCGTAGGCACATGAAGCCACCCTTATATGCATTGTTCTAATCGGTTTGGGTTACTTCTTCTCTCAGATATTTCCAAGCCTGTTGGATCAGCAATGCGCCACGTCATGGCCACTTGCGGGTCGTTGCCTCCGACAAGATATGCCCTCTGGAACCAATAATTACCCAGAAATGGCGTGCCTTCCCCAAGTAAAGCAGTGTAAGCAGTGTAAGCAAAGCATTAAGGACCCTCTCCTTAAAAAAAAACTAAGAGATCCACTGGATTTCAAAAGTTGGTACCTATATATTTTTCAAGTTGTATTTTTGAAGTACAATATGTTCTATGGAACGGAACATTGAGAATCTCTATTTGCCCATTTGCATTAAGTTATATAGTCTAATCTTTCGCTCTTTTGTTCATGACATGCATCAACTGAACACGACTTTCTAAGGAGGACCATCCTTGTTTTTGTAACTGGTTGCTTATATGGCTCATAAAGACTCGGTCTCCAAACCATAATTCATGATCTAGAGTCTGAGGGGGTTAAAATGTCTTGAGGATGTAGGCCATTATCCTCTGAATAAAGTGTGTCTGTGGTTTGCATATTAACATCCATCTTGTGAACTGATTTCCAGTGAAATCTTATTTAAAAACTGCTTTTATGCTTGCAAATATGTGAATATGACCAAGTTACCTTATGGAGTATTTTTGTCTGAAAAGGTAAAGCTTCCAATGAATCTTCTTTAGGTTTAAATAGCATTCTCTATTCTCTATAAACTGTTTGTTAAAGATATATAGATGCTCTAGGGCATCTTAAAAGTCATTTCAATTGTGTATAAACACATGCAGAATACCTGGAAGACTGGACAAAAATCATCACTGAACTAAAAGGTTGAACACTCCAATACAGATGCGACAAACAAGACAAAAGTACAAACTATCCTACTTAAACCACGAACTCCCGTTGGTGGATGCAATAATATATATTTTTTTGTCAGTTAGACGAAATTAGTTAGAGGAATGTCTGAATGTCTGAAACAAACCGAACCACCAATATCACAAAAGGGGCACCATAGACTCCATTTAGCTAGATTGGGGAGAGATAAATTGCGACATCAAGCCCAATTACCCCGCATATTTGACATCCGGATAAGCCCTAACAAGTCTTAAACATTTTTGTTTTGGCATTCTGTTTGAGGCTCGTCATCAACATCTCATTTTATTTTCATATTTCTTGACCAGAAGCAAGCTGAAACAGTATTCATACACTCATTTATTTATTTACATGGATTGTACAAATAATTATAACAACTAATCAAGGCACTCTCGGTGGCTCAGATTTTTGCGTTCAATATTCTCTTTGCGTGGAGAAACCACCATCCTTGGGCAGGCAACTACAACTCACTCTCACAATATCGCGGGGGTCAATTCCGGGTAGCCAGCGGAGAGAACCGAGTATTTTAATCCTCGACTTTCTAGGCAATTGAACATGTTTTGAGAACAAATTCGTAGGTACATGAAGCCACCCTTAGATGCATTGTTCTAATCGGTTTGGGTTACTTCTTCTCTCAGATATTTCCAAGCCTGTTGGATCAGCAATGCGCCACGTCATGGCCACTTGCGGGTCGTTGCCTCCGACAAGATATGTCTTCTGGAACCAATAATTACCCAGAAAATGGCGTGCCTTCCCCAAAATTTGAATATATCAATATAAAATTATTTAATATATGTATATATGGTGTAATCCTGTTGGTACGAGAAATGACATCAAGGTATAGCATAGTGTACAATACGCATTAATTATTTTTCGTAAAAATCAAATTGATTCGTAAAAGCATTCATCTGTGTACCTTAAATCAAACTACGTCATTCACATAAATATAATGATTGAGCTGGATTTTAACTAGAGGCATGAAAACTTGAAGAAGTTCATTTCTGCTTGTTTTCAAATTTATATACAATTCATCGGTAAAGTATTGCAAATATTTCTGTAACTGTATCCCTTAATAATCCCAAACAAGACCATCAAGCAGCTTTCTCATAAAGTCCTCTTCCAGGAGCACACGTGAAGGGTCCAACGGCCCAAAGCCACAACCCTTGACTCTAAGGTTCCCTTTTGCCATGTGCCTTAATATTTCATGCATGACAAATGGAGAAAATGGAGACTGTGTTTCTTTCTTCTTAACGACTAAAAATAAAAACAATATATTGAGTAACATAATATATGTGTGAGGCGATAGCACAAAACAGTTAGAAACGAAAACGGTGGATAAATTTATTTGAACTAGCAAACTACTGAGTTACTACTTACTGGAAGTTAATGCATGGCACTGCAGAGCTATATGGACAATAATTCCACACACCCAAGCAGCAGCCACCATTGAACCTTCTCCATATTCATATTATTTCTCTGAGTCAACAAAGTTCGCTTTTGACGAAATGACTTTCTTGCCAGGAGCTAAAAAATCTACTCCCCAGTACGGCTGGCAATGATGAGCCCTGCCGTGTTCGTCATGCCCGCCAACGATTACTTTTAAGGTCATGTAAAAGTTTCCCTCATGATGGGTAGCTTGCCACTTCTCGGTGGCAGCGAAGGCGATAACAGTATGATTTACAAGGCCTGACATGTTGTTCGGTTTGTTTTTGTTCAAGCAGTTTTTGACGCAGTGGGGAGCAAGTATCATATTAACCTCCTCAGTCTGGCGGTATTGCAGAACTTCTGGTAAAGCATCAACATTGTATTCTCCTTCATCCGAAGCCAGTTTTATATCATGCAGTTCGAGCAATTTTCTTTGACCTCTACAAAGTTACGCTATAACGCCAGCCAAAAATGTACCTTCGCCATAAACATCCTCGCAGTTGTTACCCTTCTCAAATAGGTTATGGGGGCGAATTCCCAGATTTTTCATCAAGGGGTGTTTAACGTTTATCCCGGTACTCAAAATGGCAATTTTGATATACTTATTCACGCCCCCTCTTTCACAAAGCTGTGTTGTATGGGTGACAATTTGTTCAATTTTTTGTTCTCTCCACGTATTACAAAAGTATTTATCTGGGTGTTCAAATCCGTCAGCATATGAGCCCTAAAATTAGGAAAATTTGATTTTTTTCACAAAATTTGATATGTCGTTACTGTCTGTTTACAATGTTGTACCACTAATTTATTAAAATAGAAGGTAAACCATGCGGTCATACTTGCAGATTTACATTATATATTTTAATAATAAAAGCTTCTTATTATCAATGATACCTTATTGATTGTATTTAAATTGTAATATGTACACATGGGTGTGCCAATAAATTTATATTTGCTCACCTGGTATTCTGATGTATTAAACTCCAACTCATATTTGCTTCTTGTCCTAGGAAATGTATAGAAGTTGACATCGGGAAACGATAGACGACCCTATAATAAAGAAATTTAAATTATGAACCATACCTTTGGAAATGCCAACACAGAGTATGTGCCTATATAGTATTCAATACATCCCATTATGTATTATATTTCCTTGTTGTATGTATTATCGAGTGGTTGTTATCACCAGAAAACTGTGGCTTAGTTATATTATTGCACATTCAAGTAAGGATCCTGTAACCAGATGATTGTTTCTGTAATTTATTGCACATTAGTATGCAGTATCATGTGTCGATGTAGGCCTGGGAACGTAGGTTGACTTAAGTACAGTTGTAATTCCATGAGTATTGGTCGGTTTCCTGTAGTTGCATTGTTTGCTATGAACTTCAAAGTTAACGTACCTGCATTTTTAATTTTCCATGTTTAAGTCACTGAAGCGTATCCAGTATAGTATTCAAGCAATTAATAACAGGCCGCATAATATTGTGGCGGGATGGGCCAGGGGCGGTAAGGATGTGTAAAGTAAGCAGGCATATATGAGGTGTTGACGCGAGAGAATAGAGACAAACTCCTGGGTCAGGTGGTGTAGAACGACTGTTTTAGGGTCCACAATAGAGTCCGAGACTGTCTGATAAACTAAACAATTTACCGATGTATAGAGTCTGCAGGGGATCAATGTAGATCACTTAAGGACTTAGAGTTGTGTTATTATAAGGACCTGTAAACAGTCGATTTGTTCCAGCAGTGGTGTGGCCCAGCAAACAAACCTGGTCGTCATGTATGTTGCCGAATATTGTCATGAGCGGTGGCTTATTTGTGTACAGGGTGCTGGATACAACCAGCCAAATTCTGCAGTGGCATACACTGTCAGAGGAAGGGTAAGGAGAAAGCTGTGGGGCTATCTGTCGGTGATCCCTGGAAACAAATACTCAAAAAGTGAGAACAAAGCCAATTTTGTTTTGACGCGAGAAACGCTTGGGCGTGCTTTACAGACTGGAGGAGTGCATTTCTATGTCAGAAAATACTTATTATACACGTACCTTTTCTTTATGCTCGTCCTTAGGCACTTTGCTATATCTATAATTTCTCGCCCGGAAACAAATAATAAATATAGTTGCCGCAACTCCTATTGTAATTAGAGTCAAGAGTCCAACTGGAAAATGAGTCAAATTCAACGTTGGTAAGAAACAATATTTCTTTCTTTGTATGATAGACAAATAAAGACATAAAGTGTCACAAATCTCTCTATGATTACATGTTTTGTATCGATTTTTCGTTTCATAAATGAATATTATTTTCTTATATGAATTAGAGCGAAATGATTTACCAATGATTATAAAGGACCTGATACTCCAAATGCTTTCTTCCGAAATGGCGGATGTTCTGTCTTAGAAAAAATATCAGATTATATGACAATTTAAGGTCTACTTACATATATCAGCGCACATTTTTCCGGCATTTATTTTAATAATACATTTGTGATATATCATCGTGGATGTAAGTAGTGTTGCTAAAAAGATACTTTTAACCGATAGGCATATGTCTCAAGTATGTGAAAATGGTCTATTGAAATATACATATACATCTTAAGTATATAGATAACTACCATTTCTCCATTTTACCATAATATTCAAATATCCGATCTTGTGCATACAACGATAAAAATGGAGATTATTATCTCACTCAGAACTTTTCTTATTTAAACCAAAAGAAAAAAAAAAACAAAACAAAGAGTGTATTAGGCTTACCTTCAAGTTGTAGAATGATGGAGTTTGATATCGAAACAACAGAACCTTCAGCTAAACAAATGTACTTTCCATTATCAGCAGTGGTGACATTACGGATGACCAAAGAAACTGTGTTGTTGTGGGAAAAATATCCAACATCATATCTATCCGTGTTGAAGCACGAGCGCCCCGAAAATAATGTCCGATGATGTGACATGAATATTTTCATTCTATGCCATTCTTCCTGCACAACCATGTCACTCTGCTAATAGGTCGGTTCTTTGTGTTGAACTCACACATTAGGCGTTGCGTTAGATTTTCCCCGAAATTATACGTTTTCGCCTGATTATTTCCTATGACGAACGGCAGCATAATTACATCCTTTTGATATGTATTATATTTGGGCGTTTTCTATTATCTCATATAAATCGAGATTTGCAGATTGAATTAAAACAAACAAATAAAAAAATAATAAACACATTGCAATGTCGAAAAGTTTGTAAATTCCCTTTTAATGGACATATCAACCGAAGAAACACTATATCAGTCAACTCTATATATGCACACACGAGGCGTAGATATATATATATATATATATATATATATATATATATGTATATATGTGTGTGTATGTGTGTGTATATATGCATCGGACAAAATTATAAGCTCACCTGGTAACTATAAGCTCGGCGTTCTGCGAAAAACTTTCCCCCCTTTTAGTATACGCGTCGCATATATAGATCCCAGTATCATTGATGTTACTGTGTTTTATACGTAACATGATACTGTCCTTGATAAGCCTGGACGTTGTTCTTCCCTGAAGAAATGGTGTGTCTTCATATGATATGCCTCGGTTCCGTTCAAAATCGTATGTAAAAACCCCGGTCTTTGCCGGGCTGTTTGGCCCAGGCTTCTGATACCACCATTTGGCATGGGTTAAATGTACCTCTTGGCCAAAGGTGCATGTCAACTCTGCTTCTTCTCCAATATCGAATATAGCATCGTGACAATGCATGGAGTTACGGGCTGAAAATTTAAACTCTACGATAAAAATTTAATTGAAACACCAACAGTTTAGCTTACTGTTGTAATTGGCCAAGAGCGATGGACGCGAAGAAAAATATTAATGGTTTAACTGGTGTCTAAACATTTCCATGCAGAGGTCATAACTACGCTTTTCCGCAAACACATGCACGGAAAGGCATTTTTCATGTTGTACCAATCCGTTAAAAAAGTAAACACCAAGCTGATTCTCTATTAGTAGCAAATAAATACTAATAAACATGATAAGAAAACGAAAAATTTTACAGGTATACTTCCACCGACTCCCTATATTCCCTATATTTTCTATAAAAATGGTCTGTAATGTTTAGGCCCTCAACACGCATATTTTCCACAGCACAATCGTGTTTCTGATATAACAGTTTTACAATTTAAAACATTCAGTTCTTTTGCATACAAGTGTGCATGTAGAATGGCATGTAGGATGACAGAATCAGTTTTACAATGAGTGAAGTGTGACGGAAAGCGTGATATAATGGTAAAATGCATCTTTAGTAGAAAGACCATCTTACGCTGCGGAAAGGCAAACCTGTATTAGTCCCTTTCCTAAGAACAGGTTAAATGTCAAATTATTACGATCCCCGCCATATGTACAAATTATAATTATTAATTATATATGCATTAGGATGGCATACATACCTGTGCCAGTGGCTATGGGTGTCAGGAAGCCTAACACCGAAAGGAAAAGGTGGCTTACACCTGAACTTCTGTAAATTTCCATCTGTAGACATAAATCACTTAGGTAACATACACACATATTTAACAGTTTTCTTTTTTGGACATATAATCAATATCTATTATCAGCTGATGTGTCAGCTGATTGTCTTGATGAGTCAATCCTCTACCCGTTTGAAAACTTGTCTAGTTCTTGCTTTTTTCTTCTTATATTTGTAAATATGCTACTGTTGAACTTAGCACCTTTATCTGAACTCAGTTAATGGGATCTTGATAAAAAAAACCCACTATATTAGATAACTAATCTAAGTGTTTTCCATACTTATCATATTATTTTTTGCAAACAGCATGTGGTCATTTTAACCTCAGGTACATCCAAAAAAGCATTGTTCAGCAAATGCTGAGAAATATCTCTTCGGTGTTGTTAGGGCCGTTACTTTATAGTCTTATTCTTGGTCGTGACTGTTTTATGAAACAATCAGTCTAAATAACTGTATAAAGAGTCACAATGACAAGGAGTGTTAGGACCTGTCACATGACAATTTATCTACATCACAATTATTAAAATGGAAATGAGTATAAAACCAAGTTTTAAGTTAATATATAACGCTTTAAATAAAGCGCGCGGAAAAGGGCTTGGCAACATGGTGGCATTTTGGATTTCTGACAATAGGGAATAGTGTGTTTAATACGCATAAGTTAGCAAACGACCTGTAAGGTAGCGACGTCTGTAGCTGGATACTGAACTAATTATTTATGTCTGTGGTAATGGTGAAGGTCAGCAATAACGAGGTGGAGAGCCGTGTGATGTTGGGCGACAGACCTTTGACCTGATGGTGCCGGGAATTCAATTATGTGCAAGTTGAAGGGCAAAATCAACGTGCATTCTGTAAGTTAGGGCATCTGACTGACGCTGATAGCAAAACTGGCCCATTTATCATGGCCCGTTTGGACAAATAAACAGACAGGACAATTTTAGTTGTATAAAGATACGCATGAATTTAAATGTATTACATGCTTCAACTCTTGCATATCATTGTCAGCTGCTGTTGCTTCTCTGAGCTCATGACGGCGATTCCTGTTGAGTGGGGTATAATACACTTGACGAATGGATTCTTCAACGGATTTGTCCAAAGGTGATCGTGACAGTGTGTCTGTCACTGGGATGGCCTTCCCCTGTTTGTATTCTAGCTCAAAATTGTATTCTTGACACTTCAAGAGAAGGTTTAGCAGTCGTCGTGGTGCCTTGGCGAGAGGCTGTTTTTTATGGACACAAGGGGCTTATGATCAGTAATGACGGTGATATGTCGCCCGTATGTATAGTGGTGGAACTTGGTGAGACTATATGTCACCGCCAGCATTTCCTTTTCTATTTGGGCGTATCGCCTTCCTGTTTCCGTAAGTGTCCTACTGGCAAACGTAATTGCTCGCCCCTCTTGAAATATAACTGAGCCAAGGCCGTATTCACTTGCATCATTTTCGATCAATAGCGGCTTTGTAGGATCGTAGAAAACTAGCACTGTCGTCTCAGTGATTAGTTTCTTGATCTTGTCGTAGGTCTCTTGTTGTGAGTTAGCCCACTGGAACAGAACATCTTTTTCTCAGGAGGTCTAAGAGAGGCTTGAGGATTTTGGCTCAGATTAGGTAAGAATTTTGCCATATAGTTGAAACAACCAATGAATCTTCTGAGTTCATTCACATTTTGGGGTTCCTTCATCTGAGTGATGGCTTTAACTTTTTCAGGGTCTGATTTCAGTCCGTTTTCGGTCAAAACATGTCCCATGAAAGCGATTTTCTTTGTTCGCAGTTCAAACTTCTCTATGTTCAGTTTAATTCCCATCTGGGAGCATCGCTCAAGAAAGGCTCTCAAGTGTTTGTCATGTTGTTCGACATCCTTACCATGTATGATGACGTCATCTGCAATCCATAAAATCCCTGGGACCCCTTCAAGTGCTTCTGCGAGTTTTCTCTGGAATATTTCTGCCGAAACCGATATTCCAAAGGGGAGTCGTTTCCATCTATAGCGACCGTGGCATGTCTGAAATGTGGTCAGAAAGCTTGATTCTTCCTCAAGTTCAACATGCCAGTATCCTGACGATACATCTGCTTTTGAGAAGACATGACTTTTTCCTAGCTCATGTATTTTCTCTTCAAGGACTGGCAATATCTGGTGCTCTCGTATCAAGACTTTATTGAGCTCTGGTGGATCTAGGCACACCCTTAAGTCACCATTTCTTTTGTATTGCCACACCGGTTGACTAAGCCATTTAGTTGTTCTTTCACTTTTGCTATGACGTCAAGCTTTACAAGTCTGTCCAGTTCCTTTTTGTATTTGTCTCGTATGGCTACTGGAGTTCGGCGCAAAGGCATTATCACTGGTAATGCTCCATCTTTTACCCTGAGCTTGATCTTTCCTGGCAATTTGCCCAACTTTCCATCGGAAACTGGTGACTGCATTGGTTGGTTAAGCTGCACATTTTCTCTTACAATGGATAATATCTCTATGTTCCTTTCTACAACTTTCACTAAATTCATGTCAAAAGCAGTCTTCAGGCCTTTGAGAGGAGTCGGACCCATGTTATCGTCAACCACTGTGAAGGGTAGGCTGTATTTCTTTTTGTTCTTTGGATTCTGTACCGAGCATCTGCATGTGCCAATTGAAGTGTATGTACTGTCATTCCACATGTTAAGTTTCTTTCTCTTTGGCTCATTTGATTTGGCATATTTCTTTGGTAATGTATTACAGGACGCTCCTGTGTCTATTTCAAATACCAATTCTGACCCTTCTACGATTAGAACACATTCTAATCTCTCAGTTCCAATTGATTTTAGCGTTTTGAGCCATTCTTCTTCAGACTCTGTCCCACTAACTTTTTTTCTGTGAAGATCGGACATCATTTAACCATTCATTATCTGAAGATTCTTCTGAACTGACATATTCTCTATCACAGATTTGTTTAAGTCTTTCTGAGAGACATTTTGATGCAAAGTGATTCTTCTTTTGGCACTTATTGCATGTTTTTCCCCATATAGGGCCCGCTTCTTTCCTCATCCTGTGAACTGATCCGCAGAATTTGCAATCTTTATGCACCTGCCTAGGTTTTTCCTCATTGGTCTCTTTTGCTTTTGCCTGTGGGTCTGACAACATTCACAGTTTCATCTTGCAGTGCACTGGTCTGCATAGTTGCACTTTCAGCAGTTCCCTTAGTCAACTCATTTTGTGAGGCTGAGTTGTCTTTCCTTTAATACGTCCATCCTGGTTCTTGGGTCTCTTGTGCCCAGAACTATTCTATCACGGAGCATTGAGTCAATGCAATCCTCACAATAGTTACAGGTTTTCACTAAAGACCGTAGTTCTGCATAGAATGTCTCAAAAGTCTCACCTTCTGCTTGACATTTTTTGTTGAAGACATATCTTTCATATGTTTCATTTATTTCCCCAACGCTGAATTTTTCAAAGGCCTCAATTATCTCTTTAACGGTCCTTGCGGTCTCATCTGTGGCGATTTTGAAGCCATCTTACACTCTTAAGGCATCATCAGCAAGACAGTTAATGAGGAGTGCAATTTGCATTTCACGTGGTTGTTTGTCAATTTTAGATAGAACTGCGTACATGTGCCAGCGCTGTTTAAATATCTTCCAATTTTCTATAGGGGTCGATCCCAGCGTTAGCGGTTGTTGGGGTCTGATGCCCGGAATGGGGTATTGTCATCTGCGTCTGACATCACGACTAGTCTCTCAAGTTTATAAATCACAAGGTACAGTGAATATATTCAAGAGTAACACTCACAAAGTTCGTTTACACGACGAGTATTCACGACTAATCCCTTTGTAATATCAGTAATTGCACACGATCGCTCACGCACGGTAGTGCCGCTTATCCTTTCCGTAAAAGGTCGTTCATCTGCTCGAGACTACAGTAATCTGAATATGCAAAGTTCCTGGAATGGACTTTACTTCCGTGATCCATTCCTCCACCGCTGCCAGCATGTTTCGTATTTTATACTTTCACACAAACAGTAAGACTCGGACTCAATTGACACGATCATCTGTATTCATCAAGTTACATTTCTGAACTAAGCGGGCGGCGGGGGCCGCTTACGAGACTGATAATGTCGCTTACGGTAATTACTGGGCTTGCGTATGTAAACAAAGCCAACTGTTACCAATGTCAATTTTAATACACGTAACAGGTGGGTCACCCAGAGACATGGAATCAACATGATCAGTGCAAAAACATGAGTATCATTTGTACATGCAAGATGAAAACAAGTCAAGCTTTCACCATGGATATTCACACCATGTCCTTGCATTAGGTGTTTACCGAACAAGGTTTTTTTATTTTCCACCACATACCAGTTGGCAGCCACTGATTTATCTTTATAATGTACCATAGCTTTAAATACACCTCAAATTTTCACAACGTCATCTGTATAGGAAGTGAAGGGTTCGGCACTAGGCAGTAAACTTTCCCTCAGAAAATATTTATCAAAAAGTTCCGGATTCATGAATGAAGCATCCGCTGCTGAATCAACCTTCACAGTAACTGGGATACTGTTGACTGTAACTCTACAGCTGATATCCTGCATGATCGGCTTTAGTGGCGATGTACTGGAAAAGTACTGCAAATGGACGCTCAGGTTCTGACAATTTTGTGGCTAATTCTAACCGTCTCACTTGACTCAGGGTATTTTCAGACTGGGGTGTCACACTGTTACTGGTATCAGTCGGTTTACTCCTGCATTGACGTGCAAAATGTCCAACCTTACCACATGCAGCACATTTCTAATTTCTGGCTGGACAGGTGGTACTGTTTGCTAAATGACTGGTCGAGCAACAATGAAAACATCTCATAATTCCAGTACTAGCAGTAGTAGCAGTAGCATTGTGACTAGATGCCTGCTTATGTAAAGAAGTGTGGTCACTAGCACGGTCACCTGTAGTCGCGTTGACTGGCCGTCGATATGAACGTACTTTATAAACAGTTCTTTGAGGTTGCGACTCTGACTTTGTTCTTTCATAAATGCGGCTTCTTTAACTGCTGTTTCATTGGGCTAGCTATTTTCATAGCACGTAATGTAAGCTCTGGTTCCATCAACAAGCGTTCTCTCAAATGTTCTGAAATAGTTTTTTCCACGATCTGATCACGGATCATATCATCTTGCATAGCTTCAAAGTCACCCGTGCTAGCAAGTTCACGCAGTGCTGTGACGTAAACATCTAACTTCTCGCTAGCAAGCTGGTTTCTCTGTCTGAAACGGTAGCGTTCTGCTACAATATTTACAGCTGGGCTGAAATGTCTTTCTAAAGCAAGCATTGCTTTGACATAAATTGAAGCTGACCCTGATTCCTCCATGAGAGAATAACATATTCTTTGGCCTTCTGTACCGAGAGAGTGTAGTAGAATGGCCCTCTGACAGGCTGGTGGTTTTTGTGTAAGTTCAGTGGCCATCATTTAGTTCTCAAATATATGGCGCCAATGCGACCATGGAACAGCTGGCGGACCCGGCGAAGACTGAAACAGTTGAGGCGTACCAATATCTAATTAAGCTATAGCGAATGTCACTTACTTTTGCATGTAAAGCTGGTTTTCCCCGTCGCCAAACTGTGGTATTTTGTAGGTAATAAACAACACTGGTATAGTCCAAGATCCTTTATTGGCTTTCACAGAAACTTTCAGAGATCACTCTAAAGAACGCCATTATCTTCCTGTTCCCTTTTCCTCCCTTTTTACCGTTATGACTCCAAAGAAATCTTTTTAAACAATATCCATTAGATGGCTACACCACCTTATACTCAACATATCCTCAAATCACCACAGGTTACACATACTGAAAAACTTTGGCTACAATGCTTTTTCCATGTGGCATTGTCATAAGAAATTTTAACAAAAATGTTAAGAGTAATTACAGATGCCTTTTAAAAGCAAAATCAGAATACACACACACAAATATATATATATATATATATATATATATATATATATATAAATATATATAAATTATTCATGATTTACCTTACATATTAGGTTGGATAGAGAAGCAATGTATTCATGTTGCCTGTACCTGCCTTTTTCTCTATAAAGTCTAAGTCAATGCAGATAGCAAAAAATATAAGCTCAATTTGAATGATTTTTTGCATAAAATTTGGTGATGCTAGCTCCTGCTGTTTATGAGATAGTATAGGTTAAAGTACAGAAGACAGATGATGGATGACAATGCCACAACATTGCACAAGCTCACAGCATAATGAAAGGGTGGCCTGACAACAAGACCGCCCTCAGTTCCACTGTAACGCCGTTCTTCGATTATCAGGACGAACTGACAGTACAAGATGGACTCATTCTCAGAGGAGAGAGAGTTGTTATACCAGCTGGCATGAGGAGAGACATGAAAAAGAAAGTACATGCAGGACACCAAGGCATAAATTCATGCTTTCGCAGAGCCAGCCAACTCATATTTTGGCCAGGTATGTCAGCTGACATAAGACAGTACGTAGAAGGGTGTAAAACATGTGCGCTGTATAAGGACCAACAACAGACAGACCCTTTTATTATGAATGAGATACCTGAGTTACCCTTCAAACACACAGCCACAGACATATTCACACTAGCTTACAAAGATTACTTGGTAACAGTAGACATTTACAGCACATTCATAGAGGTGGACCCTTTAGAACGATCCACCAATGAAGTAGTCATAACAAAACTAAAACAACACTTCGCACGACACGGGGTACCCGTTAAAGTGATGAGCGACAATGGGCCTCAATTTACGTCGCGCGAGTTTGCTAAGTTTGCTGCAGAATGGGACTTCCTTCAGGAAACATCCAGTCCAGGTCACAGCCAAGCCAATGGGACAGCGGAGGCAGCCGTTAAAACAGTGAAAAGAATATGGCGAAAATGTCTCAAAACAAGGGAGGATCCTTATATTGGTTTTCTAAACATAAGGAATACCCTAACTGAGGGGACACAATCCAGCCCATCACAATGACTTATGGGGAGAAGGACCCGAACATTAGTCCCAACAACAGATGACGCTTTGAAACCTAAACATCACCCAGACGAGAAAGACATCCTGGAAGCTAAAGGGCCAAAGCAGCTGACAGACACTCACACAAGCGCAATCTGAAACCACTATCACCTGGAGATGGTGTGATGATACAACCAGGACATGGTCAGATTGAATGGTCCCCAGGAAAGGTCAATCGACATCTGAAAGGCAAAAGCTATGAGATCACGCAAAACGATTGGAGAATATTAAGGAGAACAAGACAACATCTGAGAGCCATACCTAAACACGAGGCATACAATGATATTGGTGCCCCAATAGACGCGGATGAAAACAGAGACACCCAGACAAAAACCACTAACAAACAAACAGTGGATATAGCCGACAACAAAGGTACAGAATGTTGCTCTAACAAGCCCGAGGAGGAGATATCCTAGGCTAGCAGAGATGCACAGCAAACAGAGAAGGAGACCTCCAGAGAAAACCTCCAGGGGGCGAAAAATAAAACTGCCTGTACGACTCCGGGTTGACCTTGGGGCAAAGTGAAGATAAAGTGCTTACGAAGAATGTTTAATTTATAAGTAACTTTTCCTCACCGAAAGACTTTGCATAGTAAGAACTCAAACTCCTTTATTAGTAATTAAAAATAATTACTTCATGTTCAACCTGAACTGCACATCATTAACATACTAATTGCTATTTAAAGATTCTCATAATGTCTTATATGAAAAGTATTATCAAAGCACGAAGATAATATATGATCTTCATTTATTTCAAATAATCCAAAGCTTTTATTTTTTATTGTCGTTCTTTTAGAAAGGGAGATGTTACGTGTATTAAAATTGACATCGGTAACAGTTGGCTTTGTTTACATACGCGAGCCCAGTAATTACCGTTAGCGACAGTATCACTCTCGTAAGCGGCCCCCGCCGCCCGCTTAGTTCCTAAATGTAAATTGATGAATACAGATGTTCGTGTCAATTGAGTCTGAATCTTATTGTTTGTGTGAAAGTATAAAACACGAAACATCAATATCCTTGCATGAATCCCTTCTCCTTCCAATTATCGGGAATGAATAAAATTGCTGCTATCATTGCCTCCGCCAAGCCTAGCGGGGGTGGGGGGATTATTTTTTGGGCAGCGTATGTTTGTCTGTATATCTGTACAGCACGAGGGCCAGGATTGTTGTTCATTGTTTTATAGTCCAGACCCGATTGTAATAAGAAAGTAAATGACTTAAGCTCTCCCAAACCCCCGCCCCAACAGGTCAAAAACCTGACTTTGGCAAGTTGCCAGGGCTAGTTTCTCCAGTAGTAACGTGTAAGATTCCTTATGAACCGAATATGAAATGGGTTGAGAGATTTCATATGAATCTGCACGGCGGCAAGCATTTTTTTCTGTATGTTGCCCCTGAATACTATCATGCAGGAAACATAAATTCGCTACATGTAGCGATGGATTTGCCGGATACGTTTTCCCTATGCCGGACGGCGCACTTGGAAGCTCTACTTCTTTATTTCTCAATAAGTGTACCGACTTAATACGCATTCTGCATCCCGCATTCCGTACATAAGATATGTTGGCAAATGTATTCAACTTTACCTGTTTAATACAATAACTCCGCTAATCTCCAGGGGTTATGTTTCTGCGGGCGTTGGTTTGTTGGCCTATTAGCAAAAATAATCAAAAAGTTACTGCCGGATTTTGATGAAATCTTCAGGATGGCTCGGCAATGATAAAAAAAAATAATAAAATTTTGATACGGATAACATTCTCGATCCAGGAATATTTTAAAGGAAGATTCTGCTTCTCTCACAGTACAATGTGAGGGTAATGAGCCGACTTGGCGGGGGTCTGCGTTGTCTGGGTGCTTTTCTAGTTACATATGTAAACACAAAGATTAATACTAAAATTACTTTACTTCGAGCTTTTTGTTTTATTTTCAGAATACAAAACGCAAAAGCGCTAGATGTGTTTTTTCACTCGCTTACTCTTTTTATGAGCATTTTCATATATTTACTTATAACCCCGGCACATAAATTAGACATACCTGTGTACTTAATATAGCAGTAATGAACCTCAGAGTGAACAACACATTCCTGCCCTTAAGGATATAAGGACTACGCCGATTGGTAAAGTGATATAGTTTCGGCACTGTACCAGTGGTTATGGTCGTATGATACCAACATGCCGTAATAAAAAAAGATAACTTAAACACTTTAAACACTTGACATTCCCAGGTAAGTAAAGGTGACTGAAGAATCCGCGATTCTGTTTTATATTAAGTAAACACAACCTCCACGTCGCTTACTCAGGGATCTTAATTGCTCTTCACCTGTAAACTATTCACATGCAAGCTGAAAACCTTCTTTAACACCTCAATGACCGTTCATATCTTCGTCACCGCAATTCTGATTTATTATGCCAATAATTTGAAGTAGGGTTAATGATCGATAACCTCTGTCTTACCAGCAAATCCTGCATTATTTAAACCTTTAATCGCCAAATGTGTCACATAAAATATATTCCCCTCTAACCTGTATCGTGTATACCACCATATACTATCATATAAAAATATATGCATGTATACTGGGCCTCCAAAACGTGTACGTGTGTACAGTATGTTAAAATTACATGCTGTCCGCAAGGTCACACCTAACATTAAAACCTCAGAATGCCATATGACTTGATAATCAAAAGTAATCCTAAATGTGTATCTATTGACTTACCTTCATTCAGATTCTTAAAGAATCTATATCAACATATATTTTGGTATCGCAATTATTGTCCCCTAGAATCTACAGTACAAAGAGTAAGTCAGTTGTTTTTGTGGTTTACTGCAGATAATAAGTCTGAAGTGCTACCCAGTCATTCTTATCAGAGATTCATGGAGCAGTAAATCAATAATGAAGAAGGGATTACACTTGACATTCCCAGGGAATGTTTACTCCAAGTCCCGTGATCCTGGGATAAATCAAGTACATGCAACCTGCATATGACTAAATACGCATGGTTTTATGTTGTAGTTACACAACATGAACACGCATTATATTTTACTTACGTATCTTTGTAACTGAACTTTACATTTACTGTACCAAGGTATAAGATCAGTAGATAAGAAATTTTTCATTTTGGATTTGAACGTGTAGATCCTTGGCTTCGGTATTTCTCATCAGGGTTGGACCTGTGGTTCCAGACTTCTTTATTTGTGTCCTCTATCTTGATCTTTACCGTTTTATCTTTGGGCTTTTCAGAATATAATGAACATTCGCCATTCACTTGTACACTGGCATTTACAATTATATATAAAGATTATGAAAAAAATACATCCCCTAGAAAACGTAAACATTTGTGTATACGTTTGTTAAAATTAAAAGGTGACACCGTACATTAAACTTACATAATGATACAGACTGAAAACCCTCTTTAATTAATCTTTTTGATTGTGTATTTCATGATATGAACTACTAATCAACTGCAAGTCGCCGGAAAATAAATAATTCTTGAATGTCCATTTACTAGAATACTGAAGGCTAGTATTTTGTGATATAAAGTAGATTTACCTGTGCCCTTGATCCAGCCGTTATAGACTTGAGAGTCACCAACATACATTTCACTAAGCCAATTGCAGTCCCTTTGCTGAACGTGTGCATGGAATAATATTCTTGCAGGTATTAAAACTGCGGGTCTCCCATGCCACCCTTATCAGAGAAACATCCATAAAACAAAGATACTGTACCTGACCTCCCCAGGTAATGTTTACTCTATTTTCCTGGGGCATGCTATAAATTAACCACATAGAACATGCACATAACAAAGATACGTTCTTGTGTCAGCACATGTTTACATTGTAAACTTGTCAATCAACTCTTCAAATTATATCCTTTTATTGATCTTTACTGTTTTCTACCTTCATCATTTAATGTTTGGTTTACTCATGGTGTTTCGACTTGATCAGCTGTAACCACCTGATATGGAAATGTCACAGCCCTGCAAGTATTCTGTATAACAATATACAATGATTATCCAATTCCCATACTATGAATATTCTTCTTTTACCTGCACAATATCATATGCCTCTTTATATATCAAAGACATGCAAATATACAAAGCCCTCCTTAACATGTATTTGTATATGGTATATTAACTAAACATGTCAAACAATCAAAATGGCAACCAAAGGAAAACCCTTCGAAAGTCAGTCCCTGAAAATCAGACATTATTCTAATTAAACATTTTATTAAATGTAAAGATACAAACTACGTATGGCATTCCAATATCCAGGGAGATCTTAATCATGCCGAATTGTTTACATTTCATGAACATCGAAAGCTGGTAGCTCTAACTAAAACAAAACGATGGGATTTAATGCATAATATCGAATACATATATATATACCATACATTATCTTGTATGCAGGAAATCTAAGCATTATCCTCTGTTCAATATTGACATAAACATTTACTTACCATACCTATTAATCCCTTTAAAAAATTTTTTGAGCCGTAAAAACGTGGTTCTTACTTCAATATCTTAGTATCTTCATATTTCAATATTAATCTTTAGTTTTTTCTTAGCTAAATAAAGCGACACGTTTCCTACAATTTCCTACAATCACAAGTAGGAAAATAATTTTATTTAAAGGTTTACTTATCTTAAATTTTCCAACTTATGACTCCGAAGATGGCCGTTGGTATGCGTGTTCGGCATTCTTCTGCTGATGAAAGGAAACACACAGGAACAGAATCATTTAGCTTAATTTATCTACATGTTGTGGATTCAAGATCTACAAGTTACGTGTGACAAGTTAAAGTAATCAGGTGGTTTTTATTTCATTATGGCTAATATTTGGTCAATTATATGATACAGGGCAGTTACTTTTTTACTGTTTTACTTAAATGTTGAGCATAAGTTTTAGGAAGCATTTTAGCCCAGGGCTTCAGCACGTGCTCTCCGATTAGTCAATCATAGACGTTACTAGGTCAGTTTCTGTAAAATTTGAAAGAGCGAGCTGGTTGATAATATGAGCCTGTCAGCACACACAGGCTTATAGGAGTTCTCACTGTCCGTATGAGTGTTTTTGTGTCATGCAATGATAGACAGTCAGCAATTTTTTAAATGTGATGTGTTGATGTTGGTATAATAGCATACATATGGAAATATGGTAATTACTAGGTATAATGCCGAGGGTACCGAAAATTTAACAAAGCGCTACAATCTGTGGAATAGCCGTTTGCTATCTTTTGACTCGGTTTTAAAGAGCCTAATGTATTTCCTCAAGGTTCAGCTCTAAACTATGAACCCCAATATTAATATTGCATGAGTCGAGTGGTGCTAATTGAAAGCAAAACTATGATATAGTTTTTGTAAGGGTTTTATAAAACGAAGACTCTTGAGCAGTTATGGACGCTTTGACTGTGTTTAGTGTGGGGTGATCAAAAACCGAAAAAAAACTGTTAATTGAAGACATATTTTGGTCCTTTTGACCAAATAAGACTGTGGACAGAGCGCCTCGCCGGCCTTTATTAAAACAAATATTTTCCCGAGATCGAGTGTTACAGTCCATTCCAGATCTCAGTGCCGCGTGCCTACGTTTATGTGATTAGGTGACCATACAGAAGACAGTTGAGTTGAAACATATTGAGTCGGTAAAGGCTTTGTTTAGATTGTGTGAGGTGTTCTTCATTTTAAACAAGGATCTGTGGGAGTACAATAACGGACAGTAAAGGTGCTAGCTCAGCAATGTAGATGTCGTGTATCTTACTTTTCCATGTTGGACAGTAACAAATGGACTCAGTATGGTAAATCTTTAGTAATTTATATTCATATATAATAGAATTATTTCTTAGCATGGCCATGACTACAAGCTACCGGTGTCCCAGAATTTTACGAAGTAATGTGTGATACTGTAATAATAGGTTAAACAAGTGTACTCACAGGTGTACACTGTTTATGCTGGTGTTGATCTCTTACACCATTTGGTGATAAATGTGAACAAGCAACTGAGAGACCCAATAACTTTCTACAAACAATTATATCGCAGGGCTATCTTAGACGAGAGTGATCTTATCATCTATATCCTGGACATGCCCTTATCAAACAGTTAAGTTAGTCGAGTCAACACCATCCGGTTTCAAGTGCAAGTCCGATTACAAATTACACAAGTCCAAGTCATTCATGTTCGATTCCACCATCATTGAGTCCCAGTCTTTAAGATCTCGAACCAAGGTACGAGTAAGAGTCTGATATTAATAACTTTAATTAAAACACTTTAAATTGGATATTCGAGATTATCATATATATTTCTCTTGCACTTTACACATGCTTTTAGTTTGATGTTAAAATACATTAAGCTCATGATGTAGGGATAACGTTTCATAAATACAGTATTGCTATTTTTAAAATATTCTGTCAATAGCTAACATATATGAGCCTTTCCAGCTTGTTCCCTGTTTGGAACGTCCTTGGGAATGTCACAGTCTTTGTTACTTGGACTCCAGATAGACCCCGCCTGATATTTCGAGACTAGGATCCTCCAACGCATGTTCTAAATCATTGTTATCAAATTATCGGAAGACCTGCACTACAAAAATACCATGTCTCAAATGAATCGAACGAATGGATCCTGAAATTAATTTTTATTTCTGTAGTACTCAAATGCACGCTTGCTCGCACGATTGTAAAGGCAACACAAAAATGAAAAAAAAGACGAAATTAAATAATTCTAGATATAAAGAACAACACTTTTAAGATTAAACATTTAGTTTATTTAAACTTATTTGTGTATTGTAGGCTAATTTCCTCATGTAAGATCATATTATACAAGTTGTGATAAACTGTACTGATGTTCTACACATATATTTAACTGTTCTCCAAGGAGAGTCTACAACAGTGCATGAAAAGTTATGAATAATTTACAAATAGCTTGTATGTGGAGCAACCTTTTGCCTTGACAATTATACACAGTCGTAACACGAGTTAATTTGCTTTTGCTAAGGCTTAGTTAAACAATCTACGTGTTCCGTTTTCTTTTAATTTCCCTAAATAAGCGGATCTATCAAGGTGTTAAAAAAACACAGAAAATTGATTCAGTACAATGATGGGCTCTTCTATCATTTAAGCCAGTACCAAATATGTTCTTGTTTAAGGAGCTAAGTCTAGCTTGTTCATATATTGATAATATATTATCATCTAATATAGAACGACTTTATTACTTACGCGTTACACTTTCATAATATCATCGAATATAACGCGGCGGAGGCTTATTATTAATGCAGTATTGTCTTGCAGAATCATAAAAGTGTCGAATATAAATCAAGACACATAATGTAAATCATATGAAACTTATGGATCAAATTATCATTTAGTATGGACTTTTTTTTAGTATTACGATTCACTGCTTTTATATTCAGTCGGAGGTAACCGCCTCCGTTTTATTTGAATGCAAGCCCAACAAAGTATATATACATCTGTGGAATTCCATTCCGGTGTCGAATTACGTGACAGGGCTGTTCCACACACTTCCTCTCATTTTATATCTGGGTGTTAACCAGGCCCGTTGACTACCGAACTCACGATCTCCCGACTTTGAGACATGTTCTCAACCCCTGAACTACAATAGCCGGTCAATATGTATTTGCATTGTGACTGTCTTTCAGTGTTTACACCATGCACCACTATAGACCGCAATAAGTTACTGTGGAAAGCCAAATATGTTTCGAGTAACTTTATGGAACAATATTAAAGAAAAAATCTAAATAGTTGTCCCACGTTCCGCAGATGTGGGGAACATTGATTTGCGTTTGTCAGTCTGTCTTTCCGTCTGTCTGTCAGGTTTTTTTCGTTTCCGTGCAAAAACATTCCTAAATTTTATCAGATTTCATTCAAATTTGGATCAGTGATTGCTTTCATGCATACCTCGGTTGGCATTTGTTTTGGAGCGTCTATCTGAACAATTTCTCTCCAGCTCAAAAACAAAATTCTAAACTTCTAAGTGTGCTTTTGCTTTATATTTGCCTTCAGATGTCTTCACATGTCATAGTGGATTTTGGTCCTATTTCTCAATGTGTTTTAGTTTTAATGTCTCCACATGTCATAGTGCATCTGTTTTGGTTGCATATCAAGCATGAAAGACAACAACAGCCCAAAGCGGGTCACATTAAATCCACGAATTTGCTTGTTACAGTATATTCCAATTCAAGATAAAACTGGCCTGGAGCAGTTAATGTGTAATCTAATGGTTCATGTATAACTCCATAATTGTGAATAGGCTTTGCAGGTATAGTGTTCAATATCCCTTAGTTTCATCTTTACTATAATTAATTTAATGGTACTTTTTCTTTGTTGCCTCAGTCAATCACTCTTATAAAGGTAGAAAACGCGAATACAGAGAGTGCCTTGAGATACTGGAACTCACTGAAAAGCTGCTATGGGCAACAATATATTAGTAGGTTAGTGTTAGGTGATACAGGCCGCAGTCTTTGTAATATATTATTTATTCGATGTGTAGTCACAGAGAAAATTGTGTGTTTACCGAAGTTTTAATAGCTATAACTATTTGCTTTTGTACAACGGAATAAGTACTGTGGAATACAGTGCTAGCAAGGCTAGCACCAAAAGAGAAAGAGGAATTCTTGAAACCTACTGTGTTTTTTACATCCGGTCACCGAAACTAGGACAAGGTAATTGGACCATAGTAAAGAAAATCCTGAAAAAATGGCAAAATACTTAAGGAGAAGAAGGAGAACGAGAACGGCAAAAACAAATATCTCAACTATGGGAAGGTAGATATAATTTTTATAAATGGAAAACAGTGCTCAGCAAAGTGTTAATGACTAAGAGGGGAACATCATGGCAGCCAATAAAAGATAAGAGTCTTATAGACCTGTTCAGTAATAGTTCATTTAATAATGTCTGGGTCATGTATGGTCATTGATCAAAAGAAATGATGCCTTTTAGTTTTAAGGATCGCCTGCAGATGGCAGCAACCAGACTGTTCCAATAACTGAGCTTTACGGCTGTTTTAGATAACTGATCAATAAGTACGCGCCATGATAAAAGTATACTTATACTGAATGTTTAGCCTGTCCTCTAATTAGGAACGACAGCTGTTATGAGTGTGCAATGAGAAGTGATTAAAATGATTCATTCAAAGGCGAAGCATTATCGCATATTGGGCAAATTTGAAAACACGTCTTGTGAATTATATTCAAGCAAACATGAATAAACGTGCAATGAAATAGGTACTACGGCCGTATCATAGTAGGCATATCTATCTACATAACCATAAATTATTCTTAACTGAACGTGCCGGGTGCCCTTGAGGTAATAAAATGTGTCTTATCTGAGACACGTCCGCATATCATCAATTATGTATATACTTAAATAAACTGAACCACATTTGCTTATTAAACTGCTTGATGTATTTATTTATACTGTGGCGTTCGATGACCTTGCCTATCCCTTTTTGCTTTATATATAAACAATACAAATTTTTACTGTGTTATGGAACCATATATAACATGCACGTAGCATTGATTCTATCTGCATCACGATACTGTATACGTACGTGACCTTGCCTTACATTTGCTGTCACCTTGTTTAAGTGGTACTGTGTTCTTTCCCCGTTAACAAACCATTTATTATCAGACATTTCCCTTCCCCATCATAATGCGCCCCTGACTGCCAATAGGTGCACTGTATTTCCAGGAGAACAAAGTACCTCAGATAAGAGACAGATTACCATCCTAGATTTTTCTTGCATCAATAAAGTCTATGCGTACAAATGTGTGTGCTTTACTGTCAACTTGTTAATCATCGTGTTATGTGCTTATCACGAGAATAACTGTGTATGTGTACATCGAATGTACATAACATATATATATATATATATATATATATATATGTATATATGACATACAAGACAGCCTTTAATAATACTAGTAGCTAATCAATATCGCCTGAGATTATGGTTTGGTAAGAGTTATATTGTTGATAGATTATACTCGGATACACATGTAGCCTTCAGAGAAAGGCAAGGTTATCGTAGGTCACACTATATATTTATGTATAGAATGGATTCATAAGTAGGCGTGATTCAGTTTAGTCAAGTAAATATAGTTTGTGATATGCGGTCATTGGTCTCTCAGAAAAACTTTATTTTCTTTTCTTACAAGGGTATCCAGTACTTCTATTCAAGGATTATTAATTGCAATGTCGATAAACACGCCTACTGTGATACGGCCATAGTTCAAGGAACACTGCACGCTTATTCAGGTTTGCTTGAATATAAGACAGGCCATGTTTTCGTTTTAGCCAATTAAGTGTTGGTTTATGAAAAGGCAACTGGACTAAGGTTCATCTTGCACTCGGATATTCAGTTGATCAGCGCTTCGAATATACGCTGATTATTGCGCAGGAAGTCTGAGCTTTATATAAACCATGTTACGGAGCTGATTAAATCATTGTGATAGTCAATGTCAACACGTTTTACTGCTCATCCTCCTTATTCTCCAAGTATGTCTTTACATACTGTTAACTCTTACTCGTCAATGGAGCCACGTAAGCGCCATGTCCTGTCAATTGATGACAAGCTGTCGATCCTTTCAAGACTTTACACGGGCACAAAGCCAGCTGAACACGCCAGAGAATTCAACGTCGAAAGATCTACGATCAGCGAAATTTACGTTTTGTTTGATTAATTCGAAATAAAAGTGTGAAGATAAACTTGTGCATGCAACAAATCAGCTCGCTTGTCATTTCAATAAAAATACAGTACATGTATAAAGGGTCCTGTAGTAAACCTATCTGCCGAGAGATGGCAGCACATTCGGCAGCACATAGCAAATCTGGCATCATAAACCTTTTTTAATAAAGCTGGTTTTAAAATTTTAACTGCGCCTGAAACGCATAAAAGATTAAACAATGCGACTGGTACTTGTGGTCTCCACTTCTATTAGAAAGCATAACATATGTAGGTCGCCCATACCAACCATTAGCCCTTTTTATCCACCTAGTATTTGGATCCGCCAATAAACTTTTTTTTTGTATGTATGGCTGTAACTTGCAGCAGGTGTTTTGATAGCTAGTTTACAATACAGGAAATGCTAACATATTTGATAAAATATAAGGCCTGAATGAAAGGGATAATTTCAGCAGAAAGAAAAGGTCATACTGTCTGTAGAGCGCACCGAAGCAAGGAAGCACATAAGAAAAAATACATGCATTACACCTGTGTTTGTCGAGCACACAATTCAAGAATGATTTGTATAATGCATTTAAATATAAAGAGTGAGGGCAAGGTAGGGTTATCACTGTTTAAGTAATACACTGATGTGCCCACAAGGTAATAAGCCATACATTAACGACATTACAAACGCTGGCGTTTTTTATACCTTTTATACCTGTCTTATAGTTATATGTCAACAAAGTCGACTCTGTGCAACTTTATAGTAACGCAATGGCGAGGTATGTGGGCCTACTCAATATTCAATAGATATAATTACGCTGGGCTTGTGTTTTTATGCCAATAAGCTATACTGACTTATTGAAAGTACGCGTTGTAGCTACAGCTATACGTTGGGTACGCTGACAAGTCAACAAAATCGACCTGCGTTAGCAACGGCGAGGTACGCTTTAATTCCTAATGGGCTCGCCAGAGGACTCTGGGCAAGAGAAACAGGGGGTAGTGGAAACACCAGTTGATTTTGCTGTCCAGCAATGGGCAGTACAAAACAATTTAACACAAGAAACTGTCACAGTTTCAGCACATCACGGATTCACGTCGATAGAATTATGCCAGTTGCTGGATGAGGACGTGTTAAAAACGATACCGGTTACACCATTAGCACAATCAATGCCTTCACGACGTGCCGTAAAACATCTAAACTATACAACAGACGGCATCCAAAATGTCGGCGCACAGCAGCCCAGCTGTCGTCCGTCCGCCTGCATGACGGCTCAAAATAAAATGACTCAAGAAAGCGGCATACGGCCGTCAACGGTTGATGAAATCCTTGGCTCCCTGCGGGAAGAGCAAACAACAACTGACCCACATCCTCGTAGACAAGATGATGCAGCCCGAGCATGGCATCACATGGCGCTTCTTCAGGCCCAAGAAAGGCAAGATTTATCGCCCCTGGGACACCAAGGCCAAGCGACACAGGATAGGGGAACCCACAATACGGTACCCCAGTGTGATTCAACTTCGATGTATCTGAGACCCGTAGCGGACATTTCTTATATAAAGATCATTGACTTTGCCAGACCTGTGATAGGTAGTATGCATAACATTGATGATGAGGAACTAGTCTCCCAGGTAGCAGGGGAGAGTTTCTATTTTAAATCCAACAAAACCAAGAAACCTAAACTTGAGTCGATCTCAAAAGAGCTATGGTTTGCCTCGGCTCTCAGAATTCTTGATACCTTAATGAGACAGGGCAAGGTTGGTCACGCTAATATTCCAGAATATTTGGCCTACCGTATCCAAGTTACTGATTTAGCTCAGCAGTACAGATGGGCCGATGTGGTCTTCTTCGATGATTTATATCGAAGAGAGCAGGCAAAATTGCAGTGTCCATGGGGTTCACAAATTCCAGCCTTAAGTAAATTATGGTTACAACCTAAAGCACTAGTAATTAATATGGGCTTTAAGAATCAGTCAGGGACAAACAACAAATTGCACAAAGTAGTCGGGTCAGTATAAGAGACAAGTTGATCAATCAGGGAGGGAGATTTGTATCTCCTTTAATAAGGGATCATGCAGTTTTAATTCTAATTGTAAATATGCCCACATATGCTCAGTGAAAGGGTTTGGAAAAACCCACCCCAGGTCACTTTACCCACAGGGGTCAGAGGACCCCTCAGCATAGGGATTACCACCCAGCTGTCTTTGCCAAGATAAAAGCCGACTTGATAGCCCACACTTTAGTAATTTTCTTTCAAAACACTCCGAGTTATGGACTACTGAGCCAGAAGGGGACGAGGACAAGGAATTCCTGTTACAGGGTATAAAACATAGGTTTTATATCATAGACAAGGGAGAACAGATACATACAGCATCAACACCCGACCACAAATCGGCTGAAATACATAAAGAAAAGGTAGAATCAGAATTGATTAAAGGCATTAGAGAGGGCCATTATTGTACATGTTTCCCTAACCATCCAAAAATAATAAGCGCATAAGGTGCGATTCCAAAATCAAACAGCAACACAATCGGACTTATTCATGATTGTATTCTTCCACTCGGATCGTCTCTTAATGATTATTGTAAAAATACAAGTTCAGTAAAATATCAGACACTACAGGAAGCCCTTGATCTGGCAGGAAAAACTACTATCTTGCAAAAATAGATCTACAAAATGCATATAGATCAGTCCCATTACACCCCTCAAATTATATCGCCACAGGCCTGAAATGGAGATTTCAGGGCATGAAATATGATAGAACTATTTTAGATACAAGGCTCCCTTTCGGGGCCAGCAGGGCGCCAGAAATATTTAATAGGCTTACTCAAGCTGTCAGGAGAATGATGGCCCGTAGGGGTTTTGAGTCTATTATTTTTTATTTAGATGACTATTTAATAGTGAGCAAAACTTTTGATGAATGTAAAGCAGCTATGATAGAGCTGATGTCGATTTTGAGACGACTGGGATTTGCCATTAGCTGGAGGACGGTAGAAGGGTCCACACAAAGTTGAGTATTTTTGGGCATATCTGTTGATACAAAATCCCAGAATATTGCATTGCCAGAGATCAAGGTCTATAATTTTATACACATCTTGCGAACATTTAAAGCACGTAAGCGTGCATCACTGCGACAGCTCCAGAGTTTAGCAGGAAAACTTAATTGGGCTTGCCAAGTAGTACGGGGTGGCAGAGTTTTTTGCGCTGCATACTTGACCTTATGGTTAACTTGAAAAAGCCATCGCATCGTATACAGTTATCTAGTGAATTTTTAAAAGATATTCACTGGTGGCAAAGCTGCCTCATGAACCATGGATATAAAAAAACACTATAACCTCTTTCAACAAAGCAATCACTTATTTACAGATGCCTCCAGGGTTGCTTCGGGAACCCAGTATGATAATGACTGGCTTTACTTTAATTTGGCTGCGGACTGGCCCAAGGTGAAATGCTTGCATATTAATTACAAAGAGACCCTGTCAGTACTATTAGCAGCTAGACGGTGGGGGCCCAAGTGGAGAGAGCAGTGTGTAGTAGTGCACACAGATAGTGCCAGTGTAGGGGCACTACAAGAAACATCATGGTCATGCACTATTTGAGGGAACTTTACTCCCTGTCAGCAACTTCATTTTGTATCCAGTTCACATACCATGAAAGTTGAACCATATCCCGGATTCTATTTCATGCTTAAACAAACCAGGGCAGTTAATGCGTCTATCTACATTACTATATAACATGCATGATATCCCTATGCAGGCCTTATTAAAGGACCTCCCCAAACGAATGTCTAATAGATCCCATGTGTGCCTTCGTTCACAGATACAGCGAGCACGCAACTGGCTGCAGTCCTTGGCGAGGAAGTGCGGTCCTATCGCTCAGCCATGTTCGCAACAAGCACAAAGGCAACTTACAATGTTCACCGGAAGACATACCTCATATTTTGTTTACAACTTGGCTTGCAGCCAGTCCCTATCACTAGCCACAACCTAGGTCGCTATGCAGCCTATTTAGTCAGATCTAGGAAATATAGTATAGTCAAACAAATCTTAATATTATAAGAATTTTGCATAAAGATGCAGGCCTGCCTAATCCACTAGCAGAGGATCATTTTCTACAGTCTGTACTGTTAGGCATCAAAAGAACTAAGGGGTAGTTGTTCATAGGAAACTGCCCATTAAGCCTAATATTTTATTGCAAATGAAACCTCATCTTAATCTGTCAAACATTAGAAGACGCAGTTTTCTGGGCAGCTTGTTTGCTGGCCTTCTTTGGTTTGCTCAGAAAAGGGGACATGCTGGTTAGCTCTCGGGCCAAGTTCGACCCTAGTTGCTGCGCCCCTAAAATATGACACATCATATTTTAATTCCTGGTTGCCTGCACCATGCCTGCACAAGTTTATAGTGGTTGCCTTCAGCAACAAGACTGGATATTCCAACCTCACAAGGACTTTGTGTAATGATGTACCATTTTTTTGTACCAAGCATATTTTATTGGCAGGGATATATTAGATTATTGCTGCCTCTTGGTGCCATGTCATGATATATATATAGATTTATTACTGGTTGCCTGCGAGCAACAATACGGCATACTAAAACCTTACAAGTAGCTATGCTTGGAGAAATGCAGGACATTCTCATAAATGAGGTAGTAATAAAGTGGTCATTGGTGAAGGTATACGAGAGAGTAGAGGTTCCAACCTAAGAACCACCAGGAACTACGTTCATAAGGTTTTGAATGTATTAAGATAGTGAAGGGGGGGGGGGATGTTAAAGTGAGATGGCAGCGATTGGTATTTTAAGGAAGAGATGACAGGGTCTTCACCCCTGACAGTGTGTGTTTTTTGCTGGGGCCACATTTTGTTGCCACAGCAGACCATAAATAAATTTCCAACATTTACTAAGTACTATATGGTTGTCACTTTTTCTTTGTTTTCCTTGCATGAGTTGATGAATGGGGCTGAGACAGTTGGTTGACACTAAAATGATCTATTGGCATCTTAGTAGACACATGAGGACCAGTTTGATTCCTCACAATTATACAAAGCTCCGGCTCAAACGGTATTCTCATTTTACCCATGTCTTCACCACTTGTTATACAAGTAGTCACCCATCCATTGTGTTTTTACTATTTCAAGATTGATATCAATGTGTCCTGGTCAAGCTTCATAATGTCAAGAGCAAGAAATCATGTAATGGATGGAGACAGAGGAGTGCAGATACAAGGAACAGGTACAAAACAGAGTATGGGGAAATACCACTGTAGGTAGAGACTCGTTCAGCGGAAATTCACTGAAGTTGTTATAGATCTCCGTTTTAACCGCGGATTTGTATAACAAGATTCTCTGGGCTCCACAACCAGGTCCAGTTGAGAACAAAGACTTGTAACGAAACTAATGAGAGTTTGGTATCTCGGGCGTCCAACTAAAAAATTTAAACATGCGGCATTCGCTCTCGTAGGTCAGATCACCCCGTTTCTGGTACAGGCACAATAATTAAGCTGTACAAAATAGACGGTTAATACGAAGGAGATCCGAGAAGATTGCAGTGTATAACCGCTGCGTTCGGGATATTAGTACTGACTAGGACACGATATATTAGCGAGACAAAGAGGCAGGAAGAGGGACAAAGAAGGAAAAGGAACAAAACAGAATAGTAAGAGCCAGCACGGAGAAAAGCTGGTTAGGTCAAAAGATGGCAAACATTGGATTGCCAGAAATGAACACTGCACATATTTGAGAGATTTGGACTAATTACCTGTTAAACTTTATAGACACGCAATTGGTAGTTTTTATATACTCACTTATGCTTAGTACTTGCCAAGAATAAACAGCAATTCACCTTACTTATGTAAACGTTTCCAAGGTAACGCCAACTCCTTGCTCTGACCACCTTTAACGCTGATTAGACGCAAGTTCGAAACAAATATTAACTTCAGAAACCAGCATAAAGGTACAAGGTAATGAACATAAAAAGTGAGCTTGACACCTGACCGATTAGCAGGGAAATGATTAACGAAGAGTATTTTCTCCGGTTGGGTATTATTAATATGATTTAACTAAGTAAACAGATTATTATTGAGTATTTATAATTATCGAATAATATAATGGAAAGTAAAATTATAAAACCTGTAATTTTTAATTTAACATGAAGTTACAAAATAAATAACACAAAGCGCAACACATGACATTTGTATACTCAAAACTGACATTCCCTTTGTATAAATAAAGAAAAAATAGTACACTAAAATTGTAATTTTTGGACCAGGAGTTGAATGTAGGAAGAGAAGATAGATGAGCTACAGCCTTTCGTGAAGTTCATGGCTATGTGCGAACCGCATTGTACGATCATAAAACATCGAGATGAGGCAAGTCACGAATATAAGCAACGAATATAAGCAGTTTCAATGGTAGTAAGACGGGTTTCTTGTACCAATTTTTCAGGTCGGTATGTATTGATGAAATGGCAGGTTTTAACGAAAAACAGTGTACATTTCTACCGCAAAGTTTCTGAAAATATATTGTTAATGTTTTAAACTTTTATAATAAGCACGTGACACAAGGCTATTTGTTTTGAAGGGAACTGAAGTTATTGTTTTGTAATATATAACTGATAGTGTAATAACTTGTAAGAGAGATGTGAGCGAAAAATAAAAAATACTCTTTACAGTCATTGCAGATTGATCTTTTAGCGTATTAATCCTAAGCGTAAGGGGAAGGTGAAACAATGAATACTATACGTACATATGCACTTGATCAGAATCAGTGAGATTAAAATCTTTGAGATCCTACATGCAATGGAGTGTGGAGTCGGATACATGCACTTTTTTCAGGGACTTGGGATGAGGTGTCCAGCACTCTAACACCTTCGCGTACTCGAGGTTTGGAACTCTAGAATCCAGGACAAGCCCAACGGAAACAAAAATTCAGGGTCGTTACAGTCACTGGATCAGACAGGAAAGTCAACAAATTGACATCACCACCACAGCCATTATGCGCCGCCCTTTTCACCTAATTATGATAATGAGACCCCGAAACGCTCCTTCACAGAGGGTTTGTTCCATACCCATGGTCGCATGAGCTCTTTACAACACAATCGTGACGTCACAAAAGTCGATGATGTATGATGTCGCATTGATGACGTCATCAACTGGAAACTCTATCTCTGTTATCAGGTGTTATAGACCTAACCGGTTCTGTAAACCTTTTCCCAGAGTATGTGTTAATTTGCTGTGTTTCGGTCGTGTAAGAAGCATTGCATATTTTATTAAGTGAAATCAAATACATGCTAGATATTTCGACAGACACATCTTAAAGGATAAATTAGATGTTTGGGGGAGGGGGTTAAATAGTAAACCTCTTGTATATACAATGGACAAGATGAGTGAGTGTCAGTCATGGTCACTAGATATCGCTAGTTTGGTTAAAAAGGGTCCATTTCACCTTCCAGCACATCTGCCGGCGTTTACGGAAACTGTAGCCTATATCATCAATAAAATAAGAGTAACAATGAGTGCAAAAGGCGGCCATGATTTCAGAATCAATGCCAAACAAGAAACCAGAGTAAATTATGTTATTCCCTTATTGGGAGACGAAGCACAGCACATGCATTCTTCTGGTGGACTTGGTGTTTGAATAAAGGTACACACAACACGAGTCATTTAGGCAAGAGTAAGGTCACAGGTAAGTCAAAGTCAAATAAAAAAGGAGTAAATAAGTTCTTAAACAATTCTTATACAATTTGACTTTATGAAAGGTAAAACACTTTTTTATGATAAACATACAAATAACTTTAAAGGCAGGGAGCCACTTAGAATAGAACAAAACTCATTCAATAATACCTTGTCGTACATTGTGAAAGTAAAAAAGAATTTATATAATAGAAATTGCAAATTTGACCCATCTGGCGGGCACACTCTATATAAGGCAAACTCCAAAGGTGAAGTTTCTCACAGAGGTATGAATTTAATATGAATACTCAGTCGTATTGCATGTGTTGCATAAAAGTTGGGGGGAGGGGGGGTGGGTTATCAAACCTACATTAATCCATTATTTCAAATCCACGCAGGTACCACGCCTACCAAACGGCAGTCTTTAGGTGAAGATATGTTCATATGAGTTGTAAAATAGTATGTACATTTGATTTTGTTACAAAAGTATGCGTATTTCAACTAGTTAGATTGATTCTAGTTAGCCCTTACCATTCTATGTATTTTAATCTTATTGCCCTCTCAGTGTTCTTCATGAATAATCGGGAAAGAAGAAACAGGCATTTTGTTGATTTAAAGGTATCTGATTATACCATATGGCAATGCCTGTTTCGCGGTAATCAGATATGTGACATGAACTGTATAGAACAAAGGCAGCATCTAGCTTGTACCAAAGAATGGCCTAGTCCTTGGCTAGGATTTCCTAAAAATTGCATGTGTTGTTTCTTGGGTGTTACCCAAACGCTCTACAAAATTCCATCGAATTTTTTATAACTTTTTTGAGCCAAGTTGTTTAGAGAAAAACAGCCAAATAACCAACAAATGAAAAACATGCCATGCCACCTGATTGGGTTTTAATAATTCATCAGAGCTATGCCTCACATTTTAGTAAACGTCAGGGCTCCTACACACCATGGCTATAACCGCTGCTTTGTATAGCACGGTTTACTTGGTCGCACCACCAGCTTGGCTTAGAGTGAAAAATTGCAATTAGACAAATAAGAGCGTGGTATAGTATTTTGCATGCAACTCCAAATTTTAAACAGGTGACACCCTTCCCCTCCTTCGGTCTGATTATGTGTTCTTGCACAGGGCAATGGATAAGATCAAAGAGAGCAGGTGTCCCATAGATTAACATTTTCTCATGAACTGTTCTGGCCTGAAGCCAGCTTATGTGATGAAACAGTTATTGATTCACTCAATCTGTCAAATAAACTCGCTTGATGTTCGATCAGTTAAAAGGTGCCTGAAAATTTCAGTCATTTTATAAATTTATTTAGTTTATCAAGCAGTATGCAATTTGATAGTAAATTTCATGTAATCAACGCATATTTATCATTGACTAACATAAATATAGAGATAAAAGCCAGGCCCAAAAATACATTAACATTGCACTACTACCTCAGTAACCTTAAATGAGAAACACCGAATTACTGTTTTGATTCATTTTACAATAAAAATATATGGAATGTTTTCTAGACATACCTTTGAGCATTAAATACTTTGATATCATAATATATGGTTAATGTTCTATGTATAAAGTTAAACTGAAATATCTTTAGGGTTGTAGACTGAGTAAGCCTCACTGTCACGAAGTGAAAAAGATTAGTAAAAGATTAGGGAGGGCGTTGCAAGCCTCTGTTAAATCGCTTTGATGATCTAGTAATGCCTTTTTTGAAAACGATTGCTTTAGAATTACGGTTTTTTGTTCCAAGCCTGTTAAGTATTTAGAGTGCATATAAAAAGTAGGCGATCTATTGTATTCCTCTTATGAATATAAATAACCCTCCAGGATAGTAGAGTATTTAGGACATACAGGGGATTATGAGTCAGACACAAGGTGGATCCCTCATAGACATGAAGTGCCGTCCGCCCCAGTCCAGTGAAGAGACATCCTAATAAGCCTGCAGAGACAAGACTGCTGCTGCCAAGTGACCAATGAGGTGCTGTCCAGAGAGGCGCCGCTATCAAGTGATCAGTGACCAGTGAAGTGCTGCCCAGTGAGGTGCCGCCAGCAGGTTTCCAGTGAGTTGTCGCAGCCCAGTGATCAGTGAGGTGCTGTCCAGTGAGGTGCCGCCGGCCAGTGCCTGGTTAGGCGCTGTCAATTGAGGTGCAGTCCAGTGAGATGCCGCTGCCAAGTAACAAGTGAGGTGCTGTCAAGGGATGCTCCGCTGCCCAGTGAACTATGAGGTGCTGTCCAGTGAGATGACGCTGCCCAGTGACAAGTGCGGTGCCGTCCTGTGAGATCCCTCTAGCCAATGACCAGATAAGTGATGTCAAGTGAGGACCCGCTGCCCAGTGACCAGTGAGGTGCAGTCAAGAGTGGCGTCGCTATCCAGTGATCAGTGACCAGTGAAGTGCTGCCCAGTGAGGTGCCGCCAGCAGGTGTCCAGTGAGTTGTCGCAGCCCAGTGATCAGTGAGATGCTGTCCAGTGAGGTGCCGCCGGCCAGTGCCTAGTAAGGTGCTGTCCAGTGAGTCGCGCTGCCAAATCTCTAGTGAGGTGCTGTCATGTGTAGTACTGTCAAGTGAAGTGCCGCTGCGTAGTGACCAGTGAAGTGCGGTCCAGTAAGGTGCCACTGCCCAGTGACATGTGTGGTACTATCAAGGGATCCGCCATTGCCCATTTTCATGTGAGGTGCTCTCCAGGGAAATGAGGCTGTCCAGTGACCAGTGAGGTGCTGTTCAGTGAGTTGAAGATGCAGAGTGTCTAATGAGCTGTCCAGTGAGGTGACGCTGCCAAGTGACCAGTAAGGTGCAGTCAAGAGAGGCCTCGCTACCCAGTGACTAATAAGGTGTTTTCAGTGAAATGCCGCTGCCCAGTGTTTAGTGAGGTGCCGTCCAGTGAGGTGCAGCTGCCGAGTGACAAGTGAGATGTTGTTAAGATGCGCCGCTGATTAGTTGCCAGTAAGGAGTTGTTCAGTGAAGTGAAGCTGACAAGTGAAAAGTGAGGTGCTGTCAAGAGTTGCGCCGCTACCCACTGACCAGTGAAGTGCTCTTCAGTGTGGTGACGCTGCCGAGTGAAAAGTTAGGTGCTGTCAAGAGGCGCCTCTGCCCAGTGACCATTGAGGTTGTTCAGTGAGGTGACGCTGCCCGTGACCAGTGAAGTGCTGTCCAGTGAGTTGCCGCTGCCTGGTGACATGTCAGGTCCTGTTAAGTGAAGGACCGCTGCCAAGTTTCCCGTGAAGTGCTGGCCATCAGCAGGTGTCAAGTGAGGTGCCGCCATCAGGTGCGCCACTGGGTGTCGAGGTGCGCCAGCGGTTGTCGACGAGTTGCCGCTTTCGGGTGTCCAGTGAGGTGCTGACAGGGGGTGTCCAGAATTTCTAGTCCCGGAGATTGAGAGACTGTTAAAGGTGCTTTTACTAAAGGCTTTATTTAGTGCATCCAGTAGTGTGTCTTGTGAGGCGTAACAGGCTGGGAAACCGTTCTGGTAGGTGATTTTGAACTCTATATCTTTAATGTTCTGTTAATATACTCTTGTTGTTTAAACCGCTGATTTGCAATTTGCTGTGTGTTTGAGTACTGATACGTTGAGTGCGTCAAAACTAAACAATCTCTTCTTTTACTTGTTAAATAAAAAGGGAACCCGGTCCCTCACAGCAACCATTTTCCTTGGGCATCTGGAAAGGGTAACTTATTGGGTGCCACTTACTATGTGCAACAAAGAGTTAAATATGTCTTTTTTTACTGTCATATTCAATATTTGGTTCCCTTGTCCAGTATTCCTTCCGGTACTACATATGAAGCTTTGACCAGTTCATTGTACGTAGTTTTTGTCACATTTTAAACTAAAATTAAATAGTGGGGGATATTCACTTATATAACTGGCACCTTTATTTGTATGTAATAAATTTTTATTCCATCTCTGGGAATAGCCTCTGGATTTAAGAATATTTAATTTTTAACCTGAGGCAAAATTCCTCATAACTAAGAAATCTCTGGGTATCATCTTCAGTTGTTAATAAGTATGTTAAGCAAACAATTCCTGCATTTATCAAATCTTAATCAAATAAAGGTATGTTAGAAACCCGAATACGCGACTTCCACCAAATGTTCTGATTACCAGATCTGTTACTCTTATGACTTGGCCTATATAAATTAATTCAGAACGAATTTGTGATTATTAAATTACACACACCCACGTTCTGAAACACTTGCACTTGATGTACCTGTGCTAGGAATTCTGCGACACTATATTCGTTTCCTTACCAAAGGTTTCGTTTCATACACTAAGAATCTTATAAAGCCTCTAATTGTTTTTGTCTAACGACCCATCCGAAACCCTAATAGATGTGTATCTGTTTTGCATTGCAGTTTCTTTTTTCCAAATTAAGAAAATATTCAGTGGACTTCTCGGCTTGCGCATACAATCTTGTTTTGTATCGGATTAAGGGGCCCTCTGTTGTCTCCTGTGTCACCATTTCTAATTTAATTTTGACGTTTTGGTTTTTAGCACTACCATTTAATTCTTTTACTTCATTTTTATTGTCTTTCTAGTATTTGTATGTAATTTTTCATATTACTTGCTTTCTCTATTAAAAATTTAATGTTTTCTCTTTAGCAATGTGGGGTTTGCCGATTTTCATCAACTGCTTCTTTACTTTTGTTATGTATTAGTTTTATGTAATCCTTTTCTTTTAAAATGTGCAATGTTTAATTTCCACAGGTCAGGGCCATTATGGTTTACTGGAGTGAATATACGTAACGTATCGCACTGTGATCAGATGTGTAGTTCGGCAGGATATCATTGTTCACGTTGCTTTCCACACTTTCAGTTCATATTCTTCTAGTTCTTCCTGCCTCCGTTCTTGCTTTTTGTTGTTGTTTCTTTCCTACTCTCTTCCTTGTGGTGTTTCCTCATGGTTTGTTTTCTACGTCTTCCGTTCTTGTTCCTTTTCATTTACCTTTTTTTTAAATGAACTACTGAGCTTAATATAATAGATATCGATTAGGACTAAATGATAAACAGTTTTTATGCAGAAAAATGTATGCTCACTGCGTAATAGAAACTAGTCTAGTGAACCCACATTTTGATTTTTTTAGGGCTTAAATATTTTGTCTGCGAGTCCACGTTTGGTAATAATGTCAATGACGTCACGTAGGACACAAAAAGCAGACGATATGTGCAATCCCCATGTAGGTTACTCAGAGGATGCATATATATCGTAAATTAAAAAAAAAAAATACTGATTTATTTTGAATGTACACGTCAGGTCCCTGTGTCATGTTTACTGAGCGAAACTTTGTGGCTTATACGTAAGCCTGTGTCATGTGTGTGTTTGACGATTACATGCAACCTAGCTCATATGGAGATGTTTCTTTCTATATTTAATATAGTTTACGTACTATTTAGGTGTAGAGGGTTATGAAAAAAAGAGATATGATATTGAAAACACACACCTACATTAGAGGTGCCTACTGTAGCATATTTCATAGATATGAAAGGTATAATTAGTTAAGATTAACCGCTAAAAATAAAAGACTATTGTTTACAGTCAAAAGAGTTTGTTCATAGCCGTTACTGAAATAGACGAATATCAGGGAGTTCTGCTCAATGGATACAATGTTTCATGTTTACCGGTAGCCTACACGTCAACATCAGCACCTGAAATGAACAATGCTGGCAGGGGTGAACCAATGCACTCCCGTAAACACGAGTGTGTGTTTGTGACGTAGTCCTTTCCTGTAAACCTTACATTTGTTGTATATATAATTTGATTAGTCTTTTTTTATTAGTTAATTTAACACAATCCCATTAAAATTGTGTCTTGTCGTGATTGTCGACCAGGACTTTCTGTTTCTTCGATGGTCGTAAAAGAGTATTTTGTGTGGCAAGTCTCACTTGTGGAATTCATTACTTATGGAATTAAGAAAAACTGAGAACCTCGCCACCTTTAAAAAATGTCTAAGACAGACCTATACAATATGATGGCCTGTTATTTTGCAGGATTTATTTTTAAAATCTTGATTTTTACTACTCTTATGGGTTTGAGGTCTTTTATGAATTTAATGTCATAGCATAATATATTACTGGATCATGCGAATATCTTATCTGGCCTTTGTAACTTCTAAATTTTAGTCTGCATCTTTACTTTAATTGACCTTTTTTTTCTGTCAGTCATTTTATAAAACAGCTTGTTGTGTAGCATTACAGCATCAAATATTTTCTCAATTATTTTTGTTATTACTATAAATATTATTAACAAAATCATCTGGAAGAGGAGGGAATGTTGAACATAATATATGCTCATATCATCCCTTCTGCGATGTAGATGCTGTGCCTGGTTAGGACCTCTGTATCGCGGGAAAAACTGCATGTCTTTGGTCCATAAGCCGTCTAAGAATCAATATTATATGGCGCAGTAATATACTGCCTAGGTTATGCCTTTAATTCCAGTAATTTTTTAATGGATAGCTGCCCCCTCGCTCGCACTGAATTTACCGAAGTTGTTTTGCCAGATAAGAATGAAAAAAAAAGATAGAAGTATTCGGGTTAACAGGTGTATTTGTTTATAATTGTGTCAATATAGATATTCCTGTTAGACGCTTTAACCATGAAATATATGTTGCAAATATTTCCACAATACGATTAAAACAAGGCTTCTCTAGGCATCAATATTTATAAAAATATTAACATATTTAATTTACATGGATAAATTTACAAACTGGTGAACCCGGGGGAAACCACAGGCCGTGGACGAGCCAGTACAACCCACTCTCATGGCCATGCCGGGGATCGAACCCGAGTCGCCAGCGGAGAGAGCCAAACGTTTTACCTCTCGGCTGTCCAGGCCTCGAATGTTCCCACAGTTATGTTCCCATTTTTAAAAGTTATCATAAAGATGAGCTGAATACCACTAAAGATTAAAGTCCAACATTTTCTCAAGTTCCCCTTTACATAAATATGGTGTAAAAATGTCATTTACTTTTTCAAAATGTAAATGTAGATAAACATCATCCGAATGGTATAAATGATATTTCTTTGAAGCCTTTCTGCTCCAAGGTCCGATGCCTCAACTACAAATCTGCATCCTGCCTTAACTACTACACAAATGTGGAGTAACATTTGAGCAAATAACAGCTTTATTTCCAATGGTTTGGTTGATCAAATGTTCAGTGGACTATGTGCTCTAAAGCGCAAAATATACACCTCTGCAAAAGAAAATACCGCCGGTCGTCCAGATGGTCGCATGATTAAGGAACGTGAAAATTACGATTTCCATCTTGATACAAAAAGCCCAAAAGGCTCACCAAATGTCGCAGCGTGTCAGCAAAAATTAGGGTATTTAAATAATTATAATGATAAATAGGATTTATATAGAGCAAATTATCCGATAGTCGCACTCACAGAAGTAGGTCACGCACCCCATCATACCCATAAACAGAGCACAATTTCTGGTAAAACTACTCGTCGTGCCTCTTATGAGCCCCTTTTCATTCGCAGTTTCTCCCGAGGATTATTTCCGTTGCAATTTAATTACAAACATTCATATTAATGACCAACACTTGCAGAAAGAGGAATTTTAAACGCTTGCAATAAACCCCGCTAGAAATGAATAACAGAACTGAATCAAGGAGTAATATTATTGTTGAACAAATATTGTCACGCCGGGAGCAGACAATAGTTCACAGGATGTAAACAATACGACAGAGCTCGGAAAAGGGCGCACGACAGATACTACTGATATATTTATGCATTGTAAGATTCTTATCAATCTCATCATTCACCCTTTTTTTTCCTTTCGATAAGTATTTCAGAGTCTGGATTGTCTTTATACGGGTGACAAGTGTCCACCGTTGACCACAAGAATAAAAATATTTCTTTTGCATTCACATCAAAGAATTTTCAATTCTGGGCGGCGGGATCACGATTATGCAGGTTGATACGAGGTAAAGTCCGATGTATATCAATGAAATCTTCGCAGAACCACCGAAGTCAGCTGAGCTGATAATTCTACGGGCCTACATTTCTTTTCCTTACAGGTATTTCTGGAAGTACGTAGAGCGTACACTGCAATTTAAATATAAATGTTTAACATGAAATTTATTGTTTCTTTTTTAGTAAGAATGTGGATATAGAAAAATGAATTACTGACATGTTTACTTGAATATGGCTCCACTCAAAATCAGAAGGGGAAAAACCATAATTGTTCGTCCTTGAATTTTCTTTCTCAATATCCAGGGAGTTACTCTTTAAGTCTCAGAAAAATCGTATTAGGTCACTGACTCGTATACATTATTCTCTTTGCAAGAGCATGTTTTGAGCAGCCACAAAGCGTAACAGTTGGACATAAAAGTTAGAAAGTCTTGCCTAAATCAATGGAGGTCCATGTTAAATCATCATTGAATCCTGAAATAAGGTCACTGCTAGCTATATAAAAGGACATGACCTTTAATTTGAGTTGCCTTGACCTTGATTATTTAAATATTTGTTGAAACATACACGCAATCGTAAATATCTCATGACCGGATGCACGGATTGGTCCAAAAATCAGGTTGACCAAATATCTTGGATAGCTTAGTTTTCTGCAGGATACAGATGGTGCCACCTTGTGCCACCTTATGGTTTTCGCATCTTTAAATACCTCATTTAATCCAAAAGAAAAAACCCTCATGAAACCAGTCTCTGCATTCATGAGACAAGTTATCGTTGGTGTCTGGAAAACTGTATTCACAGAGGAACAAAATCAGAGGATGAATGAGATGCTACCGGTGGTCTGTCGTGAAACTGGGTTTGATCTTTATGAGTGTGCTGATGTAAAATGACCCTAATGAGCATATGTGAGGAAACCGAAATGGTTTGTGCTTTCAAGATAGTACCTTACCTTTTCTGCGTGATGATATTATAGCAACATTAATATATTTGAATATTCAAAATAATAATAATAATAATAAAAAGAAAAAGGAGGAGGAGAAGAGGAAAGAAGAAGGAGAAGTAGAAACAAAAACTTTATAAATTAATATTCAAAGACCATTCCTAAAGCAAACTCAAGAGACCTCGATAGCGACATAACCAATATTCAAAATAAATACCGTCATACTAATTAAGGAAGTCATTGTACGTGTAAATCGGGTTGTGCGGGATGCTTTGCCAAACAAATACTAAGGGCGTTTCCCGAATTTCTGTGCGTGCTTACATATGTTGTCAGAAAAAATGTTGGTCTCGTAGTGGGCTGAAAGTTTGGGACTGGCTCTACTGGGTTAGTATTTAATACATCAGTGCAAATTTAATGCAACGTGCGGATGCTTACAAAATATGTTCTCCTTAATTAAAGAAGCGAATGCCTTAACATGTGTCGGCCTAATACAAACAGTGCATATGCTCCAACACGCTCCTCTGGCCATAAACCAAAATAGAACTCCACTTAAGAATAATTCATCTGAAGACAACGGAGCTTTTGGTCAGTAAATCATAGGGGGATTCCTAACCCTTATGCAATACATAGGTGAAATGTAAAAGCAATAGGGTAAGTGGTTGCCGAGTTATAAAGGGTAAACAAACAACTTCAACCTCAGTTGGATTAGGGTCTGTACAAATGTTGTTCTTTAGTGCTATATACTGACCGAGAAATTAAAATATGGTAAAATCTTTTAACCGCTGCGCTAGGTTTAGTCACTGTATACATCAGTGTATTACGTTTAATTGAAACGTCTTCATTAGCAAAGGAAGAAATGAGCCTAACAAAACAATTCTAACCTGACTTTTTCATGAACAAAGGGAGCTTTTAACCTTGTCCTTTGGATACCTTAATCGTAGAGGGGAATCCTAACCACCTATACAATACATATGCGTAACATGAAAGCAATCGGGTAGGCCTAACACACATATTTAACCTGGGGTGTCTTCGGACCTAAAAAGTCACCTAAAAATGCGTGGTTTGGAAATAGTGAATTAATGTAGGTTATAAAAAATGAACAACATAAAAGCGTGTGTTGAAAGGACTGTCACTTCCAAATTCCGGAGTTGGGCGGATTCACATAACTAATGTTTCCTCAGTCAGGGCAAAAATGCCTTACGGCCGAGTGTTATTACTGTGCATCTCTCTGTGAGAAACTACACCTTTGGAGTTTGACTTATAGTGAAGTGTGACCCGTCATGTGTATATTCTAATAGCTCAGATATCCTGTGCTTTATATAAATATGGTCCATTCGCTTATTTTATTGTACTACCAGCTTGCACCCAGTCGCCCTTAATACAGGACACCAGCCGTCCGGAATTATGGTAAAAACAAACGCTGCAGTCTGGCTATTTTAAACATTATGGCGGAATTCTGGTTTCAGAGGATCTTAAGAACCTGATAAAATGATGTCTAGGGCCGTCTACGAGTGTGCCATATGAAAATAGTTATTTATACAAAGAGATCCGCTATTTTGGTTTCACAAACCGGAATACTTTGATCAGATTCAGACCTTTCAAGTTGATGACTTTGATATTTTCTGTGGGAGAGTAACAATATATACAAAGAACGGTATCTTCAGGTGTTGATCAAAGCGAGCGCTGATGGTTATAATAATATGTCAATTATTTAATTTTAATATGATCTCGCATCAACGCATGTATGCAAATCAATGCATCTGATACAATTACCATCGAAATTTAACACAATTTTTAACCTTTTAGTACCTAAAACAGTGTATAAACTTTTTTTTAAAGATGTCTCAGAATATTTTTTTTACCAGTTTGTTTATTTATTATCATTTTTATCATCGACATATCCCGGAACTTAGAATACAAACATTAACATGCATACAAAAACAACGTTATACTGTAAATGTAAGATTATTTCCTTTATTTTTTTTTTAATTATCACAAATGTATCAACCCAACGATAACAATATACGTTTCCACTTTTGCAGATGTATTTCTGACTGTTGGTGTTTTTTCGGCAACATTACGTTCTAATCTTCCTAACCTAACCAAATATTTCATAAATATATGAATAGATGGGGGATTCATCTTTTCACGATAGGAAAACCGGAAAAACATAAAAATCAACAATAAAATATCAACAATAATCTTACAGGGGAAATTTTTATCACACCCCATATAAATTAAACCTGGACTCAACCGTGGCATATTAATTCTAGCACTCTTTGTCCATGTTTTAAGCTGGTTATAAAAGGTTTTACTCACATGACAAAACAATATGAACATCTTTTACTATCCGTTATTCGCCAGTTGTACAGTTGTTCATTCACCAAGAAAATATTAAATAGTACCCTAAACTGAAATTGCCGCAGATACATGTCTAAGGCCGTACAACATACATGGTTAACTGCCTCATCCCATTCAAAATGGTCGCATCACAGATTATGTAACCTTACTTTACAAATTGGTTCATATAGCTTTTTATTTATTACCATCGAATAAACAGTCTTAAACTTCATATTTTCCAAATCAATTTTCGTTTCGTTTATCATCACAATGTTACTCTTCACTTCAAAGGATTTTATCTCATCTGGAATATTATTTAAAATAATTCCTTATTTCCATTTCGCGGGTATCGCATTCTGTACTGATAGCCATGGTAACAACGTTTTTAGCTCAGCTGACTGAAAGTCATCTGAGCTATAGCGATCACTCTTTGTCCGTCGTCCGTCTGTCTGTCCGTTAACCAGGCACAAATCGTAACCGCTGAACCTAGAACCTTGTAACTTGGGATTCTGAGAGGTCCATGAAAAATCTCCTTGGAAACCAGAAATTAGGTCTCTGTTACCCATATCCTTCGAGCTATGGGGCCCCAAAGTACCCTCCAGAAAAGTAAAAAATTTCATACAAAAACTTCAATATCTCATTAACTACTTGACTGATGGTCATGATTTTCGGCATACATTTTGTTAATGACCTGTTCCATCACTTCCTGCAGACTGGTGGCGCCACCTGTATTTTTCGATTTTTTACAAATTTTTATTTTTATTTTTTGAGACCTTTTTTTGATACCTTTAAAGATGTGGTTATCTGTCAACAGGGTACAAATCGCAACAACTGGACCTAGAATCTTCATTCTTGTCATGCAAGAAGGCCCATGAAAAGTGCCTGTGGAAACTTAAAATTAGGTCTCTGTTACCCATATCCTTCAAGCTATAGGACTCCGAAGTATCCCTCAGAATAATGGGCAATTCGATACAAAAGCTGAAGTATCTGAACAACTAATGGGGAGATCACCATGATTCTTTGCATGGATATTGATGTTTGTAAGTGTTTTTATTAGTTTCTGCAGACTGGTGGAGCCACCTGTATTTTTGTACCCGCCAAAACGAAGTTTTGTGGATACTATGTTTTTGACCGGGTTCCTCCGCCGTTGCCGCGTTCGTTTCCAGAGAGCTCCTCTGGGACTTGATTTTATCAGCTTTCCAAGCTCATATCTCGGAAACCGTTTGACTGATCAGGAAATAAAATTTATACAAATGTAGCCCTTGGATAACTCTATAACATACACAAAAAATGGTGGCGCCACCTGTAACCATGTTTGCACAGTGTCCATCTGTTCATCTGCCTTTGGTTAAAATCACTCATATCTCTGCAGTGAATTGACTAATTCACCTGAAATTCGGCATGCGTATACATCCTGGATAGCTTTCTTGATTTTATGACAGGTGGCGCCACCTACATTCTTATTCACGCTGATGACATCCAAGCTCATATTTCGGGAACCGTTTGACCGATCGGGCCAAAATTTTGCATGTATATAGATCTAACATAGCTCTTTATCATACGCTAAACTGGTGGCGCCACCTGCAACCATTTTTGCACAGCGCCTGTCTGTTTGTCTGCCGTGCAATAATGTCACTCATATCTCGGAAGTGGTTTGACATATCTGCCTAAAATTTTGCAGTTTTATACATCCTGGATAGCTTTCTTGATTTTATGACAGGTGGCACCACTTACATTCACGTTCACGCTGATGACATCCAAGCTCATATCTCGGAAACCGTTTGACCGATCGGGCCAAAATTTTGCATGTGTATAGATCTCACATAGCTCTTTAACATACACAATACTGGTGGCACCACTTGCAACCATTTTTGCACAGCGTCTGTCTGTTTGTCTGCCGTGCAATAAAGTCACTCACATCTTGGCAGTGGTTTGACATATCTGCCTAAAATTTTGCAGTTTTATACATCCTGGATAGCTTTCTTGATTTTATGACAGGTGGCGCCACCTTTATTCTAGTCTATGCTGCAGACATCCAAGCTCATATCTCGGGAACCGTTTGACCGATTGGGCCAAAATGTTGCATGTGTATAGATCTCACATAGGTCTTTATCATACACAAAACTGGAGAGGCCACCTGCAACCATTTTTGCACATTTTGCACAGCGTTTGTCTGTTGGTCTGCCGTGGCCTAAAATCACTCATTTCTCTGTAGTGGTTTGACATAACTGCCTAAAATTTTGCAGGTTTATACATCCTGGATAGCTTTCTTGATTTTATGACAGGTGGCGCCACCTACATTCTAGTTAACGCTGCACACATCCAAGCTAATATCTCAGGAACCATTTGACCGATTGGGCCAAAATTGTGCTTGTGTTTAGATCTCACATAGGTCTTTATCATACACAAAACTGCAACCATTTTGCACAGCGTCTGTCTGTTTGTCTGCCGTGGGCTAAAATCACTCATATCCATGTTGTGGTTTGACTTTTCTGCCTAAAATTTTGCATATGTATACAACTGGGACAGCTTTCAGGATTTGTGGTAGGTTGCACAACCTACATACACATTTAGGCTGCAGACGTCCATGCTAATATGCAACATACCTCACTCTGTTTCCCCTTGCCACTCAATCCATGCCTCACTTCACTCTGATTTTGGCAGATACACGTAGTCAATTGTCGGCTACCCGTATTCTAGTTTTTAAAGTTTACACATTTTTTCTCTATTTTTCAGATATATAAATAATCTTGGCCTGTTGGTTAATCTGTTTGATGCTTCAGTTGAATGGGTATCTAACATTCTGATGATAAAATTTCCTTTTGTGAATCTCTTCCCAGTCAGCTGAGCGTCATGACCCATGGGTCACTTGTTATATACATGGGATTATCTATTGGTATCAAATCTTTTAAATCTTTCACCCTGCCATTTTTGTTAAACACCTGAAAGACGTATTTATACCTAGGTTGGCTATATACGTATTAAAAATTGGAAGAGGGGAAAGTATATGTGTGGAATGAAGAAAATAACATTAAATGTATAAGAAAGAGAAATTTGACACAAAGAGAGAGAGAAGAAATGCATACGGAAAACAAATACGGTTAGGCCAGGATCAAGTTAACTTCAATAATAAAATTTAGACAGAGAACATGCATGCAATCCAGTCAGTTTTCATGTTTCCAAATGTAATTATTATTAGAATTATGGATCTATGTGTCCAAATTTTGGAGAGATGTTGCTTAATGTTTAAAATGAATGGAATATTGGTTTCAAATTTCCACCAACTTTTTCATTATTTTGTTAATGTTGTCAATAATAATGCAGCCAGTACAAATATAAATTCTATACAATTTCCTCTTCAAGTCTGCCCTTGGAAAACATGATGCACGTAGTTTTTCACTGTACTGCACTCCTGCACTAACCATGCTGAAAATTATGATGCACTTTGCACTGAAAACCAGCCTGGTAACCAAGATGATTTAACATCTTGTTCACATTCAGCCATTGGACAGGTAAGCACACACCTTAAAACTTATTTGCACCGTGAAGTTCAATTGGATAAACAAAATACTATTTTAAATTTGAATGCTCAAGGTTTAAAATCAAAACTATAATATTCTGACCTCCTGCAAATGGATAAAAGTCTGACATATTGTGTATTGCAGAAACTTGGGCAGTAACTCCAGATGAAATATTTAAACTGTTATGACATTGTCAGGAAAAGTTTATCCAGCGGTGGTGTCCTTGTTCTATTTGGAAAACAAAGGCATGTACATATTAAAAAGGTTTCAAATACACTGTAATTATTGCATTTATTATTGATGGGAACCTAGGGAAAATGTCCTGTATGTGTATACATTGCTCCAGAGAGGGGACTCCTATTCATAATAAGACAGAATGAAAGTGATGGTGTAATAAGACTAGAAAATCTAATATTGGAAATAATTTGTTTGGGGATACAAGTATCATTATTGCCGGCGATTTTAATGCCAGGATTGGCGACTTATCTGATTTTATTTAAAACAACTTTGACTTTATGGGAATAGGTTTCTTTTCCCATGGATTATTTTAAATTTATCAGAAATTCCAAAGATGGAAAGGTTAATAAGTTTGTTTTTCCTTTACAACATTATTGTTGCTCATTGCATATACACATACTTAATTGTAGTGCACCATATTCATTACGGGAGTGCACTTGTATAACTCACGCTGTGCAAAGTGAAGTCGATTATGCTTTAACAAGCTCTGACATGTTTATAGAATAAAATCATTGAAATTTCTTCTATGGATATTTCAGATTAATTCCTATTGTTTTGCGAATTAGATGTAAATGCTAGTAATATTATCCATGGACCTTGAGAAAATAAAATGTGTACTATCCAACGCGTGAAATATTAATTGAAAACTCAAGATTTAACAAATATAGTGAATAGAACGATAAGGGAAGAGAAAAAAATACAGATGTTAAAAGATTATGTCAGCCTAAATGGTGGGATGAGGATTATACTACAGCAAAAGTTAATACATTCAAAACACTGAATAGTTTTAGATTTTCGCATAACCTGGATGGTTAAAAGGTTTATAGAATGTAAAGACAAACGTTTATAAATATAAAGATATAAAAATATGAAAATAATTCCTTATCGAGAGTTCTGAATGCTAAAAATGTCAATGAATTTAGAAGATATTCAAAGAACTTTAAACAACAAAGAAAATTAACTGGTTTTGATACAGATTGTTAGTATAAGTATTTGAAACATTTGCTGAATGGTAGTAGAAATGAAATTGAAAAAGATAGAAAAAATATGATGAATGCATACGTAGAAGTACATTTTGATAAAAAAGGCAGTCCTATTATCATAATAATAACATCACTAAACATGAGATTGAATATGCAGTTAAACAAATAGCGACTGGTTAGACACCAGTTCCTGATGGTTTGACATTTGATGTGATATAATTTATTATCCAATAGTTACTTCCCATGTTAGAAGAACTGTGCAATAGTATACTATATACAGGTTTTTCCCCAAGATGAATGGAGCAAAGTTATTATATATCCTTTGGACAAAAATGGGACAGATTTATGACCCAGCTAACTACAGGGGAATATCTTTATTGAATCTATTTGGTAAATTATTGATGAATTTTGAATAATAGTTTGTTGGTTTCTGTAGAAGATTTAGGTATCTTAACAGAGGCACCTGCATTGTACAGGAAGGGTTATTGTACTTTTGTTGCTTTTGTTTTGCAGGGGTTAATACAAAAATATTTCAGTAAACAAAGGGGGAGTTTCTATTGCATTTATATCGATTTTTCTTAGGCTTTTGATTGTGTCCAGCATTATATATTGTATTTACACGAGTTTTGTGTAAAAAGTTCAATGAACTCCAAAATGTTAAAATGTATTCTTACAGATAATGGAACTACAGAGTATTTTACTTGCACTTTGGGGACGAGACAGGGATGTATGGTAGGTCTTTAATTATTTTCGATATTTATCAATGAGGTTTATTTGACGCTGAATGGTTTTGGATGCCAGGAAGCTTAATGAACACCTTCCAAATTCAGATACTCTGATGATTACAGATGATAAAGTAAATCTTTCAGATACACCAGGAAGATTTCAAACACATATGGATCATATTTCAATTTTTTATAATAATTAGGGTATGAAAGTAAATTTAAATAAAACTAAAATTTCGGTTTGTCGTCGTGGAGATATTTAAGTAAATCTGAAAAAATGGCTTGTTGAAGATAAGAAAATAGATGTTTTATCTTACTACATATACCTTGGAATCATCTTTACTAATTAACTTTCTTAGACGGACACACATAGGCAAGAAGCAATACAAGCAAATAAAGTAGCATGCATGATTAAAAAGTTTTAATTATAATTACCAGCATCTTAATGTTAATCAACTTTTCAAGCTTTTTGGTATTATGGTTGTACCAATTTTTTTTATTTGAAAGTGAGCTTTAGAGCTTTAGCAAGGTAAAGTTAATAGATAGAATTGAAATTAAATTCTGTAAATACATTTTAAAAGTGAATAGTAACACTGTTAACCCAGTAGTCTTAGGGGATTGTGGGCTTGCCCGTCTTCCTTTGTTTATAAAATATTCCGAGAGTTGAGTTGTTTGAAATACTGGCTTCGACTTCTGTTATATGGATAATAGTAGGTATCCCAAACACATTTTTTTATATGTTGGTAAAGCTTGATTATAAGGGAAAAACAACATGGGTTACCCATATGAGATCCTTGTTATTTCACACTGGATTTTGTTATGTGTGGATGGCACAACATGTTGGAGATTCTGATAGTTTTGAACAAAGATTAAAATATATTGCGGTACAAGAAAAGCATAATGATATGAATTTTATTTACAAATTATATGCTCATGGAATTTTCAAATCTATGCTTACACTTGAAACATATTTCATACGTGTCACAAAGTTACAGAAATGCATTGGCTATGTTCTAGTCATAAATTAGAAATATAGAGGTTGGCCCGTCAATCGGGTATCACCACAGAAGAGAGGATCTAGTATTTTTTTAAGAAAGGTTTTAATACTTTTGAAGGTGAAGCACATTTTTTGTTAGAATGTTCTATGTACACTGATTTGCGTTATAAATATTTGCCAATACTATACCATGAATCTAACGAATATAATTTTTGAAAATTACTAAATATGGATGAAATGTTTTAGATAGTCAATTTAGCAGCTTAGTCAATTTAGCAGCTTATATTTTTCATGCTTTCAAGACGGGAACAACTTTTTTTGGTGTATGATGCCACTCATGATAATCATGTTATGTGAAATAGAAAATTATATATATGCACACTATTTTATGATATATATTTAAGAAAGGTGTTATTTAAATGTTTGCAAGTCCTTTATTTATTACTTCTTTATTTATTTACTTTATTTGACGTTCTTTCATACCACTAAGTAATATTAATGTATTATTCTTGTAGGAAGTTTGCGTCCGAGGCCTTTTTCTTAAATAAAATCTGGTTTCCTGATTTGGCATAGCTATAAGAGTCATTCCGGAATCATGAGTCATGTCCGCATTTTGCACTCATAATTATTCTGTTGTTGATGCTTAAGACTACAATTTCCATTAAGGCCGGCAGATGTGTTGGAAGGCCCAATCGACACTTTCCGTCACACCAGCGATATCAAGTGACAACGACTGAAACTAAGTAATCGGGTCAATTATATGTATAACAGTTTTACCATTAATACCTCGAGCGATAAATCTACTCTATCTTTAAAGAGGTGTCAGTCGAAATATCTAGCATGTATTTGGTTTCACTTAATCAAATATGTAATGCTGTAATGCAATCCTATTTGTTGGCATTCCTGTCTGATGCCATTAATTGTAATGATTCTGGAAATGTCAGAGTCTCATGCCAGAGTCCAATTTATGTTAATAAATAATATGTTACAAACGATTATTTTACATTTTTAATTAAGGAATATCTCCCACAATAGACTGAAAGGTTACTGTTCACTTTTTACAGCACAATCATAAAACAATTTGCAAACTGTCCAATGTCAGTGTGCTGATTATCAAAAATGCATGTCGGTTCACTTACATGGAAGACTTCTGTTCCTGTTGGCCTGTTCCTGGTTTCTAGTTCCTACGAAAGCGTTAGAGGGTTGTACACCCCGAGTCCCTGAAAAAAAGGCATGTACCCAATTCTGGACTTGTATTCATGGCCGGACTCCGCGTTCAATCTCACTGATTCTGATCAAGAGCATGTGAACATACTTTATTATTGTTCTCACTTTACTCTAAAGTTTAGGGTTATTTAGGTAAAAACATTAATCTGCAATGATTGCAAAATGTAAATTTTAGGTCACTCCCCTCGCACATTAAAACATCAATTATATATGACAAAACTTTGAGTTCAGTATACTTCAAAACAAATATTTTCTTAAAGATCGTCTTGCGTCACGTGTTTATTAAAAGGAAGAAATGTACACTTTTTTTACGTTAAAATGTGTAATTTTATCAATACATAACGACCTGAAAACTGGTACGAGGAACCCCTTTTATGACCACTGAAACTGCTTATATTCGTAAATTACCTTAACTCGTAGATCTTTTATAATACTTATTGTTGGTTTCATACATAGCAATGAAAATTACTACAGGCTGTAGCCGCATCCATCTTCCCTTTTCCACATTCAATTCCTGTTTCGAAAATGACAATTTCTGTGTGCTATTTATTCTTTATTCATACAAAGAGAAAGTCATTTTTGAGTATAGAAATGTTATGAGTTGGGCTTTTTTACTTTTTTTGTAACTTCATGTTCGAGTAAAAAATACAGGTATTGTGTTTAACATTAACAGATTTACTTCCCTTTGTATTACTCCATAATCATAAATACCCAACAATTTGCTTGATGACAAAGTACAATCAAGTAAATAATCATCAATCTACGAAAACAATATTCGTTCTTTATCCATCTGCTAATCGGTCAGGTTACAGGCTCACTTTTGCATTACCTTTTACCTGTATGCTGTTTTCTGAAGTTAATATTTGTTTGTACCTTCTAGCATTACTAATGGTGAGAGAAAGGAGTTTGCGTTACCTTAAAAACGTTTACAAATCTTAGGTGAAATGGCGGTTTAATCTTGACGAGTAATAAGCATCGGAGAGAATATAAAAGGTACAATCTTTCTGTTGTTTCTCCCTTTTGTCTCGTTAATATATCCTGTTCCATTCTCTACCACGCCCCACACGCAGCGGTTATATAATTCAACCGTCCCGGATTTCCTTCGCTTTAACCGCTGTTTTTGTACAGCAAAGATTCTTGTCCCTGTACCAGAAACAGTGGGATCAGACCAACGAGAGCGGGTGTCGCATGTTTAAAGTTTTGTGCTGGACGCATGGGATACAACACTCTCACTTGTCTGATTACAAGTCTTTGCTCTGAGTCAGACCTGGTGGCGGAGCCAGGATAATCTTGCTATACAAAGCAGCGATTAGATTAAAGGAGATCTTTGACGACTGCAGTGTATAACAGATGCGCGAGTCGCTACCTCCAGTTATATTTCCTCATACTTTACTTGTATATTCACTCCCTGACTCCTTACATTAAATGATATCTTGTTCCTCCATAATAAAGCTTGATAAGAACACAATGATAACAAGCTTGGCACAGTAAGCACAATTGGGTGACAGCTTGTATAACAGGGGGTGAAGACAGGGTAAAATGATATAACTGTTTGAGCCACAGCTTTTTATAATCATGATGTGAATCAAATTGGTCTTCTTGTGTCTACTGATATGTCAATATATCATATCACCCGACAGACTTAATCACATAATATCATTTTTTTATTGCATAACTTTCATGCATGAAAGCTCTGACAGTTTTTCCCACTTAAAAATCTCTAAACACATCAAAACAAGTTAACCCAAGTTAAAAATACTTCAAGTCAATTTATTTTAAGACACACATTGGTAAACATCTATAATTAAGTGAACATTATTAATATTCTATTTACAATTAAATTTTACTTAAGAAAAAGAAATAATATATGACTGTGCCCTGATTTTAAATCATCTCGCTATTTTCCAATAAAATAATGTTTGAACTACGTTGTAATTAAACACTCAGTTGTGCACTAACATATACACTTGATACATTCACACCTTTAAAAAATAAATTGAATTTGCTCTTGCTATCGCAAAGACAGATGTAAGTATCCACAATGTTTCATTGATTAAGACTGCAACTAAATATGTTGAAAAATGATTGTTGATTGTATTATTTTCACTGTATATCCTGGTTATACATTGAATACAATTTCAATACTCGATATATTCTGACAATCAGCTGAATCAATAAAAATTACTGTGGTGTACTTTTTGTTTATGGATGTCTCGAATTAGCGATACTTTCAAGAGAGTATTTATAGCCATAATAAAACCTTTATGAACAAGAAGCCCAATCTGCACATGTGAATAGTCAGTCATGCTGTTGCTTAACTGGCACCATGTATGTTATCTATGCCAGTAATCAGCAATGCAAATCTGCCATATTAGGTGAAAAACATTATACTATAAACATGAACTCAGATTAAGAGATTTTAACGTTTTTACTGTTTCAGTGAAACAAACTCTGCTTAAACATATTATTAAGCAAAGATGCTTGGATACCCATGGTCTGTCATATACAGTGATGCATTTGTATAAGGTAGGATACAGATAAGGGTCAGACCCAAAAATACATTCACATTTCAGATACATCCTGCAGTACTACCTGGGGAACCCTAAATGTGAAATACTTAAATAAATTTAGGCTTCATTTAACAATACATACCTCTGACCATGCAATACTTTTGAGCATGGCAAATTTGAACAAATAATGCATTTATAACATAAGTTATGATTTAGAAACAACTCTGATGTACAAATATACACATTATGATTATCTGTGGTCAAAACCCCCTGTGCATAACACAAACATATAAACGCCTCTTTTAACATCTCTGTATAACTAACAAAAATGGGTGAAACTGGTACGGCCCAAAGTATATATATATATATATATATATATATATATATATATATATATATATATATATATACAGTACAACTACTGTATACCGGTCAGTATTGGGACTGGATTAAAGTAGCTTTTATACAGGAGTGGCCTTAATACAGAATTTGACTGGGACTAAGGCAAGGTTTTAAAATACATCACAAAAACATTAGTGCTTATTTAAATCAACAGCATATATAATTATGTTTATTTATCTATCTATGTATATTTTAACCAATATATATATATATATATATATATATATATTATTTATCACTATTACCAACAAAATTTACAAATATTGACATGTATCAGTGTATTAGCGTTTTCCTCATAATCTTCCATAATCTCCCATTTCCTCCTGAGTATATATGCTTTGAACCAGGGTTCGCCCCACCATATATTTCTGTTATCAGTCGGATGGTTCCCGCCGCTCTTCTTAATCAGTTCTACCTTTTCTTTAAGAGCACGTACTTCACTTTTCTAGGTCTCCATAATGGTTCAAGCGATCGGGATAGTGTTTGCGAAAAATTTATATATGTCGTGATGTTTATTTTGGATGCTTATTTATTAAGATTTGGTCGAGTTGTGCAAAGTTTGCCGCACTGTTTTGTATGATGTTCATGTGATCACACGTGCATTAAAGAAAGAAAGAAACTTTGCCTGGTAGACGATATCTCACATAATCAACGGGACTTGGTATTTCTTATCCGTTAATTAAAGGACAAACGTCCAAATTGATCCGACGTGTACCAAACAAACACAGGCAGGGGTGAACCAACGCCTTTTAACACACTAATGAGGCTGAGCGGTGAAAGGCGTCGCTGCTACAAGTAAAAAAACTCAGTAATGGCTGAGTGATTGATCGTTACTGAAGCACTGATTAGCAGACAGGGATGCGATACCAACGGCGGACACTTGATTCGGCCACTGACCGTAATTGCAGCGCTTACTGGCCTGCGGACCGGGAATTCTGACCGTAATAGGGAATAAAGGAGTTACCGCAATTGACAATCAACCATATATTAACGGTGGTAAATTTGGTACCAGAAAATCCTACCGTTATAGAAGCTTTGACTGTTATTGAGGAGTGACCGTAAGCAGTTCTATTATATATATATATATATATATATATATATATATATATAAATTATATATATATATATATATATATATATATATATAAAGTAGAATAGGACTTGCCATATGACTGATTATATGCAAAAGGCCACTGAGGAGGAAAAGTTAAAGATTTAGCAAAGTTATAAGTACACAAAATAATCTCATTAAGCAGGCATTATAATCTAGAAAATGATACTGAAGTTCACTTTCTCCATGTCTCTGTCTTTACCTACTTAAATGAAAAAAAAAGAAATTATTTGATGCTCAAACATATTTCTTACAGGTATGTACGATCTTGTCAATATACATGCCATATGAATGACAATGGGTTTTTATGAGTTATCAAAACCTTGCCATTGATGCATTTTCAAGGTCAGTGCAAAATCTGAGGAAATTTTCTGGGAATTTTTCCACGGCCTGGGTATCATTTAGATCTGGAAAGGAACATATCAGCACAACTTCCTCAATCCAAGGGTACGGCCCACTTAAATATTCCATGTTTAATTTCATATTATTGTCTTGAGCCTTAACCAGCTGTACTTCCTCTACATCTTGGAGAGTGGCGCCATCTGGTAGTCGGAACTTGTGTGTGACCTTCCGTCTGACAGAGTCACATTCTTCTACAAACTCAGGCTGAACAACCACTCTGTCATCGATATATTCAAGAACTTTTGTATTCTTGAATCTCTGTGCTCTTGGATCTTCTTCCTCCAAGGGCAATATTGACTGGACATGGAATCGCAGATCTCGTCTATATTCCTCGCATCGTTTAATATCAACCAGCAACCAGCTAATGGAGGGTCTACGAAACTCAATGAACTGGTCATCCCCATCTAAGACAATAGTGTATGGAGGGCCTCGTTTAGGTTGGAACGTGACCATTGATCGTGGTTCTGATTCTATCAGTTCATAGCCATGGCTGCGGAGATAATATTCAAGATTGTCATGGCGTAATGGTAATGGTTTGAATGCTGATCGGAAGACAGGTCTTAACTGTTTAGTCATACTGGATCTATCACTTAGTGTATCCAACTGTTCCACCGTCATGTTCTCCATACCATGTGGAGGGTCATCCCTCATGTATACACGCCCGATGCGACCGAGAACTCTAAATGTCTCATCATCTACTTTACTATAAATGGACCGAATTCTTTCTATCTGTTGGCAGAAAACTTTCTGGAAATGGTAGGACTCGGGCACTTCTGGATGAATATCATAAAGTCTCGGTTCATACTTCCTGAGATGCTGATGCTTTGCCTGGCAACTACCTCTGTATCTAGGGAAATGTAACATGTTTCCTGGTCCATAAGCCTTCTCAAAAACAATATGGTATGATGCAGGAATATACTGCTTATGTTTTGCCTTTAATTCCAGTGATTTCCGGATGGATAGCTGCCCCATCACTCGCTTTAAATCTACCGAAGTTGCTTTGCCAGAGAAGACTGTAATATAAATTACAGATTTTTATGTTAAAAGGTGTATTTTGTTATGATTCTGCCAATATAGATATTCCTGTAAGAAGCTTAAACCATGAAAAATATAAAATTTTCAATCACTGTCAACATAGTGTGCCAACAGTATTGTTCCCATTGTATAAGTCACCGTTATGATAATTTCAACAAAACCAACATTTAAGCCTTAAAGGCACTGAAAATACCTGTAACCTCGATGTCTCTGGTAAATTCTTAATAAAAATAAGGTGTTAAAATATCAATGTATATTTATAAATGTAACTGTACATGAATAATACCCGGCTTGTATAAATGACAATTCTTTGAAGCTTAAAAAAATCATATCACATTTCAGAAATCAAGGTATTCAATGGATAAATGAAACATTTAAAATAAAACGTACATGGTGTGTTGGTGGCAGCGTGTATCGATTGAGGATGGAGGTAACTATATGATAAGAATGAACTTTTTTTATATCACTTCTGTATTTAAGGCATTATATGCTTATTGCTGGCACTGAGCTTCTATCGAGATGTTGTCGTTTTGGCAACCCTTGACTTTCTGCTCATTTACAAATCTTCATGCCGTCTAATTTACTGACAAATGTGGAGTACCAATTAGGCAAATGAGAGTGCTATTTTCAATGGTTTTGATGATGAAATGTATCGGTGGATCCTGTGGCCTAGAGTGAAAAATAACCACCTCTGCCAAAGAAGATACGGCCGGTCGCCCAGGTGGTCGTCTGATTCAAGGTCGTGACAATTACGATTTACATCTTGTAAGGAAAAGTCCAGAAATCTCAGCAAAATCTCTGAACCAAAATCCAAGTATTCATAGAACTATAATAATAAATAGTATTAATAAAGAGTAAACGGGTTGGACTCAAGGGGCTAAGACACGCACCCACTCATACCCACATACAGAGCACTTTCTCTAAAACCTACTCACTGTACCTCTCATTTAGATCCCATTCTTACGCCTTTTTCCCCCGTGTATTTTCCATTGCAATTCAATTACATAATATACATATTATTAACCAAAGCTTGCAGAAATTAAAGTTTTTAAATTGACTATAAATGATGTAATAGTAGATTTTATATAGTCTAGCAGGAAGCGAATTTAAGATTTTCGGAGGAATGAAACTTAAGGAATGTTGATCGACTTTCATATGAAATTTTGGTACTTAAAAAAAGTTTGCAACCCGTATACAAGCAAAGGCCGACAGGTTATTAATCTTTCTGACAAATTTTTACAACACAATGAGGTATTTAAAGGAAGTTTAAGCAGGAACAGCGCAGCCACCAACGCCTATGGACCAACTGTTAATTAGAACAAGCATACATAACTTCAGTCCTATCGGTATTCAATTTCTTGTCATCCATGACAGTACATCCTCAATACGACCCTGTATGCTTAACTGGCCAGAGCTAAATCAGCTGGTTGACTCCATTTTTGGACAGTTTAGTTTCATAAGCCTAATTATGAAAAGTACAATCATGTGTCGATATAATGTGTGGTCCGGGTTGTGGATATAAAGTAATCCGACAGGTGTCACCATGGATGACAGGCTCGCCCTCTTGACCACATTTCCTGAGACCCAAGTATCAGGTGACTGACTCTTCAAACCCAAGAACACTAACATTCATTTTGCATTCAATTCAAGGAATTGCCTTGTTAGACTTTGCAATTCTTTAGGGTTCATCATTTTGCAAGTTTATACGAGACAAAGACCCATTTAAATCACTAGAGTCTTCGCAGAAGCAGAGAGGTCAGCTAAGCTGATAATTCTATGTGCTAAGAATTCTTCTTTTCTAGAATTATGTAGATCATACACAGCAACATACCTTTTCAATCGAAAGTTAAGAACAAAAACAATTACCTGGTTCCTGGTTCTGCAGAGTTTTGGCCACATGTGTATGTCCTGTCTCAGAAAGGCAGTGGAGAAACTTGTCATATTCTTGAATTCCACATTTTTTTAGGTACCACAGCAAAGCTCCCACCTGCCCATCATTAGTCGGGTGTTCATCCTGCGGCAAATGCAATGTCACATTTATTAGCATTACTGCATTATACGTTACGGCGCAGGACATGCATGCTTATCTCCGAGGATGTTTCCATGCGATAACTTTCCTAAATTTTATCCGATTTCATTCAAATTTGGATCAGTGATTGCTCTCATGCATACCACGGTTGGGGTTCCAGACTCTCTATATGCTTTGTAATTGGCCGACTCATCAGCTGGCATTTAATGAAATATTGTTAACGCCCTCTGTTGAAGAACTGGCCACTGTGACATCACTACCACTGGGGACAATTGATGTGTACATATGACAGCAAAATATATGGCAGATATATATCTTCTGTCCAACGTTCGTGGTTGAATATCGGCTCACATATTCTATTTATTAGGTCTACCAGTTGCCAAACAGCTTGTTTTCACCTCACTTGATAAATCATCATTAAACCTAAATACAGCAGTGAAGACTTACAACGGCTTCAAAATGATGAAACGTCTTATCCCATTTAGATCCTTTCGAAATTTTAAAAGGAAGCAGCGCAAAACATGAAAGGCAAACCTCTTTAGGTACACTTATCAAATGGGGTGTTTTAAGGGTAATGAAAAATAACATAAATTACACTATTATACTAGAATTTTCCAGAACTGAACCTACTAAATTTAGAAAATATGGAAGAAAGGAACCGAAATATGCCAAGGGTCCGGATATCAAAGAGCATTTGACAGTTTCTCACATTAAAGGGTCTTTTCTAAGCTTAGATCAACATGCATATCAGGATAGTTGCAGAAATGGGCAGTGTGTAAAACCCGGACCCCACGGATCCCTGACCCCCAAAACCTATTTCCACACTGTCGATTTTATATACAGATAAAAGCACCCCTGTTGCTGATATAAGAACAAAGTAAAGTCCCCTAATGTTAAAACTTTGTAAATAACCATTTCAATGAAAGATTTAAGTATACTAAATATTTTGTTGGAGACGGACCCCAACTGCTTGACTTAGGTGAATGTTACATTTTGACGGACCCTATAGTAAACGCCGCTCATATTTTCATTTATGACTCCATGAGAAAGAATAAACACTCGTGTCAAACATTAAATATGATTATTTGTTATTTTACGTGAAAATATTATATAGTGCAGGCACACTCGGAGAGATTTATTTGAAGTGCGCCAGCGGTCATTGCATGCGGACCTGAGACAAATCAAAGCATTAACTTTATCTCTATGGCAAACACTGTCCATGTCTTGTACTTGCAGGATGTGGCCAAAATCCACGTATAATCTGGAGAGACATTCTTGTATGTAGTCAAAAAGTCGATATGCAGGAAGATTAACAAAATGCTGTTTTAAATTACGATATGTTCACAAATTGTTTTTATTTCCAAAAAGAAAATAATGACATCCTATGGATGAAATGGTTTGTTTTAAATATCAGAATACCAGATTCACATTTCATATGATGATAATTACCTTAATTTTGTCCACCATGTCTTGCAGGATGACACCAGTGTCAATGAGTTCATCCCACATCCCGGATTGGTCCATGTCTACGCTGCTCATCAGGAAACTGCGGAACTCTGTTAAAGTCTTCCAAAATGGAGGCTTCTCTTCTGCAAAGGACAGTGAATTATCAGTAGCTTTCAGGGTTGGATTTTCATTCAAATGCATTTGGAAAGGTTCCATTTGCATTTAATTTCTGAGGTATAATCCTGCATTTAAATATGATAACATTTGATTTTCTAAAGAAAATCTTAAAATGTCAACTTGGTATAATCTGGGAAAATGCTTTAGTCATTGCTCTGGCACACCTGTCCTATTGGTTATAAATGGATCCTTTATTCCTTGATGTGTTCCGTAAAGTCCTTTATTTCCATAGCAAATCCCATAAATCCTATACTTTCCTATGTAGGCATTTTATTATTTCAATCTTGTAAGTAAATGGAAATCCCCTATCAAGTGTGCACTACACTGTCACCCTTGTCAGGAAAATTCCTGTCTCGGAGGTAATTGCCTGGTTTTGAAGACAGGTAGGAAGCTGGCCTACTTCTGGCCTCCTCAACAGGCTCACTATACAAGAGAGACTGTAACTTAAAAATAAGGCCAGCGATCTGATTGGTCAGACATATTATATAATAAGCTAAAGCTATTGTTACTCATTTTGAATTTAGCCGATGGTCTGCATATGACCAGGCATCAGTCTTAATCCATTTGGGACGCAATGTTTGCTTATCACCAGGATGTTACTAGCAAGAAATTATTGGGCACATGTCGTCAACTGGAATGCCCTCATTGGAGGAATTTCTATGGCATGCCATTAATAAAAGAAGTTCTATTTTTTCACAAGTCTATAACAAAATTGGGGTTCAGTAACAGACCCAATAGTTGTTAGAATAGCCAACACCCAGCCCTGATACATGTTTATTCTGGGATAAAAAAGCAAAAAGGAAAGCACCTCCAGGAAAGGTTACGACTATGGTTTTTAACATTCGCCATGTAGATACATGCTGTGTTGTTTATAAATACCATATTTCAAAAAAGAATAACTGTTGATTAACGAACATATAAATGTCACTGAGGAAACGATGCCAAACATACCTTTGACCTTTCCATAGATTAAGTTCTAAGTACAAGATTTTCAAATTGATTTGGCCGATTTTAACTTGAAGATCCAGGTGACCATGACTGATCCATGGAGTATGATGAAACAACGTGTGTATTGAATTTGAGGGAAAAATATATCCAAAACTTCAAAAGTTATGGGGTTCACAACTGTTCTTAATTCTGCTAATCTGAATTTGAAGATGAATGTCAAGGCCACTCTTTTTTTTCAAATGTATGTGAGATGTTTGTAGAAGCAATTCATATTTCAAATTCCATGATAAAAAATATTGAGTGGTTCAAACGTTATCATGTTTACACAAAATGACATAAAGAAGAACAATGCAACATACTGGTACTAAAAGACATAATTCTAAGTTCACTTTAATTAAGAAAGCGGTGTACAATAGTTAATTTGCAACAAGGGTTTTATCATTATTGTGCCTGGCTTTAGAGATATATACTAAATGAAGTACAAAATAATTGTTTCGTCTATTGCAAATTTCTAAGACCGTTAAATAGCAGAATATAAAAGATGAAAAACATTTGACAACAGGTAGGGATATTCCTGAAACAAGTGACCTATTTCATGAATGTTACACACTAACCAGACACACAATATTTTAGAACTGTTAATGACATGCTTAACAAGTGACTAGATTAATTGTCTATATATCTTCAAATCATTAGGAAAACCTACTAAACATTGTTGAATATGAAAAATCTGCATTTGAAACCAATCCATACCTTTAATTAAATCAGGTGGCTCATCGGTCTTTCCTTCTGCAACTTTTTGGATTTCTTCTTCTTCTGCAAAATATTATTACCTGTTAGTATTTTGGTTACAACATCACAACAGTAGACACCAGAAGAAACAAAAAGAAAAACGTACAAATATCAGAAAAGAATAATTAAATAAATATGAGATAATAGTCTATTAATATCAATCCACTGATTATATGCAATATAAACTTAAAATATTTCTTGAATATTTATAAGCCACTAACAAATTTATGCATGTGATACTTTAACGTCTCTGCATTTTTTTCCAGGTTTTAGTGTTTTACAAAAGATGGCAGCAGGTGAATGGGTTGAGACACTTGCAGGCTATTAATAGATAACGTTTTGACAAGGGCACGTAGTGGAGGTTGAGCAAATTTTGATGGCAGCTGAACCCATAACAGCAATTAAGGAAGATTTTGGAATAACATTTGACCAAGGCTCATAAATTAAAGTAGGATTACAAACCTGCTTTCAGCATCTTCTGTGCCATATCCTTGTAGCCTGCATCTTCTAATGAACTGATGAGGTTGTTGAAATCCTGGAAATTCTTCTCAAGCAGATGTGCTACAAGTGCTGCAACTTGGTCCCGGTTACTAAGACACACCGTCTGGGAAAAAGAGGAATAAACATGCGAGCACTAAACTGGATGTCATTTGCTTCCTGATATGAATTCCAACAAGAGTGAAAAGAGTGTGATTTTTTTGTCTCTTATAGGATCAGAACACAGACTATTTTGCTGTGAGTACCTGTTCTATGAACAAGTCTGGCTAGCTGACAAAGGTCTGCTTTTGTTTAACAAGTTGGTACTCAAGTGATACTAATTTTGTTTATTACTGTAAATTGTTTGCATGTAAAAAGCCAGTCAGGGCAAATAACAAAAGGAGATTAGAAACGTTCTTAGAAGAATAGCAAAAAAAGGCATGTACAAATATACTGCAGAAGTCTGGGGCTTTACTTATAATAATTATTGTTATATTTTTCCTGCATATCTGCAAGTGTGTGCTTACAATATTGGTTGTTATGCTTGCCCTGTAAAACAGCCAGAGCCACAAGAGCTTAATAATCTCATTTGGGAGTTAAAAAATATATATTTTGTGGAAAATCTTACTTTGATGGCCTGGACTTTTTCAGCATTAATTAGAGCTGCATCGACTGATAATTCCCAAAGTTTGGTGTGTTCAATGTCGACAGCATCACCAATGTCAGCTCCAAATTTACTCAAAATGCTGTGGCAGTTTGGAGATTGCTTCTCTGAAAATTGGAAATATCTTTATATTATACATATTTATATAATGAATATAAATCAGGGCATGTTTCATAAAATAACAAGGCCTACAGGCCTCATGCGAACCTGTACAGTAGGATATACATCAGGTATATATAATGCTTCCATGCTGGACAGTTACTTTTCAAGTACGTGTGACATGTATATGTACAATTCAAGCACTGAATATTTTGAACCCAAGTGCATGCACCAATTACACAAACGTCACTGCTGCACACAACACAAAAATGATTATAAGTGGCACCACCAGTCTTGTGTACGAGAAAGCCATCAAAGATGTAACGGACATAAAAAAAATCAGGCAGATACTGCAAAACCTCTGATAAGCTATGTGCACAGATGCATGAAACAACTAGAAAACTGGTAGTCGACAAGCCACAACGTCTCTGCTGTAGTCAGTGTGTTACGGATGAAGTGATGGATGGATTTAGCGGTATGTCACACCACTGCTGAATATAGTCATGGAATAACATTTGACCAAGGCTCATAAAGGCCGAGAAAAAGGCATTAATTTATTCAACAAAAACACCTGTTGCAACCTGTCTGGTCTACTAGAAAACTCTTCAAAATGAATAAATATGCAAACTTTCAGACCAATACCTTGACCCACTCCTGAAAAATGAGCAATTTCACCCAAAGCACATGTCAGGGTTCATACACTTCTTTGCTGTCCCAATTTGAGCACATTTTAAGCACTTTTATTGGCTCCCTTTGAGCACCTTTTTGAGGACATCATTAACATTTCAAAAACAAATTAGCTTCATGAAAATACAAAATATTACAAAAATAAACATGACATACCTCTTTAAAGATTGGCTACAAGTGAACCTTTTATAAAGTCTGCAAAGCTGCTAGTAAAATACTTTGCTACAAGAGCCAGTGGCATACAGACCGACATGCACGTGTACATCACTTTCACTAAGTCAGTGTTTATAGCTATAGATTAAATTAAAACAGGGTCCATACACTTTGGTCAAATCAAAATTTCATGACCATTACAGGACCTGTGACAAAAAATGATGACCTTTTGTTCAACAATTTGATATATAAATGTTACTTAGGAATCTGGCGTTGCAGAATATGCTGGATCAGTTACATATGAAGTAATAGCTACATAAATACACATCGAGTTAAATATATTTAAACAGTCATTATTTCATATTATATGTTTGGTTGTTTGTGTTACGGAGAAGCATAAAAATGTGGATATTTTAATTTTCTCTCATTTGTAAAAAATACATTTGTGTAGGCTTTGTGCTTACGATATCAAACCATAAATATGTACACATGGAACAGTTAGGTAAGAACAGCCTGTTTAATAGTTCAGTTTTTGCACAGTGTTTTTTTTTATTTTAAGATCACATGTTTAATGAAAACTTTTAAAAGATTCTTTGAAATTGACAGCAAAATTGACACTTAACAATATCTCAATATTGTCAATTGAATTACTTTCAAAAACAGAGATGTCAACAACCAATGTCTAAGAGTAAAATCAGATATATGATTTGAAAAGACAAGCACTGTTTAACTTTGGTTAGCAAGACCTGCACCAATGACATCAATATAAAGGGCCTTACATTAATTAGTCATTCCACAAAATCTAAAATTTTTACACACATAAGTTGTTCAATTTTTACTTATTACGTTTACTTCATGTATTCTATTTTTTTTAGAAATTATTAACCAATGTAATTTCATTACTTCGAAATATGAAGGTACATCACTTTAAACAAACCTTAAGTCGACATGTAATTCCCCTAGTTTCGCTTATATATCGCTTCTGATTACCACTGAAATATTTGAATTATCAGGTCTCCATCTACATAATCATGGAGTATTATATGTTCTTAATTATTGTTTCATAAAATATAAGCAAAACTACATCTATATAAATGTTTGGTCGGTTCCGAAGCCTTTAAGTGCTGTCTTCATATTTCTTGCGCCGGTTCGCACATTATAAGCTGTGTGCAGGACATGGCGTTTAAAGGGAAGTGCCACCCTTGCTACTGCGCATCACGGACGCGCAGCTACTGGTGCACTTGGTATTGGGACACACTGAAAGCCAGGCCCAGAATGAGAAACTAGGGCCTAATTAAACACATGAAAAAAGACCCTTACGTAATAGAATCGATCTTGATACTGAGTTAATCATTAAGACTGGGTTTATCCCTTCCCTATGATATAAAAATTCAGCTGATAATACGTATTTTTAGTGGTAATTTATTACTCTTTATAATGGTTAAAATGCCTTTATTTGTGGCCGTCGAAAAACTCAGGCCCACAGAAAACAGCCGTATCATACTTATTTTATGCGTATTTTACACTTTCTATAGTTGATTATAAGAGAATGGACAGTAATCTTACCATAGATACCATAAAAGTAACTAAAATTTGGAATATCAAGCCGATACCTCACTGGCACTAAAACATATGGTCAGATAGACTGTCAATTTTCCCGACATACGTCTCCCGGGCCCTAATCAAAATGCATTTACACTCCATTACAAATTATATATTTCTCATTTTACTGGTAACATTAGATTAAACAATCACATAACTGTGTACATGAATTAAAACGTAAAATATTCCGATTTTCAAGGGTTTATTACGGTTTCGGGATGGTCTCATAAAAGGCTATATAATGAATGTACCGTAGACGATGACCGGACCCAAATCGTCATGCATTGTACGAGGTACAGAGGTCCAATTTTCAACATGTTTCGATTTTAATAGCCCTAATTTATACTCCTGCTACTGTTCAATTTTTATTTGAACTGGTAAACAACCATAATCCTCAAATGAATTTAAATTTTATGTTTTATAGGTATTAGTTAGGACACAGATTAATTCAGCACTATATCATACAATCGCCACTTTACTTAGTGAAAAAAGTAGGAAATAATTGGAGGTGGCAGATCGATAATTAATTGCCTACTGCTGCTAAATTTATTGTCCTCCACACAACTCTGTATACAATACCACTCCTGCTTAGTCACTTATCTCAGAATTTCATGTCATCATGCTAAGGATAACTACTTTTATAGAAAAATGCATCATTTTTTGTGCAATGTTCTATATTCCTGTAATACAGAAACTAGTCTTTGACTGCTCTAGATCTGTGGTGACCCCATATTTTTGGGGGATGAAAATTTATCATATAGTATAAGTGATTCACAGGCCAAAGTAAAATAAGAAATCAATTCTAGTTTTTGTATTTTATTTTATTCCTGCAGAGGAGTGATGTATTCTGGTCATTTCCGCCAGGTATTTATTTTTATTATATATGAAATTTGGCAATATATTTTTCTGTTTTTATAATAAATGTCTTTATTTCATCAAAAAATGATTTTGTTCACTTCTTTTATTAAAAAAAGTTTTCAAATTACACTTTATTGCAAATCTGTAGCTTATCATATTCTTTAACTGATTTTCTTCATTCCATCATAAAATCCAGTTGACCACCGTCTTGTTTAATGGTCATATCTTACCAAAATGCATGGTGACCACCCTTGATCAGTTTGATTTCCAACATCAATCAACCTTAAGCACAAAGTATAAAAGTTTCAGTTGATTATCAATTTCAGAAATAATAGTGGCACTTCCCTTTAAATATGGTAAGTTGTAAGAACATTTATTTTTGGAAAAAATTATGGGATATTATAACCACATTGTACATTGTAGATGATTTAATAATACGTCCTTTAATTTAGAAAGAGCAACAGATTTCTTTGGAGGCAAACGCTATCTAAGCTACCACTAAGTATTAGGCGGGGAAAACTTTGGTGCTCTCGGTGTTTTGCACTCATTTCATTGAAGTAGACCGTGGCTATTATTGTGTGCTAAAACGTTCAGGCCACTTTCTTAGCCAATCCTCCATTCTCGATATTTTGAAGACTTAAATTAATTTAACTCTTAGTGTTTGCAGTTTACAGATCAAACCGGCAGATCAACATGCTTCTGTATCTGTATTGTTCTGCAGTTCTGCAGTTCCACTAACAGGAGTACGGGCCGTATCAGTGAATACAGGTGTATGCGAAACGGTTTCCCGCCAAACGATATGGCATGCACCTGCAGGCTTAGAAATGTGCCATGGGCATACATGAGGGCTCATTGGCAATTTCGATAAGACTTTGTTACAAGGAGGCCTATTAATCAATTTTTTGTCTAGTAATGAACTTAAAGGGATACACAAGTGCTTGGAGTATGAGAATTAAAAATTTGAGATGCAATTTGAATAGGCCCGGGAGGGCAGGAACTTTTCATGAAAATTTGGTAGGCTCCCGGAAAATGGGAGCGTTGGAATCCCTTGTTGGATAATAAGTATACATGATATAAATAACATTGTTATTTATACCTTTCTAAGATGGCAGAATTTTTCATTAAAAAAACTATTTTTTTAAACACACGACAGTCTAACATCCCTGTCAAAGGCATTTTTATTTATGATTTAACATCTTAATGCCCAAATACTTATACCAAGTAAATGCACATGTCCACATGAATATTCAGCCTGCATTACCATAGAGGTTTACAAAAAAAAATTAATTTGAAAACCTCCGCTCTCTTCTCATTTCACGGGGTTTTCAATAAATAATAGCTACGATTCTTTTTATGGTCCTCCATGTACACAGAGATATTTAATTTTACATCAATATAGCAATATATACACATAAACAACAACCGACAAAGAATGATTTACACGTATATGACACATGACATTCAAAGAAAGTTTATTACAAATATTTAAATTTGCGGACCCTAATATGGTGGCCTTGCGGATATCCTCCAAGGTGCGCATCAGTGATGGTCTCCCATGAGAAACAGTCGCCGTGTTGTTCATCATGAGCCGGCCTATGATGCTGGATTGGAAGGTTTCTCATAAATCTTCTCACATAACTCATTCGATGTCTGTCGCGGCCACTGTGTCACGTTGCATACCACGGTGGATTTGAAGAAGTATAGCCTATACAGGCACACCATGGCGCTCCGCTGCTTATTTTCATATGTACTGAGAGGGCAACGTGTTACTGTATTGGACTGGTGATACTTTATATGAATGATTTGTTTGTTGTTCGAGCTACGAAATCATGATGCTCAGTATACAGATAATCATATGAGAACCAGTGTTACCAGTTGAACTAAATCCTAGGCTAGGCTACCAGAATTCAAGCACTTTTGAGCACCTAAAAAGAAAATCAAGCACTTTTAGAGGGCTTGAATACACAAAAAATAAGTTTGTGCACCGCTGAGCAATTTTTAAGCACCCGTGCAAACCCTGACATGTGAGGATTGGTGCCACAGGAAAACGATTGCAGATAGGGCCACCAGTCTTGGGTACAAGATGGTGGAGTCCAAGATCTATGGATATGCACAATTTCAGATCGATACTGAAAATCACTCCTGAGAAATGGGCATTAATTTATTCTACAAAAACTGGAAGGTATGTGATGCCACCCATCTGGTGTACGTAAAAACTTACTTAGATGGATGAACATGCAAAATTTCAGACCAATACCTTGACTCACTCGTGAGATATGAGCAATTTTCACCCAAAAGAACATGTACAGATGAACGCCACTGCATGGAAAACAATTGCAGATGGCGCCACCAGTCTTGAATACAAGATGGAGGAGTCCAAGATCTATGGATATGCACAATTTCTTGCCAAAACTGCAAATCGTTCCTGAACAATTGACCCAAGGGTCATGACGCTCAGCTGCCAAGCATGACCTGTGACATCATGGGCTGAGATACACAACTTCCAGTTAAATTTTTGAAGAACCTATTTGCAAATTTTGTTGAAACTTTCTACGATGACAGTAATATATATCACATATGTCTGGTTAAAACATAGTGAATTGATGGTCTGAGTCATAATGTATGGTTGTTGAGCTACCAGCAACTAATCCCATAGCTTGCTTGATACCTGTCAGTCACGAAAGGAACACCACACAGGCCAAATATAAGAAAAATATAGCAAATATAGCAAAAAATGAAGGAAATCCATTCAAGATATATTGAGAAACGAGTGCTTCTGTAAGAGTTCCCTTGCAGAAATGTTGCTGTATATTTCAACCATTAATGTTGCTACCTAACAGTTATGTAGCGGTTAGTTAACAGCTCATTAGCAACTGGGTGAGACTTTCACATGTAAATCTGAAATATAAATTTTCATAAATCTCCCATAAAAACTTGATGGCTTTGCAGCTTCTTCACAGTTTTGCAGCTTCTTAAGGGCTTTGCTGCTTTTTTACGGCTTTACAGCTCAATAATTCTTAACAGCTTTGCAGCCTTTTAACAACTTAGGTTCATTAAGTACATTACACTAATGTAAATCAGTAAACATTTGCAAAAAGAGATTTAATTTTACTCTATAATGAACAATAAACTAGAATATGGGTAGTCGACAAGCCACTACGTGTATCCGCCAAAATCAGAGTGGAACGGGTGAAGTGAGGCATGGATTGAGTGGCAAGGGGAAATAGAGTGAGGTGTGTTGCATATTAGCATGGATGTCTGCAGCCGAAAAATGTGTAAGTAGGTTGCGCCACCTTCCACAAAATCCAGGAAACTGTCCAAGTTGTATACATATGCAAAAGTTTAAGCAGATAAGTTAACCACTACATGTGTATGAGTGATTCCCACAGCAGACAAACAGAAGGACTTAAATGGTTACAGCTGGCGCTACCAAGTTTGTGTATGATTAAGAGCTATGTGAGGTCTATACACATGCAAAATTTCAGGGGGGTATGTCCAACCTACGCTCTTTACACAGCTCTTTCACTATAAGCCTACTACCTATATGGTAAGGGCTGTTTGTTATGACCTCGTATCCTGAATTGCTACACCAGAGGGGAGCACTGTATTTTTGTCCAATCAGATGAGACCTTGTACTGGAAGAGACAGCCAAGCGAGGAATACACAGAGCCAATCATATTCATTTCGTTTTGAGTGACAGCTCATCGTCCCAGTAACCGTCTGAACAGGCCACAGGCTCAGAGAGAATTGCCACAGACGTGGTTTGCTTAGGGTCTTGGGCACATAGGATGCCAGGCCGGTGAGCTGTAATTCAAACAAAACGTAACAACATAGGCTGCGTGCACACCTCGCTGGCTGGTTACAGTTCTGCAGACAACAGATACATGGCTACGCTAACACAGTCATACTGTCAGAATTGAATCGGTCCATGATGCGAGAATGCAGAGAGAGCAATTAAAATTTGACTGTAAACTGTCTTCAAACGGCGCTTAAAGCGCAGCTAAGGGCGGAGCCAGGATGCCTGTTGAGTGTTTGTTTATGGCATCTGGTTGGCTGCTTGTCACATCATACGCACGTGTTTTTCAGCGGACAATGAACCGCCATCTGGTGTCTAAATATATCGTAAACAGTCAAAGCTGGCAGCTTGAAAATCAGATGCTTTTTAGAAGCGTAAGACTTCTGCTGCCTCGGGAATGTATGTCCAAACAGTCCTGAGATATAAGCCTGAATGTCTGCAGTGTTAACATAAATATAGGTGGCGCCACCTGCCAAAAAAAATTGAAAAAGCTATCCGAGATGTATAACCACGCAAAATTTTAGGCAGAAATTCAAACCATTACAGAGATTTGAATGATTTTAGCCCATGGAAGACAAACAGATGGACGCTGTGCAAAAATGGCTACAGGTGGTCCCTTCAGTTTTGTGTATGATTATGAGCTATGTGAGATCTATACACATGCAAAATTTTGGCACAATCAGTCAAACGGTTCCCGAGATATGAGCTTGGATGTCTGCAGCATAAACTAGAATGTAGGTGGCGCCACCTGTCATAAAATCAAGAAAGCTGTCCAGGATGTATAAACCTGCAAAATTTTAGGCAGATATGTCAAACCACTGCCGAGATATGACTTTATCCAACGGCAGACAAACAGATGGACGCTGTGCAAAAATGGTTGCAGGTGGGGCCACAAGTTTTGCGTATAATAAAGAGCTATGTGAGATCTATACACATGCAAAATTTTGGCCCAATCTGTCAAACCGTATCAAGATATGAGCTTGGATGTCTGCAGCATAAACTAGAATGTAGGTGGCACCACCTGTCATAAAATCAAGAAAGCTGTCCAGGATGTATAAACCTGCAAACTTTTAGGCAGATATGTCAAACCACTAATGAGATATGAGTGATTTTGTCATAAAATCAAGAAAGCTATCCAGGATGTATACGCATGCCAAATTTCAGGTGAATTAGTCAAACGACTGCAGAGATATGTGATTTTAACCCAAGGCAGACAAAGAGATGGACGCTGTGCACATAGTTGCAGGTGGCACCAACTTTTTTTGAGTATAATATAAAGCTATCCAAGGGCTTCATTTGTACAAAATGTTTTTCCTCATCAGTCAAACGGTTCCCGAGATATGCAGGTTTATGTGTGGAAAAAGACACACAAATGGATGCTGGGCAGAGGGGAAAGGTCAGAGGTCATCGTCAATTGGTTAGGCACCAGTTCACATGTGACCTGATAATTATTGTAAGTTTTGGAAAATCAGTCCAGTAGTCTCAGAGGAGTTCTCTGGAAACGAATATGGCGGTGTGGGTAGAACCTGGTCAAAAACATAGGATCCGCAAAACTTTGTTTTGGCGGATAGAAATATGGCAGTAGTTACTTATTAGTGACTAGCATCTGGCCTTAGATACACAGCCTATTTTTAATTGCTGTTAAAATGATCATATGTATTAGTTATACAAATAATCCATGGACATATGTTATGGTATGTTTTTTTCTTTTACACAAAATTAAATTTGATACTACACTTTCTGTGTATAAAATTACTTGATGAAAAATCACGCATTTCAGTGCTGGTCAGCACTGGTCCATGCTTGCTTCGCCGGCCCTTGGGGTATACATATATATGTAGTTCAAACTTACTGTTGGTAACATAAATAACCTCCTCCCCTGGTGATTGTATGTTCTAATTAATCAAATGAGTCCTCTTAAACATGCTGGATTTGTTGAATGTTACTCTTACTAGAGCTCCTTGGCACAGATCTTCATATTTTTACAAGAGCTGGCAAAAGCCCTTTTCATAATTTTGCAAAGATGGCTGCTCTTCCCTCCAAAATCAGTTTAGCCAATCACAGCAGGGTAAGTCAGAAAATGACTTTCTTATCAAGGTTTCAAGAAGTTGCTAACCTCCCAGTAAGGCTTTATATAGTTGCTAAGTGAATCTCAAGTAGATGCTAGCAACCCAATAAAGGCCAGGAACCATTTGCTAAGAGAGTCTCAAGTAGTGGCTAGATCTCATTTAAGCTGCTAACCAGTTGCTAAGTGATCCACTTCATTTGCTAAGTAACTGCTAAGCACTGCCAACTTGAGCTGTAGGCTGCTAACTGAAGTTCTCAAGTGCAATCTTAACAGTTAGCTAACGGCTAGCTCACGGCTTACTAGCCATGAACTAGCCGTTAACTAACGGCTACCTCACAACTATGAACGCATTTTTGCATGGGTTTTTATTCAATACAAGCCAACTGTACTGAACTTTCATAAATGATGATAATTTTTTTAAAGAAATCTTTGACCCAATCCTTTGAAAGATAACATTAATATTTGTCCCACTGCATTCATTTTAACAGTTCTTGAGATATTATGTTCAAACAGAATTTAAACTTGGCTTCCTGGTGGCCATATTGGTTTCCTGGCAGGTCTGAAATCAGACAACAAACAAAAAAGGGACCAAACATTAAAAAAGAATCACAGAAACTGCACTGACAATAGGATTTCCAAGGTGGCTACCTGGCAGACGTAATGGATTTCTGACAAGTCTATAACATTTGATATCACACTTCCTCCAATAGGAGACCAAACCTGTGGCAATTGCTCCAAAGAATGTTACAGTAATGAATATCAAAAACAACTCAAAAGGCATGATCAGGCTTGAGGGTTCTCATATCAGATTTATGGACATGCAAATGTAAAAAGAGTCCAATATTTTTAAATTATCACCTTGCTTTTCAGTGGGGTCAGCGGGATAGGTGAACTGTAAAACTTGTAGTAAAGAAATGCAGAACACATCACTATTGAGAGCCTTGTAATCAGGTAAAGCCATCCTAAATCCAGGTACAGACCCACAATTTCTCAGAACAAACACTTGCTGGTATATCTGATGATTTGTATAAAAATATTCAGATATCTAGGAAACTAAGTTTATTGCTGGGATTCCATAAAACAAACTGCAAAATCTTCCCACCATCTTATAAATCAGTAGCTAAACCTTAATACTATACTCTCAAGGTCTTAATTCTATGGCAGACGCATTCCGGCAACAGGGTGTTTGTTATGTACTAAAGAGGTTCGTATCACTCAATGGGATGATACAAAAGGAGGTCATATATCACAAGTGTCACTCACAATTATGGCCACACAGTGAGATGTACTAGTTGGAATGCAATTGTTATATACACAAGAAAAAAGAGATGGTTTACATAGTAAGTTTTTATTGTGAACATCCCTTACCTATGACCATGGCCGTTTGCCCACATATCAACTGGATTCTTTATAGAGTGATGGGTTACTACTAACCACTTAAAACTGGGGTAATCAACTGGCAACCAATGTGTGAATAGCTTTGACCTGCAACATTTACCCCTCCTGACCGGCTGACCCCAAAATCATTAAGTTATTTCTTAAAGCAAAAAAGACCAATAAATATGAAGTTTGAATTAAATTGAGTGATGCATAGATGAGGAATATGTGCAGGACTGAAGGGTTGGAATGAACAGTAAACTTGAAATATGTTCATATGCATTTGGAAAAATATAGTTATGTGTCCTTGACCTCTGACCTTTTGAACTCAACATCAATAGGGTTCTTCCCCTATTGGTAGGTAAGCCATATATAACAGATGGAAGGTATAGTTTGAAAAGTTTGCCTTAAAATGACTCCATGCAAGAAGTGGGTGCTGTGAAATTGACCTTTGACCTCAAAATCGACAGATCTTTACCCCTGTAGGCAGAGAAGCGATATGTGCTGGAAGGTTTGGATTAAGTCTAGCTTGAAATGTGTCCACAACCTTTGTAAAGAAGTGCATCCTGTGACCTTGACCTTTGACCTTGTCACCTGAAAATCTATAGGATTCTTCTCCCACTTGGTAGGTAATCCATATGTGAAAAATCAAAGGACTGGGATGAAATGTTTGGCTTAAAATGCATCAACAATCTTATCAAAGAAGTGGGTCCTCTGACCTTGGCCTTTGACCTTGCAACCTCAAAATGATTATAGTGCTTTCCCTGTTGGTAGGTGCATGAGCTGTATGTGAAAGACTCAAGGTTTGGGATGAATTTTGGCTATAAGAATTAATTATGGGCGGTGCACACCTCATAACTCGGAGAATATAGGTTGTGGTGACCTAATTTAAGGTTTGCAAGGAGATCTTTTTAGAACCTCTAAGACTGCATAGGGTTCATGATCCTAGTCCTAACAGTTATGATTTGTGCCCTGCTAACATCCGGCCGGCTGGATGGACAGACGGAAGAACTATGGACAGAGACCCATCACTATAGCACAGCATGACTGAAATTCAGCTGAGCTAAAAAAGGGCATTAATTTATTCTACGAAAACAGAAAGGTAAGTGGCGCCACCTGTCTGGTTTATGAGAAAATTTTCCAAGATTAATGAACATACCAAATTTCAGACTTATACCTTTGAGCCCAGCAAGGAGAAACTAAACTGAACTTAAGAGCCTTGACATTTTTCAGGGCTAGAGGCATTCATTAGGTGACCACATACAGCCTTGAGCGGCATGGCACCCATGAGGTGACCACATGCAGCCTTGAGGGGCATGGCACCCATGAGGTGATCACATGCAGCCTTGCATGAAGAAATGAAGCTGAACTGACCTTATGACCCCCTGCAAACTCAGTGTGCACTCATTGAACTCTTGACCTGTACTTGGCTGCACCAAGGAGTTTACAGACTGTCGTATCAACTGTCAGAAGCCCTGCCAGGCTTTGAGTGTCAGTTGTGCGCTAATTGTAATTAAGACATGATAAGTCCATGAACTCTATTGTGCGCCAATTGCGCATGGTATCAGGTGCAGCGGGGGCACAGCCTTTAATAAAGAGAGTCTGTTAGATGTTACTTTCATGGTCTGCTGAAGCTCACTGAAGCACATAGCAATATATCCAGTAACTGAGCAGTAAATCACTGGAATAACATTGAACGGAATTATGAATGGGCAAATCGTTTGTTTTGTCAAGAATTTTGTGCAACAAATATGTCTGGAGGGGTCTCCTGTTGAGGAATCACTGGATCGATTTTGGGATAGATGTGGTCACTCTGCATCAACTTCTGCTGTGATACATGATGGACGACTGGAAAGTGTAAACCTTACTTTCCTTGAATAACTTTGGAATTCTAAAAGTTTGCATATGTGGTCACACTTCTGACAGATATTAATAATTAGCCTTGTTTTATAGGTTTTCATCGATAACTAAATATAAGTATGACGCCCATGTACGGATGACTTTCATTATGAAGGATAACGGTGAGCCATCACCCACTCAGTCACTGACGGCATTGTTCTTGTATTATTGCCCATGTTTATCGTAGCCAAGATATAGCTTAGGATTCATTATCAATGACAGCTTCACACACGTTCACACGCCATGTGATGTATTTTTTATGAAAATATGTTGTGTAAACTTATGATTGTTCAAATATTTACATTAAATAAATATTTACACTGTAAACACCTTGTGACATACCATACCAAACTTCCACAAAAGATTGGTATTTATCTAAATTTTTATCATTTTGTACTTAAAATGTCAATATTTCTCATTCCTTAAGACATTTTCTGTTAATATACCTGTTATGAAGAACGAGCGATGTCATATATTTTTAAGATGGTAGCCATCTGACTTTCCACTCAATATACATCGTGATTAGACAACTTTCAGAATATGTTTTGAACAAAATAAATATGAAATAATGTCCAGTAAACATTAGTTACTCAAATTCAAGAATTTTTGCTTATCTCTTAAGATAAAAAAGACGTCTGACATCTCGTTTTGACATTGGATAACCATAATGCAATGCGACCGGGATTCCCCTGTCACGTCAAAGGGGGGCCTCTCACACTGTATCAAGTAGTGCCAGGCTTATTAGCAGCATCTCTGTGTGCCTTTGAGCAGTGAGTTTTATTATGCCTGTCAGCAACATTCGACATGGCCAAACTTTCAGTAATACTCCAGTCTGTAAACTCCTTGGCTGCACTGAGTGAACTTTTGACCTATATTTGGCTGCACTGAGTGAACTCTTGACCTGTTGCATAATGTGATACAGTTGGCAGTCTGCTAAAGCTATAAATAGACCCACACTGACTTTTGGCCTGTTGCCAAATCTGAAAAATCTGCCTGTCTGCCAAATTATTTATAGATACAGACACAATCTTGGCCTATTGGTAACTGTGTTTCCACATATTGAAATACTTTGGCTAAAATGCTTTTTTCAAGCTGACATATATGACTTTTTTTATCAAAATGTTTAGAATAATAAAAGATGCAGTCCTTTCATTGTTAAAGGTCCAAACATCCTGCCAAAATCATTCAAGTAAACTTGAACAAAGGCCACCTAAGAATCATTTTTGTGCAATGTCACTGAAGTTAATAGTTGAAACAACATTTTTGTAGAAGAAGACTATTGCAGCCCTTAATTTGATAAAGACTTACTTATGGCAAAAAGAATAACTTCAGCTTTCTATGACTCTACCAAAAATCAATGAACCCATTCTATTCTTATAAAATTGAGAGAATTTTTAAAATTCTTGTGAAAACTAAAACCATTCATCAGGAAACATTTTTAACCTGGAAGAGGCAAAAATGCAAGGTTTTTGTATAAACAAGGGACCTATGGGTCACGGCGCTCAGCTGTTATATATGATAAAAAAATATGATTTATAAATGAGGCACATGTTGGTTTTATGTGGTAATAAAAATAAGCTGTATTATGAGTTGTTGTTGTTTAGCTTATGTATGATTTTGATAGTACCTTTGGAGACAGGAAAGAGGATTAATTTCATTTATTTTATTAACAAATGGAGTGCGATTGTCACACAGATTTTGACTTGGCCATATAACTAATAAGCAGAACATATAATATAAGAGTTTAACTATTTATTAAAAAAATTACAAATATTGCCCCAAATATAATAATAAGAGAATAGAATGATTTTTTTCAAATAAAATATAACTGATATGATTATTAAAATAATATTAAAGAATATATTCATGAATGCATTCATTAATACATTTTGAAAGTATTTGCACTGATATTCATATACTTTCATTTTTACCTGAATTCTGATTCCTATGAAAGAAATTTTATAATGGAGTACATATTCATATTCGTGTTTAAATACAATTGCAAAGTATTCGCACCATGTCTGGTATTTATTCAGTTTTCACCAAACAATGATGTTGAGAATCCAGAATATACAAAATTCACACATTTAAATAATGATCATTAATACCTGATTTTTATGGCTTTTATTTATATTAAAAAAAATGTAATATATTCATTTTGGACTAATTTCACATCAATGTACTAACTATAGACACAGTAGGAATCTAGATAATAATATTATCAACTGCATCTTTGTCTATCATTAATTTCCTTCATATGATCCCTAATGATTAGTAATGAATAATATGATTTACTTTTTTATCATTAAAATTGAACTGAAAAATACCATAGGTGACTGCATGGTGCTATTTGGAATACGTGACATTCTATCCATCGATACAAGATTCTTATATCATCGGTAACTGCAAGTTAATTTCCTGTTATTATCAACTAACAAATTCCTTTTCTATTTTTCTTTAATTTGTTATTAAAAACCAATAAAAAATTATTAATTTATTGTTATGTTGTTGGTTAAAACTACTAGATGAGTTGGGTTTGACACCTGGTTCAACTGTGGCTGGCCATTATATAATAAGCTGCCTGGAGCCCCAGTTTATGCCTCGCCTCAAGCATGCATCATTTGCTGAAAGTTCAACAAGGTCAACATACAGGTGACTTAAGAGGTGCTACAGAGAGCCAAGGTCTGACATGGTCTCATAAAAACAAAAATAAAAGCTACAATTTTTGGCCAATTTCTTTCAGCTTTTTAAACTAAAAAGCTGAAATCTTTATGTGTGCATGATATGAAAATAATATCAACAGTGCTCACAGGAAACAAACATGCCATGGTTAAATTTGGGCAAAATTTAAGGTACTAATTTAATATTTATACTAATTACTTATAAAATTTGAAAAATTCAGAACTAATTTTGGGTATTCAATTGAATCTTGATTAAATAATGTTACATCCCTGACAAAAAATCTCTAGCTTCAGCAATCCTCTTGTTAAGGGAGTAAATATATTTCTTGATTTTTTACAAAGTGCATTATGTTTAGGCCCATAACTTAAAACAATTACGCAATACTTACATCATTTCTGGCATGTGCATAGAGAATGTATAGAAAAATATGTATATTATATATGATTAAAGTGAGATCAGTGATTTTGATATTAGGCAGTCTTGAAGTGTAACAATGGGTTTTTAAGGGAAAAATGAAGTTTTTCATTAATATCTTGAAGGTATTAAGTCCTAGTGACCAAATTCTTGGCAAGGTAGGGGATTTTTGAGACATCTAATTGCATGCCAAATTTTAGGAACTGAGAGCTGAAGCTGGGGAGCTGAGCACTTGCAAACTGCATGACACTAGCTTGATGTTAACAATATGTTACATGGTGCTTGAAAACTTGAATAAAATCTACAGTTTTTGATCAACTGGTTTCAAATTTTTGGTGTTTACAGACAAAATGCTAAAAAGAACATGCTGTGAAAATTAAATCCACGGTACTTACAGGAAAAAAACGTGCCATGGTCAAAGTTGGGCAAAATTTAAGGTACCAATTTTTTATTTTTGTTAATATTTTAAAAAAATTTTAAGATTTTGATCTAATTTTGGGTATACAATTTAATTTTGATTAATTAAAGTTATATTACTGGAAAAAAAAGTTTATAGCTTTAACATATTTTGTGTTAAGTGATCAAATATCTTTCCTGATTTTTTACACAATGCATTATGTTTGGGCCCATAACATTTTAAATTTACTTAATACAGACATAATTTGGCATGTACATAGGAACTATATAGAGGAATAGTTATATGGTAAATATGAGGAAGAACAGATGAGTGGTTTTGATATTAGGCAGTCCTGAAGTGTAAAAATAGGTTTTTAATAAAAAATTGAGGTTTTTCCTTAATTTCTAAAAGGAACAAAGTCGCAAAGACCCAGTTTTCGGCTTGGTAGGAGACCTTTGGGACATCTAACATTATGCCGAATTTTGTATTCATAGGTCTTACGGTTTCAAAACGTGCCACATCTACGGACGGACGGACGACGGACAATGGACCACGACTATAGCTCAGATGACTTCAGCTGAGCTGAGCTAAAAATAAACAGGTCGATGAAGGTGACACCACAAAACATCAGTTTCAAACATGAGTCATGCTGAAGCTTTTGTATCCGCTAGCCCCTGTCGTTTCTAAGATTCTTATGTAAGTTTGGCCAAATGACTAAATTCAAATTCCTGTAACTCGGCCAAAATTAGCCAAACTGGAAATAATCAAACAAACTTGAGAGCGCTTATCCCTTGGATAATTTTTGTGAAATATTGAACAATTTGCCTAGATGATTTTGGAGAAGAAGATTTTAAAATGTTTTCAAGCTTTTTCCCCATAAAATCTAAAATGATGCAGGTGGCATGAAAAAAGCTGTATTTGAGAACCTTTGATATGTGACTGATATCTGTGTAAATTTTGGGGATGCTAGCTCCTGCTGTTCCCGAGAAATTATGGGATAATGTACTGATAACTGATGATGCCCTGTACAAAAAAGGTTGATGCAGTTGGCGCCACCAATAGCTAAATTTCAGATATGACTCATGTGACCAACATTGGCATAAAATCTGGTGATGATAGCTCCAGCCATTTCTGATATTGCCATATTAATTAATTAGTATGCTTTTTGGACAGATGACTAAGTTCAACTTCCTGTAACTCGGCCAAAAAATCATTGAACTAGGGCCATTCAAACAAAGTTGAGAGGGATTGTTCTGGGAATCATTTTTGTTAAATATAGGACAATTTGGCTGAATAGTTTCGGAGGTGAAGATTTTCAAAGGTTTTCAAGCTTTTCCCCCATAAAATGTAAACTGATGCAAGTGGCACCAAAAAATAAGCTAAATCCTATAAGAGTTTTTTAGATGACTAATTTTTTGTATAAAATTTGTTGATGCAAGCTCCTGCCATTTTCCAGATAGTATGGGTGAACATAGAGGACAGACGATGCCACGTCATCGCATAAGCTCACAGGTTCGCTAAAAACTGTGGTCACTCATACAAAGTGCAGTTAATGAATTATACAACAAGAAATTTCTTGCATCTGAGATGCCATGGTATCCCAAGAATGGGCATACAGGATTTTTTATTTGTTGTTTACTAAATAAGGCAACATATATAAATATGGGATCACAACAAGGTCAAGGTCATCATCTCAGTAAGCGTCATGACCAAATTTTAAATATGCTTCATCCTATCTTTGTACATGTCAAAGTTGAAAAAGACCAGTGAAATATTTTTGAGTCACTGGATATAGTGGAGGCAGTGGTGGGCCTGTGCCTTAAGCATAGAACCCCTGACCATCAATCAGGGTATAAAATAACATGCAGCTTTCCAAATTTCCATATGGTTCACACGTTGAGACCTCAAGGTTACATATATAAGAATGCAACATTATTGTCCTAGTTAAATCCCCTTACTTTGCCACTCTCACTGCAAGGCAGGGAAACTTATAGCTGTTCTTTAACATACCTGTAAATATTAATTTTACATTACCTTCTATATAATATCACTGGTGTGATATCCTTTAGATTGCATTTGCGCCAGCCATAGTAATATGCACAGCAGCATTCTGAGGCAATGTAGAGGCATACAGTGTTTTATTTTGGTGACAAAGAACATATAAGGATTTTACTCAAAGTAAAAATAAAATTTATGCAATATTATTTTCACAAGATGAAACTTTACTAAATAAAAAAAGAAATCCTGGATAAACTCTTCCCTACCTGCCTCCAATAACCTATTGGCAATATTCTTGTGCCCAGTATCTGTCAAGCAGTCCACAAACTTCATGAAGTCCTGTGCATTCTTTCCTAAAATTTCCCTGGTCAAAGCCAAAACCTGCTCTGTGTTGGTCGAAAAGGTTTTCTGTAGAAAAAATAATCAACTAAAACCATGAATCTGAAGCTGAAATTTAAGATATATTAAAATTTTTTTGAAAATGTAACAATTGCAGGTACACACTTTTTGTCTATAATAAAAATATCTATATTGTCTATATAAAGAACTTCATATCTTAATGTTATCCAGGGGTTCCATAGGAAGAAAATTGTAGAGTCCGGGGTGCACAGGCTAACATTTTGTCATGCCAAATGGGACTTTGGAGCATCCATATTGGAGGTTTTCATTTTGTTCCAAATGTCCAAGGGTTTTGTAAAAACTGTATTTTTCATTTTACATCATTTTTTTATCATCATATGATTAGACATTGTGTAAATATTTTATTATACTTGATCAGAATAAAATCTAAGAGTCAGTTGTCTGACAGATTACACAGTTAATAGTTTTTAGGTTTAGAAGTTTATTAGAAGTTAATTTAGAAGTTTATTCAACTCAGAAGGACCCCTTTCGGGGTATACAGAGTCATGCAATACATTATAAAGAAATTCTTACATGGCAAGATCACATGTGATATAAAACAAATATTACATAGTCATCGAATGACCAATAACAATCAATATACGACAAAAGCACATATTTCTAACCTAAGTATAAAAAGAAGATAATATGCAACATACCAATATACTAATATCCGCATAAAGATAGGAACACCTATCTGAAAATAATACTGACACTAAGATGGTAAAATAATTATTTGTAATGTGTATATATAGGATGTTCCCTGGGTGTATCAAGTGCAGCAATATTTTTAATTTAATGCTGACATGATTTTCTTTGCAAATTTAGCTAAGTTTGATAGTTGTAATCGATCCTCAGTATTGAACAATAGATGCATTTTTAAGGTGTTTGGTCTAGTCAGGTAAAACTTTGGTATTAGGTGGGATCTTTCCGTCTTGAAGGCAGTACATTCAAACAAATAATGAAACTGATCACCGTGGGTATTTAGATTACATAATGTGCATAGACTAGAATGTTTTTTTTGTTTAAAAAGACTAATATGAGATGGAAGTTTGTGATTTGCACACCGAAATTTAATCATGGCATTTCTCTCTGACAGGTTAAGTGTATTTAAATACTTTTCAAAGCCAAAGTCCTGCTTATAATTATCCTATAACTGTGGCACAGTTTGTTTTCTGCCAATTCATTATGCCAATTTTGCTTACAGATATCATTAAGTCTGAGCTCTATTCTCCTTTGTAACCATTTCTTGTTAACATCATGACCGGTGCTCCACATGTATGAGTATCCACATCTATCGAGAATACTTTTGATCTTTGATGCCCATACTGGTTTAAATTCATTGCTGTCATAGAGTTTTTTTCTGAAGACTAAACATGATAAATGACAATTTGTGCTGATTTCCTCCAATTAATTTTATCCAATAGTCAATTGATCATTCTTCTTTCAATAAGATTGTCAATAGGAGTTTTACCTAGTTCCCAAAATACCATGCAGTTTGCTGTGCTCTTATTTACCCTAAGTACACTTTGAAGAAACCTCTTTTCAAACATTTTAATGTGGTCCAGATTCTGGGACCCCCAGATTTCAGAACCATATAATAGTATTGGTATCACCATTGCATCAAATAAATCACAAATAATATCAACTGGCAAATGAAGTTTTTGAGCTTTTGTTTTTACGCTGTACATAGCTAGTTTAGCTTTGCTGACCTGTTTGCTCAGTGCTTTGTGGAACATACCACTGAAATTAAATGTGATACCTAGATAGGTATAGTCATCCACTACCTCAAGTGTGTTGTCTCCAAAGTAGAATGCTGGATGAGATCTTACTTTACCTTTTGAGATGACCACTTTAGTTTTACTAGTATTTACTGTCAGTAACCATTTTTTACAATAATTGTGTACCCCAGTCAATGCAGCCTGTAGTTCTCCTGCTGTCTCAGCCATGACTACAGTGTCATCTGCATATAGTAATATATATATTCTAAGAAATATTTCTATGTCATCATCACTGAGTCGTTATCTAATTTTGTCTGCTGCAAACCCTAGGCCTCTATAACTGTTTTAAATGGAATACCCAAAGTCATTTAGATATATAGCAAAGAGTAATGGTGATAATGGGCAAAGGTAATGGGCAATGATCAGTGACTGCTACAAGAGCCAACTTGTATCCACTCCGTCTGACAGTGAGATATTTCGTGCTTCTGATCAGACCCTAGGACACCAAGAACTGAGCATCTGAGAGAGAATTTGTGATCTCAGATGTTTACCCTTGCATTCCTAAAAGCCCTGGTATTCACAAATTGACACAAACTAATCTGTATACATGCAGTAAAATAAGGCAAAGTGACCCAATATGGGTTATGAAGTTCAGCTGCCATGTGTACCATTATGGATTAACATTCACAAGTTCAAGTTGAATATTTAAGGAGCTTTTTTTTAATATTTGTTCAAACTTTTTAGGATGACAGAAAAACATATGACTCATTAAATCACAGTCAATTAATTTTATTAGTAAAAATATAAGATAGCTGAGCTAACAAGAGCTGATCCTGGTAAAGTCATACATGTGACATTAGTGTTTTTTTATCAATTAAGCCCTGCAGTTATAAGCCTATGAACTGATACAAAAGGTTGTGACAGTTTCTAGTGCAATAATTAATACAGGGAACATTAAGATGCTGTCTATTTGTGAAGTTTAAAAACAAAATGATAAAATCATCGAAGACATCCTGACCTGTACCCTGACCTGAAATCGCCTCCATGTGGAATTGTCACCCTCAAACCAATTAATGCATGGCACCCTTCCAACCTTTGGCCTCCTGACCCCATAATCAAAAGGTTGTTCCCTCATGCAAACAGTACCATAAATTTGAGAATAAATCAATCTATCCTAGAAATAGTTACTAACCACAACACAAAACTAAGGATGATAACCATCTGTGACCTTGATCTTTTGACCATAAAATCAGTTGCCAGCAGGTATATTTGACAAGTTTCTATTCATTATATTATTCACTTATTCAATATATTGTATAATCTATCATATTTTATCAGCATTAGCGTGGGAACTTAGATTTAGGGAAAACATTTAACAAAATAAAAATGTCAAAATATGGCAACTTCAAGATTTATGTCTCTTGGTCCATAAATTGAATCTTTATTCAGAAATATTTTGTGCACTCTAGTTTAATTTACATGTATTGTTTGATTCACTAAAATAAAGGATGGCTGGATCAGAGAGACCAAAGCAATATTAATTATTAACCTATTTAATGTTTCTAAACTACTAGGTTTTTTCAATGGAAAACCTTAATTTCCAAAATCTGGTGATTTTTATAAAGAATTAACATTTTATAAATATTAAAGAATTTACAGCATTAATTTACATGTATATATTAGCCAATAAATACACAACACATTTAATTCTCAACATTATGTTGTATATTATTTATTTTTCTAAATTTCTAAACGATCAAATGTAAAAATAGAGTCCAAATGAATTTATAAACGTAACATGAAATCATACCAGTTTGTACCAGTATGGGTTATATTAAGATTAGTCAATTAAATACTGCCCAGATGTCTTCTTCATTTTAAGAGATATGCTGGAGCATACTACTGAATACTCCACAGATTCTACAGTTGAAATGAACTCTTCTATTTCAAGAAGTTTTGTGTATGAAATAGAATAATTCTAGGTTTTCCAGTGTTACTTGTCGGAAAAATTCACATATGAACTTTGGGTCCTTCTGCCCTTGTCTCAATAATTGTTTAACACAAACCTTGATGTTTTTTGCTGTGTGGAGGTACAGGACACCAGATTCTACCAGTTTTTCAAGCAATGGTGAATGCTCTAGATCCACATATTTCATAAAGTCCCTCTGGAATCTCTGTATCACAGAAATGTGGGCAGCAGTTCTTTGTTGTTCTACAAATAGAATTAAGTCTAGAGCCCTATGAAGGCAGAAACACATAACATAATATAACAAAATAAAGATATGAAGAGAAGAAAAGAATGTTGTAAATTTCAATAACTAAACAGAGAAATATAGATAAAGCAAAACTTAAATGTAGATTTGGTAACTACAACTTTCACAAATACGCATGTTCTCACATGCACATAAGGCACCATGTAACAAGACCTGCTCACAAGGCAACCATTTACTACATAATTGATACTACGCCATGATACCAAAAACTTGGGATCAAGGTAACCAGTTTTCACACATCTGAGAACTTGGTAGAAACAATTTGTGTGCCATTTCGGAAGCAAAAATATGCAGTGCTTATGGGGTTCACAAACATTCTGTAAATTTGCAAATTTTATTATCAAAACCAAGGTCAATGTCACCATTTTGCAAAACGCTTGTAACAATTTTGTATTCAAATTTGAACAGAAAATACTTCAAAAGTGACAAGATTTAATATATTCATCCTTGATTTCACCTTGAATGCCAAGGTCAGTGGTTTACAAACTTATCTGACAACAAACACTCTTCATTATGATTTTCAGGAAGTTACATCCATCCATTTCTGAATTATTGTTTATCATCAAATATGGAAATAATCAAGGTCAAGGAAACTTTCAAAGTAAAATCATAACCCCTGCTATAACCCATTTCCATGCATTAATATGCAAGAAATGTGTTCATTTGTCCTTAATAGTTAATACTTATAATATTGTCAATTGATAATGATAGGGGAATTAAAGGGTGTGAAAACAAGAAAAAAATCATACATGACACAGTATCAAAGATCTTTGGTCAACCTGATTTTTGGACCAATTCATGCATCATTTCTTCAGATATTTAAGGTTTTGTGTCATTTTCATAATAAAAAAACTCCTTGCATAGATCAATCCTGACCCCATTTTATATAGGCTTGGTTCTCTGGCCCATAGTATGCACATGACAAGTCTGATAAGGATCTGTGAAATATCTTTTCTAGTTATCTCACTCACAAGAAAACGCAAAACTGTGTTGAAATATATATCCCAAGTATATCCCAAACTTTCAGTCTATGGATAAAATGGTCCTAGCTAAACACATGAATTCTTCCATTATATGGCCAGGTTTCTGTCTGTATTAATATTAAGAATGATTCAAGACCAAGCATTCCCATGTCATCCAATCCAACATTTCAGGAAACATTCTAGAATCATCTGAATGTTAATTATTACAATAACAGCTGGTTTTTTCAATGTGTGGCACCATTATTAGGCAAACACTCACACCCTACCTGTTATAAATGAAGCACTAGCACCAGATGAACTGTAAGAGCCTCTGGTCTCTGATGAACAGTCTTTTTCCTCTGGAAAGAAAAACATTTTCTTTGGGCTTATCAGATGCACCATCATAAAGGTTGGATAGAAATTATGCATTTAACCATATTTATATTGTCATATATTTCTTTCCATACATCTATAAACACTTTTTCCATCATAACAGCTATTGGCACCAGGTGGTGCAAGTAGTTGTATAAATACCTTTTATCTTATTCCTTCTGCCGCAGGTACCTTGTATGTAAGATTTTTACGTTTTGGATAATGGGATGACCAGGATAACATGTCTCAACAGTCAAAAGAGAAAAAAAAAATCACATTCCAATAAACAAGTGGTCCATGGGCCATGACAGTCAGATGAATTTGACACACAGGTGACACAAGGTTTAATTATTGATGATATGAAAAATATTTAATATGGAACCTTGAACAATGCGTAAAATGACTTCCAAAGTACTAAAATCATGTCCTTTCGCATTGCTCACAGAATACAGGTCACAGTGGCATTAGGTTTCCAAGGAATTTTTACCGGAACCTCCCTAGATCTTTATCAAATCAGAAGTTTTTATGTCCAACTGTAACCAATCAAGCAAACCTCTCTTATATGATTCTTAAATCATGTGTTTTTTTTCACATATCTTGTAAAATATATATCCTCATGACCTTATTTCAGGTTTTCAAAGATATTTGCCTGAGGCCTCCCTGGATGAACTGTTGGAGTTTCTTGGTTTAATGATTACTGTTTGTGCTTTATTAACAACCAGACAACTTTATTTGAAGGACTCAAAAGTAGAGAAAAAAATGAAAATAAATATTGAAACAAGGGGTACAGGCCTAATGCAAACCTGTGCAATGGGATATACATCAGGTATATTGCTTCCATGCCGGGCCGTTACTTTCAAGTACATGTGTGACATGTATATGTACAATGCAAGCCAAGCGCTGAACATTTTGAAAAAGTGTACATGCACCAATTACACAAAGTTCTGCTAAAATACTGGCATTGGTGCACACAACACAAAAATGACTGGAAGTGTCACCACCTGATAAGTCCTGTGTAGGAGAAAGCCATCAAAGATGTATGGACGTGCAAAATTTCAGGAAGTTACTTCAAACCACTATTCGGCTATGTGCACAGATGCATGAAACATCCGTATGTGGTGCAACACATCTTGTATAAAACAAAAACTGGCTGAGATTTATCAACATGTATTATTTCAGGCAGATATATCAAATCACTCCCGAGGAATAATCAGGAGCATACACTGCAAAAATTATTGTAGGTGGCGCCAACTGTCTTGCATAAGACAAAGCAATCTGAGATGTATACATAAGCCCAATTTCAGGCTAATATACCAAATCCCTCATGAGAAATAGCTGGTACATACACTGTGCAAAAGTTATTGTAGGTGGCAACACCAGTCTGGTGTAAAAGAAAGCCATCAAAGATGGGTTAATGTACAGACAACAGACAAAGGTAAGATGGATGAAACCACACCATCTCACAGGTTGGCTAATGCCACCAGTTATCAGGAAATGATGAAAGGCTCCATGATCAATATGAATAGAAAGAATCATGGCAATCTATGCATTAGTTATTCAGATGGTAGATCAAATTTGTATCAAATATTTAATTATTCTGGGGTGTACTTTAGATCACAGTATTCAGGCTGCAGTCACATTTTTTCATTCTTGAAAGATTTGTCCCTCCATGGGTTTCAAGTTAGAATTTCAAGGTTTCAATTTGTGCCCTGTTAATGGACAACTGGACTGCCCAGTGACTAGACAGACGATGGACAAAGAGTGATCGCTATAAATAGTGTTTGTTTACATTGTCATTGCACATGTGCATGTTCTAAAATTGTAACTTATTTCATCAGGTCCTAATTACCCACAATATCAGATAGACAAAATATGCTTTAAAACAGTTCTATTCCCACAGATTTTAATGGACTTTAATTTTTCATGTTAATCCCCCTCAGAGCATCATTGAGAAATAATTTATCACAGGACCAAAACAGAGGTCATAATTACTGTGAGTGCAAAAAGCTTCAGGTGTGTAGTGCTGAACTTCTTTTATTATTTTGTGTACACAGAAGTAAATTTTAATCTTGTTTATAATTTGTAAGAACCAGCCAAAGATATCTTTCAGCCTAACTGCTTTTCTATGTTTGTGCATGAAAGCTCTGAGATCACTTCACTGATGTTTTGTGTAAAAATAGTATGAAACAAGTGACCGATTGGTCCTTGCTCTCAGGTGACAGCATGACCTTTTACATTACCGCCTTACAGTCACAACTAATACAACACAAGTTATATATTAAACGTCTGTTCCTTAATGAAAAAATATATTAGGATGACAGAAAAGCATATACAGTGAAACCTCGTTGTGTCGAACTTGTATAAGTCAAATACCATGCTTATGTCGAAGTCACAGACTAGATATTCCCGAAAAAGTCTAGTTAAATCATTACCAAATAAAACCCGCTTGTGTTGAACCTCAGATGTGTCGAAGTTTTCTGAGGGTCCCTTTGACTTCGACACAGCGAGGTTTCACTGTATATATCTATCTAACAATCTATCTATATATATATATATATATATATATATAAAACGCTGAAGAAAAACATGGGATGCAGCCCAATCATCAGGTGAATGTGGTTAGAATCCATTTTCTTCAGCGTTATGGTACCATGACGTCACCTCGCTGGTTCCTATAAAAGTGTACAAATACACAGACGGGTTGGGGATCTGTCATGGCCAAGAGGAGCCACCGGAAATTGGAAGATCGTGGGTTCGAATCCCACTGGCAGTGAACCACTTTTCTGTGTATACCCTTTCAATATATAAAACAATGAACCAGCATGGCTATTCATACATCTATATATATATATATATATATATATATATATATATATATATATATGTATGTATGTATGTATGTATGTTCTGCATAGTCATTCCTGATCAAGATATCTGGACTTTTGTTGTACATATTATACAAAACCTTAGTTATTGAAATCTAAGTGTAACTCAATGTATACGTACATCACATTGACCTCATTTCAAGTTTTCAAGGAGAATTTACAAGAACTTCTCCTGTTTTTAAGTTTGAAGTTTCTAAGCCTAACATGAAGTCAAAATCTGTTCCTGATTGGACACATAGAAGGCTAGATGGTGGATGGATGGAATTGCCATAATAAACATCACCACTGCTGAAACAACTTTCAGTCAGCCTAGGTAAAAGGTATCTAAAATAAATGTATATACATCCAGTTGTAGTCCAACCATTCAAACATGTTTGGTGACTGTACTAACCTATATTTGTGGATAAAGCAGGCTCAACTGTGAATGCTTCTGGAAGATAGTCTGAAAAAAATGTATAATTATATGTTTCATATTGTGAAATGTTTCACTATGATCTAGTGTGAACTGTGAATGCTTCTGGAAGATAGTCTGAAAAAAATGTATAATTATATGTTTCATATTGTGAAATGTTTCACTATGATCTAGTGTGAACTGTGAATGCTTCTGGAAGATAGTCTGAAAAAAATGTATAATTATATGTTTCATATTGTGAAATGTTTCACTATGATCTAGATCATTAACCAATCGCAGAATAGGAATAATCCACTTGTGGCCCATGGGCAGTGTCACTCAGCTTAATTCAGGGAAAACTGAGAAAATGGGTAGCATGACTCCCAGAGTGGTCAAATCATGCATTTTACCAATAGACCTTAGATATAGTTTAAAATGACCTAACTCTACATCTGGCTGCTTCTATTTGTGCCCATCTGACTAATAGTGTGTTAAAATCATGTTCTTTCACACACCTTGCAGAATATAGGCACAGTGACATATTGTTTCAGGTTTCCAAATAATTTTTACAGGAACCTTCTTGGATCTTAATCAAAGTGGATTCTAGGTCCGACTGTAACAAATCATGCAATTCTGTCCTATAAGGTGCTAAAATCATGTTCTTTCAAGTATCTTGCAGAATATAAGTCACTATTACCTAACTTCAAGTTTCCAAGGAGATTTGCCTATGACCTACCTGGATGTACAGTAAGAAGATTCTTAAGGTCTAATGGTTACAGTTTGTGTCCTAATAACAGTCATCATTTGTGGCATCTGCAGTGATGCCAATTAAACTTTTCATATATATATGTGCAATGTTCACCAATTACAGAACTACAGATGGATACAACATGCACAATTTCAGGCTGAGACGCTAATCCACAACTGAGAAAAAATGCACCAATGTATTCTATAACAAGGCCTAGGCTTATACAGGCCTTATAATAATGCTCAATTGTGCAATTGGATATATACATCAGGTTATATGCTTCTGTGATAACATGCTTAATTACTTTTTCAAGTACATGTGTGACATGGGTATGTCCAAAGCATGTTAGAGGTTGAGTCTAAGTACAAGCACCAATTTCACATACATCTCTCTGATCATAGGATACTGGCATAGATGTACACTAAGAAAAAATTTTGAAACTAATTGCGCCACAATGCGGTCTTGTGTACAAGAAGTCCATGAAAGATGTATGCATTTACACCCAGAATTAAAGGCAGATATGCCTAATCCTTCTTGAGTTATTAGCCCAGATGCATGCAATGCAAAAGCAAATGTAGATGGTGCCACTAGTTTAGTATATGACAATTAAACTATCTGAGATGTATGGACATGCATTTTCAGGCTGATATGTCTTATCACTCCTGAAAAATAAGCAGGGAAATAGTGTGACTGATACGTACTTCCATAAAATCTTATGATGCTAGCTCTGACGGTTTTGAGATAGCAATGGTTAACACATGGATGACAGCGGATGGACGCTGATGCTCCTTCACATAAGCTCAAAGGATTGGTAAAAATGGAATGGCACCTGTCTGGTCTAGAACCATGCTATCCAAGCAAAAAAAAAAAGCTATCCGAATATGCACACTTTCAGTCTGATACATCCAACCACTCCAGATATATGAGCAATTTTCACCCTAAGCAAACGGACAGATGGACCCCAATCACAAACAATTGCAGATGGCGCCATCAGTCTTGAGTATCTGATGGAGGTATCTCAGATCTATGGAAATGTACATTTCATGCCAATACGGCAAACCACCCCTGAGGAAAGGAAATCAATGTATTCTATGAAAACAGGACAGTAGGTGGTGCTACATGTTTGATCAATGAGACTACTCTGCAAGATGGATGGACATGCCAAATTTCAGACCAATACATTGAACCACTCCTGTGATTTGAACAATTTTCACCCAAAGTATGGACACCACACAAAAATCATTGAAGGTGGCACCACCAGTCTCAATTATGAGATGGAGAAATCCAAGCTGTATGTTCTTGCACATTTTCAGCTCAATTACACTGATACACTCCCTAGATTTCAGCTGTTATTACTAAGTTACCCAGATTCACACGGCACAAAAAGGATTGCAGTCTTTGTTATGCACAAGTTCAGTCTGTTGTGGTGCATACAATAAATGATGCTAATGTTCTAACTAACTTTTGTTTGTGGCCTTGATTCCTTTCAGCAGATTATTTGTTCGGAAATTCTTTTTTTGCCCTGAAGTTTACCTAATATCAGGACTGTAATAAGACATTGCAAAAAAAATCGTATTATTATAATGTTCATCCTCAATTTAAAGCCGTGTCAGATTTTTTTCCCTTCAAAATACTGAAGACGCCAGGATTAAAAACAATTTGACCTTCCAGGTTTTCTGCGATATGTTTGTGATCTCCTTCAGTGAGACTCTCCATAAATCCCCGCCAGCGAGCATAACTGTCATCCTCATTCAAATAATTCAGGACTGTACTCAGTTGACCTTTGACTTTGGCAGCAATGTCCCTCTGTAGAGTAAAGAAACCACAATATGCATGTCATTTTAAACTTTTACCTTTTTTATTGATTCAATATACATAAAAATGTTTCTTGCAGTAAGGGTAGTTCCAGAGATATTTTGGTAAGTCCAGTATTTTTATATTTTCTGTCAAAATATGATAATTAAGAATAAAATGTGCCCTAATAATATACCTGGCCTCATAACTTAATATAGGTATGACCTCAACCAGAAAACACTGCATGCAACTTCATAATCTGACATGATGCACTAAGCTAGATTTATGTATGACTGATCTGACATAATGTTGTAAATTTTGCCCTAAATGTGTATAAGTTGAAAAATGAAATAGTTACAAAATGAAATTATAGAACTCATTTATTGATTTTAAGGAATTATCTTGTTTTTTTCATCAATTCTGCCAGTGCTACTATCCTTTAAACATCAACCACTGAAAACCTGTATGTATTGACAATGTATACAATCAGTGATGTTCACTGATTTGGTATATTTTTAATCTTTGAATTAATAACCTTATATTATTTGACAGTATTCATTCTTCTACATGGTTTCAAAACTGAAAAAAAATTTAAAAAGTCCAGAAAGAAAAACAACATTGCTTATGTTAATTGATAAAAAGAACTCTGAAAGCTGTCCGCACAACTTGGAATATATTCTTTAAAGTTGTATAGGCTTATCTGAGACAAGGTGCCAGATAATTATCATTTCTGATTTTAGTGTGCCTCTGCATGTTTTAATTTGTTAAGGAACTATTACTAAATTAATTCTGCAATCTTACTGAAGTACATAAGGATTCAAAAGCTTCAGCCTGTAGCAGCATCTCAACAACACCAAAGGCTGAAGAACCTGCTGCAGCAGCCAAGGAGAGGGCTGTCTCACCATCCTAAAAGAAAACAATTTCTATGAGATCTAAAGATGCAGCTTTATAAATAAACTCAAATTTTAACTGGTGACCCATGGGTCATGACACTCAGCTGCCAAGCATGACCTGTGACATCATGGGCTGAGATTCACAACTTCAAGTTAAATTTTTGAAGAACCTATTTGCAAATTTTGTTGAAACTTTCTACGATGAAAGAAATATATACCACATATGTTTAATTACAACACATTGACTTGATGGTCTGAGGCAAAATGTACGGTCGTTGAGCAACAGCAACTAATCCCATAGATTGTTTGATACCTGTCAGTCTCAAAGGAACGCCACACAGGCCTATGAGATCAACAGATATAGCAAAAAATCAAGGAAATCCATGAAAGAATTATTGAGAAAGGGGTGCTTCTGCATGATTTTTTTTCAATATAAACCAACTGTACTGAACTTGCATAAATGATAGTCATATTTTTTAAGAAATCTTTGACCCAATCCTTTGCAAGATTACATTTATATACATCCCACTGCATTCAATTTTACAGTTCCTGACTCGGAGATAATATGTTAAAAATGAATTTAAAGATTTCTACCTGGTGGCCATATTGGATTTCTGACAGGTTGGAAATCAGACAATAAAGAGCCTCTTAAAGAGACTAAACATTAAAAAAAATCACAGAAACTGCACTGACAAAAGGTTTTCTAAGGTGGCTGCCTGGCAGACATAAGAGAAATAGAGATGGTCTACAAAGTAAGTTTTTATTGTGAAAATCCCTGACGTATGACCTTGGCCTTTTGCCCACATATCAATTGGATATGTCAGCTGGCAGGACAGACATACAGAATGACATTAGACAAAGACCCATCACTTTGGCACAGCATGACCGAAAGTCAGCTGAGCTAAAAATGTGACAAAATGTGTCAGCCTAAAACAATAAGGGACCCATGGGTCACATGCTCAGCTGAATTTTGGAAAATAATAGTAACTGCAAAACATTTTTATTTCTTATGGTTTTTCATGTATATAACCATTTGAAAAGCTAAGAGAAAATGGACCAGCTAAAATAAAACTCTGTAAATTACAGAATAATGGACATGAGCTAAAGCAGAGGGACTGTGTAATAAATGAAACCTTTGGCCTGAAACTATTTAGTCATGCACCAAGGGAAAAAAATGGGCCTAAAGAAGTTCCATTTCATAAACAAATAATATGTGAAGGTAATTAAGTTTTCAAAAGTTAAATATATGGCCATATGAGTTAAAAAATTAATCCCATAAAGTTTGAACAATATTCCTAATTTTAAAACTAAGTAAACAGTGTTATTCACACCTAGGCCCGGCCAACTTTAAGAGATATGAATGATATGCTACGAAGTATTTATATCTTCTTAAATCTTGTCAGTTAGCACTTACATTAGGTCCTAAAATTTTATCACATTTGAATATTAGGATTAAATTCCTGAAAATCTTTTTCTTTAAAAAATCAAAATTTTTTCCAAGTCTCAACAAAAAGAATTTATTTAACATTAAAATTATAAGATTTGTCTTGTTTATTAGTCCTGTGTATTGAACGAGTGGGTGGAGGAGGGGTCTCTGCTGTTATTGCTCATTGCTGAAAAAAATGTGAAATTATAAGATTCATCTTGTTTATACTCATTATAGTACAAGTCTGTCAAACAGAATGGGGTGGGGGTGGGGGAGGGGGAAAAGTCTCCCTGTGGTATTAATTAACTGCAGGCAGCCTGATCAGGCTCAACAAGAGAGAGGCCAGCCGGAGTGATGGGATTACATAACAACAGCCTGGGGAGCATAGAGAGCTGCACTGAATGACCTACAGTGACCAAAGTGGACTGCTTGACAATGTAAGGGAATACAACAAGAGCCTCCATAATAAATTCAATAACTATCCTAATTTGCAGCTTTTATTTTCAAATTTAAGATTTTAACAGATTAAATCCTTATTTGTACATGCTGTGAAAATAAATTCCACAGTACTTACAGGAAAAAAAGGTGCCATGGCCAAAGTTGGGCAATATTTAAGGTACTGATTTTATATTTATGCTAATAACTTAGAAAAATTGCAAATTTCAGATCTAATTTGCGGTATACAATTGAATCTTGATTAAAAGAAGCTATATCCCTTAAAAAAAGTCTCTATCATCAGCAATTATTATGTTAAGTGAGTAAATATATTTTCTGATTGTTTACAGGGTGCATTAGTTATGTTTGGGCCCATAACTTCAACAAATTATGCAATACTGACCTAAATTGTGGTATGTACATAGGAAATGTATGGAAAAATATCAATATTTACTATGACATCTAACATTATGCAAATTTTTGGATTACCAGGCAAAGCTGTAGTAAACAAAAGTGGGGTCATGATGCTAGAAAATACAAATACATTAAGGCCTCTAAAAAACTTAAATAGCTAGACTATTTTTTAAGCTTATACTTTCAAATTTCAAAATTCATCAGATTAAATCCATATGTAAACAAGCTGTGAAAATTAAATCAAATGTACTTACAAGAAAAAAAAATGTGCCATGGTCAAAGTTGGGCAAAATTTTAAAAGGGCTTATGTTTGGGCCCATAACTTTTTTAAATTATGTAGCACAGACCTAATTTTGGGCATGTACATAGGTTATATATAGAAAATTATTCGTGGAAAATATGAAGAAAAAAGTGGCATTCCTGAATTGTAAAAAAATGATTTTTATAAAAATTTGATGTTTTCCTTAATTTCTCAAAGATAAAGGTTTGCAGAGACCCAGTTTTTTGCTTTGAAGGAGATCTTAGGGACATCTAACATTATGCCAATTTTTGGAATACCAGGCAAAGTTGTAGTAAACAAAAGTAGGGTCATGATGCTAGAAAATACAAATACATTAAGGCCTCTAAAACACTTCAATAGCTAGACTATTTTTAAAGCTTTTACTTTCAAATTTCAAAATTCATCAGATTAAATCCATATGTAAACAAGCTGTGAAAATTAAATCAAATATACTTTCAAGAAAAAACCTGCCATGGTTAACGTTTGGCAAAATTTTAAAAGTGCTTATGTTTGGGCCCATAACTTTTTTAAATTATGTAGTACTGACCTAATTTTGGGCATGTACATAGGTTATATATTGACTATTCATGGAAAATATGAAGAAAAAAAGTGAGTGGTTTTGATATTAGGCATTCCTGAAGTGTAAAAAATGATTTTTATAAAAAATTGATGTTTTCCTTAATTTCTCAAAGATAAAGGTTTGCAGAGACCCAGTTTTTCGCTTTGAAGGAGATCTTAGGGACATCTACCTTGTCTGTTAGGCCAACAAGAGCCCCAGCATCCACCAAGATGTTCACTGCCTCGGCGGCTTCGTATCCTTGTGATGCTGCTTTCATCAAAGGTGATCTTCCCAGCTGTGCAAATCAATTGAGGTTATGTAACTTGAACTTTAAACAATCAATATATTGTTCCAGCTTAAAACACCTTATCTTGTTAGTAATTAGTAGAACCCTTGCTGAACTAAAGATAAATTAAAAGTGAACTATCCTGTGTTAAAAAACATAATTTTGTTATCAAATGTACAACAAGTGACCCATGAGTCATGACACTCAGCCGATGTTGACAATATGTCCTTGCACAGGCAACTGATTAAGATAATGTAGGTGGCATCATTGTTCATGCATCTTAGCTTAAGTCTATCAAGACCAATAAGCATAACAAATTTGATGACAATCCAACCAGCCTTTCTTGAAAAATCTGGCAATTTGTGTGTATTTTGCATTATTTCTGGTGTGCTCAAACATACCTTAAAACTCTGAGAATATAGGTCACAGTGACTTAATTTCAAGTTTCTTTGGAGAACCTTTTAGGAACTCTCAGGATGTCAAGTTAGAAGTTTCTGGGCCAAATGGTTATGATTTGTGCCCTTTGGTATCAAATTTTCAATTATTCTGAGGGGTGCTTATAAGCCCCATAGCTCCGAAAATATGGGTAACAGAAACCTAATTTCATGTTTCCAAAGAGACTTTTCATGGACCTCCCTGGATTTTAAGTTAGTAGATTCCAGCTCCAATGGTTATGATTTGTGCCCTGCTTTGGTATCAATTTTTTTAATTATGCTGGGGGGGAGGGGGGGTATTTATATGCCCCATAGCTCTAAGAATATGGGTAACAGAGACCTAATTTCAAGTTTCCAAGGATATTTTTCATAGACCTCCCTGGATGTCAAGTTAGAAGATTCTAGGTCCAATGGTTACAATTTGTGCCCTGTTCATGGACAACTGCATCTTTGAAGGTCTCTAAAATGGAGAAAAAAATGTGTTAAAATCTTTTAAAAGTCCAGGTTGCGCCACCAGTCTGCAGGAACTGAGGAAACACTCCATGACGCATATGCATGCAAAAAATAATGCTGATCAATGCACTAGTTGTTCAGATACTAATGCTTTTGTATCAAAATTTTCAGTTATTAGTTATTCTGGGGGGTACTGCGGAGATCATAGCTCAGACAATATGGGTGACAGAGGCCTAATTTCAGGTTTCAATGGAGACTTTTTCACAGGTGTTCCTGCATGTCAAGATACAAGATTCTGATCCAGTCATTATAATTTGTGCCCTGTTAACAGATGACTAAATCTTTATAGGTCTCAAAAACAGAGAAAAAATAGTAAAAAATAAAAAAAATACAGGTGGTGCCACCAGTCTGCAGAAACTGATGAAATATTCCATGACCAATATCCATGCAAAGATTCATGGTGATCAATGCATTAGTTGTTCAGATACTTGAGCTTTTGTATCAAATTTATCAATATTCTGGGGGGGGGGGTTTAAATTCGGAGTCCCATAGCTTGAAGAATATGGGTTAATTAACAGTGACCTAATTCCAGATTTCCATGGAAACTTTTCATGGATCTGTCTGGATGTAAAGTTAATAGATTCCAGGTCCAGCAGTTACAATCTGTGCCCTGTTAACAGATGACCACAGCTTTGAAGGTCTCAAAAATAGAGAAAAAAAAAATTGTAAAAAATAAAAAAAATATAGGTGGCGCAACCAGTCGGCAGAGACTGATGAAACACGCCATGATGAATATGCATGCAAAGAGTCATGGTGATCAATGCGTTAGTTGTTCAGATACTGGAGCTTTTGTATTAAATTTTTAGTTATTCTGGGCAGTACTTCTAAGACCAATAGCTAGGAGAACATGGGTAACAGAGACCTAATTTCAGGTTTCCATGGAGTTTTTCATAGACCTCCCAGGATGTCAAGAAAGAAGATTCAAGCTCAAATAGTTATGATTAGTGCCCTGTTAACAGACGACCACATCTTTGAAGGTCTCAAAAATAAAGATAAAAATGCGTAAAAATTAAAAAAAGTCTGGGTGGCACCACCAGTTTGCAGGAACTGATGAAACACTACACAATGCATATGCATGCAAAGAATAATGACAATCAATGCACTAGTTGTTCAGATACCAGAGCTTTTGTATCAAATTTTTAGTTATTCTTGGGAGTATTTCTGAGCCCCATATCTTAGACAATATGGGTGACAGAGACCTAATTTTAGGTTTCCAAGGAGACTTTTCATGGGCCTCCCAACATGTCAAGAAAGAAGACTCTAGAACTAGATGTTACGATTTGTGCCCTGTTAACAGATGACTGCATCTTTTAAGGTCTCAAAAAATAGATAAAAATAAAAAAAAAATACAGGTGGCACCACCAGTCTGCAGAAACTGATGAAACACTCCATGATCAATATCCATGCAAAGAATCATGGTGATCAATGTATTAGTTGTTCAGATATTTGAACTATTGTATCAAATTTTTCATTATTTTGGGGGGTACTTCGGAGCCCTATAGCTTGAAGAATATGGGTAAGAGAGACTTTATTCAAGGTTTCAAGAAGACTTTTCATGGACCTCTCTGAATGCAAAGTGAGAAGATTCTAAGTCCAGCTGTTATGATTTGTGCCCTGTTAACAGATGAAGGCATATTTTGAGGTCTCAAAAATAGAGAAAATAAAATTGTAAAAAAAAAATAAAAAAAATACAGGTGGCGCCACCAGTCTGTAGAAACTAATGAAAAACTCCATGATCAATATTCATGCAAAGAATCGTGGTGATCAATGCACTAGTTGTTCAGATATTTGAGCTTTTGTATCATATTTTTCATTATTCTGGGGGTTACTTCGGAGCCCCATAGCCTGAAGAATATAGGTAACAGAGACCTCATTCCAGGTTTCCAAGAAGACTTTTCATGGACCTCTCTGAATGCAAAGTGAGAAGATTCCAGGTCCAGCTTTTACAATTTGTGCCCTGTTAACAGATGACGGCATCTTTTGAGGTCTCAAAAATGGAGAACAAGGGACCTATGGGTCACGGCGCTCAGCTGATCGTGATTGGACTATAAATGTTTCTCCACTGTGATACTATATCGAGTCGATAAAGCTTATGAATATCATGTACACGTTGGGCTATTATAGAGGAATGTAATGTAATATGTGAGTAAATGATAAATGAAATTACCTGACTGATGGATTAATTGAGTCAAATAAAGTGGTTTATTTTTTATTTATTTAGGAGGGGTTGAAAATTGTGATATATTTGAGCAAATATGAATGCAATGACAGCAGTAATAAGCAGTAGTAGAATGATGATAAGGCTATTTGTTGAAGGATCTAAAGTGTATGGTAGTCTGCAAGCGTTCAATTTGAAAGATATGATGTTATGATTAACTATGCTGATGAAGTGATTTATGAATATGTGATTGTATGACACAATATCTCTTTAGTCTTGACAAGGTACATTATTGTGATGCCCACTATGTCTACATATTACACAATATTGACATAATTTCTGGCATGTACATAGGTACCTATGGACGAATAGTTATACAAAATATTAAAGTATGAATATATCTGATTCCTCTTGTTCTTGCTTACTGAGGCTAACTTTGGAATGGGGTTCGGAGAAGGGAAAAGTGAGGGCAGCACGAAGGTGGATGTAGAAATATTCTATTGTAATGTTTTTCATTTATATAAGAATATGAAAAGCTAAGAGGAAAGGGGCCCTCCTACTTGGTTATAGTAAAGTTCTAAACATATGATTGCAAACTAATACAAGACTGTCATGAAGAAAAACAGTAAAAGTTTTGAGATACTGTGTTGCATACGAAAATTTACAGATGGACAGGCAAGTGGACAGAATGGACTAATACCTTTATTTCACTTTCAAGAGAATAATGCATTTAAGTTTATATATAATCCTATTTTTTTAAGCAGATCCACTTTCTCAATTAAGAAGTTTTTATCTGAATCATTTTTTTATTTACAGGTTTATAAATTTTTAATTAAAAAACCTGAAAATATAAGTTAAAATATTAGAATTGTTGCAAAAGTTGCAATCATTATATATACAGAGTAAAAAACATTGGGTCATATTATGCATACACATATATTTTATTATTTTTAAATCATAAATGTTTAAACTGATTTTAAAAGAAAATAATGCCACAACATGGCATCTCCAACAATATTCCTTGAATCACTATTAAAAAGTTTTGCACATTGGAGTTTTCAGGACATGCTTAATTTTATTCATCAAAATAAAATAAAAGTAAATTTGATAAAATAAAACATCTTTTCAAATAAAGTATACACACTTATGGTTGAATGAGGGACAAACAATATCATTGTGCTAATTACTATTCCAGTTTTAATAAATTACTGGAATTAATAGTCAATTTCACACCTGGTGAAGTTTTTACTCTTCTGAAGTAAGGAATTACTTATCTCATGAACATCCACACTTTCACAGCAATACACCACTTTGTGGACACAATTAAATGTACACTTTAATCATTGTAACCCTGGTGGTTCAATACAAAATCTAAAATGTAGCATGTCCAAGAATAAAATAAAATACAGAAAAATTATAACATTCATCTAGTTTATGCACCAGCTGGGGGGATGAGTGCAGGGCAGAGGGGAAGCCTGCTAGTAGTGGCCAAGCTGGGCCAAGGTAAGCTGCCTGGGGTGGGTTACATAATGCAAGTGAAGGCTGTACTACTAGGTGGGCTAGATGTAAACAACACTTGACATGGTGTATGAAAACTTGAATAAAAGCTACTCTTTTCAAACAATTTCTTTGAAATATCAGATTTTAAAAGATTAAATCCTTATGTATATATGCTGTGAAAATTAAATCAACAGTGCTTACTGGGAAAAAACGTGCCACTGCCAAAGTTGGACAAATTTAAGGTATTGATTTTTTATTTATGCTAATAACTTGAAAAATTTGCAAAATTCAGATCTATTTTTGGGCAAACAATTGAATCTTGATAAAATAAAGTTATATTCATGAAAAAAAAGTCTTCAGCTTCAGCAATTCTCATGTTAAGTGAGCAAATATATTTCCTGATTTTTAAAAAATTGCATTATATTTGGGCCTATAACTTCAAAATAATACCCAATACTGACCTAATTTTTGGTATGTGCACAGAAAATGTATGGAAGAATATGAATACTAAATATGATCAAAAACAGATCAGTGGTTTTGATATTAGGCAGACTTGAAGTGTAACAATTGCTTTTTTATGGAAAACGGAGGTTTTTCCTTAATGTCTTGAAGGAACGAAGTTCTAATGACCCAATTTTTGGTATGGTAGGAGATTATGGGGACATCTAATGGTATGCAGAATTTTGGATTCGTAGGTCCAACGGTTTTAAAACGTGCCCTGTTAACGGACGGACGACTATAGCTCAGATGACTTATAGTCAGCTGAGCTAAAAAAACATTTCACCTGAACCAGAGAACCTGGATCATTCATACTGTAAAGAACTGAATGAGTTTTATTGGCGTTTGACAAACACGACACAACCTTGTTAAACAAACTTGATTAAGAACAGGATACATGTTTGCAAACTGACCAACCAGATGTGGGGAAGGTTTTTAACAGTGTGAATGTAAGTAAAGCTATGGGGCCAGACAAATTTGGGGGAAAGATACTTAAAGCATGTAGTAAAGAATTGGCTCCCATTTTTACAGGATTATATCAGATTTCACTATACACAGGGTATGCACGGACTATTTGGAAAACCACGAAAATCATTCCACTTGCTACAAGTTATACGTACCCTCAAAGTATATAATGATTATAGACCAGTGGCACTCACTGCTATCATTATGAAATGTTTAAAAAAATTAATAAAAACAGAATTATGTAGACAGATAAAGCAGTACCAAAATCCCCTACTACTAATCGGAGTGTCAAAGATTGGACAAATCTCATCACTCTTAACATTCTGAAATATCTTGTTAGCCAAGCAGCAAGGGAATTAGCAAGTTTGCAAAGATCTTATTAATATATTCGAGACTACTCAAGTGCTTTCTATACCATACAACCAGATGTGCTTCTGGCGAAACTAGAGAATATGAATGTCAATCCATTCATTATACACATGATACATAGATTTTTAACAAAGAGAAGGCAGTTGTAATGTTAAAGAATGTAAGTTGATAATTGACCTAACACAGAAGCTCCTCAGGGATGTGTTCTATCACTCATTTTACTTACATTAGATTCAGAAATATTAGTTGGGCTTTTATTTTTGTGGTTTTGGTGGATCAAGATAATCCACAAATGCATGATTCCAACGATCAAAAAATCACACGGTCAGAGGATATACGTTATCTTAACAGCAGCTGTGGTCAACAGTGGTCGACTTTATATTTATAATTGTTACCGCTGGCTGAATATTCAATAAAGATACAAAATTTGTTTATTACTATTTTATGATTGCTTTTGATACATTTATTAAATGCACTGAATTGCTTTTTGTAAATTACTATAAAAATACAGGATTTATAAAAATTCTTTTGTCAATTAAATTATTTCCCCTAATATCGTACAAACACGGCCCCCCTGATATCTTTACAATAAAACATTATCAACGTATAATTTAAACTGAAAACATGTCCCTACATTCCCTCTTATTAACATTTCAGGTGAAAAATTCAAGAACAATGCCACATTTTTGTCGAGCAAAGCGGAGGTTCTGAAACACCAAGAACGGTACACAAGTTCCAATGTTTGTAACCACAGCTACCGAGGCATGGCTTTTTCGGAACCGGCCTTTTCATCCTTCTTCCTATAGAGATTAAACGAGACTTACGCTACCTATTGGCCTAAAAGATAAGGGCCGTGTAAACTCATTTGCATTACCGCGAGACTCGAAAGAGCACTTATTCCGAATATTGCGACAACAGTTGCGTGCATAACAGTGAGCCATTAATAATACAGGCAGGCGGTACTTCTTCCGAATTTCGCCGATGGTTGTACATGTATGTTAGCGTACGTAAGCGCCACAGAATACTATTAGGCAAATTATTTCTTCATAATCTCCAAATATAGCTGACATGATGAATGACGATCGAACAGTGTCTCGTCTCACCGCCCCTTCAGGGATTTACAGGCGCCACATGTGACCACCGCCAAGATTTTAAAAAAAAAGTTAAAAACCTTCATGTGGACGGTCCCGTTTCATTTTTCCTCTGGTAAAGTGATGGTTTTCTATGAACGTTGTGTGATCGGGTGTTATAACTGATAGCCAATGTATCGGGTACAACTAACAGCTGATGTATCGCCCGGCATGTGTCGGTCACGGCTGATTAATTCTTTGTTAGGCTCGGGTCGGGCAGAGCATGTTTATTTTACACTGACCCGATTGACCGCGGTACAGGCGCACCTTGTGATAAGCATGAAAGCCGAACCACCTGTGTACATCGAGCTCCTCTTCCTTGCGCACATGGGGTTATTAAATAACATAATATCCTACAGTTTTCTTTGTCTTTCCACGAATTCAAATACCCCATGATATGTTTTGTACAAAAACCACGAAATTTTAAGCCCACGATATTATCTGAATCTACAGTACCTTTTACACTAGTGACTGCAGGGCCATTTCTGATGGTTGTGAACTGTACAAGTTTGCAGATGTAGAGCCCCGTTTTTTCCGTTTTATAAAAAATTATTTTCCGTTTTAATAAAATCAAAATTCCGGAATTTTCCATTTTATCTTTATATTTCATGTAATAAAATTGCTACATCTTCTTAAGAGTTAAAATTTTAAATCCAGATGATTAAATGGATTACGTGTTCAATAAGCTGTTTAAAATATTTTAAATTAAATTACTGCTAACATTGATGCCCATAGTTACTTTACGTATATTTAAAATTATACCTGGTCCTTCGCATAAATGGTTCTTCGTCAGGCCCACACGTAAGTAATCCAGCGCATGTGTTCACTGAATCGGCAAGACAGTTCTCTGCTCTGTAGTGTCTGCGTTTTACCGTCTATCATTTCAAACATTTGAAACAAGTATGGTTATATCATATTCAAAGCTATTTCGCCTCTGAGACGCTATGACATGCGGTAATGCGCAGTTTGAAAGATTTTTTTAATAAGATATTGGGTGAGAATTTTTAAATTTGCAGTTTAAATCGGCTCTAAATCCGACTTTCCGTCGTATTCCGTGTATTTGATATAATTCTGTTTTTGAACCCTAATTCCGTTTTCAAACCCTAATTCCGTTTTTCCGTCCATTTTTCCGTTAAAACGGAAAAAACGGGGCTCTACAGATGACACTGCATTGGCTGGTCTTTGTTATAAATCAGATGTGGATTACAGGCTAGAGGTACAAAGGTTTGTGACATGGTGCAACAGTAATTTCTTGGAACTTAATGTAAATATAACAAAGGAAATGATCGTAGATTACAGGATAGGAAATATGATACACAAACCATAATAAATGGTCAGATGGTAGAAAAAGTAAGAAAATACAAATATCTGGGTCCTATAATTGATGACAAATTCTCTTTTGACACTAATGTGGCAAACATTTACAAAAACACAAATATAAGACTGTCCTTTCTGAGAAAAATAAACATGATGAAAGTGGACACAAAAATAAAGGAACTTTTCTACATGTCAGTAATACAGTCTGTACTTGCATTTTGTACTGCAGGCTGGTTTGGAAATTGCAGTGTCCAGTCAAAAAATTAACTTGATTGAATTGTGTCTAAGAGTAAAAAGCTTGGACTAGGGAATGTAAATTAAATTGTTGTATGGGCTCTAACTTTGCAGTGTCACGCGGAAAGCTAAGGCTATCTTTGCTGAACCCTCTCATACACTTACAGGCTTATATAACACCTTAAGGTCATGAAAAAGGCTAAAATCAATATGGTGCCAAACAGCAAGATACAGCAAGACATTTGGACCTGTTAGCATCAGAATTCTTAATGATGTGAAAGCTACTATGATATAATGTGAAATATTCATTTACCCACTTATTCATTAATGTATTCATTTTAGGTGTAGGATAGGCCCTCTGCATATGTAAAATTTGTGATTTGCTTTTACTAATATGTGATTATGTATACATATACATGTATATTTCATTTGTCATTCTTAGTTACATGTACAATACCTGTGCTGTGCTTACAACCTGTGCTGCAAATGAGTGCAAACATAATTTCATGACTTGACAAATAAAGGCTTATCTTATCTTATTTTATCTTATTTTAATGAAATAGGTATAACAATGGGTCCTTTGAGTCTTTTAAATTCATTTTTTTATGCTGATCCAAATGGCCATAATATAATGTTCCTTGGGTTTTTTCCTAAACCTCAGTAATTTTTTTTTCTGAACTTTTTGCGTAAAGTTGACAGATAAGCCAAAGTTAAAGTATAATACCTCTCACTACCTGGTAGAGATATAATAATGTTGGGAAAATAAAAAAAGTTTACCTCATCTTGAAAATTGACATCAGCCCCTTCTCTAATATACTTCTTTATATCCTGAATGTGAACAGCTTTGACAGCGGTCATCAACTTCTCTCCTTGTACCTTTAAAATAGCACAGTTTTATTGTAGGCATTTATATCTTGCATTGAACTTTTGCATTATTCATCTTAAATATTAGATGAGAATGAATAAATTACAATTTTTCTAAATAAGGCTCAAAACAAGCTAGACCAAATTTTAGTGGTACAGTATCAAATGACATTGTTCAAAAGTACAGTAATCTGTTCCTTTTTCAACAGATGCACCTGATTTTGGTTCAGTTTTTTTAACTCCAATGATGGAGTCTGATCCGGAGAATACATATATAACTACTATAAGATACTTCACAGTTTAATCATGCAAAGGAACTACAATGATCATAAAACACTTTTTTAGATGGTTTGCAAAAACATGAAAATAATGTTCGGGCATTGCTCCTAAGATTAAGAGATTATTATTATGCAAAATTTTATGCTATTATTATGTGTACATCAGTCTTACCTGGTAACTTTCAGGCAGCTCTGTTACTTCTCTTAACACATCTGGAATAGAAATCATGAGTTGATTACAAAAGGCAGAGCATACTTAAGAAAGCGTTAGAAATCTTGAAGAAATAAGTGACATATGTATTGTTTATCAAACACATGTTTTCTCCATTCAGTAAGATTCACATCACAACTCCTGGTTCCATTAATACACATGGGAACTCTCTGAAAAACAGAATGTTCTGCTCTCTGATATCTCTCATATTATCTTAGAGTAATATAGATCATGCTGTTAGACTCAAACCCAAAACTTAAAGTTTACCATACCAACATTCAGTCGCATTTACTACTTTAGTCGAGGAAAACTGAATAAGGCCTACAGGCCTAATGTGAACCTGTGCAATGGGATATACATCAGGTATAATGCTTCCAGGCTGGACTGTTACTTTTCAAGTACATGTATGACATGTATATGTACAATGCAAGTACTGAACATTTTGAACCTTAGTGCATGCATCAATTACACAAACATCACTGCTGAAATACTGGCAGAGTTGCACAGAACACAAAAATGAATGTAAGTGGCACCACCACTTATGAGAAAGTCATTAAAGATGTATGGACATAAACAATTTCAGGCTTCAAACATCTTTGGCTATGTGCACAGATGCATGAAACAACTAGATACAGGTAGTTGAAAGAAACTAGTCTACGTGTATCCCCGGAAATCAGAGTTGTATCATAAGGTTAAGTGAGGCAAGGATTGAGTGGTAAGGGGAAATAGAGTGAAATGGATGTTTGCCAGGTAAACATTATTGTTAGGTGGCACCACCAGAGGCCAATACTGAAAATCACTCCTGAAAAAAGGGCATTAATTTATTCAACGCAAATGGAAAGGTAAGTAGTGCCACCTGTCTTATTTTATGAAAAAACTTTTCAAGATGGATGAACATGCCAAATTGCAGACCAATACCTTGACCCACTCCTGAGATATAAGCAATTTTTATCCAAAGCCCATTGACGAATAGATGCCATGGGAAAACAACTGAAAATGGCACCACCTGTCTTGAGTATAGGAGGGAGGAGTCCAAGATCTATGGATTTGTACAATTTCAGGCCAATACTGCAAATCACTCCTGAGAAAATGGCATTTATTTATTTTACAACAAGGCCTACAGGCCTAATGCGAACCTGTGCATTGGGAAATACACCAGGTATAATGCTTCAATGCTGGACCATTACTTGTCATGTATATGAACAATGCAAGTACTAAACATTTTGAATAAGAAACAACTACACAAACATCACTGCTGAAATTCTGGCATGGGTGTACACAACACAAAAACGATTGTAGCTGGCACCACCAGTCTTGTATACTTCGAAGCTATCGGAGATATACACATATGCCAATTTTCAGACTGATATATGAAACCCCTCCTGAGAAATAAGCAGGGACACACACTGTGCAAAAATTATTGTAGGGGGCATCACCAGTCCTGTATACGACAAAGCTATTTGATATGTATACATATGCCCAATTTCAGGCTGATATATCAAATTCCTCTGTAGAAATGAGCTGGCACATACACTGTGCAATAGTCAATGTACGTGGCGCCACCTTTCTTGTAACTGAGAATACCATCAAAGACTCATAGACAGGTCAAAATATCAGTCCAATACATCAAACTTCCCCAGAGTTTGATGCACTGGGCTGACAAGGCTTAGGTGAGTAAGGCAGTTGCCCCCGAGTGACCTGTGACAAATTGCTGCCTCGAACAACCGCACTAAGTTAACTCTTGACCTGCACCTGGCTAGACTGAGTGAACTTTTGACCTGTACCTGGCTGCACTGAGTGAACTCTTGACCTGTTGCATAATCTGACACAGTTGGCAGTCTGCCAAAGCTAAAAATAGATTCAGGCTGAACTTTGGTGCCAAATATGATGCAGTGAGCAGTCTGCCAAAGCTATAAATAGAATGCAGCTACTGCACTGAGTGAACTCTTGACCTATACCTGGCTGCACTTCTTCCAATCCTGGCACTGTGCCAAAATTATTTATAGAGCTTACATCATCTGGGCTAATGGCCAACATCAAGGCACTGGCAATCTGCCAATGGTAAACCAAGTGCTGCCATCTGAACACAAAAGTGGTCCCTACTTGAAATAACTTTGAAATTTATTTTCCCAATACAAAATGCTTTTCAGCTGACTTTTTGTAAAAAAGAAATCCGGAATATGTGTAAAATTATTACGGATGCATACTGAATGCAAAATTAAAATATAGATATATCTCATTGATGGCAAATTCTTGAATTAAGTTGAGTAGGGATACCAATAATTTATAGTCCACGTACTGTTGTCTTTATATAGCCACAGACAGCTGAATGTCTATTTTTGTAATATTGCCTGGTATGATAACTTAAATCATAAACCTAAATTGTTTAAAAACTTTTAAAATAACTTTCTTGTCAATATTAACCAAAGATAACCTGAAATCTAAATGTCTAGTGGCATGATGTAATAGATGCTGATAAACTGGTGCCAGGCTAGATGTAACAGCATCACACAGCTAACATATATGGTAAAATGACTCAATTCAATCTCCATAATTCAACCAAAAATCATTCATGTGGAACCATTAATGACAATTATTATGAGAATTATTGTAGGAATTATTCTTGTAAAATATTTAACAAACTTGCTTCAGTGGCATGAGTCGAAAAACATTACGCATGTGATAACTCATATATGCCGATACAGCAAACTGGCTAAGTTCAGCTTCCCATAACTCAGCCAAAAAGCACTGAACCAAAACCATTTGAATAAACTTGAATTATCAACATCTGCATGAGGATAATTAATGTGCAAGATTTAAGAATTTGGCCCAGTGGTTTTTGAGAAGAAGATCTTTGTAGCCACTGAGCTAAAATGGGCTGTTATGGCATATTACTAAATTCAGCTTCCCATAACTTAGCCAAAAAACTTTGAAAAGAAACCATTTAAACAAACTTCAGAAAGCACTACGTAGGATCATTTCTGTGCGATATTAAAAATTTTGGCCATATGGTTTCAGAAAAGAATTTTTTTGTAGCCCTCAGTGTGATATAGGCACTGATGACCCTGTACAAAAAAGGCCGATGCAAGTGGCGCCACCAATAACTCGATTTCAGATATGACCTATGTGACCAACATTAGCATAAAATTTGGTGATGATAGCTATAGCTGTTTCTGAGATTTAAATTTTAATATGCTTTTTTGCACAGTTAACAAAGTTCAACCTCCTGTAACTCGGCCAAAAATCTCTGAACTGGAACCATTCGAACAAACTTGAGAAAGATTGTTCACTGGATCATTTCTGTGAAATATTGAACAATTTGGCTGAACAGTTTTGGAGAAGAAGATTTTTAAAGCTTTTTTAGCTTTTTCCCTATAAAATCTAAGAAAATGCAGTTAGAAAAAAAAATAAACAAAATCTGATATAGTTTTTTGGATGACTGATTATTTGCAAAAAATTTGGTGATGCTACCTTCTGCCATTTTTGAGATAGCTATGGTTAACATACAGACGACGAACGAGGCATGACAGACGATGCACGACAGACGACGCACGACAGATGACGCTGCACCATTGCATAAGCACACAGGTTTGCTAAAAACAGAGGTAGATGGCAACACCTGTCTGGTTTACGAGAAAACTTTCCAAGATAGATGAACATGCCAAGTATAAGAAATTTCAAATTTCAAGGTCCCTACTTGAAATAACTATGAATTAAACAGGCTTCAGTGACTTGTTTAAAATAATACAATGAACTTAATTACCATAAAAACACAACAGCAAGCTGTTATAGTAGTCAGACTACAGCACATAGGCCTCTGCCAATCCTTGCACTGTGCCAAAGCTATTTATAGAGCTGACATCATCTTGCCTGATGGCCAACATCCAGGCACTGGCAAATCTTGGCAATTTGCCAATGATAAACCAAGTGCTGCCATTTGTACACTAAAGTGGTCCCTACTTGAAATAAATTTGAAATATATTTTCCCAATACAAAATGCTTTTCAGCTAACTATTTATAAATAAAGAAATCAGGATTATATGAAAACCTATTACAGATACCTACTGAATGCAAAAGTATAATACAGATACATCCCACCGATGGCAAATTCTAAAATTAAATTGAATATGGATACAAATTATTTATAATCCATGTAGAGACGTCTTTATATTACCACAGACAGCTGAATATCCATGATTGTAACACTGCCTGGTGTATTGTTTTATTGTAAAATCACCTGTCACATGCTGCCACCTAATGAAGGTATTTGAATTTATTATTTAACAATATACTGTACGGTACTCAGTATCAATAATCTGTTTCCAGTGATCAAGAACGTAATCAAGCCATGAGTCTTTGGTTACTCTTATCATAAGTCATCTGTCCAGTGAGGCACTTCATTTGACGACGAGGATTTATTCATAGTTTCTGGACATTCTAAAGAACATTTTGTGAGCTTCGTGACACAGTCTTCACGCTGGCGCTCCCGATATTCCTGTGGATTTTGTGCCTTGTCATACAGACTTTCTCACATGCCGCCATGTCTGATGCCTAGTCTGCCTATGTACCCACACATCTCCATTCATGGTGACCAAATACTCTGTTCCAATTCTGGACTAAATGGTTAAGAGTTTTTGATAATTTGATGACAGCCATGAACATTCGTAATCAAACTCAGAAAAGGGCAATTTTGTTGCATACTGCTGGTCCCAATTTCAATGAAATATTTGACTCGCTACCAGATCCTGGCAACATGTTTAGTTGTGCAGTTGATGCATTCAGTGATTATGTATTTCCGTTGTATGTATTATGTCAAAGTTGAGATCTATAAATTTTGTCAAACAAAACAACCACGAGTTGATTGATGCTTATCACATGCGTACACGAAAAATGGCAGAAAACTGTAATTTCTCGGACATTCAGAGAGATTAACTTAAGTCGCAAATTGTTCAAGAATCATGGCTATCAAGGCATTAGTTATTCAGCTTATGGAGCTTTTGTTTGTATCAAATTTTTAATTATTCTTGGGGGTATTTATGAGCCGGCCTATAGCTTGGAGATTTTTCATTAGTCTCCCTGGATGTCAAGTAAGAAGATTCTAGGTACAGCAGTTACAGTTTGTGGCATGTTAATAAGATGACCACTTCATTTGAAGGTCAGATAAATAGAGAAAAAAATGCCTAAAAATTGAAAAAAATACAGGTGGCGCCACCAGTTTGCAGGAACTGATGGAACATTCCATGATCAATATGCCTGCAAAGAATCATGGAGATCAATGCATTCGTTATTCAGATACTGGAGTTTAAATTTGTATTAAATTTTAAATTATTCTGAGGGGTACTTACTACGAAGGATATGGGTAACAGAGACCTAATTTCATCTTTTCACCGACACTTTTCATGAACCTCCCTTGATGTCAAGTTAGAGGAATCTACGTCCTGCGTTTACGATTTGTGCCCTGTTAACAGATGACAACTTCTTTGAAAGTCTCAAAAATAAAGAAAAAAATTCGTAAAAATTGAAAAAAATACAGATTGCGCCACCAGTTTGCAGGAACTGATGAAACATCCCATGATCAATATCAATGCAAAGAATCATGGTGACCAATGCAGTAGTTATTCAGAGACTTGAGCTTTTGTATCAAATTTTGCATTATTCTTGGGGGTACTTCGGAGCCCCATAGCTCCAAGGATATGGGTTACAGAGACCTAATTTCAGGTTTTCAAGGAGATTTTTCATGGACCTCCCTGGATATTAAGTTTGAAGATTCCAGGTCCAGTGGTTACGATTTGTGCCCTGTTAACAGATGACAGTTTCATTGAGGTCTGAAAAAAAGAGAAAAACATTTGTAAAAAATTTGAAAAAATACAGGTGGCACGACCAGTCTGCAGAAAATGATGGAACATTCCATGATAATTTTCATGCAAAGAATCATGGTGATCAATGCAGTGGTTATTCAGATACTTGAACTTTTGTATCAAATTTTGCATTAATGGGGGATACTTCAGAGCCCCATGGCTCTAAGGTTTTGGGTAACAGAGACCTAATTTTCAATTTCCAAGAATACATTTCATTGGCCTCTCTGCATGTCAAGAAAGAGGATTCTAGGTCCAACCGTTATGATTTGTGCCCTGTTATCAGATGACCCCATCTTTTAAGGTATCAACAATAGAGAAAGAAAATTGTAAAATATAGAAAAAATACAGGTAGCACCACCAGTCTGCAGAAATTGATGGAACATCCCATGATCAATATTCATGCAAAGAATCATGGTGATCAATGCAGTGGTTATTCAGATACTTGAGCTTTTGTATCAAATTTTGCATTATTCTGGGGGATACTTAAAAGCCCCATGGCTCTGAGGTTTTGGGTAACAGAGACCTAATTTTCAGTTTCCAAGAAGACATTTCACTGGCCTCTCTGCGTGTCAAGAAAGAAGATTCTAGGTCCAGCCGTTATGATTTGTGCCCTGTTATCAGATGACCACATCTTTAAGGTATCAAAAAGAGAGAAACAAATTGCAAAATAAAGAAAAAATACAGGTGGCACCACCAGTCTGCAGAAACTGATGAAATACTCCATGATCAATATCCATGCAAAGAATCATGGTGATCAATGCATTAGTTGTTCAGATATTTGAGTTTTTGTATCAAATTTTCATTATTCTGGGGGGTACTTCAGAGCCCCATAGCTTGAAGAATCTGGGTAACAGAGACCTAATTCCAGGTTTCCAAGGAGACTTCTCATGGGCCTCCCCGCATGTGAAGATAGAAGACTCTAGGTCTAGTTGTTACGATTTGTGCCCTGTTAACAGATGACTGCATCTTTTAAGGTCTCAAAAATAGAAAAAAAAATCGTAAAAAATCGAAAAATACAGGTGGCGCCACCAGTCTGCAGAATATGATGGAACATCTCATAATTAGTATGTATGCCAAAAATCATGACCATCAGTGATGTAGTTAATGAGATATTGAAGTTTTTGTATGAAATTTTTGACTATTCTGGGGGGTACTTTAGGGCCCCATAGCTTAAAGGATATGGGTAAGAGAGACCTAATTTCTGGTTTCGAAGGAGACTTTTCATAGTTCTCTCAGAATATCAAGAATGAAGATTCCAGGTCCCCTGGTTACGATTTGTGCCCTGTTAACAGATGTCCACATTTTTAAAGGTCCCAAAAATAGAGACAAAAATTCGTAAAAAATCGAACAATACAGGTGGCACCACCAGTCTGCAGAAACTGATGAAACATCCCATGATTAATAAGTATGCCAAAAATGATGACCATCAGTGATGTAGTTAATGAGATATTGAAGTTTTTGTATGAAATTTTTTTACTATTCAGGGGGTACTCTGGGGCCCCATAGCTCAAAGGATATGGGTAAGAGAGACCTTATTTTAGGTTTTCATGGAGACTTTTCATAGGTCTCTCAGAATGTCAAGAATGAAGATTCTAGGTCTAGTTTTTATGATTTGTGCCCTGTTGACAGATGTCCACATTTTTAAAGGTCTCAAAAATAGAGAAAAAAATTCGTAAAAAATCGAAAAATACAGGTGGCGCCACCAGTCTGCAGGAACTGATGGAACATCTCAGGATCAGTATGTATGCCAAAAATTATGATTATCAGTGATGTAGTTAATGAGATATTGAAGTTTTTGTATGAAATTTTTTACTATTCTGGGGGGTACTTTGGGGCCCCATAGCTCGAAGGATATGGGTAACAGGGATCTGATTCCAGGTTTCCAAGGAGATTTTTCATGGACCTCTCTGGATGTAGAGTAAGAAGATATCAGGTCCAGTGGTTACGATTTGTGCCCTGTTAACGGACAGACGGCCGGATGGCCGGACGGCCAGACGGCCAGACGGATGACGGACAAAGAGTGATCGCTATAGCTCAGATGACATACAGTCAGCTGAGCTAAAAACCAGCCAAGCATACAAGGACCAAGAAAGCTTAAAGGTGCCTACTCGCATGCCTCACATAAAAAATCTCAACATGCCAAACCCACATCTGTTCATCAGATTCACACAGAAAGCACAAGTGACTCCAGCTCATCTGAAGATGATCATCAGGATATCTGTGGTATCCATGACAACAAGGGCCATCCAACTACTTCTGTGTTGCAAGACAACACTCCTGTCTCGTTTATCATTGATACAGGATCATCAAAAGATCTCCTTGACTATCAAACCTACCTGCAACTTCCTGATCAGAGTGAACTTAAACCCACAAATGTAAAACTCTATCCATATGGTGTATATGTACCACTATGCCTCAGAGGAAAGTTTAATGTTTCACTCAGTACTAATGACTGCTCAGTTTCTACCTGCATTTTTGTAGTTGAGGGAGGTACTGCAAACTTACTTAGCTGTGATTCAGCTGGAAGCCTAGGTATTATATATGTGACATCAATGATCTCAGCACCAAGTCAGTGTACTAGTAACTCTGCAGATGTCGCCATTAGTTCTGATGTACAAATATCAGACATTCTGAATGAGTTTGAGGACGGATTTAGTGGCATTGGCAAGCTTAAGGACTTTCAGGTGAAGCTTCATGTTGCTTCAGATGTTCATCCAGTGGCACAGCGACACCGACAGATTCCATTCAGTTTACAACAGAAGGTTGAACAGAAGCTTGCAGAGCTAGAAACCACAGATATTATTGAACTGGTTACAGGTCCAACCCCGTGGGTCTCTCTGATTGTTTGTGTACCAAGGCCACACAGCCCAGAGGAGATACGCATATGTGTAGATATGAGGGCTGCCAATAGAGCTATTCAACATGAAAATTCAACGCCCACTATCAATGAGGTAAAAACAGGTGTCAATGGTTCACAGTTCTACAGCAAATTTTACTTAAACCAAAGTTATCACCACTTAGAAATCGATCCAGAATCCAGAAATATGACATGTTTCTCCACACATCTAGGACTGCAGATACAAACGTCTGAATTTTGGTGTAAACAGTGCCAGTGAAATCTTCCAGAATACCATTCCACAAGCATTACAGGGTATAAAAGGAGTACTTAACATCAGTGGTGATATACTTGTACATGTGCCAATACTACAAGAACACATTCAGATACAGGTTTTATAAAGACTAAGAGAACGAAATCTGACACTCAACAGAAACAAATGCAAATTTGCCAGATCACGTATTGAGTTCTTTGGTTATGTGTTCACAGCAGATGACGTATGTGCTGATCCCAAGAAAATTGAAAAAATCTTGCAAATTCAGGAACCAACCAGTGCTTCAAAGGTTCGGTCATTCCTAGGTATGGTCAACTATGTGAGTTGATTCATTCCAAATGTGGCCACTGTGTAACAGCCACTCCGCACGCTAACTAGGAAAGGTCAACTGTGGCAATGGGGAGAAGCAGAATCAGCTGCATTAAACACCCTAAAATCAAGCCTTATAAATGCAGATGTTATGGCTTTCTTCAATACAGCGCAAGATGCCAATTTAACAGTACAGTCATTGTTGATGCAAGCCTAGTCTGTTTTGGTGCTATTTTAGCTCAGGACAATCAAATCATTGCCTACGCCAGTCGAGCATTAACTGATGTTGAGCAAAGATACTCGCAAACTGAGCAAGAAGCCCTGGCCATCAAGTGGGCATGTGACCATTTCAGGCTACATAAACGGTCGTAAGACAGTCATTATTACTTACCACAAGCCCCTAGATGCACTCTTCAACAAAAACACATACAAGACCACCCCCCAGGATCGAAAGATGGATGATAAAGCTTCAGGACTATCAAATCAATGTCAAATATTAATCAGGTAAAGACAATCCTGCTGATTTTATGTCACATCATCCCCTGTGTCAAACTCTCAAGTGCCGGCCATGGGAACAAGCCTGGGAACGACGTGAATTTTGTTCTGTCTCGCGCTACTCCAAATGCTATACCAATAGTACAAATAATTGAAGAGACTGAGAAAGACACTCAGTTGCAAGATGTCATTGATATTGTTAACACAGGACAAGGGTAAAAAATGTTAACCAAACAGGAATCTGACTAAAGTCATTTTGGAATGTCCGCAGTGAGCTTAGTGTGACAACCTGTGGTGCTTTCTTAAGATCAGATTGTGATTCCCCAGATCCTACAGCTGCACATTGTTAAACTTGCTCATATCAGACACCAAGGAATAGCAAAAACCAAAGCATATTGCTTAGAACCAAAGTATGGTTTCCAGGACTTGACACACTGGTAGAACAAGAAATTGCAGTATGTCTAGCATGTCAAGCATGCACCACACAACTGCCAAGAATTTCCATGGACTCATGTTTCAGTTGATTTTTGTGGCCCACTTGACAGTGGAAAAGATTTGCTAGTATTAGTTGATGATTACAGCAGATTTCCTGCAGTTTAAAATTCATCTTAGCACGTCTGCTAAAGCCAGAAACTTGACAAAATTTTTGCCACCCATAGTATTCCCAGAGTCCTACGTAGTGATATTGGACACCCATTCAATAGCAGTGACTTTTCTATCTTCGCCAAACAACTTGGGTTTACACATAGGAAAATCGCCCCTATGTGGCCAGAAGCAAATGGGGAGGTAGAGAGGTTGATGTGTACATTAAAGAAAGTATTACAAACTGCCACAGTTGAGAGAAAAATAGGGCAACAAGAATTGTGGAAATTTCTCAGACAGTACAGAGCTACCCAACACTGTTCAATAAAGGTATCACCAGCGGAAGCCTTGTATAACAGAAATCTTACAACTGAGATTCCTTCCACCAAAATAAATGAACCCAGAGAACTACATATAACCATTAAGAACGACAAAACAGCAAAATGCAAAATGAAAGCATATGCTGAAAAAAGATGTAAAACACAGCAATCTAATATCCAGGAAGGTGACCGCATGTTCTTGAGAAATCAGAACAACAGAAAAATGAAATTGCCTTACTACCCATATACATACAAAGTGATTAAGTGCAAAGGTGATCTTATTACAACCTGTAGCAAGCACAAAACTGTAACCAGAAATGTTTTCAAGTTCAAGAAAATGTGTTAAATGGTTAAGATCAAAACCAGGATAATTTTGAATCCGATGATTAGTCTATTCTTGCTCCAGCTACACCAACTGTTATTAGTAACCCGAATGCTGCTGCCCGAGATGATCAGCTATGTGATTCACAAGTTGTCAACTCGTAACCCGATATCCCTGCTAAGAGAATCAGAAGAAATCCAAGATACTTACAGGACTATGTACCTCGTTAAGCTAACTCACATTTTTGAGTAAATTAGCTGTTAAACAGAGTAATTATGATAATTAATATTTGCTCGCTAGCCCTTACAGAGTCTAATAAGTGTGCCATCTGTCAAGAATAAATCTCTTGTAATTTTCAGTTTGCAATCATGCCCGACCTGCTATGACTTCCATGTTGAGATTTAAACAAGGCCTACAGGCCTAATGCAAACCTGTGCAAAGTTTGGGAGTGTGAATGGAGGTTTATTTTTAAAATTTAATATTGATCCTCTTAAGTCCTGCATATCTACCTTAGTCATTATGATTATAGCAAAATGGATGTTTCGGACCTGCAAGTTTCAGACTAGGACATTTTTAAACTAGAATATGGGTAGTCGACAAGCGACTATGTGTATCCGCAGAAATCAGAGTGGGACGGGTGAAGTGAGGCATGGATTAAGTGGCAAGGGGAATAGAGTGAGGTGTGTTGCATATTAGCATGGATGTCTGAAGTGTAAACGTGAATGTAGGTGGTGCCACCTGTCATAAAATCAAGGAAATTGTCCAGGATATATAAACCTGCAAAATTTCAGGTGGATAAGTCAAACCACTGCAGAGATATGAGTGATTTTATCCCAAGGCAGATGAACAAATGGACGCTGTTCATAAGTGGTTGCAGGTGGCGCCACCAGTTTTGCCTGTGATGAAGAGCTATGTGAGCTATCTATACACAAGCAAACTTTTGGCCCAATAGGTCAAACGGTTCCCGAGATATGAGCTTGGATGTCTGCAGAGTAAACCTGAATGTAGGTGGCACCACCTGTCATAAAATCGAGAAAGCTGTCCAGGATGTATAAACCTGCAAACTTTCAGGTGGATAAGTCAAACCACTTCTGAGATATGAGTGATTTTATCCCAAGGCAGATGAACAGATGGACGCTGTGCATAAGTGGTTGCAGGTGGCGCCACCAGTTTTGCCTATGATGAAGAGCTATGTGAGATCTATACACATGCAAAATTTTGGCCAAATCGGTCGAACGGTTTCCGAGATAGGAGCTTGGATGTCTGCAAAGTAAATGTGAATGTAGGTGGCGCCACCTGTCATAAAATCGAGAAAGCTGTCCAGGATGTATATACCTGCAAAATTTTTAGTGGAAAAGTCAAACCACTGCTGAGATATGAGTGATTTTATCCCACAGCAGATGAAGAGATGGACGCTGTGCAAAAATGGTTGCAGGTGGCGCCATCATATGTTATAAAGCTATCAAAGGGCTACATTTGTGCAAAATTTTTAGCCTTATCGGTCTTAAGGTTCCCGAGATATGTGGGTTTATGTGTGGAAACAGACGCACAAATGGACGCTGGGCAGAGAGGAAAGGTCAGAAGTCAACCAAAAATGAGGGTGCAGCAGTTCACACGTGATCGATCATAATTCCAAATTTTAAAAAATTCTGCCTAGTGATTATGGAGGAGTTCTCCGGAAACCTATGCGGTGATGGCGGCAGCGTCGGTGTCTGACTGAAAACATAGTATCTGCAAAACTCTGTTTACGCGGATACAATGATTGTAGCTGGCACCACTAGTCTTATATACACAAAGAGATATATAAATATGCCCAACGTCAGACTGATATGTCAAACCCCTCCTGAGAAATAAGCAGGGACATACACTGTGCAAAAATTTTTGTTGGTGGTGCCACCAGTCTTGTACACTATAAAGCTACCTGATATGTAATGTAAACATGCCCAATTTTAGGCTGATGTATCAAATACCTCTGTAGAAATAAGCAGGCACATACACTGCAAAGTCAATGTAGGTGGCACCACCTGTCTTGTAATGAGAATACCATCAAAGACGCATAGACAGGTCAAAATATCAGTCCAATACATCGACCTTCCCCAGAGTTTGATGCACTGGGCTGACAAGGCTTAAATGAGTAAGGCAGTTGCCCCCCGAGTGACCTGTGACAAATTGCTGCCTCAAGCAACTGCACTGAGTTAACTCTTGACCTGCACCTGGCTAGACTGAGTGAACTTTTGACCTGTACCTGGCTGCACTGAGTGAACTCTTGACCTGTTGCATAATCTGACACAGTTGGCAGTCTGCTAAAGCTATAAATAGATTCAGGCCAAACTTTTGTGCCAAATATGATGCAGTGAGCAGGCTGCCAAAGCTATAAATAGAATGCAGCTACTGCGCTGAATGAAATCTTGACCTATACCTGGCTGCACTTCTTCCAATCCTGGCACTGAGCCAAAACTATTTATAGAGCTGATATAATCTTGGCTAATAGCAAACATCAAGGCACTGGCAATCTGCAAATAGTAAACCAAGTGCTGCCATCTGTACACAAAAGTGGTCCCTACTTGAAATAACTTTGAAATTTATTTTCCCAATACAAAATGCTTTTCAGCTGACTTTTTATAAAAAAGAAATCAGGAATAAATGTAAAATTATCACAGATGCATACTGAATGCAAAATTAAAATACAGATATATCTCATTGATGGCAAAATCTTGAATTAAGTTGAGTAGGGATACCAATAATTTATAATCCACATACAGTTGTCTTTATATAGCCACAGAGAACTGAATATCCATGGTTGTAACATTGCTTGGTATGATGAATAACTTAAGGGGAACATGACACTTAGAACTACCAATGGAATTTCTTAGATAAATTGCACATGATATCTATTAGACATACTTTGTAAAATTATGAAATCTGGGGGTCAATGTGCTTATTTTTGCAGTATATGAAGTTGAAAATTGACACTTGTGGTGGGCTTTTATATGATATTATAACTAAGGGGGAAGCAAAAGTTACATATTTTAGAAAACTGACCAATGTATTTTTCATAATATTCTAAATAAACATGCCGAATTAAATTTCATTCTTATTTACAGACAAAAATGTGTATGTCAATGGGTTAAATTTTAAAATATTAGGCCAAAATATGAACATTTTGGACATTATTAGTTTATTAAAAAACCCAAAAGGTAGCGCTGGTGGTTTTGAGACAGAGAGCAAGTCCACACATAAATGGCTTCTTGCGTCAACAATATTTGATCAGTTTTTAAGATGCCCATATAAAAAGATATTATAAATATCAACACTAAAAACTATGGGTATATACTAAATATCTCTTCAGAATTACACCATCAGTGTCATTTACAATCATATAGTGATATTTATGCTGTTTTTTGTCATCTACTTGCTACTGTCAGTTGACAACAGAGCCGTTGGCATATTCCTGCACTTGAGCCTCTTCTGGTGATATTCTGGTGAAATTTTCTTTGTAAAACTTTGATACTATTTAAAAATAATTAAATAAAGCAGTCACACTGAGCATTCTTACAATAATTGTTCATCGTTGTTACTTTTCTCAAATGATGCCCTGAAGCGATGACGTTGTTCATGACAACAAAAGTCACAAACGGCACAATATGTACCCTCTTGATAATATAATTAAACCAGATATTATTAATTTGCAGTGTCATCAGTAGGGGACGCCAGTAAAGTGATATGTTCCCCCTTAAATCATAAATCTAAATTTTTTAAAAGCTTTTAAAAAAAACTTTCTCGTCAATATTAACCAAAGATAACCTGAAATCTAAATGTCTAGTGGCATGATGTAATAGATGCTGATAAAATGGTGCCAGGCTAGATGTAACAGCATAACACAGCTAACATATATATGGGAAAATGACTCAATTCAATCTCCATAATTCAGCCAAAAATCATTCATGTGGAACCATTAATGACAATTATTATAAGAATTATTGTAGGAATTATTCTTGTAAAATATTACCGTAGATCCGCGTTTTGCCGCCGCGGCCATAAAACAAGACTTGTAGCTAAAATTCCTGACTTATATTTCTCGACAAGGGATGCGGCTATAAAACGCCGGTTAGGCTAAATTCAAACATGTACAAGAGACTCGATGGCCCGCCGAGGCGCAATAGGCGATAATAGGTTGAGGAAGGAGGAAGTGAATACTGAGAACGTATATTTTATGATACTGCATATTTGTATATTAATTTTATTCATTGTTAATTTTATTAAATGTAAAATTGATATTTTAAACAGGCTTATATGTATTATAAAACTTTTCTGAGTCAGTTATAAACCACGGCCATTTTCACGCAATGATTGATAAAAGATCGATATTCACTCGCCAAATTATGCACTCTAACCAGACTAACGGTTGTACCTATATTTGAGTATGGCTGCAATACCGGTAAAACATTATTTTAAGATATTTCTTGAACATATCATTTCTTTTAAAATAAATTGTAAAACAAAAGATAATCAAAGACCATACGTTCTTCGGCAATTAAACCTGCGTACATGTTCAGATACTTCTTTGTTCATCACATTGTCAATAGATGGCGCTCGAAGGTCATAACCTCACCAGCTAGTTCTGTAATCAATTAATGTGGCACGTATTGCTAGCAGACGGTTCAGTGTGATACAGGCACTAGCTCAGATGACCCCGTACAAAAAAGGCCGATGCAGGTTGCGCCACCAATACCTCAATTTCAGATATGACCTATGTGACCAACATTGGCATAAAATTTGGTGATGATAAATTTTAATACGCTTTTTTGAACAGTTAACAAAGTTCAACCTCCTGTAACTCGGCCAAAAAACTCCGAACTGGAACCATTCGAACAAACTTGAGAAAGATTGTTCACTGGATCATTTCTGTAAAATATTGGACAATTTGGCTGGACAGTTTCGGAGAAGAAGATTTTTAAAGCTTTTTAAGCTTTTTCCCTATAAAATCTAAGAAAATGCAGTTAGAAAAAAAGAAACAAAATCCGATAGTTTTTTGGATGACTGATTATTTGCAAAAAATTTGCTGAGGCTAGCTCCTGCCATTTTTGAGATAGCTATGGTTAACGTACAGACGACACACCACGCACGACACACGACGGACGCCGCCGCACCATTGCATAAGCTCACAGGTTCGCTAAAAATATGAAGTTTAATGACAGTTTTGAAGGCTGTATGAAAGAGATGACATCAAAATGGTTGAAATCCTCATAAAATGTCAAATATAGGTTGGCACAAATGCCCATGTGACCTGATTTTACCAAGAAATTCATACGGGTGTAAAACTATTGGTTAAAATGGGCACTATGGTCAACTTAGCTAAAAAAAAGGTAAGTGCCCTTACCGAAAATTTTTATAAGTGCCATATATGTGAACTTTATATGGCACATATAAGGCACATATATGTGCCATATATGTCCCTTATATCCAACCTTATAACTCCCATATATGCACATATATGTCTGGTATATGGATTTTATATGCAAATTAGGTAGGAGCCTTATATGTCACATATATGGGCCTTATATGTCACTTATAAGGCTTCCACATATAGGTCCCCTATAACTCCCATATATGTCCCATATATGTGCCTTATAACTCCCATATATGTCCCATATATGTGCCTTATAACTCCCATATATGTCCTATATATGTGACATATATGGGACTTATAAGTGCCATATATGTCCCTTATAAGTGACATATAACTCACATATAAGTCCAGTGTATGCACCTTCAGTGCTGTTTGTCAGTAGCTCAGTTACTTTCTGTTGTATGTTCTGTTTTGAAAGGTGTTTACTATTTTCTTTATTTCACAAGGAATTATGGTTGATATTAGAAATTAAGGTTTGTGTGTGTGTGTGTTTGTGTGGTGAGCTTCCTGCACTGTGCAATTCCTTGGAATCAAAGCTGGCCTGCAGTCACACTGGGGGTCATCAACTTCATACAGTCATATGGACTCAAACACATGAAACATAAAAGTATGAAAACACAGTATCCAAAATAAATGTTTATTTACACATTTGTAAACTGAAAATAATATTTTCATAAGATTTTAAAACTCCCTGGTTCAGTCAGATTTGAGAGTCTTGTCATTTAGGGAATGAAGGCTGGAAGGAAATATACACCCTTGCCACACTCCAAATCCTTTTCCGTCTATTCCTGTTTGACCTGTAAAAACAAATGTTACCAGTCTTAGTATACACATATAATCATTATTGCTCACAATAATTATTTAATTAAATAAGCTTAAAGATAATCTTTTCACATTGATGCTTATAAGTATTGCTTTTATTTAACATTAACATTAGTTTACCTTATCTGGAGGCAACACACAAGTCAAAAAAAGAAAAAAAATTATTTCACTGAAAGTACATCTGCTCTCTATCTAGGGGTTTTAAATGTTCTGAAAAAATGCCTGTTTAACATTTAGGATTATAAGTAAATAGAGGTGGACTTCTCAATTACTAACACAGGAAGAGTTTTCCAGTTTATATACAGAATATATACAAATAATACAGATTATCAAATATACTGGTCACAGGACAGACACTGTGGCCTAAAGATGCTTGTAGGTTCAGAAAGTAGGTTACTCAGTTGCAACAATTTTAACATGTAAGCAGTTATAATATATAAATGTTAACCACCAAATTTTTACTTCAAATATTGTATGCTCCAGCTATTTGATAAAAAAAAACTTACAAATCATAACATTGCCCATTTGCTAAAAGATTTAAATGTTACTTTATATAATAAAATGAATATGCTTACCAGACAATTCTTGCAAGGGCTGGAGATATCTAGGCTATTCTTATACTTTCACCACCATTTCTTCATACTGGTTCTAAGAAAAGTATAGAAACCAAATCAAAGAAACAAATGTTGTTGGAAATAAATAATTAAGAACTTGGAGTCTTGCATATTTTTGACATTTAAGTAGACAAATGGACTAAAAAAGAGCCTCACATCAAATCATAGAACTGAAACAGTACATCAATGATATATTGGTTGTCAGTAATGTTAAAAATGACATCTTGACCTTTAATGGTGAAATGGCACTAAGAAATCATTCAAGGTGGACCCAAAAAATCCACTTTTGATTGACCTGTAAATTGAACCAGATTTGATTTCTCTTTGGGAATCAAAATAGTACCTAATGAAATCATCTTTAGTGAAACAAATTCCCAAATTATCATGCTTTTCCTTTTGTAAAATGTACACCCAACTACAAACAGCATCACTAAAAAGGGCATGTTCTTAGCTTTATGTTGATGTATAGAAAATGCACATTGTCACTAAATAGAGGCAACAGCTTTAGCTTTTGACAGGAGCTGGTATTTTGTAAATATGGACCACCTAATAGAGAATGAAACACATAATTGTGTATTTTCAGGGCAAAACAAGATGAGTGAAAGTCATCTTAATACTATCACTGATTTAAACATGCAAAAAGAACTTAAATAATGCAAGAGTACTCACCAATGAGACACTTTTCAGCTATAAATTCCCCTTCTGGTTGACAAACCCAGCTTATTCCAAATATGATCCCAACGGTTACCAGATGTTGTCATTCACACAGGAATGCAATCTCTTTGTCCCGGGGAACACAGCATGTACAGCTGAGACAGCTAGCTCTAGACCTTGGCCTTATCAGTAACAGTCATGGGGGAGGGGGAGGGGTGTTACATATATCTGTGAATACAGTATTACTACTCATTACTGAGCCTGAAGAATTTTAAGGATGCAGACATTTGTTTTTATAAAATAACAATGCTTTGATAAATATTGTTGATTTTGTATGGCAATATTTTACAGCTGGAAGGCAGGTGTGTTTTAGCTGTTAGAATTATATAATTATAAATCCAATGAAATATTAGGATAATGTTTAGGGTTTGCCATAACAAGTCAGTAGCATACCACATCAATACCCAATGTTCTGTATTTTAATATGAACTAGTTATCTGTGGTAATGGGATTCTGTAGTACTTGAATATAAACTACATTCCAAATGAATAATGTTTCTTATAATATATCAATGTCACAAAATATAAACAATATGTATTTTTATATTGTGTTTTGATTAAATGATCTTTTTCTGCATGAATACTAGTGTTAAATGTTTACATCACTTAAGGAATCAATCAGATAAAAAAGTAGCGGAATATAATTCCTAATTATTAGTATCATTTTTTAATATACCTAAAATTCTGAGGAAGCTGGTTATTTTGACCCCCATATTACCATACTTCTTCATTATTTATTCAGTTTAATTCATTTTGTTTGAAAAACATAAAGAGTTGGGACTTAGAAGTTTCTGCAGCATTTTTGTTCTCTTTGAAAATTTCTAAGTCCTATCTTGTAGCACAATAAGCCTCAAAGTATATGAACATATAACTGACATATAACTGACATATACAGAGCTCCTTCATGTGCATGCTACCTTACATCTCCCATACAAGTCACATATAACTGAAATATAGAGAATAGCTTTAAGTGTGACTCCCTTATAGCTGACATATAACAAACATACAACTCCCTTATAACTCACATATAACAATGCCTGGCTAAACATATAGCTGCAATATAAATATAACTCACATACACAGCACTTATATGGGAAATATAAGGGACATATAAGGGCCTTATATGGGACATATAAGGCACATATATGTGAGTACTTTTCATTTTCGTAAGGGTGACTAAAATGTATGTATGGCCATCAAATTCATTTCTAAGGCTCAGGGTAAATGTTTGGTGAAAAAGAGTCCAGATTTTTGCTTATCATGACGAGTTAATTTAATAACTGAGAATAGCTCACATATGCAAAGACCAGTTAATAGGTCACAGAATAAAACAACAATTTTCTCATTAATTTAATTAGTAGATATGGATCTTCTTGTTGTTTTTTTTTTTGCAGACCTTACCCTAAAACATGTGGTGGTTTACTGAAATTTACTGAAAAGCAAATACCTGACTTTTTCCCACAGAACACAGGTGGTCGATGAAGGGTCAGCTCGAGACTCGTGATAACTGGAGGATCTATGCCTTGATGGAGACATAAAAGATGCAATACATTCCTCATTGTGTGGGCTGCCGCACCTGACCGGATGTTTTCCTCCAACTGATGCAAAGTATCGTGATCCCTGATATATATCCCCAGGCCAACACTTGATTCTCTGGTGTAAATCCATTTTTTAAAAATCCTTTTCATGCTCTTGAGGATTTTCCTAACCTCTCCCTGTTCACTTGATATTTGATATGAACACCTCTCCTTAGCAAGTATTTTGTCCAATAATGCAGCAAGGTGTTGCTTGGTGACAACTGAGTATCCATTTACAACAAGGAAGCCTATAAAATCACCTGAAATAAAATTTAAAGATTATGTGATGTTTTCTCAAACTGCAATCAAGTAAAAGAAATTATGCATGAATGGTGAAGTTGAACTTATTAGCACTTTGGTCCAAAACCATTTTTTTGGCAAATATGACAACTTTACTATTTAACCAATTATTGATGCCCTGATTTTTCTGAATATGTACAGCACTGAGCTTTGTTCCTTCCTGTCTTGAATATTACCACTGTGAAGCTTGAACCCTGAGGCATATACATAACAGCCTTTATTAAAGAATATGATGACAACCAATAAAGGCCAAAACTTGCACTATTTCTTTAATTTAATTATAATACAAGTGCATGGAATTTGATAAATACAATGGACTACCAGTATGCTTATAATAAATTTAATCTTTATTTTATATAAAATAAATCATCACTGCTCAAATGAATGCATGCACTCATAAGACATTCAGCTGAACATGGAATAGGATATGCAGAATATAACATTCTTTCAATCTGAGCATTAAATGAAAAACATATGTATATTTGCATAACGTTTGTGACCTGGCTGCATTGGCTCCTAAATTTGAGAAAATAAATGGAAATTAAAATCCATAAAATTCATGATAATATAGAAAAAGTAGGTGGCACCACCAGTCTTGCACATCTTAAAAGGGTATCAAACATCAATAATCCTCAAAGATCTGAAATCAAGATCATCTGTGTATTAACTGACACATCATATCCAGTATGAATCTGAAACACAAAAAGCCTATGTTTCAGTCTATATTGTTTAAACTTTGATGCAACTGTATCTGCCACAGATTTGAAGGGCTCACATTAAGGCTGACAATTTGTGTCAAAATACCAATATCATATGTTGATAATTAATAAAAAGCCACATTGATATGGTTACCAGTACTGTAACACTATGCGCATGCTGTATCTTTGTAACAATGAAATACAACAAGTGACCCATGGGTCATGACGCTCAGCTGACTGGGAAGAGATTTGCAAAAGGAAATTTTATCATCTGAATGGAACCCATTCAACTGAAGCATCAAACAGATTAACCAACAGGCTGAGATTGTGTCTGTATTAATATATCTAAAAAATAGAGAAAAAATGCATAAACTTTTAAAAAAATTACAGGTGGCTACACCAGTCTGCAGAAACTAATAAAAAGACTTAATGGTCAATATCCATGCAAAGAAGCATGGTGGTCTCTGGATTAGTTGTTCAGATACTTCAGCTTTTGTATCAAATTTTCCATTATTCTGAGCTTCATTTTGGAGTGCCATAGCTCAAAGGATATGGGTAACAGAGACCTAATTCCAGGTTTCCATGGAGACTTTTCATGGGTCTCCCTGTGTGTCAAGAATGAAGATTCTAGGTCCAGTCGTTACAATTTGAACCCTGTTGACAGATAACTACATCCTTAAAGATCTAAAAAATAGAGAGAAAAAATGTAAAAATTTGAAAAATATAGGTGGTGTCACCAGTCTGCAGGAACTGATGGAACATCTCATGATCAATATGTATGCCAAAAATCATGAACATCAGTGATGTAGTTAATAAGATATTGAAGTTTTCTTTTTAAATTTTTTTTATTATTCTGGGGGGTACTTTGGGGCCCCATAGCTCAAAGGATATGGGTAACAGAGACCTAATTTATGGTTTCCATGGAGACTTTTCATAGGTCTCTCAGAATTTCAAGAATGAAAATTCTAGGTCCAGTCTTAATGATTTGTGCCCTGTTAATAACAGATGTCCACATTTTTAAAGGTCTCAAAAATAGAGAAGAAAATTCGTAAAAAAATCGAAAAATACAGGCCAGGTGGCACCCCCCGTCTGCAGGAACTGCTGGAACATCTCATGATCAATATGTATGCCAAACATCATGACCATCAGTGATGTAGTTGATAAGATATTGAAGTTTTTGAATGAAATTTTTCACTATTCTGGGGGGTTCAATATGTATGCCAAACATCATGACCATCAGTGATGTAGTTGATAAGATATTGAAGTTTTTGTATGAAATTTTTCACTATTCTGGGGGGTACTTTAGGGCCCCATAGCACAAACAATACGGGTAACAGAGACCTAATTTCTGGTTTTTTAGGAGATTTTTCATGGACCTCTCAGAATATCAAGTTACAAGATTCTAGGTACAGCCATTACGATTTGTGCCTGGTTAACGGACAGACAGACGGCACAACAGACGGACAGCTAGACAGACGGACAACGGACAAAGAGTGATCGCTATAGCTCAGCATGACTGAAAGTCAGCTGAGCTAAAAAAAATTCCTCACAAATATAGACACAAGTCATACACAAGTCATACAACCATCTGAACCTAAATATCACAAATGAATAACTAGGCCAGGATATGAAAGACAGGAGCCACATAGACAATGAGATATGGTCAGAGAAATGTAATAATATTTAATGATGTTATGTTTATTTGTGTCATTAGTTGTGTTGATCAGTAGGTTGGTTAATGTTGGAACCATTCTGGAAGTTTAATAGCCTGTAGAGAAGTGTAGATAAGTCTGTATAGTTTTGGAACTTTCCTGTAGTTTCTCTACTGTGGATATATCTAGGACAAAGCTCAAGACAAGAGGCGGTGGCCGGGTCATAGAGTTGGTGAGAGTGTCAGTGTTGTTAAGTTAGAGAGTCAGAGTAGAATCGGTCTGCGCCAGACATGATGTTGATTCCACTAGAAGTTTACACAAATATTGGTCCTAGAGTTTTATATTTAGCCAAACAGGGCACAGAAATACTTCATGTGTTGAAGAATTGTATTTTGGAGCCAGTGGGTGAAAGCAAGAGAATTGTATTTTCTAAAAGTATTGTTTGTACAGCTGGAATTAGTCAACAGTGGGCAGAAGCTGTTTGTGACATTTTGAAAATAAACATTGTTTTTGTTACAAGCCCTGGCTTCGAGATTTTTGGACTTTAGTGAGTAAGTTCACTATATTTGTCCAATGCTTGCACATGAAATATGACACTTAATTATTATCTAAGTTATTTATACAGCATAAGCAGTGTTTTCTTTCTTTATTGACATTTCAACACTTAAATGAGATCACTTATTGTAATGATTGAGTGGATGAGAAATGTAATATACAATGACTAACTAAAATACAGGTAGTCCACAAGCGACTATGTGTATCTGCCAAAATCAGAGTAGGACGGGTGAAGTAAGGCATTGATTTAGTGGCAAGGGGAAATAGAGTGATATGTGCTGCATTTTAGCATGGATGTCTGCCACGTAAACATGACTGTAGGTGGCACCACCTGCTATTTGAAAGAGAAATTACCCAAGATGTATAATATGCAAAATTTCAGGTGGATAAGCCAAACCACTGCTGAGATATGAGTGATTTAACCCTAGGCAGATGAACAAAATAATACCTTGCAAAAAATTGTTGATAGTTGGGCAACTAAATTTGTATAAGCTTTATATATAACATAAATGACCAACAACACCAAAACCTCCAAATGGTAATACTTACCAAGACAGGATTCAAGGAAAAGCCTCTGGCTTCTCCTAACCATTGCAGAAGTATGAAAGTTTTCTGACAATTTTGCTGATGATTTGTAGGCTTTTGATTGGTTCTTGAAAAACCAGCTAAGTTTTTCAAGAAGTTCTTTGGAAGTGTTCTTCTTAAGCACAAAGGGCTCTATATCAGATTTCAGCTGTCCATACAAAAGGTACAAGTCTTTATTCTGTGATGATATTATGTGTGGAATAGCATGGTTTACTGGTATCATCTGCACCCAGTTCAGTTGAGTATTCTGGTCCAGCAACAGCCACACTGTATTCTCCATCAATGGTTTCACTTGGTTTGTATTTCTCAATTCAATTACTTCTGCAGAAAAACGTGAGACTTGTGCAGATTGTTCCTTCCATTTATTAAATTCCTTCACGAGCTCTTCTCTGAAAGGACATCCTTTCTTGACAACTATATGGAGTTTCAAATTCCCACTTCTACGCAAATCTTTTAATACCCCAAGGACTAATGTTAAGGTTTCAAATGCAGATTCTTTTTCTGCTGAAACTGTTGTCATAATATTCAAACCTTCTCCATAAAATGTCTGGTATAGAGCAATGTCAGGACAGAAAGGGGATGGATAATATACAACATTTTCTTCTCCACCTATCATGTACTTCTTCCAGCGTATAAAGACACTGTTTCCCAAATACAAGTTGGCACCAGAAAATCTTCGTGACATATGGGTTTGACTGCATTTTTCTGCGAGTTGACTATCATTCTCACTCCAGAAGTCTTCTGGTGTTGATGATATCAAACAAGATGCACTTACTGTGTCCGGAATGTTAAGTGGGTTACTGGTAGCATGTGGTATTAACTTGACAATATGGCTTCCCTCCTCAAACACTCGATCTAGCGATTGGATGCTCTCAGTGTGTAAACTGGGGATCAGGTTATTTAGGCTTTGTTGCATGTGATTTATAATAGCATTAGGTCCTGGGTCTTTTTCTCCTTCATCATCAAGAATAAAATATATCTTTGGATGAAGAACATCTGTATGTTCCTGAAAGAAACAGAAGACAAAGTTAGTTGTAGCTACACTGATGAAGATCATTCTGTTAATTTATATTTGAAATCTTTTAGTACAATTAGTTGCTGAGGCCATGGGTAAGTGTAGTCATTTAAAGTAAGTAGACATTAGTACAATAAGTATAGACTTTGAGTTTAACAGCCAAAAGTCTTAATTGTTTATTGTTATGAGATTAAATATAATAATATATAATTAAACTAGCATGAAAACACTTTGTTTTATTATTCCATCTAAATGCTGAGAAACTAGGATTTTTTTTTAAGAATAAAAATTATATGTATTAACTGAATATTCTGGGAAAATTAAATTTTGATTAGTTAGGTAATTTATGTCACTGTAATTTCAAAATGACCATCCTGTTTTTCTATATGGGCACATCTTTCTAAAATAAACATGTCAATTAACTCGGAATTTGAATTAATGAGTCAAGGGCTGCTGCACAGGTGCTTGAAGTGGTCCAGCTTTTTATCTCATAGTAGTAGATATCTGTTTATTAAATTCACTTCTGTTTAGGTGTTTTTAGTAAAACAAGATTTAACCAACTTAACCAAAATTATTATTTTTTCTAGTTACTCTGCAAAGAGATTACATAATAATCAGTATAACAATGTATAGCTCTTACTGTCATTCTAGCCAATGAAGATATAGGTATTTCAATACATGAATAAATATATCAAGCATTTCATTTTTACACTAAATGCCTGTTTGGATAATATTTCAAATCAACCACTTGTGTAACAGCTTAAACAATGAAAATAATATGTTTGAATAAATGTTTGTCAGTCTGTTACTCAAAGAATCAGTCCAGTCTTCTTAAATATAACAAGGCCTGCGAACCTGTGCAATGGGATACACATCAGGTATAATGCTTCCATGATTACATGCTTGACCATTTTTTTTTAAAGCACTTGCTTCCTTTTCAGGTATGTGTAACATGTACATGTAGATGTAAAATGCAAGTACTAAACATTTTGAAATACAAGCACCAATTTCACTAACAACACTGGTGGCACCACCAGTCTTGTGTAAGAGAAACCCATTGCAGATATATGGACAAGCACATTTCAACCAGATACATCAAACCACTTTTGTGCTTTGTCAACAGATGCATGAAATCCAAAAACAATTATAGGTGGTGCCACAGGCCTTGTATACATCAAAACTATTAGAGATGTATGGACATGCACAATTTCAGAATGACATGTCAAATCACTCCTGCAATATAAACAGGGACGTATACTGTGCATAAAAATATTGTAGATGGCACAACCAGATTTGCATATGCCAGGTTATCCAAGATGTACAGACATGCACAATTTCAGTCTGATACATCAAACTTCTCAGCCAGGTGCACTCTAATGACCAAGCTCAACTGAGCCAGACAGTTGCCCCCAAGTGAACTGAAACTAATATGCAGGTGCAGCTACTGCACTGAGTGAACTCTTGACCTGTATTTGGCTGCACTGACTGAACTCTTGACCTGCTGCCTAATCTGATAGAGTTTGCAGTCTGCCAAAGCTATAAATATATTCAAACTGAAACATGGTCTGTTGCCAAATCTGAAATATTTGGCATTCTGCCAAGCTATTTATAGATACAGACAAAAACTTGGCCTGTTGCCAAATCTGTTGACACATACTTTGGCTACAATGCTTTTTCATAAGAAATTTTTACAAAAATGTTTAGAATAATAACAGATTTTAAAAGCAAAATCAGAATATAGGTATAATTTATTCAGGATTTAAATTGATGGATAGGATTAACCAAGTTGGATAGGGACGCAAAGTATTGTTTTCATGTTGCCTGTACATGCCCTTTTCTCTATAAAATCAAACTCAATGCAGATAGCAAAAGATATAAGCTCAATCCGAATCATTTTTGCATAACATTTAGTAATGCTAGCTCCTGCTGTTTTTGAGATAGTATGGGTTAACGTACAGACGACATGCAGATGATGGATGACAGATGACAGACGATGCCACACCATCACATAAGCTCACAGGTAAACTAAAAATATAACTGTTTCATCACATCAGCTAGCTTCAGGCCAGAACAGTTCATAAGAAAATGTTAATCTCCAGGACACCTGCTCTCTTTGATTTTATTCTTTGCCCTGTGCTAGAACCCACATAATCAGACCAAAGAGAAAGGTACGTGTCACATGTTCAAAATTTGGAGTTGGATGCTCAATATGATACCACCCTCTCATTGGTCTAATTACATTTCTTCACTCTGTGCCAACCATGGTGGTGCAACCAAGTAAATTGTGCTATACAATGCAGCAGTTATAGCCATGGTGTGTAGGAGCTCTGATGTATACTAAATGTGAGGCATAGCTCATGGCATGGCATTTCTTTCCTTTGTTGGTTTCTTGGCTGCTTTTTCTTTTAGCAACTTGACTAAACAAGAGAGGGAAAGTTATCAGAAGTCTGACGGAATTTTGTAGAGGATTTGGGTAACACCCAAGAAACAACACATGCAATTTGAGGAAATCTTAGCCAAGGACAACGGGCATTCTTTGGTATAAGGAAATGCCTTTTTTCCAAAGAGTTCACTTATGAACTATGCTTGTGAACTGTGACATTGTCTAGACCAAAGGAAAGTTAAGGTAAGAATCCTGAAGGTATCCATGTACGCTCCAACTACATTTTTCTGGTTGTTTTTAAACAATAATCAAAACAGAGAATGCTTAATAATCTGTTCTTGAAAATATACTTTTAGATTAGTTAATTTCAAAGAGAAATCTAACAAACGTTTCTGATGGTATGTTTCATATTTTCAGAGGATGCAGGTTAATTCCTTTAACAGCAAATACTGGATAATGGATCTGAAAAATATTCTTTTACACGAGGATCTTACCATACTGATAGATACAAATTGTGAATCTGACAGGTTTTAGTATTCTGATACATAATCAGAAGCTATACTAAAAGTATTTAAAGATGTTTTATTTTTCTTGGTCTGGTCATGGGATGATAGTCATTTCATGAAATACAGGTAACACCTCAAAATGTTGTCATTCATGAAATGAACTGTGGCATTACAAGAAACATCTGATGTCACACATTGACCTAAACATATATGTGCAAAACTAGAATTGAATACCAAAGCTGTCAAGGAGGTTATGTCTTCTCTCATATTCTTTTGTTTGTTTGTCTGTTTGCAGGATTATGTAAACACTGACTAAGCATGATTTCTAGAATACTTTGTGGGGTGATGCAAAATAAGGATAGGGAAGACATTAATGATTTAATACAGGGGGATTCCAAAATCATGTATTATGAATAACAATATATAGGAGTTCCACAGCTGTGAACTGTGCTTGGATATGTAATGTATGATATCTGCATTGAATTGGTCACAAAATGCAAGTAACAATTAGAATCTAAAGAATTTGTAATCAATGCAAGACTCTGACAGGTGTGTGTGTGTGTTTGTGTGTGGGTTGGGGGGGGGGGGGGGGAGGTTCACACTGTGGGATGCTTCCCAGCTAGTGTTTGCTTTCACTTATTAAGCCCATATTTCATGGTTCATTCATGCATAAGTGATTGTACATTTGTGAATATTCCTTGATCTAGATCATGTGCTGGATCTACATCAAAATCAAATTGATCCTTCACTGGCCCTTTTCATAAAATACCCTAATATTTCAAGAGGTTCCCTAAATGATTGCCTGAGTTATGTTTTCATCACACACACACACGTCCAAATGGGGATGCATGAACATAGCAAGGGCAATATATTTCTTTTTACCTTTTCTGCATGTTGCATATGTGTGGTTTCTGTTGATTCATCAATTCCTGTATCTGTGCTATTTTCAAATGCTGTAAGTAAACATAATATTTTTTGTTTATTTTCAGATACATGAAAAAAAAAGGTTCAAACATTTGATCATGAAATCCTAAAAAAAAAATCCAATTAAATATCTCTCTACACGGCATACATTCAAATGACTTGTAGGTCATGACAGTCTGTTGATCTTTTTGAACACTTGATACCAATGTAGTAAACTATTTGTTGTCTGAAGTACAGTGCATATCAAAACCCAAAACATAAAAATACCACACCCCAAAAACCTGGACAGCTGTAGCTGTGATTTACTTGACTCAGTGGCCATTTATACTGGACTGGTTACAGGCCTAGCTACTTTAGTCATGATCTCAGTTATACAGTGAACAACATTGTGGTGGGGAATCATATGTATGTGCACAGATTTCTTTCAACACATCTATATTGTTGTAAAGAAGTCTTAAAAGTGATGCTGGGTGAAAAAAATAAAAAATACTTGACCAACAGCAACATAATAATCTTATAATGATTCTGTGCAGTCAGAAATTCAACAAACAAACATCAGTTCTTTGAAAAAAAATGGGTACTGAAGATCAGTTCAGATTCAGGCCTTAAGGGAAGGTTTTTGTTGGACCTACTTGCCCAGTCAGGCATGTAGGACCCCCATTTTTGGTTGCCCTACCACCGTTTTCTGGAACTTATACTGTGGTCAACTGTTAATGTTAGCCCTGATGCGTTACCTCAAGTACATGCCGCTACACACCCGCTGTAGATTTACCCTGCTGAACCCACCCTTTCTGACTAGAGAGGGTGGGTTGGTGATTAGGAAACCTCCAGCCCTCCCAGCTATTGAGACCAAGCAGGGAACCTTTTTAATCTGGCTGTAACCTCAGCACTAAGCACTATGACCTGTCAGCACATTGCCCTGTCAAGCTTACAGCCTTGGCACTGCTGCTTGACCTGTGGTCAGCAGAAGGTTATCAAGTGTGACCCTTCTACAAAAATGGACAATACCGTAAATCTTGTTTTTATGGCCGCACGTCTATTTATAGCCGCACCCTGAGTTTGCAACGTCTCTTAAAGGAGCTCCCACTGAGGTCCAAATACCCAAAACCCCCCTTAAAGGCCGCACCCCGACTCCGTCTCTGGCCTGATGGGTAAGATAATTAGTTGCACGTAGCAAAATAAATCACGACATAGCTGCTTTAATGAAGACTAGAATAAAAAAGTATTAATTACAGAGGTTAAATATGTTGGCAGATTACGTATATTAAACATATTTAACTCTCCTATAGTCCCCCTATATTCATTTCTGTAATATCAAAATATATTTAGATATACATGAATTACATTCTTTGCAGTAACAAATTTATTACTTTTACACATGATCCCCTTAATACTTTAATACTTTTGGCTAGGCCAGAATTAATTGGCAGGTGTAGTGATTTCACCCCCAAAACTCCCACTGTTTCAAACGGAGGCTGAAAAGTGTCATTTAAGCTATCCATAGGTTAGAGATGGTTAAGCTGATATTATATTGTGTGAACTGGTTAGTTATGTTAATTTATTCATATAACAATGGACCATTGGATCACAGCACTTGGCTGTTATATATGATCACATAATATGAATTGGAAGAGGAGCTAATTTTGTGAGAAATATAAGCTGTATTATGATTTGATGGTTTTTAACTCAAGTTATATAAGGTTTTTTAAAAAATCCTTGGAGATAGGAAAGAGGATTGATTTCATTTGTATTATTTACATTTTAAAATGGTGTGCTATTGTCACAATGGTTTTGACTTGGCTTTAAAACTTTATCTAAATTGCAGTAGAAGTATTTAAAAAAATGTCCATCATTATGCTTTTTACAAATGAGTTGACGGTTATTTAACAGTTACAGTTTATCCCTACCCAATAGTATCACTAGCACAAATAATATAACAGTTTTAATATTTATTAAAAATTAATTAAAATTAATGTGTCAAATATAATATTAATGAAGAATAATAACAGTATCATCTGAAAAGACTTTTTAAAATTATAATATTGAAATAAATGATCATTAAAATAATATTATAAAATGTATTCATGAATGCATTCATGAAAATATTTTGAAAGTATATGTATATGTATTCAAATAATTCATTTTTACCTGTATTCCTATTTATATGCATGAAATTATGGAGTACATATATATTCATATTCATATACATTTGCAAAGTATTCAGACCATGTCTGGTATTTATTCAGATTCAACCAAACAAACTTGTTACAAATCCAGAATCACAAATTTTTAAAAATGATCATAAGTACATGGGTTTTATGGCTTTAATCTTTACATAAAATATAAAACAATCATATTCACTTGGACTACTTTCACATTAATCTACACACTCGACATAGCAAGAGTCTCGACAGTTATTAACATTACAGATGTTAGAATGAGACTTGTCTAAGATCTGATTTTTTTGCATATTCAAATATTTTTTTAAAGCACGTATTAAAAATAAAGTAATTTCAGCTATGAAACCAGTATATGTGTAAACTAGATGTGTCGGAACGACAGGAATGCCCCCGCCTTGGGCAAATTAGAAACATTTGTAAAATTTGGAAAATTGTTTAAGTTCAGGAGGTGTTGTATGGTCAAAAGTAGGTCAACAAGGACAAAATGCAAACTCTATCTGTAACGGGTCATTATCAAGCAACACACCAAAAATCATGCCAGTATATGCAAGCATTGTGAAAAAAAGTCCATACATGTGCATTTTCCATAAAAATTTCTGTCTTTCATGAAATTTTCTATGTTTAGGAGCCGTAAAACAATCAAAAGTAGGTCAACCGGGATGAAACGCAAACTCGATCTGTAACTGTCATTATCTGCCCACACAAAAAAAATCAGGGTGGTATCTGCAGGCATTGAGGAAAAAAGTCAGTACATATGCATTTGTTATGAAAATTTATATTTTTCATGAAACTTTCTATGTTCAGGAGCAGTCAAATGGTCAAAAGTAGGTCAACTGAGACAAAACAAGAACTCGATCTGTAACTGGTCTATATCTGCCCACACTCCAAAAATCAGGCCAATATCTGCAGGCATTGCAAAAAAAAGTCCGTACAACTGTTTGATTTCGGAAGGACGGAAGGACGGAATGACGGACATGGGTAAAACTATATGCCCCGGCCACTTTGTGGCGGGGGCATAAAAATAACCCAAGGATTAGAACACCTTATATATTATACAAGGAGCAAACTGGAGATGGGCAAGTTTATTATATTAACGGAAATTAAGGAACCAGTAATATAAATTTGATTTTTTTTACATTAATGTCACTAGTCAAACATATTGACCTCTTTAATCACAACTTGTCGGAGTAAATTTTTTAACTTTTGACATATTTTAATTTTGCAATAAATATAAATTAACAAGCTGAAACACTTGGAAAAGACCTGGAAATTTATTATCAACTGCATCTTTGTCTATCATTTATTTTGGTTCATATAATCCCTAATAGTAAAGAACAATATTTTTTTATTATTTTCTTTTCATGATTAAAACTGAAATGGTAAATACCAAAGGTGACTGCATGGTGTTATTTGGAAAACATTTCTATCCATCCATACAAGATCCATACAACATCAGTTATTGCAAGGTTATTCCCTCTTATTCATCAACTCTTAAATTCTTTTTTCATTAATTTTTCTTGTTATTATAAACCAATAAAATTTATTTAATTATTGTTTATAGTAATGTTGTTGGGCCCAGTATATGCCCTGCTTCAGGCATGCATAATTAGCCTATAATGATGTTACTTCAATAACTCGTGAAGAATTGATGAATAATCAAATTTGTTTCTGCATAATAACTCCCCTAACATATGATGGATAGGATTCAAACATAATATGTATCACCCATGGCCTAAGGGAAAAGCTTACTGATATTTGGGTCAGAAGAAAAAAAAAATTATACACAGTTTGGTGTTCAGTTGCTGGTGTCTCCTTTAGCAGGCAGAAATAGATGCATCTTTTTTGAGTCACTTGTGTACAGAGCATTACATTTTCACAGCAGCATTTTTTGTACAGACAATTTGAAGATTCCCAAGAAAATTATACACTGGCCCAACGCACCACAATGGCTCTCATTTAGACCATGTTTGGACAAATCTATCTCCACTTCCAACATCTCAAGGAATTTGGACCTATTATAGTGACCATCAACAACTTTACAATGATATTCATAAGTAGCCATTTAGACAACACAGCGCCTCTGTAGACCCAAGCCCAAAAACAGCTGAATCTCAGTTCAAGAGAATGACCATTTTATCACTACTAACCAGCAGCTGACTCTCTCTAATACTACAAGGTTCATGTACAGACTCAAGCCTCACGTATAATAAGGCTAATTCAACATACAAATACTGGAAAAATATTTGACAAAGCCCAGCCAAGACTTAATCCAAGAATAATTGGCACAGGTAATACACAAATACAGAAACTAAAAATGCATGCAGTTCTTTTATATCATTATTTTGATAGCTTTGAACATTTTCACTTTACCGTATCTTTTCTTCAAGTTTATACATATCAGCTATTCTTTACAGGTTCTTTAATTTTCAAATATCACTCTATCAGCCCATGCTACCAAAGTACACCTAATTCACAGTACTTCAATAAATAATGACTGCATCTTTTATGGGGCTCTTCCTGGCCTGTCATTTTTCTAGTTATCATTTCTTTTATCAAATGTATAAAAGGCGAAGTGTATAGCATGTTTTTCTCTGTTTTAGGAAGTCTACTGGTATGTGTGAGGTGGAGTTTTAAATATATCTGTAAGGTATAAACAATATTAAAAGTGATAACTGTGAAAAATAAACCTTTATAGCAATGGCAGAAACAGAAGAAAAATTCTAGCTGCACTGAAATTCCAAGTTCTATGAAAGTTGCTTGAAATTCTAATGAAATTAAGAAGGTAAGCAGAGCCAAAAAAGTCCAGCTTATATGCACTAAGTGATGACGGGCCCCTGCGGCCAATATGGTGCTCTCCGGTTCACACCGCAGTCGATATGGCTGACCAGACAGCGTCAGTGCCAATTTGAGGATCACTTGAGCTGGGGATTGAAATCGCCTGCCACTGAATGCTGGCGGCCAACATGGTCAGCTTAGAAACACATTTCTTTGATTTACAAAACACCCAAATTATAAACTGACTTGACAAAACTGCCCTATAGGGAACAACCTGGGGGGGGGGGGAACTAGGGCTCTATCAATATACCCCCCTTATTACAGCTACCCTAAGTGCGGGTGTGAGCTTAATATTTCAACTCATAACATTTTATTTGATCCAGATTGGTCAAGTAAAGACTTGGTTAATCCTAAATGTGTTCATACCTTATTCACACTGAGTACTGCGCAGTCAGTAAAATGTATAAATAAAGCTTGCGTGCAGGCAAATCTCTAACATTTTCTAGCCTTATCTGATAGATCGCTGTCAATTTATTTCTCTACTGGTTCAGTTTGCATTTAAATTGCTTGCTGTTGTGCGACCATGCCTCTGGAAGAGCTCTCCTTGAAGGAGAAAGTGGCGTTATTCAAGGCGGCAAACCAGGACACAGTCAGCACCAACTGGCTCAGCAGTTAAGCGTTGGTTAAACTCAAGTGCACACAATATATGCTCAGCTGTTCGAAGGCTAAATATAATTATGGCAGCCATGTATTATGTTCAACATGTTTTCAGTATGTTGTCTTTGTATTGCCTCTAATGTAATTATGTGTTAATTATCAGTCACTACGTATGTGTACATGTATATTAATTTTTATCATGAATATATATATATAATAATTTTGTTTTCTTTTCAGCTACACACAAAAACAAAATTACTATAAGGGTCTGTTAAGTAAAATATTTTGTTATAATTCACATTAAAGATATGCAATTTAATACTCATTAAACATCAGCTAGTTAGCAAAATTACGGCCAATTTGCTCAGTCCCCAGGGTGGTTGTAATTGTGGGGTTCCACTGTATATATATACAGTTCTCCATGAAAAGCTGGCAAGTGTGAATGACAATACACTAATTAATTTTTATTTGTTTACGAAAGACTCTATCCAAAAAACTTTTAATCAGAAATGATACTAAAAAAAATGAAGCGTATTTAATATGTATCAGAAAAGGCTGACTGATACCCAGCCCTGGGAAAACACAAAGCTTTCCCCACCATAAAGCCTTACATATTTTTTTTTTAAATATATTAACTTCAAAAGCATAATAAATGCATCTAATAAGAAAAATACAGAAATAAAAGTTTATTTATAATCAAGACAAAGAAATTTTAATATGACCTTGTGTGATAAAATTTAACTTGCCAGTATTACCCAGTAAATGCCAGTATTTGCCTGCAAAAGTGACATTTCAAGGGATTTAACGCCGGCATGGACTTCATGAGTATTTGCCGGCATTTGACCAACCCTGTTTATCCTTATGGCATTCTTTTTGTTACTGTAATAGTTTACATTTAAAGGGGCCAAATCACCTATCTGACCTTTACAACCTAAAGGTTATCCCTTGGAGCTTTCATAAATATAGGCCAGAAGATGTGGAATCACCGCACACAGGCTGATTGTTTTCAGTTGTTTATATCAACATGTTTAAAACACCAAACAATCAAAACAAATTCAACAAGGACATCTGGCAGCAAAGTCATATAAGCCAGAGCTTTGCGAACAGCATTTTGGAACAAGTGACTCTCTAATGTCAGAGGAGCAAAACATGCTAGAAGAACTGGTCCAGTCAAAAATACTTGAAACTCTTTCAGGATGTATAATTCCTAATAGGGCAGTAAATTGTTGGGGCCTTTGGAATTGATTCAATTACCCATTCTTTACCTTTCATTCAATGCCAAATTCAATTCTTACTTAAGAACCTAATTTCAGACTTTTTAAAAATAAAAGCAATTTTACCAAAATGTTAGTAAATTTCAGCAAATAAAAGATAAATCTCCCTCTATTTGTTGCTGCCATTTATGTTTCTATGGAGTGGTCCAACAACAAACATTTAAAGAGGACTGAGGGCACAATTATACGATAAAGAGCTTTGACATCGTGAATTGCTGCATCAAATTTGAGAGCCCGCTGAGGAATTCAGGATGGTAAATGCAAAATATAAAAATTGATTATAATTTAATCTAGAGCTTGCAATTAAATGCAATGATTTTTCAATGGACTGTTACACCCCTTGCTCCTAAGTCTTACATATTCAACTGAAACACAGAGCAACAACAGATCAACATAAGTTCAATATCAGTTCTGAATTTCAAGTTTAATTGTCTGAAACAATTATGGAAAACTCTGCCTATAGTTAAGTGTAAATTCATGTGTATGAAAAACCCCTCACATTTTGCCTATGCAACTCTGTCTGCAATAAATGTTTCATTAATACAACCTCCCAAAATATATTCTGACTGAATAAATTGGGATTCTGCAATATGTAGATGTAGATGCTGTAATTTTCTCTATTTTACTAACCTTGAATTTTATCTGCCACATGTTTATGATCACATTTTCTGAGACATGTGATGAATTTTTCAAAGGTTTCTCTTGGCTTCCTTTGTAGAAAACTGAGCAGACCTCTCACTTGCTGAATGTTGGTCCTCTCTAGTTCCTGTTAAAAAATATAAATTCCAATACATAATACATGAAGTCTGATCATCAAAAACAACTGAAGCACAAACATAAATGCAGGTGACAAGATTATAAGAATAATCAGATAATCATCAAATTTAACTGGTTTCTAGTGGCCCATGGGTCATGAGACTCAGCTGAATCTGACATACAACTTACAAGTAAAGAATGCATTTATTACAGATGTTATGATCTGGTGAAAATATATGAAAAAACTTGAACAATGGGTAGAATGACTTCCAATGTACTCAAAATCATGCTTTAATTGATCCCAAAGTCCGAATAGAAAAGGATACAGTGTCATTATTTAAGCTTTCCTAGAAGATTTTACCAAGACCTCCCTAAATGTTTGAGTTAGAAGTTTCCCCATCCAACTACTACAGTCTGTGCCCATATATATACTATTTATATTTGCTAAATGCATCCCATGAGTCAATTAAGTCATATTTATTTATAAATGCAGTGCTATAGAATTTTAATATATATATATATATATATATATATATATATATATATATATATATATATATATATATATATATATATATATATATATCTGAAATTTGTTTTACCTGGTTAGGCTTACATTTTATATTAGTTTAAACTGGCAACTGAATGCAATATTTAGCTTTTTATAAAGATTTACATACACAAATGGAGCTTTGCTGCTGATGGCTGATGACCTTTTCTGTGATGAGTAAGGACCAAAGGTCAGAGTTCACCAGGTCTATTTTCTTTGTTAAATACAAATGTAGCTTTTCTATGGTGTCTTCATGGTCCATATTTCTGGTCTTAACCAACCTGAAAATAAATAATAATCATGATCGAGGGGAAAAAATCACAACTGATATTGATACAAGGCTTTCCATATAGGGAGAAAAACTGGAGAGTCTGAGATGCCCAGGGCAAAATTTTGGAGAGTCACAATGAATTTTGAAGCATCCCTTGCAGGGGTGGGGGGAGGGCAGGGGGAGGGGGAGGGGGTTATTTCGAAGGGAATATCAAACTTAAATCTTTTTTAGTAATTTTAGTATTTAGTTATATTTTTTTGGTATTCCCTGTGGTCTTGAAAACCCTGTCGATATTTGTTCACCACAAGACTTGTTTTCACCTATTGATACAGGCATATGAATATGTGGTTCCTTTAAATATTAAAAGTAGTTCATCAAAAAATTTAAATACATCACAACTTAGAGTCTTTATAGGATTGAGTTCATATCTCAGTACAGTTTGTTTGTACCGGTAACAGAGACAAAATTCCAGGTTTCCAAGAAGACTTTTCATGGACTTCTCTGGATGTAAAGTGAGAAGATTCCAGGTCCAGCAGTTACAATTTGTGCCCTGTTAACGGATGACGGCATCTTTTGAGGTTTCAAAAATAGAGAAAAAAAACGTAAAAAATAAAAAAAATAAGCGTGGCGCCACCAGTCAGCAGAAACTGATGAAACACTCCATGATCAATATCCATGCAAAAAATCATGGTTATCAATGCATAAGTTGTTCAGATATTTGAGCTTTTGTATCAAATTTTTCATTATTCTGGGGGGTGGGGGGGGGGGGGTGGGGGGTACTTCGGAGACCCAGAGCTTAAAGAATATGGGTAACAGAGACGTAATTCCAGGTTTCCAAGAAGACTTTTCATGGACCCCTCTGGATGTAAAGTGAGAAGATTTCAGGTCCAGCAGTTACGATTTGTGCCCTGTTAACAGCATCTTTTGAGGTTTCAAAAAAAGAGAAAAAAAACGTAAAACAAGTGACCCATGGGTCATGACGCTCAGCTGCTAAGCATGACCTGCGACATCATGGGCTGCAATTCACAACTTCTAGTAAAATTGTTGCAGAACCTATATGCCAATTTTGTTTAAACTTTCTACATTGCCATAAATTCTTATCATATATGTCTGGTTAAAACATAGTGAATGATGGTCTGAGGCAAAATGTATGGTTGTTGAGCTATCAGGAACTAATCCCAAAGCCTGCTCGATACCTGTCAGTCTCAAAAGGAATACCACACAGGCCACATATAAGATCAAAATATAGCAAAAGATCAAGGAAATCCATGCAAGAATTATTGTGAAACCGGTGCTTCCATATTAATTTTTATTCAATACAAGCCAACTGTACTGAGCTTTCATAAATGATGGTCATATTTATTAAGAAATCTTTGACCCAATGCAAGATTACATTAATATACATCCCACTTTAATAGTTCTTGAGATAATATGTTCTAAAGGAATTTAAAGATGGCGTCCTGGTGGCCATATTGGATTTCTGACAGGTCGGAAATGGAACAACAAACATCCTCTAAAAGGGACCAAATATCATAAAAAAATCACAGAAACTGTCCTGGCAAAAGGATTTCTAAAATGGCTACCTGGCAGACATAATGGTTTTCTGACAAGTCACACATCCTCCAATAAGACACTAAACTTGTAGCAATTGCTTCAAAGAATGTAACAGTTATGAATGCCCAAAACAATTCAAAAGGCATGATATGGTTGGAGAGCTCTCATATCAGATTTATGAACATGCAAATGTAAAAAGTGCAAGTCCAATTTGTTTAAATTATCAGCTTGCTATTCAATGGGGTCAGCAGGGTAGGTAAAATGCAAAACCTAAAAGAAAAGAAATGCAGAAAGCATCACTAAGAGTCTTGTAATCAAATAAAGCCATCCGAAATCCAGGTACAGACCCACACATTATCAGAACGAACACTTGCTGGTATATCTGATGATTTGTATAATAATATTCAGATATCTAGAAAACTAAGTTTATTGCTATGATTCCATGATATAAACTGCAAAATGTTCCCATCATTTTATAAATCAGTAGCTAAACTTAACACTTAACTCTCATAGTCTTAATGCCTGGCCAAAGCATTCCGGCAACAGTGTTTTTGTTATGCACTAATGATATATCCTTATCACTCCATGAGCTGATACAAAAGGGAGTCATATATCACAAGTGTCACTGACAATTATGGGCACATAGTGATATGTACCAGTTGTGAGTGCCATATGGTTATATATACAAGAAAACAAGAAAAATAGAGATGGTCTACAAAATAAGTTATTGTGAACATCCCTGACCTATGACCTTGGCCTTTTGCCAACATATCAACTGGATTCTTTCTAAATGATGGGTACCTACTAACCACTTACATCTGGCCGGATGTAATTACTTGGCGACCAATGAGTGAATAACTTAGACCTGCAACCTTTAACCTCCTGACCAGCTGACCTCAAAATCAATTAGTTATTTCTTCATGCAAAAAGACCCATAAATATGAAGTTTGAATCAAATTCAGTGATGCATAGATGTGGCATATGTAAAAAACTGAAGGTTTGGTTTGAACAGTTTAACTTGAAATATGTTCACAAGCATTTAGAACAATATTGTGACCTTGACCTTTGAAACTCAACATCAATAGGCTTCTTCTCCTATTGGTAGGTAAGCCATATATAACAGATGGAAAGTATAGATTGAAAAGTTTGCTGAAAATGACTCCACGCAAGAAGAGGGTGCTGTGAACTTGACCTCTGACCTCAAAATCAACAGGTCTTTTCCCCTGTTGGCAGAGAAGCGATATCAGTGCTGAAAGGTTTGGAATGAAAGGTCTAGCTTGAAATGTGTCCACAACCTTTTCAAAGAAGCGGATCCTGTGACCCTGACCTTTGACCTTGTGACCTCAACATCTATAGGATTCTTCTCCCACTTAGTAGTTGAGCTATATGTGAAAGATCAAAGAATTGGGATGAAAGGTTTGGCTTAAAATGCTTCCTGAGGCTTTTCAAAGAAGTTGGTTCTGTGACCTTGACCTTTGACCTTGTGACCTCAAAATAATTATGGTTCTTCCCCTGTTGGTAGGTGAGCTGTATGTGAAAGATGGAAGGTTTGGGGTGAAAATTTTGGTTAAAAGAATTATTTATGGGGGGTGCAAACACACCCCATAACTTCGAGAATATAGGTCGCAGTGACCTAATTTCAGGTTTGCAAGGAGATCTTTTTAGAACCTCTAAGACTGCATAGGGTTCAAGGCCCTAGCCCCTATGGTTACGATTTGTGCCCTGCTAACGGACAGACAGCCGGCCGGACAGCCGGCCGGAGGGACGGACGGACAGACGGAAGGACGCCGGACAAAGACCCATCGATATAGCCCAGCATGACTGAAAGTCAGCTGAGCTAAAATTCGAAAAAATAAAGGTGGCACCACCAGTCAGCAGAATCTAATGAAACACTCCATGATCAATATCCATGCAAAGAATCATGGTGATCAATGCATTAACTGTTCAGATATTTGAGCTTTTGAATCAAATTTTTCCTCTGATTCAGCCTGACTTTGGCAAGGAGACTGGCTTGAATATTGCGATTTTGAATGAATAATCATCCTTGTATTATGCAAGATCTATTAAAGAAAAATGTGAGCTTTAAATCTTGAACTGACTTGATGTATCTTAACAAGAACATGCTTGGCATGATCACTTATGACAAAAACGAATGGAGCTCAATATTTGTAAAGGATCTATAAAATCCATAGGTTTACGGGTGATTAACTGTTGGGCCAAATATTGTAGTTCACTTCCTAACAGCTAGTGATATGCTTAAGGACTCCTCAATATCAATTAACTAATATCAATCAAGCTTGGTTTTGAAAGTGTGTTGAGTGTTGACAGCATTCAAATTGAAATACACTCAATTGAACCAACTGTCATATTAAATTTCCAGCTATTATTCCAGCAGTGTCCAAACTGGAGGGTTTACAGCAGTGGTGGCTGACCTAGATATTCCAGAACAAGGGGCACCCTAGCTTATACTGGGTTGCAGCAAATTATGTTCTTAAACTGAACATTTAATTTGTTACAGGAATTTTATTACAAAATTAATATAATATATAGGCAGATTATATGTATATTTGATTTTTGGTTTTGCTGTTAAACTTCTGTATAAATCAAACTGAACTGGTAATATGAAAAAAGGGGCATTATATTGCTCCTGAATAACTTTTGTCCCCTTAAACTTTAAGTAGGGGGGAGGTTAAAGTGTGAGTGGCTTTTATATTTTTATTTCTTCAAACTTATAATATAAACTGGAAAGTCCAAACATTCAATCATTTGTACATGTTGATGGATGGATACTGCGAACAGGCCTCATCAGTGTTGAAATCTATGCCCATTTTATATATCTCTACCTTAAATGTACTGCAAGTTTCTTTTTCCATTTTGTGTTCTCACAGGGCATGAATTACACTTTATACTTACATCTCCGATGGTTTTAAATGTATGCAAGCAAGGTCCATTTACACCTGCATATTCTGGACAAAATAATAGACAAGTCATCTAGTCTAGAAAAAGTGAGAACTATGGTGGTCAAAGCCTTAAGAAATCAAATACAAATTTACGAGGGGAAATGTGATTTAAGAGATTCACATTTCCATAAAAACTTATGAAACTGTGTCATTACATCACATATAAAACATGACCTAAAATCAATCTTCCCGATAACATGCAAACATACTGAGGAAGAGGTGAGTCAATGACTAAATAAAGAGATAAAAATCTTAATGCCGAATATTTAATACCCGTTTAAGCATGAGGTTAAACAAAAATGAGATTTTAAGTCACTAGATACATCTTATACCATTTATGAAACGAAAGAGTGATCTTGAAATTTAGTATGTACCAACCACTGAAGTGGACACTTTGTTTTATATGTGTGTGTGTGTGTGTGTGTGTGTGTCTTTTTAAACAAAAAAAAATTATCCACAGAGGTTTTAATCAGAAAATGATACACATAGAAAACTAAGTGTATCATCAATACATATTGGGTATTGCTTTAGGTGTATCGCAATACATATTGTACCTAAATAGGCTGGCTGATACCCAAGTCTAGTAGTTCAAATGATCTAAGGAAACCATTGGCTTACTCCTCAAAGTTTAAACAGTTAGGTGGAACACGCATGATCACTGGTGCCAACATGAACAGAACACTAATGCTGCCTGTGTTATCTGTTTTCTTTCAGCAAAATACATAAGTAAAAACAGAGATGATACAGCTCAACATGGAGGCCAATCCCTCTGAATCCGCCACTGTCAGGGGTTAACCCCTGGAGAAAATTCATTTTTTGCATAATTTCCAAATTTTTATGGCTAATTCAGCACCCACCACTGACCCTCATAAAATGTGGACTTTTTAGGGTATCACTTCATCAATGAAAATGGAAGGATCCCACCTAGATTCCTTGGTCTACCCCTGACTATATACATGTATCAGGGGTGACAGGCAGATCTGGGATTACTGCATGAAAAGGGGAGGGTCCAAACAAGGAAGACTAATAAGAAAACCTAAAAAGGTCCCCTGGTCCTGAAAGGAAGCGGTCAAGCCTGGGAAAATGGTTTTAGAATCCTTTAAAAAAGGTTGCTGCTTCTCAAGAGGAGTGGTCTGGACCCACAGGCACCTGACGAATATATTCAGAATAAAGATAGATTTTTTAAAACTTAAAAAATATAAGGATCTTCAGAGTAACCTTTAAAGTGTATATATACTATAAATATATACATATATAGGAGGATGCAAATTGAATTTACACATCAGTTGTCTTGAGCTCCCTCTGGATTTGCCATTGGGAGTTATTCTATGATTCCAGAGTTAAGGTATTAGGTCCTTTTAATATCAAATTCAAGTATAAACACAGAGGTAACAGGGCTGTAGCCTGAGCAAAGGAGGGTTGGGGGGGGGGGGGGGGGGGGGAGTAAATGCTTTTTCAGAATGAAGCAAAACAAGGTGTAGCCCCTAAGGGGTGAGGGCGAGGAAGGGGGGATTCCATTGTGTGACATTTTTTTTCAAATAGGCCTACATGCTATAAATTGGCACCTCTGTGAGAACTGGGGGCCTAAAATATAAGCTCTTATCACGTACGGATGACAATTGCTTGCTTTTATCTGTGTTGCTTAAGGGTAACTGAGTGATAGTCTGAAAGTCAACCACTGTCGAACTTTCAAATAATGTTAACAGCAAAATATCACCGACCTGGCCTAATCAGGCTAATGCCAAATTTCAAGTAACTGTCATGCTTACGGGAATGGGTCAGGAGCTGTTGCTGTGGCTTCAAAACTGGATTGAATCTGCAGCTAACAACTTGGACAGCAGCAGCTGCGAATACCGTCAAAGCTGTTAAGCACCACAAGCTTGCTTGCCACAACCATCCATCTACCTGGGGGTATATAATAATGTAGTCATAAAGTTCTGAAGCAGAATCAGTTCCAGCAACGCACTTGGTCTAACGTTCAACCGCGAAAAAAACGCTCAAACGTGAACCAAAAGGCATGTCTACTGCTCAGTAGTGGTGTGACTGTTCAGTACATAAAGTCTGAGTGAAAATATTCTTTGTGGACATTTCCGCAAACTGGAGTTTCCCAGAAGATTGACTACTGCGTGTCGGTTTTATATTCTGCCATTATGAAATGTCATGTGCTTACAAAAAAGACATTGATCGAGAGATATGCCCGTCTGGACTTTGATCAGCCGCTACAAAGTGGCTCCATCTATTAGTACACGCAGTACACAGGACTCACAAAGTTCGTTCTGAGTAGGCCCGACCTCTGGCGGAAGGATGGTGGACTAGTAGAGCGCCATCGTGCATCCGGGAAACTGACGCATATGGTCATATTACACTTTTTGCATAAACCGACAAAACCGGTTAACATATACTTCACAATATGTCTTTATGGCCATTACATTGCCTATTTCATAAAGTTAAAGCCTTTCCTGTTTCATTTAATTCAAGATATATGGATTAGATTTAAATCTTTTGCTAAACTGTGTAACTATATAAAGGAACGTTTAACATATAATTATGTTAAAGCCCTGCGCGGGCCGGAATTTAGAGCCGCATCCAACCGGCTAAACAGGCTCTCAGCCCGCACCCTACCCGCTCTGCATTTTTACGAAATTCGACCCGCGTTTAAACCGCAAACTGTGTAAACATATAAGTGAAAACGAAAACGGAACTTCTAAAAAATGTGTATGTGACCTCATAAATATTTTTTTTCATCCATTTATAATATGACCAATTTTCGTGAGCGGAAAGTATTAATCACCATGATTTGCAAATAATGTGACTTTTGCGTTCGTCTTTCCGTTGTTAAGGGTTGAGTGGCGTCCATGTAGTTACCATTTACCAAAATACAATTCCTAAGCGCCATAGTAACAGGCAAATAAGAAGAAACATCAGAAATTGGAAGAGATTAGTCTAAATTTTGCTTGGTTTCCTTTAAATATTTAATGTAGGAAAAAATTCAACATATTCATATATTTAAAAAAAAAACAACATATTCAAACGACCAAATTAAGCACATAAATTGATTTGATTAATCAGCAGGGATTTAAACAAAAGTTTTCATATCTAAAACTTCTATTGTTTTCTAATAATTGGCTCTCGAACAAATGAAATTGAACAACACAGAAATTAAATATTATTTCCACAAAATAAACATTGTGCATTGAACGTGCATAATCGTATTACACACAACCAGTCGTCGCATGAGCGCCTTGGCTATATAAAGGGTTTTTTAGCCGTTTTGGCCACCAAACGTCCCGTCAAATTCATTATGTTCCTAAAATTTCAGTCAGTTCCTTTCTTACAACACAGCATGTAAAATGAAAAAAAAAAACAAATATTAAAAAAGTGATTACAGCTATCACAGAAATCACACATCCAAACCATACACAATTTTGAAGTTAAATTCATTTAAATCGCGGTAGAAGCTAATCAGGGTATATGCTTAATTACTCGGTCAAATGCACGTGCCTTTACAGTAAAATACAGTTCTCGGTGCGCCGCAGTTTTACAGTTACATATCACTGGCACCCAAGTTGCAAGTTATTTGAATTGTTATAGTTTACAGTCAGTTTGTATCAGTGTAATGTAATATTTTCGATAACTCCGATAATTTTTATTGTAGTCTTAAGATAAGATTTACCGGCTTCTATGAAGCAATATTTCGAATTGTTTTGCATTGAGCATTGGTATTTGTCAGGAATCTATTATATGTCAGTATAGAAGTCCTGTTTATTTTCAAAATAAAATTTAAAACTGAATGTTCAAAGGGGACTATTCACCTATAGCGCATGTTAATTGAATTTTCACGAAAATAGCTTCTTTCCTTTAAAATAAATGTGTACCTGTCCAATATTGCCCTGAAACCGTTTTCTTACACCTGTAAATGAGCGTTTAAAACAATGAACCGAGCGCGATCACAGGCGTCTACAAATCACAGCGCGCACATCGCCCGGGCCACAAAACCTGTCAATCGGGAGATGCCCTGACTTACTTGACCCAAACTTATACATGTTTACGCTTGCTGAAACATCGTGTTTTGCGGCTGAAAATTGAACCTCCGGTCACGCCACATTTAATGGTTAACAGACACACGTGGACAAGTTTACCAACACACAGAGTCATAACAAGGTGAGTAACAGCCATATGCCGGGTACTGAGACTGTCTGCTTGGATGCTTTTGCTAGGAAACTTTTGTAAAAAGCAAACCTGAACTGATAGGGTGAAAGAAAATGCATTATTTTGTTCCTGATCATGTACCTTTAAGGTATGTCATTTTCTTTATTTGTTATACACTCTAAGAAAAAAAAGGGTTCCAAATAGTACCCAAAAGGATTCTTCAGAGTGGACTGAGTGGGGAACCTTTTAGGTTCCAGCAGGAACTTTTAAACGGGGTTCATTTTAGAACCTCCGAAAGGTTCTTTTATGGAACCTTTAAGGTTCCATGAAGAACCTGTTCATAGGTTCTGAAGATAACTCTCTAAGGTTCTTCACGATGGACTGAGTAGGGAAACTTAAAAGGTTCTTGGTGTAACCCATGTGTAGGATTCTATTTAGATCCTTCAATGCAGTTTTCATTTCGGAAAACAGTCTAGAATGTCCTATTATAGGTCTAGGATAAATTAATTACGCCATATGTCCATACATATTTGGTAGAGTGTTGACAGATGCAAAAAAAAAATATATAAAAGCAAAGAAGGTTGGTAACTGCAAGGATCAAAGCTGAGAATCATATTTATACTTGTATCTTTCAAGTATGATGAAACTTTCGAGGCGAAATGAACACACATTTTTAAGGAAAAACATTTTTATCAAGTTGTAACGACCAGTCTGTACAAAAAAGAGCAATTACAAAAAGCATTAGCTAATATATGCACGTAAATGGTGTAAATGACATTTGATATACAGAGTTCGTGAACACCTCGCACAGTTCCGAGACTTTTTCTCAAAATTGAATTAATTCCCTTGTTATCGTTCAGCGTAGAGTTTTGATAATTCAGCCAAATGTTGTCTTTGCAAGAATTTCAAATTTCTTGGCATATACTAAAAATGAAATTGAATACTTCGCACTGTCTCCCTTATCTGCACACACGAAAATACCTTAAAGAATAGAACACCCAGCATGCTTAGTGTGTTGTTTTTTTTTTTGTTTTTTTTTTTGGGGGGGGGGGTGATATAAAGTGAACGTCATAAAATATATTTTCGATGAATTATTTGTGTGTTCCCGGGTATTTGTGTTTCTCTTCTAAGTCCAGATGCTCTTCTATAGTAATTATGTATTATAAAAATAATACTACCCTGCTTTACAATAAAATATAGGAAGTCGCAGCAACATAGAATCGATACACAACAGGTGATGCAACAAGTGTCTTGTATACTGTTTGTATATGGCTATTACAGCTGTTACGCCTTGATAAGCGATTCAAACCTATTCCAGTCCCATAGGCAAATATATTGTTTCTGTGTATACAACTCTTCAATCGACAACGATGTGCCTGCATAGAATCAATGAACAATTTGATCGGCGATAAAGTCCAAACACTGCGACGGTCGAACTAATCTCTGATTCCGTGTCAACAAATCCCTTAATTGCGTGGTGCGTACGGGGTAAGGAAGGGTACGGAGAATCGATCTGTAAAATAAGAGATGAGATATATATTGCCAGCAGTTGAGAATTAACATACAGTGGTTCTGGTCGTGAACTCTCTCTCTCTCTCTCTCTCTCTCTCTCTCTGAGTGAGGATTGCATTTCGTTTGTTAATGTCGTTAACACCTCAATGTTTTGGCAAACGTCCCGAAATATATCTAACAAGAAAAAATTAAAAATTAATTGAACTGTAGTTAAAATAATCTATCATAAACATAATATACATGTTATTCCACAACGGTGTTATAACCTAGAATGCGTAATTATTCTTACTTTTTCTTAATTGCCTTATATAATTCTTACCTTGCTGAGCCCCCCCCCCCCCCAACAAATTGATGGGTATAAAAAAAATCCATTAATTCTATAAATGAGTATTTGCACTATCACATGTATATATATATATATATATGTGTGTGTGTGTGTGTGTGTGTGTGTGTGTGTGTGTATCCTCCTCCGCTCGGGCGCTTCGCGCCCCCAGTACTTGGAGTGCCATAAATACATGGCCACAGCAAAAGTTGATTTTCTGTGTCAAAATGCATCCATTGCCAGACAAATAACAATCTCTTAACAAGGAGGTACTGTTTAACTGTGTAAGCATTGACCAATAAATGACAGCAAAAATGCATAAAAATGCAGCAGTATACATACAGTTTTTTTCAAAATTTTCCACACCGTGACCCCCTCCCACACCCTCCCCCGTCAGGGAATTCCCCCTCGTATCCGCTGCAGGCTCCCTGCCTTTTGGGTCGCCTTCGGCCCTGATATACATACATACATACATATATATATATATATATATATATATATATATATATATATATATGTGTGTGTCTACTATTGGGCCCCCCCCCCCCCAACGAAAATTTTGTTTCGCCGCCAATGTGTTATTATTTATGAGGAGAAAATATGGGGCCACTATGATCACTCTTGTTTGCTGCGGCCTTGTTTCACATCCAATATAAAAATATTATTTTCTAAATATCAGGGGTAATGAGAACTACCCCCTCCCCTCCGCTTGCTAAAAAGTTTTGGGGCCCCATTCATCCACACCCTTGTATTGATGCCCTGACATCATTGTCCACTCCTTATCGTCGGAGGACACCCTGTAAATGGACACGCACGTGGGTTCTGCACCTTTGTGGCGTTTCATATCGTACGTTTAGTAGACCTAAGACACGTATAAGTAGATATCCCCATTAAAGGCCCCTTTTCCATGCGCGAGAAAACGGCTGAAAAAATCGCGCTGAATTGAGCTTTCCATTTGCGTGTTTTCACAAGATATTACCCGTCCCACAGCCTTCCCGGCATCATGTCGAGCATGTGTCTGTTCACTTAATGCATGTATACATATTAATATAGATTATTATTATTAATATAGATTATTAACTACCGCAGTCGGTAATAAGATATTTAACACCCCGCCGCACATATATATGGTTATATAATATATATATATATATATATATATATATATATATATATATATATATATATATAATCATGCATTAAAGTAGACAAGCAGAACAGCATTTGAGTATGATTTGTCGCCATGCATGACAGAGGCCTATGCTGGGGCGTCCTCAAGCAGACTGCATTCGCGTCCTTGACCTCCACAAGGAGGCTCACCCGCGCGCGTTTCCACGTGCATGGAAAAGGGACACGTATGATTTACACTGTTGCGATTTTTCTGCGCGCGGTAACGCGCGCTGAAAAATCGCTCATCGCACGATGTTTATTTCACACATGCGCGGAAACGCACTCGTTTCCGCTTGCATGGAAAAGGTACACCTGATATACCCGCGCGATTTTTTCAGCTCGCGGAAAAGGGGCCTAACTGTTGTCATCGCCAGCAACAGGAGGAAAGGTTGGAGATTTAGAAGGCCAATCCTACCACGCATGTTGGATATGAGTGTTCATGTTATAATTTTAGTGCAAGCACGCGCAATGTATATTAAACAATCACCTGTACCCAGCTAAGTTTTACAAAAGTACTTGTCAAAATTTGTGTATTTCCTTTCTGTGCGTGTATATATATATATATATATATATATATATATATATATATATATATATATATATATGATAATATTGGTGTCTATATGTATAACCATAACAACGGCGCTTGATCACAGTAATTGTCCTGATACCATTTTTCATGACCATCAAAGCGGGCTCTGTAAATCGGACGTAGATGCACCCGTTATCTAATATCAAGGCTATTAGGTTGATCGAGACGCAATGGCGACCCATATAAAGAATACAGATTATAAATTTTGTACTCGAGACCCTTGGTATATCTTGACATCGTTTCATATGTCGCTGGCTTTCCACAGTTAGTGTCAGCCATTCACCAAACCCACTCATTCAAAGAGCAGAGCCCCTGAGAGGTCCCAGGATGATGGCGTGTTCCAAGACAGCTGATGATATACCATACAGTATACCAGGTTCTACTCTATATGAAGGCATTTTGGGAGTTACAAAACCAGAATATTTTCAGAGGATTAAGGACCTTCCAGTCCATGAGGATGATATTTTTCTCTGTGGATTTCCCAAATCAGGTTGGCATGATTTTTTTATTTTTTTTTCACGGTGATGGTAAAACAAAAAACACAAACGATAAAGCTAAAACACGATATGTGAGCTAATGCTCATAGTTTTACTTTTTTTGTCATAAGAGAATAGATAAATATGTAGGAAATATTTACGTTTCAATATAAAAATCATAAATCGACATCTATCATAGATAACACAATATACAATATAATATATTATAGGAAAATTTGTGTATATCAATACACCTTCAGAACGTAAATCGGACCATCTGATCAGAAATTAGTATACAAAGAATTCGTTAGCAACGGATCCTTGCTGTGAGAATATTTATTAAGAATATAAAAAAAGTGGAATTTATTAATTATCTTTTAATTGTGTTCAGTATGCTGGTTGTCTTTTTTAGTTTTTATGAAGAAAAACACTAGGTTAAATTTTTAATTAAGCGTATAATCTATTCTGCATTCTGAGAAATATTTACGGTTTTAACACCTATTGCATATTTTAGAAATATAAAGTTACGATAATACATCAGATAGAACAATTACAGTAAATTACAGCCTTTTCCTGCTCGCCATCTCTAGTTATATAAATGGTTTGACAGTTTATATACTCTGGTCCTGAAAGACATATATATATATATATTATATATTTCAGGAATCTTACATAATAATATGATCATAACGGTGCTCTGTCTTCTTATTCTATAGGAAATATTTGGACGAGAACGATAATCAATGCCCTTCGGAACCAAAATGACCTTTCATCTTTGTGCAACACTAGGTCCAATCCTGTGATTAAGAATCATTTGGATTTCGACGTAATATGATCATAACGGGGCTCTGTCTTCTTATTCTATAGGAAATATTTGGACGAGAACGATAATCAATGCCCTTCGGAACCAAAATGACCTTTCATCTTTGTGCAACACTAGGTCCAATCCTGTGATTAAGAATCATTTGGATTTCGACGTAATATGATCATAACGGGGCTCTGTCTTCTTATTCTATAGGAAATATTTTGACGAGAACGATAATCAATGCCCTTCGGAATCAAAATGACCTTTCATCTTTGTGCAACACTAGGTCCAATCCTGTGATTAAGAATCATTTGGATTTCGACGTAATATGATCATAACGGGGCTCTGTCTTCTTATTATATAGGAAATATTTTGACGAGAACGATAATCAATGCCCTTCGGAACCAAAATGACCTTTCATCTTTGTGCAACACGGAGTCCGATCCTGTGATTAAGAATCATTTGGATTTCGACTTCCCAACTACTAGTGTGCAGCCGAGACCAAACCTGTTTTGGAGCCACTTGCACTTCAGTCAACTGCCAAGTCAATAAAAAGAGAAAGGAAATAGGGTGATTTACATCATGCTTGTCCCAATGGATGTGGCTGTTTCTTTTTACCACTTCCATAAAGTATTCCTACCCTGTGGACCGTATGACGGGACCTGGGATACTTTCCTGGATGCGTTCCTCTCAGGGCAGACGGTTTATGGAAGCTGGTTTGACCACACAAGGTCCTTTTGGAGCCATCGGAATGAACCAACCTTTTTGTTATGACATATGAAGATTTAAAGGATGATACAAGGCAGTGTATAGCAAAACTAGCTGATTTTCTTGTGGATACAGAAAAGCTTCATGAGATCACGCAGATTGTAGAATTCCAAGCAATGAAGCAAAATCCAAAACTGCATCCAGAGGATAAATCCCTAATGAAACCAGTCTCTGCTTTCATGCGGAAGGGAATTGTCGGCGATTGGAAGAACATGTTTACTGAGGAGCAAAGTCGAAGGATGGATCATATGTTAGGATCTTTCTGTCAAGAAACTGCATTTTATTTATACAAGTCTGCAGATGTTTAGAAAAGAAACGTTTGTCACCTTTAGCGTATTCGAGAATAGTAAAATATCTAGCCTAACATTAATTCCTACTATATTTTTTTTATAATTACCCTTTATGTTTATCGTTACCACTTAATATTATACATTGGAGTTATATCCTTTCGATGTGACCTAGCCACTTCAAGATTATCAATTTATCAAAAGATCATTCAAAGCACTGATGTCAGTTTTACAGTTTCAGCATTATATTATTTTCCTATTGGTCTCCATGAACTGTGAAATGACAGCAATTCCAGTCGTTACATGGAACAATTTTATCAAACACCAGTGACACTGAGGATTGAAACGGCATATCTGATATAAACTTTACATGTTTAACAAATTTCTGACGTGGGTTATCAAGAAATTCTCTGGCATATTTGATTTCAAATGCCTTCTAAAATCACCTATGTACCGTGATTTACGAACCGTACTTGGATCGAAGGACGATGGTGTACTTCGATCGCAATACGGCATTTGTCTGTTGAAGGACGTGTATCTGTAAAATAGGAATAAAGAAATAAATTGTACTTGCTTTTCAGTTAACATGCAATGAACTGAAATTTAGCTTTAAAGTACGTTTTTGTCAAACGAGGTATTCATTTGCCATTTTACGAGCAGTTTAGGTCATTGCCGGTAATTTGAACTCCGTTTCGGTCAGTTCCGGTAGGTTTCGGTCAGTTCATGTAAAAAGTCGAGCCACCTCACGTCGTACTTCCATCTAAGTACAGACGTACCTCAAACATAATAGGTACTTCAAACGAAGGACGTACTACAATCTGCGGTGTACACATGAACTTAAATCTAACAGAAATCAATTTTAATCTTGTATAATACCACACCGTCTTACAGACATAGGCATTTTAGGTCATCATAGAAGGTAAAACCCCATTTGATATGACTGAAAAATTCATACACTTTGGTTCATATTTTAGTTTTATTTATTTTATTTTTTTATATTGTAGTGTAAATGGTAATTGAATGTAGAATAATAAAATTTGAAATAAAAATATGTTATCAAGCCTTATGAATACCTATTCAACATACAGAATTTGAAGCTTACCGCAATAAGAGGAAAAATGAATCCGTTATATATAATTTTAAAATTCTGGCCATGTTCTGACATTTAGAACAAATTTTAAATTATTCATCGTATTACTTTTAATTTGATATTCCTTACTTGTTCTAAGAAAGTTAGAAATATACCATTTGTGATATTTTGGCAAATTGTAAGTATATATATATATATATATATATATATATATATATATATATATCTACCAGATATATTTTTATATGATTAATTGCAAACAAATTTGTGTAAGATGCTATGACAACAGAGACGTACGTGCTATTTGTAAATTGTAAATGGACATAGCCTGGCGCATGGAAAATATTTATAATACACTAGCAATTACCCGTGCTACGCACGGTTTTGGGCGAGCATTTAGTTCTGATGTCAAATAGTCTGTCATAGTTGCATGTCTTGGGTGTACAATGTTACTGTCTCTTTGAATCCGACATTTGGTATAAGTGTTCTGTCTCTGAGTTAACCTTGTGTCGGAGTCTAAATGACCTGGACGACTACATTCTTGTCCGAATGGTGGAATGTCTTCGGACAAACCTGGAGCATGTGTATGTCAAAAATCACGGCAAACCGTAGTGTCAAAGGAGACATGTAAATTCACACAATCGCGTTACGCTATTAATATATAGATCAATTATATGCATAGTGTTATGCATAAAACTCTAATTGAAGCCGTGAGGATGACCGGAGAATTTTCGAAGAAGTTGTGTTAAATAAAATGAAGAAATATGTTAAATAAAATCATTTTTATATGAAAATATATATTATGCTAAAAATCGCCTTTAAAGTTGCCCTCCGAGCCCGTGAATCCGCCAGTAAAGAAACCTAATATCTTGCATGGTAGTACAGTACAGCGCTGAGACATGATCTCGATAATGGCATTCCGGGTTTAACGCACAAAAACTGAGCATTAACATGGTCGGGCAATCCCGGTGCGCAAACGTTCGTGGTAGCATTATTTTATGTGGTACATTTTATGGCTGTATATATTTTTAAATATCACGCACTCCTTTCTGTTTGAAAGCTGAGCCAATGTTTTCCAGTGAGACAGTCACTGCGTTCAGGCATTGTGTTAAACCCGGATCCCACTCCGGATCCCGGACCCCAAGAAAAATTTGTAATTCTTAAACTCTCATGGTAATTTGTCCAGATATTTTAGCATAATCTTATCTAAAGACATATTTTATATCATGTTTCGTTAAAACATAAAAAATAGTCTGTTTTGCAACAAAATTTGATAAAAAAAATCACTTACGGACCCTGGCGCACGGACCTCACGGATTACAAGGACCCCGTTTTCTCGTTGTTTTACCATTTCTTTAGTACATACATGAATTTCACATCATGTTTAGCCATAACACCCTTGTAATTTATTATTGTGTTTGTATCTTTATCTTTAAATTTCTGTCTCAGTTTTTATTCATAATTTTATATTTGCTATTTATTTCATTTGTGTAGCGTTTTAAAAAGTATAATAATTAAAAAAAAATTTAAAAAATCATTATTTTGGAACCAGTAGTTGCTTGAATTGCAAGTAATCAACAATTCCTTTCGGTATTTATATTATTGCCAACTTTTAAGTTGCATGGTTGTTATGAACGGAGCACGAAACCTGTTGTTATGTGGAAGTGCTCTGATATATCAGTCTCAGGTCCGCTCAACTGTTAGTGCACTTCAAATTAAATCTCCCCCACTGTGTCAGCACTATTTTATTTTCATTTAAAATAACAAATATTATATTTAGTGTGTGACATGAGTGCTATTTTTGTCATCTTTTAGTCATAAATAAAAATATGAGCGGTGGTTACTGGGGTCCGTCAAAATTGAATAGTCGGCAAATTCAAGTAAATGAGGTCCGTCTTCATCGATATATTTTTGTAATTATAAATCTTTCAGTGAGTCGGTCATTTACAAATGTGTAACATTTAGGGACTTTGCCCTGTCCTTACATCAACAATAGTGGTGTTTTTATCGGTATAAATAATGGAAAATGAGGAAATAGGTTTATGGGGTCCGGGGACCGTGGGGTTCGGGTTTTACACATTACCCTGCATTCACTACCGCTCGGAAAATTTTCATTCTTTGAAAGATCCCCCTTTTAAGCATTTTCCTCACGCGAGATCTCCTTGTGCACAATAGACCTTTTCGCTGCGCGGAGGTTGCCTTTTGAGAAGGGATCACCAATGGGGATTATTTCGGGCCGGCCACCGCAAATTTAAGAAAAGCCCAGATAGGGCCCCCGGAGAAAAACTCTGTCCCGCCATCAAACACTCTGTGGCCATTGTGTTACCAGGCCCGATAACACAAAGAAAAGAGGCGCCCGCGGGGGAGCAAATATTAAAATTATTAATTATGCACGTAATACGCAAATATTGCAAATAAAAGTGGGTGGAATCTCTTCGGACAAACCCTGAGCATATGTATGTCAGAAATCATGGCAAACCGTACGGTAGTATCAGAGGAGATACGGAAAATCACAAAAATCGCCTCACGCTATTAATATATATATGTTTAAAGTTAAAACAGAATGTGAAGCTCTTACAAAATCGCCTCCTCGATTTTTTTTATTTTTAAACAGACAAATTGAATATTCTTCTTGAAATAATTAAGTTATATAATTATTAATTTGAAAATAAACGAGATCTTGTTATTGTGTGTATTTAAAGTTTTTCTATTGTTGTTACTTAAATTTGGATGAGGTTTTTTGCAACAAAAAAAGATGTGTGTTACATTCTTGTTTATTTGTGTTATTGGCGATATTGAATTTATTTTATTCTTTACCACTAGAATATTAGTTCCAATAACAAAAAGTGATCTTCGAATTGGTTTCTCTAACACTAAACATTGAATATCACCCAAAAATACATTTACAGTGTACTTTAAGAAATTTCCTTACAGGGTATACATGACTCCATCCCAATCCTCCCCTATAAAGATTTACATTTATGATTATATGTATATACAACAAGTACGCAAATATATGTATATATATATATATATATATATATATATATATATATATGCAATTTTTGTTACCACTTAGTAATTCTCTGACTCTTGATTCTAGATTAAACTCATTGAAATTAAACGGTACTATACGAAAATGCCTGATATGGTACACGTGCGCAAGCGTACCCTTCCCAAATGATGTATTCTCCACTTATTTGTTTAATTATTATTCATAAATTGGTAAGGGTGTTTTTATGAGTTGTTTAAAGATTTATTTTACTATCTTGAATGCATCATTTCTGAAATTTATTATTCGATAATAAACATAGATGATCATAATAAATAAGGCTTGTGGAGTTTGATAACTGATAAATTTTTATATGTATGACCAATGCTTATATATATGCTCAAAGGCAACGTGTTCTTGGCGACGTCATTGACGTTATGAATACCTTTATAAACAACCAAATTTGAGCCGATAAAGTCAATTAAGGAGGAATAAAACTCTCAAGCAACACCAGCCTTTATTATTTATATATAACCCTTTTTTAAATGTATAACTCTCCCCCATATGACATAATTTTACCTTTGTTTATAATTTGCGTTTAATATTTTAAAATAGGCCTTTAAAAACTCTTAAATACACATTCATCCATAACCACCGAAAAAAAAACGGGGCTAACTGCAGGCCGAATACTTGCAAAAGTGGACAGATGTCAAAAGCTATTTATATATCTTGCTATAGCCAGGATCCATGCAGTTAAACGATGAAAAACAAATGGGGTTGTAGTTGAATAAATACTTTCATCATGTCCTTAGCTATGATACTTTGGTACTCTATAATATCTAAGTTGATTTGTGTAAGATTTAAGTTAATTTATACACCGTCCGCACCCAGGACAACACGCGTTTTAACATATTTTGAAAAGTTGTGAATCTGCGTGGATCGATGTTTCAGTCCCACCGGTATTTGTCGCCATCTGGCGGCCACATAGTACACTATAAATGCGCAGTTCATCAACAGAAACACACCACCTGCAGGGGGAGCTCTGTTCGTGTACCAATTACAATACACTATTTATAGCCGACAGATGCTGCTCTAACTGCTACGTACGTGGCCATACATACAAGGCACGTCAGGCGCGGATCCAGAGGAAGGGTTTTGGGGATCGAACCCCCCCCCCCGCTCTCAACGGACGACTTTTTTTTAGACAAATCTTTTGCACGACCGTTTATTTTGGGGGGGGTGGGGGGGGGGGGGGGAGGGGGGGTGACCCCTTCTCTCAACCAACGATTTTTTTGACAGTTTTTATGCATTTTTATGTTGACCCTCACGCTTAAAAAATTCCTTGATCCGCCCCTGCACTTGCATCCTGTGTCTTTGTTTTGTAAAGACGTGTTTAATTTATTATCGCTGTTCAGGTACAATCTTTCTTATTCTCAGTGTATCTATCTTAAATATTCAAAGTGATCAGCTTCAGGCGTCAAAATATAAAATATACAAAAACTCTTGTATTTCCGTTGAGAAAACTGTCAGTA